>CM063171.1:28421420-29043920 GCA_031835075.1 Saguinus oedipus
CTCGGGACCACTCAGGACCCAGCTGCACGTGGAGGATGCCACCTCCACACCCCACACTGCTCCTCAGGACCAGCCCGGACCCAGCTGCACACGGAGGACGCTGCCTCGACACCCCACTCTGCTCCTCGGGACCAGCCGGGACCAAGCTGCACGCGGAGGACGCTGCCTCCACACCCCACACTGCTCCTCGGGACCAGCCGGGACCCAGCTGCACACGGAGGACGCTGCCTCCACACCCCACACTGCTCCTCGGGACCAGCCCGGACCCAGCTGCACACGGAGGACGCTGCCTCGACACCCCACTCTGCTCCTCGGGACCAGCCCGGACCCAGCTGCACACGGAGGACGCTGCCTCCACACCCCACACTGCTCCTCGGGACCAGCCCAGACCCAGCTGCACACGGAGGACGCTGCCTCGACACCCCACTCTGCTCCTCGGGACCAGCCCGGACCCAGCTGCACACGGAGGACGCTGCCTCCACACCCCACTCTGCTCCTCGGGACCAGCCCGGACCCAGCTGCACATGGAGGACGCTGCCTCGACACCCCACTCTGCTCCTCGGGACCAGCCCGGACCCAGCTGCACACGGAGGACGTTGCCTCCACACCCCACACTGCTCCTCGGGACCAGCCGGGACCCAGCTGCACACGGAGGACGCTGCCTCCACACCCCACACTGCTCCTCGGGACCAGCCAGGACCCAGCTGCACACGGAGGACACTGCCTCAACACCCCACTCTGCTCCTCGGGACCACTCAGGACCCAGCTGCACGTGGAGGATGCCACCTCCACACCCCACACTGCTTCTCGGGACCAGCCAGGACCGAGCTGCACACGGAGGACGCCGCCTCCACACCCCACTCTGCTCCTCGGGACCAGCCAGGACCCAGCTGCACACAGAGGATGCCACCTCCACACCCCACACTGCTCCTCGGGACCAGCCAGGGCCCAGCTGCACACAGAGGACGCCACCTCCACACCCCACACTGCTCCTCGGGACCAGCCAGGGCCCAGCTGCACACAGAGGACGCCGCCTCCACACCCCACACTGCTCCTCGGTACCAGCCAGGACCCAGCCGCACACAGAAGACGCCGCCTCCACACCCCACACTGCTCCTCGGGACCAGCCAGGACCCAGCTGCACGTGGAGGACGCTGCCTCCACACCCCACAGTGCTCCTCGGGACCAGCCAGGACTGAGCTGCACACAGAGGACACCGCCTCCACACCCCACACTGCTCCTCGGGACCAGCCAGGACCCAGCTGCACGTGGAGGACGCCGCCTCCACACCCCACACTGCTCCTTGGGACCAGCCAGGACCCAGCTGCACATGGAGGACGCTGCCTCCACACCTCACACTGCTCCTCGGGACCAGCCAGGACCACACCCCACACTGCTCCTCGGGACCAGCCAGGACCACACCCCACACTGCTCCTCGGGACCAGCCGGGACCCAGCTGCACACGGAGGACGCCGCCTCCACACCCCACACTGCTCCTCGGGACCAGCCAGGACCAAGCTGCACGTGGAGAACGCCGCCTCCACACCCCACAGTGCTCCTCGGGACCAGCCAGGACCCAGCTGCACACGGAGGACGCCGCCTCCACACCCCACACTGCTCCTCGGGACCAGCCAGGACCCAGCTGCACGTGGAGGATGCCACCTCCACACCCCACACTGCTCCTCGGGACCAGCCAGGACCCAGCCGCACACAGAGGACGCCGCCTACACACCCCACTCTGCTCCTCGGGGAACAGCTTCACAATTCACACCCAGAACCAGAGGACGTTCGCATCGTTATGAGTCTGCAGTGCCACTTCCTGGAATCTATCTCAAATGCGAATGTTCTTCATGATGCTCTTTATAACAGCATAAATTTGAGAATGTTCTAAGTAGAAAATCATAAAATACAGATAGGGCAACGCAGACTCTGTCTCTCCCAAAAATAAAGTCAGCCAGGCACAGTGGCACATGCATGTGGTCCCAGCTCCCCGGGGGGCTGTGGTGGGAGGGTCGCCTGAGCCCAGGGGTTCACAGCTGCCGGGAGCCAAGATGGCACCACGGTACTCAGCCACGGAGACAGAGCAAGACTCTGTCTCAAGAAAAAAACCAAAATGTCGTACAGCGGCTTGGTAGCTGTGCAGGCATTAAAACCAGGCTCTTCAAGTGTAAAGAGCCCTCATGGACCTACCAGAAGAAAAAGGCGAATTCCTGAGGCCAAGAAATGAGTAAACAACGTGACACGAGTCTCAAAAAAAGTCACAAAACCAAAACCACGCGAAGTAAGAGTCAGCCTCGTTCACAAGACAGTTAACTGGGAAACGTCGTCACGGTTCTCATCCAGCCTGAGAACCCGCAGTGGGAGCTGGCCCTGGGCAGAGACTTCCATGAAGTGCCCTCGAGGGGACGCACACCAAGCCCCCCCAGCCCCTGCCTTCTCCTCGGCCTGTGCCTCCCGGCACTCCACAGGCAGTTTCCACCCGCCCAGGGCTGTGGCAACTTGGCATCCAGCACACCTACCGGCCACGTGCCCATGACACACACACTCTTCGGGTCCCCGTGCCGCATTGGGGAATTCTAACTTCTTCATGATTCTGTCTGTTTTGGTGATCTGTGTTGAGTGAGCTGATGGCACTACTCTAATTGCTTTGGGTGCCATGAACCGTGCCCATCCATGTAAGACGGTGAGCTTAACTGATGATGCTCCACAGACCAGCCGCTCCCGTCCCCTCCTTCTCAAGCCTCCCCATTCCCCGAGACAACCGTATTGAAATCAGGCCCATTCAAAGCCTACAACGGCCTATAAACATTCAGGTGAACGCAAGACTTGCCAGCGTCTCACTTGAAATCAAAAGCGAGGAGCGCCTGAGCTTAGTGAGGGAGGCACCTGGAAAGCAGGGGGAGGCCGAGCACGGCAGCTCAGGCCTGTGCTCCCAGCACGCAGGGAGGCTGAGGCAGGAGGGTGCTTGAGGCCACAAGTTCAAGACCAGCCTGGACAACACAGCAAGACCCCATCTCTACAAAAAATAAATTTAAAAAAATTAGTTGGGCATGGTGGTGCCTGCTTGTGGTCCCAGCTACCTGGGAGGCTGAGGTGGGAGGCCCTTGAACACAGGAGGTTGAGGCTGCAGTGATCCATGATGGCACCACTGCACTCCAGCCAGGGCAACAGCAGGACCCTGTCTCTTAAAAAAAGCCGGGATAAGCTAAAACCTAGGCCTTTCGCACCAGCAAGCCACGTTGTGAATGCAAAGAAAAAGTTCTTGAAGGAAATTAAAATGCCACTCCAGTGAAATCACAAATGATAAGAAAGCAAAACAGCCCCACTACCGATTGAGTGATCAGGAGAGAAGATCTAACCAGCCACAACATTCCCTTAAGCCAAAGCCTAATGCAGAGCCAGGTTTCAACTCTTTCAACTCCGTGGAGGCAGAAAGAGGTGAGGAGCTGCAGAAGAAAAGTGAAGCCAGCGAGGCTGAGGCTGAAGGAGACACTCTCCGCAGCGTGAAGGTGTAAGGCGAAGCAGCAAGTCGTCCGCTGAGGTCCAGCTGAGATCACTGATGAAGCCAGACTCACGGCAGATGACACAGCCTGGTGTGGGAAGATGGCCTTTAGGGCTTTCACAGCTAGAGAGGACAAGTCAATGCTGGCTCTGAGGCTTCAGAGGACGGGCTGCCTGTCTTGTGAGGGGCTAACGGAGCTGGTGGCTTTACATGAAGGCAGTGCTTACTCACCATTCAAAACCCTAGGCCCCTCTTTTTATTGAGACAGTCTTACTGTCGCCAGGCTGGAGTGCAATGGCGCGACCTCGGCTCACCACAACCTCCGCCTCCCGGGTTCAAGCGATTCTCCTGCCTCAGCCTCCCAAGTAGCCAGGACTACAGGCACGCGCCACCACGCCCAGCTAATTTTTGTATTTTTAGTAGAGACGGGGTTTCTCCATGTTGGTCAGGCTGGTCTCGAGCTCCGGACCTCAGATGATCCGCCAGCCTCAGCCTCCCAAAGTGCTGGGATTACAGGCGTGAGCCACCTTGCCTGGGCAGCAATTAAGTATTTCTAAATCAAGGTAGCTACATTCCCCAGACTTGACAGACTACAATATAATGTAAATATAACTTTTCTTTTGAGATGGAGTCTTGCTCTGCCACCAGGCTGGAGTGCAGTGGTGCAACCTTGGCTCGCTGCAACCTTCGCCTCCTGGGTTCAAGCGATTCTTCCGCCTCAGCCTCCCGAGTAGCTGGGACCACAGGCACATGCTACCATGCCTGGCTAATTTTTTTGTATTTTTAGTAGAGAGGGGGTTTCACCGTGTTGGCCAGGATGGCCTCGATCTGTTGACCTTGTGATCTGCTCACCTCAGCCTCCCGAAGTGCTGGGATTACAGGTGTGAGCCACCACGCCCGGCCAGTAAATGTAACTTTTAGCTAGTGCAGTGGCTCATGCCTGTAATCCCAGCACTTTGGGAGGCCAAGGTGCGCAGACTGCCTAAGCCCAGGAGTTCTAGACAGCCTGAGCAACGTGGCAAAACCTTGTCTCTATGAAAACTTAGCTGCTTAGCTGGGCATGGTGGCACATCCCTGTAGTCCAGCTACTAAGGAGGCTGGGGTGGGAGGATTGCTTGAACAATGAGGTCAACGCTGCGGGGAGAGATTGCGTCACTATGCTCCAGCCTGGGTGACAGAGTAAGACCCCGTCTTTAAAAAAAAAAAAAAACCCACAAAAAAACCTTCCTGGGTGCGGTGGCTCACGCCTGTAATCCCAACACTTTGAGAGGCTGAGGTGGGCGGATCACCTGAGGTCAGGAGATCGAGACCATCCTGGCTAACGTGGTGAAACCCCCATCTCTATTAAAAATACAAAAACTTAACTGGGCATGATGGCACATGCCTGTAGTCCCAGCTACTCAAGAGGCTGAGGCAGGATAACTGCTTGGACCTGGGAGGCAGAGGTTGCAGTGAGCCGAGATCACGCCACTGCACTCAAGCCTGGGCAACAGAGCAAGACTCTGTCTCAAAAAAAAAAAACCACCAATGAAAAAACCCGTAACTTTTATGTTTACTGGGAAAGCAAAAAAAAAAATCATCATCATCATCTGACTAGGTTTCCAGGGGTATTGGCTTTGACTGTGGCTGGAAGCAAACCTGCTGTATCGCTGAGGCCGGCCTGAAACACACTGCAGCATAAGCATCCGCGCTACCAGAGACGTCGCGGGAGGGCAGGCTGCAGGGTGACGGGAAGGACAGACACTCACAGACACGGGCTGCTGCATGTGACCCTCTTCCTGCCAGGGCACGGGACGTCAGCCATGATGCCGTGACACCCACCAATGATCCGCGGGGTCAGCCTTACCCACAAACCCCTTTAGGAGTGAACAGCCCACGGGGCCCTGAAAGGTGCCGAGGCAACTTTTGCGTGTCAAGCAGAACCAGGCAGTAAACAGCACGGGGCATGAAACTGCATCACAAACGCTGACGCCCTGCCGGAGAGGAGGGAAAGGACCCTTTGGAGGCAGGCACCACCAGCACTCAGGAGCCGCTGCAGCTCTGAGACACGGGGTCTGTGTCCGTGCACCCCAGGCACACCGCATGAGTGAGTGAGTGAGTGAGGCCTCTGCAGCCAGACCTCAGCCTGTGCTCGGAGCTGGTACCACTGAGCACACCCCAGCCCTTCCTTCCTTCTGTGTAGAGAGCCCCGTTACAGGTACGTGTCAAACAGGATGGGCCCCAAGGCCACAGCAGCTGTGTGTCCCGGGAGCCCCGTCCTCGTTGGGGGTGGTCATACCTTCCGTGGCTGGCACGGGGGTTGTGGCTGATGCCGCAGTCTCGGTCCAGGCAGCCCATCCTCCCAGCAGGTCGGGGTTGCTGGATGAGGCCACCATCTTGGTGGGTTCTCCTGGCAGATCCCCTGGGAAGAAGGAACCGGAATAGAGCACTCTTTGGTGTCTCAGCAGCAAGCGAGTATCTCAGCGCATAGCTGCTGTTTCCACGCGGCAGGCGCCAGGCCGTGCTCAGGCCCCGGGAGCCAGCACCTCGTGCACCCAGGCCCAGCTGAGGTTGAATGGATGGCCTCTCTTCCTGCTGGGCCTGAGGACTCAGCCAATCATGCAGAGATGACTGAGTGGATGTAGGGACACCAGCGGGCAGAGCTGTTGGTGGGTGAGGCTGACAACAAGCATCTGCGGTTCCCACACAAAAGAGTTTGTCCAGACCCCACTTTCTGAAGCTGCCCACTGCCGTCCCCATGGCATGTGTTCCAGCCACTCCTAAAAACCACCACAGCCCTCAGTGGCTCCCCTAGCTGAGCTGCCTTCCAGGCAGACAGAGGCCCCATCAGGTCCCGTCTGCCCTGGCTATGGCCACACTGCGCACCTCCGGAGGCGCCCACCCACATGCCACAGGGCTGTACTGCACACGCCCAGCACGAGCCATCTCTCAACAGTCACTGCCATCACCCCAGAGCGCACTGTGGGCCACGCTGCTGCCTCCTCGGGAGAGAGAACCTGGGCTGCCTCCTCCAGGACCATACTGGAGAGACGGCCCCGCTCTCTCCCTGGGCCTGGCCCTACAGGTGTCTGTCTAAACAAGCCATGCTGTGCCCAGGTCGGGCCTCCTCCCCACGGACACAGCGCCCCAAGGCCCCTGCTGCACTCGGACCAAGCCAGCTTCCTGGCCCCTGGGCCCCTGACCGCATCCCTCCGACCACCCGGCCCACAAGTGCTGGGTGCAGGTAACCGTCTCTGCTAACAGCTGGGAGCCCTGGGCCTGTGACAGCCCAGAACTTGCTCCAGGTTTGGCGAGGGTTTGGGGAGACAGAGCAGGGAGCAGTCTGTCCTGACCTCGGGGACGTCCTGCAGAACCCTGGGCCACCAGAAAGGGCACGCAGAGGCGACAGTCCAGCCTCGTCACTGCTGGAGACCCACAGCTCTGCTTCCAGCACAGGCTGCGGTCCTGAGGGAAGAGGCCGCAGGGAGCTGGGGCTGCGAGAGGCGCTTACCCAGGTGCAGGAAGTCGGTGCTGCAGGCCAGGGGTGGAGCGCTGTGGGCAGACGGGAAGGACGGGACGGCCGCAGAGTCGGAGTTGAGAAACTCGCCGAAGAGATCAGGACTGGAGCAGGGCTGGGAGTCGGTGTCTGAAGACACCAGCAGTGGGCCGAAGGGGTCGGCTGCAGGGACAGGCAGGGACGGAAGGACAATGGACCCAGCTCTGGGCCACTCCAGCCAAGCTGCCCTCTCAGGGACACCAAAGCAGTCAGCCCAGGGCCTCCCCATGCCCCATGCCTCAGGATGACTTTCCCATGGACGCAGCAACATTGCTCAGATGGAAGAGCTGGCAGCGTCTAGCCCGTGAGCTCAGGCAAGCAGTGCAGAGCCAGCCCCTGCCGTGACCCTGAGGCTGCTCCCAGGGGAGGTGAGGGAGGGCACATTCCCTTCCTTCAAGAGCCTTCCAGACATTTCTATGTGGTGAGAATGACTGAACCTCATCACTTCTCTCCCGTGAAGCCACTCGCCATCCACAGAAACACGTACCAGCAGTGGGGGGCCCTCCTCTCGGGGTACTCTGCATGCTCAGGGGAGGGGCCGGGCTTGCCAGGAGTAGGGGGGCCTCGCCGAGCAGATCCTCCGGGGACCCCTGGGAGGCGGCCTCAGGGGACCCGAGGAGGCAGCTGAGCAGGTCGGTGTTGCTGGAGGGGGCCCTGTGGGCCTGCGGTTGGAGAGCAGGCTCTGCGCCTGCCTCGGGCTTGGAGTGCAGCCCCAGGAGGTCGACCCCGTCTTCCTGCGTCTCAGGCTCTGGCAGTGCAGCTGGCGGTTCCACCTCCAAAACAGGGTCCTGTTGCACCAGCCCCGCTGCCAGGCAGGGGGTTTCCGAGTCGGCCCTGGGCTCCTGGCCCTCGCTGGAGGTTGGGGACCCCCCTTCATCCGACACCTCGCTCTCGTCTCTGTCCTCCATCAGGGCAGACTCGCTCTCCTTGGGAGAGGCATCTTCTGCACCAGTCTCTGACTCCTTCTCTTCTGTGGAAAGGAAACAAAACCACAGGCTGGTGAACCCACACGGCCAGCCACAGGGTGCCCCTGGCGCGGCTCCCTCAGCACCTCCTCGGCCCAGGGCCTTGGCAAACGCTGCAGAAGCTTGTGAGCTTTCCTGAGGCATCTCCAGTGTACCCCCTGCAGCCTCAAGGGTCTGCCTGCGGCTCTCTCCGCCTGGGCCTCTGCGGTGCTCCAGGCTGAGTCAAGGGGGGGACACGGAGCAGCCCCGGGGGAGGAGCACTGAGGGAGGAGCACGGGGGAGGAGCACTGAGGGAGGAGCCCCGGGGGAGGAGCACCAAGGGAGGAGCACCGAGGGAGGAGCATCGGGGGAGGAGCACTCGGGGAGGAGCCCCGGGGGAGGAGCACCAAGGGAGGAGCATTGGGGGAGGAGCACCGAGGGAGGATCATTGGGGGAGGAGCACCGGGGGAGGAGCACTGAGAGAGGAGCATCGGGGAGGAGCACTGAGGGAGGAGCACCAGGGGAGAAGCACTGAGGGAGGAGCACCGGGGGAGGAGTACTGAGGGAGGAGCATCGGGGAGGAGCACTCAGGGAGGAGCATCAGGGGAGGAGAACTCAGGGAGGAGCATCGGGGAGGAGCACTGAGGGAGGAGCACTGGGGGAGGAGCACTGAGGGAGGAGCACTGGGGGAGGAGCACTGAGGGAGGAGCATCGGGGAGGAGCACTGAGGGAGGAGCATTGGGGAGGAGCACTGAGGGAGGAGCACCGGGGGAGGAGCACTGAGGGAGGAGCATCGGGGAGGAGCATTAGGAAGGAGCACTAAGGGAGGAGCACTGAGGGAGGAGCATTGGGGAGGAGCACAGGGAGGAGCACCGGGGGAGGAGCACTGAGGGAGAAGCACTGAGGGAGGAATACTGAGGGAGGAGCATCGGGGAGGAGCACTGAGGAAGGAGCACCGGGGGAGGAGCACTGAGGGAGGAGCATCGGGGGAGGAGCACTGAGAGAGGAGCATCGGGGAGGAGCACTGAGGGAGGAGCATCGGGGGAGGAGCACTGAGGGAGGAGCATCGGGGAGGAGCACTGAGGAGCATCAGGGAGAAGCACTGAGGAAGGAGCATCGGGGAGGAGCACTGAGGGAGGAGCACCGGGGGAGGAGCACTGAGGGAGGAGCATCGGGGAGGAGCACTGAGGAAGGAGCACTGGGGGTAGAAATGGGGTGGGGGAATACTGGGGGAAGAGCACTGAGGGAGGAGCATTAGGGGTAGAAACATGGGGTGGGGGAACACTAGGGGAGGAGCACAGGGGGAGGAGCACCAGGGGAGGAGCACCCCGCTCTGGGAACAGGCGGCAGGCGGGATAGCCCTGCTGGGACAGCGGAGGATGCTGGGACAGGAGGTGGCAGGGATGTCCCCCAGAGTGTCTGTCTGGAGGTGAGGTCCAGGTATTTGCCTGGAGAGCCTGGGGAGGGGCTGGGAGCCCCCTGGGAGTTGTAGGCAGAGAGGGGTGTGGGATCTCCAGGTGGTGACTGAATGTCCCTCTGCCTAGGGCCTTCCCCTGCACCCAGGGGCCCCTGCAGGCAGGGTCTGTGCTGCCAGCCGCCCCAGGGCCGCAGACTGAGATGCAAACCTAGGGTCAGCAGGACTCTGTGGACATATTTATTTCAACCATTAAAAATATGAGATCATCTCAGCTTGAGAGCCACTACGGAACAGGCTGGCGTGCCGTGCAAACGTCCCTGCTCTGGTCCAGCCCAGCTGTGCCTGAGGCCTGTCTCCCAAGATGCTTGCCCTGCCCCAGGGCACCTCTAGACTGGTCCTGTCCTCTGCAAGAGAGCCAGGTCCAGGGTTGTGCCTACCCTGCCAGTCCAGTGTGTGCAGGAAGCGGCTGGTGTCCGCACTGCTGCTTGGTGGTGAGTCAGAGTCCAGGAGCTCGGCTTCCGGGGACCCCACCCCAGCATCGTACTGAGCCGTGGAGCCGGGCTGTCGAGGGAGCTCTGGCTTCCCTGCCAGGAGAGAGAGGGTGTTAGGGCAGTGGCACTGGCCAGCAGCCTCAAGGCAGCACTACCCCAGAGCTGAGAAGTGCAGCTGGGCAGGCACCAGCACCATGGCAGGCCAGGCCACCAGGAAAGCACACCAATGACACGATGGCGAGGGGACCTCTGTGAAGAGATTCCTGCTATTCACTCAGATGCCGTTCTGGGCCGCGTGCGTGCACACACACACACACACACACAAACACACACACACAAAACACCTGCCACGTACAGTCACAGCAGTTATGAATGCATGCACCACTCACATGCACACACACACCACACACACAGGCACACTCCACCCATGTACATCCACGGTACACATGAATGCACGCACCACTCACATGCACACATACCACACACGGGGAACACTCCACCCATATACATCCACAGCACACACAAATGCAGGCACACTCACGTGCACACGCACCACACAGAGGCACCCTCCACCCATGTACATCCACGGTACACATGAATGAACACACCACTCGTGCACATACACATCACACACACTGGCACACCACCCACGTACATTCATGATACACATGAATACATGCACCACTCACATGCACACACACACCACACACACAGGCACACCACCCACGTACATCCATAGCACACACGAATGCACCAACACTCACATGCACACACGCACCACACAGGCACCCTCCACCCACGTACATCCACGGTACACATGAATGCACGCGCCACTCACATGCACACAAACTACACATGGGCACACTCCACCCACGTACATCCATGGCACACATGCACGCACCACTCATGCACACACACCACACACCCTGGCACACTCCACCCACGTACACAGACACAGCACGCACAGGCTGCACATGCAGTCTCTTTCAGGTATGCTAAGAATGCTCAGAAAGAAAATGCAAACATTGCGAACCAAGAGCCGAGGACGAGCATGGCACGGGCGGTGGGTGGCCCCGGGCCCACCTGCCAACACTTCCTGGGCTGCCTCTTTGAAACTGCTCGGAAATGAGAAGAGGTTCAGGAGCAAGGGTTCCGCCACGTCCACGTGCTGCCAGCAGGCCTGAGGCCTGCATTGAGAGCGGACGTGTATCCAGCACACAGGACAAAACCCTGACCTAGACATGCCCAGGATGAAACCCTGCTTCGCTCCAGGAGCCTGGGTTTCCTTCCCCTGCCTCTGCCCCTGCCCGTGGGCCCCAGAAACTGCAGCCTCAGTCCTGCTTTCTTGGTGTCGCTGGTGGCGGTGTCCAACACCCAAGATGGAGTCTCTCAAACTTCCTGCAGCCCAAGCTGCTCCGGCCGAGCACAGCAGCAGGTGCGGGTGGCTCAGCCCTGCCAGAACTCAGCCGAAGGGGCTCTCACCATAGAGATACTGGGCAGAGCAGGATGCCCTCATTTCACCCGCAGGAGCTTACCAAACTTAGACAGAATGTCTTGCTGCTCCTCCCGGCTGGAAAACAGGATCTTGGGGTTCAGCCCCTTCATGCTCGAGTTCTCCCATGGTGGGGCCTCCCGGCTTGGCCTGTCCCTGGGCTCCACCTCCACTTCCAGGTTCACTTGAAATAAATCCGGGTATTTCTCCTGAATGTCACACGCGTCCAGGTCGTACCTGTGGAGTTACAAGCAGGCACCACTCAGGAAAGCCCCACAAGTAGTGTGCAAGTCCCTCGAACGTTCTCTAAAGAAAGGTGCACGGAAACTGCAGCGGCAGGAGAACCACCAGCGCAGCTGGCCACCCTTGCCTGCTGAAGCCGGAGCCGTGGGAGCCAACCCCGCAGCCATCCCAGGAACCCGCAGGGAGTCAGCACCTGGGTCACGGCCCCAGAAGAGCATCATTGCATCTGCTCCTCGGATGTCACAGTGGGGATGCCTGAGGCTGTGTTCAAGGCAGAGGGGCGCTCAGAGGGGCACTGAGCTGGGCCACAGCATTTCCCCCAAGTCCAGGGGAGGCTGTGTGCTCAGAGCAGACAGGACAATGCCCCACAGCCTGTGACTCAGGTGCCCAGGCAAGCAGCTCTGAGGTGGGACCCCAGGGTTCCAGGGCAGGCACTGGCCCTCACCCCCAGCACACAGCCTTCGGCCACCCTGCAGCTGAGTGAGCACTCTGGGGTACTGTGTCATAAAAATGACAATGTCTGTCCTGACAAATCCACAGCTGTTAACAGATGCCCCTAAATCCAAGACCTCTAGAATCCGGCTGCCAGGGAATTGGGAGGGCGATTCCGGGGGAAACAAGGCTGTGTCCACCACGGGGCCAGGGAGGCAGCACTGGCTGAGCCCCCTGCTCAGCTGTGGAGAGCAGAAGGAGGGGTCAGTGGGACCCAGTAATGTGGAGAAACCTTATCTCTACTAAAAATACAAAATTAGCTGGGCCTTGTGGCGCATGCCTGTAATCTCAGCTACCTGGGAGGCTGAGGCAGGAGAATCGCTTGAACCTGGGAGGCAGAGGTTTCGGTGAGCCAAGATCGCGCCACTGCACTCCAGCCTGGGCAACAAGAGCAAAACTCCATCTCAAAATAAAAAAGAGTGGCGGCCAGTTCCTGGGAAACGTAGGGTGCCAGCATCTGCAGGGCCAGAAGCACCCAGAGTGGGGTGGGACACGGCTGACGGAGGGTGGGGAGACAAGGGCGGCAGCCTGTGTGGCTCAGAGCCATGGCTGGCTTTAACTGTCACTTCTCCAAGATCCACACATGCTACGGATGTGTGAAGACCTCTAGCTTACCCACTCCTGCTCGCCCCCCAAAACGTCATCTCCCTGCACAAGGCGAGGGCACCCTGGGCCTGCCCTGGAGGTGGGCACCCGCTCCCCATCCGCAGTGGCCGACCTCACGCAAAGCAGCGCCGCCTTGATGCCCTCTCAGGGCTCTGGGCAGAGGTGGCCACGGCAGTAGCCAGGACAGATGTGCACTCCAGCCGAGGCCAACATGAGTTTCCCTCCGCACCCCAGTCTCTTCCTGCGCTGCTGTCCGCAGTCGGAGGCAGCAGGGACAGCACAGCAGCGGCACGGCTGGTTTGGATGTGCAGGCAGCAATGTATGCAGAGGAGCCAGCAGGCAGCAGCAGAGAATCTGACGGCTACTGCAGGGGAGGCTGACCTGGCCACCAACAAGGAGTGGAGGGGCACGGCGGGAGGGTCTGTGCAGGGAGCCAGGTCAGCAAGGCAGGCTTGGGTTCTGGGACAGACTGAGCTCGGACAGCCCAGAGGCAGTGCCACTCAGTTCAGCCAGCCTGGCGCTGAGGTCACAATGAGGTCTGTGAGCAGGGCTGGACACTCCCAAGAGCCCTGGACTGCAGAGGACACAGCCCGCAGGCTCCTGCCAGACCAGCCCCAACAGGACAGAGGGCTCTCCCAACAGGCTTGGCTGCTACACAGAAATGCTGAGCTGTGCCATGGCGGCAACCCTGTGGCCTCACCCCATGCAGTGCAGGCACGCCTCACAGGACCCAGGCACATTCCGTGTGCTCCTCCCCCACTGCCCGTCTAAACCCTCACCCAGGCACAGTGCAGGCTCACTGCGCAGGACCCACACACCTCCCAGGTGCTCCTCCCCCACTGCCCATCTAAACCCTCACCCAGGCACAGTGCAGGCTCACTGCGCAGGACCCACACACCTCCCAGGTGCTCCTCCCCCACTGCCCGTCTAAACCCTCACCCAGGCACAGTGCAGGCTCACTGCGCAGGACCCACACACCTCCCAGGTGCTCCTCCCCCACTGCCCGTCTAAACCCTCACCCAGGCACAGTGCAGGCTCACTGCGCAGGACCCACACACCTCCCAGGTGCTCCTCCCCCACTGCCCGTCTGAACCCTCACCCGGGCACAGTGCAGCCTCACTGCGCGGGACCCACACACATCCCAGGTGCTCCTCCCCCACTGCCCGTCTAAACCCTCACCCGGGCACAGTGCAGGCTCACTGCGCGGGACCCACACACCTCCTAGGTGCTCCTCCCCCACTGCCCGTCTAACCCCCCACCCGGGCACAGTGCAGGCTCACTGCGTGGGACCCACACACCTCCCAGGTGCTCCTCCCCCACTGCCCGTCTAAACCCCCACCCGGGCACAGTGCAGGCTCACTTTGGGGACCCACACACATCCCACGTGCTCCTCCCCCACTGCCCCATCCTAACTTCACGTTCAGCCATCTCATTAAATCCACCTGTTCATTCTGACTGCGTATAGGTTCCGCAGGCTGAAAACCGTCATGCTGCCTGCAAGAAGCAACACCGGAAACTTCCATTCCTTCTGACCTTTCTTTCTTTTTCTTGCCTTACTGCACTGGCTGGGACTGACCATAAAATATCAGATAGTGAGACTGAAAGTCTTGCTGTTTGTACACTCAGGAAAGAAACGTGTGAGTACGTCACGATCAGCTGTGTGCAGGCTTTAGGGTTTCGGTGGCTGCTCTTCATCAGCCTAAGAAAGTTTCCTTGTGTTCCTCTTTGCTGAGCATTTTGATGAGGAAGGAGCACTCATTCTTATCATGCTCTATCTATGAGAACTTGGCCTGGTTTTCACTTTTGCTCTGCTAACGTAGTAAATGATGGTGACTGACCAATTGTCAAATGTTTAAACCACCTCCCGTTCCTGAAATAAACCAGATGTCAGACATGTTATCCTTGTTATATAACACTAGATTCTTTCAGCTAATAATTCGTTTAGATTTTTTTTTTTTTTTGAGACGGAGTTTAGCTCTTGTTACCCAGGCTGGAGTGCAATGGCGCGATCTCGGCTCACCACAACCTCCGCCTCCTGGGTTCAGGCAGTTCTCCTGCCTCAGCCTCCTGAGTAGCTGGAACTACAGGCACGCGCCACCGTGCCCAGCTAAATTTTTGTATTTTTAGTAGAGACGGGGTTTCACCATGTTGACCAAGATGGTCTCGATCTCTTGACCTCGTGATCCACCCGCCTCGGACTCCCAAAGTGCTGGGATTACAGGCCTAGAATTTTTATATCTATATTCATGAGATCTGGCTTACAATTTTCCTTTCCTACAATGTTCTTTTGTGTGTGCACAATCACGACTCACCACAGCTTAGACCTCCCAGGCTCAAGCAATTCTCCCAGCTCACCCTCCTGAGAGCTGGGACCACAGGTGTGCGCCATCACATTTGGCTGTTTTTAAAATTTTTTTGTGTGGAAATGGGGTCTCACTATGTTGCCCAGGCTGGCCTCCAACTTCTGGCTCAAGTGATTCTCCCATCTCAGCCTCCCAAAGTGCTGGGATTACAGGCGTTAGCCACAGTACCCAGCCTGCAGGGAGGTTTTAAATTACAAAATACATTTATTTAACAGATATTCCAAGGCAGTACTTCTTCATGGGTGTATTTTGAGGGGTGTTTTTCAGGTAATTTGTCCATTCCACTCAGAATGGCATTCCTCCAGCACCTGATGCCGCCGTGGAATGTCCATAGGATCGGCGTCTCTCTTCGCCTCCCACCCTGGGAACCAGTTATCTCCCTTTCTTGACCAGATTTGTTAAGCATTCACCAACTGATCTCTTCGGATAATCAGAAGAAACATCTTTTGGCTTTACCCTATAGCACACCTGCTTTTTTTGTTTGTTTTTGACATGGAGTGTCACTGTTGTAGGCCAGGCTGGAGTGCAGTGGTGTCATCTCGGCTCACTGCAACGTCCCCCTCCTGGGTTCAAGCACTTCTCCTGCCTCAGCCTCCCCAGTAGCTGGGATTACAGGTGCGGACCACCATGCCCAACGATTTTTTGTATTTTTAGTACAGACAGGGTTTTAGCATGTTGGCCAGGCTGGTCTCAACTGCTGACCTCAGCTGATCAAAGTGCTGGGATTACAGGCGTGAACCACCGCGCCTGGCCAGTGTGCTTCTTTTTAACTGAGTTCCGTTCCTAACTTTATTTTTTTCCATCTACTTTTTTGGGTTTAATTTGCCGTTCTTTCTCTAACTTCCTGAGGTATGAGTTTAGGTCACTGACTTCTAGTATTTCTTTTCTTGGAGATGGGTTTCGCGCACAGCTGACTGCAGCCTTGCCCTCCCAGGCTCAAGGAATCTCCTGCCTCCCCACGGGCTAGAATTACAGCTATGAGCCACTGTGCCCAGCCGACCTTCCTTCTTTTTAATGTAAGCATTTTAAGTTACAAATTTCCCCTAAACACTGCTTTAGATGCATCCCACAAACCTGGTAAGTGGTATTTTGATTATCACTCCATTTAAAATACTTTCTCATTCCAACTGTGATTTCCTTTTTGGCACATGTGTTACTGATGAGCACACAGCCTCTGGGTGTTTTCCTATTACTGATTCCCACTTTACTTCACTGTTGAAATGCTCTGAGACTTACTATATGACTGAACATGGGGTCGACTCTGATAAATGCTCCACTTGAACAGATGCCATTTCTCCAAGTATTTGCTGAAGTTGGCAAACTCGAGTCAGGCTGGTTAAACATTGTAAAAAAAAACTACACCCTGGGCCGGGCGCGGTGGCTCATGCCTGTAATCCCAGCACTGTGGGAGGCCAAGGTGGGCAGATCACCAGGTCAGGAATTCAAGAGCAGCCTGGCCAACACAGTGAAACCACGTCTCTACTAAAAATACAAAAATTAGCTGAGCATGGTGGTGTGTGCTGTAGTCCCAGCTACTCAGGAGGCTGAGGCTGAGAATCACTTGAACCTGGGAGGTGGAGGCTGCAGTGAGCCGAGACTGTGCCACTGCGCTCCAGCTTGGGCAACAGAGTGAGACTGTATCTCAAAAAGAAAACAACAACAACAACAAAAACCAGAAGAAACCAGAACTGCATCCTGATGTTCTTGTCCACCTGTTCCGCTGACTGGTGAGGTGACAAGCAGCGTGGGTCTGTCAGCTTCGCCCCTCGGTCTGCCCGTCTGCACTGCCTGTCCTGAAGCCACCTCACCGCGCTTGCCCCTGGGATGTGGCCCCTCATCTCCTGCCTTGGTCTATCCTGCCTGATGTCAACGCAGTGACACTCGCCCTCTTCCTGCTGCCATCCGCACGGGACGTAGACGCAGTGACACCCGCCCTTTTCCTGCTGCCATCCGCACCGGACGTAGATGCAGTGACACCCGCCCTCTTCCTGCTGCCATCCGCATGGGACGTAGACGCAGTGACACCCGCCCTCTTCCTGCTGCCATCCGCACCGGACGCAGACGCAGTGACACCCGCCCTCTTCCTGCTGCCATCCGCACGGGACGCAGACGCAGTGACACCCGCCCTCTTCCTGCTGCCATCCGCACCGGACGTAGATGCAGTGACACCCGCCCTCTTCCTGCTGCCATCCGCACGGGACGTAGACGCAGTGACACCCGCCCTCTTCCTGCTGCCATCCGCACGGGACGTAGACGCAGTGACACCCGCACTCTTCCTGCTGCCATCCGCACCAGACGCAGACGCAGTGACACCCGCCCTCTTCCTGCTGCCATCCGCAGGGGACGCAGACGCAGTGACACCCGCCCTCTTCCTGCTGCCATCCGCACGGGACGTAGACGCAGTGACACCCGCACTCTTCCTGCTGCCATCCGCACGGGACACAGACGCAGTGACACCCGCCCTCTTCCTGCTGCCATCCGCACAGGACGTAGACGCAGTGACACCCGCCCTCTTCCTGCTGCCATCCGCACCGGACGCAGACGCAGTGACACCCGCCCTCTTCCTGCTGCCATCCGCACCGGACGTAGACGCAGTGACACCCGCCCTCTTCCTGCTGCCATCTGCAGGGGACGTAGACGCAGTGACACCCGCCCTCTTCCTGCTGCCATCCGCACCGGACGCAGCTTTCAGTTACTCCACTGGGCGTTCCTGGTTCTTCATACACATGGTCTTTACAGCATGACTCTGGTAGGCAGTGGAGACTGGAGGATAGACTTGAGCTTTCCTGTGTGCGGCTTCTTAGTCCAGCCCAGTTAACCGGAGTGTTTCTTCCATTCCCCTTCCGTGGGGTGGCTGACAGGCACAGTGGGGCATAGGTCTACCAGCTGGTTGTCCTCTATCTACCCCATCTGGATGTTTCTTTATCTCTACATTCTTCTTGCGAATTAATCACATATTTTTTGTTCCAGCTTTCTTCTCGGTCAAATATTTAATCTGCCCTAGGGATTGGTATATTTCCTGCTTCCTGGTGATGGAACTCTCAAAACATTCACACCATTAACCCCTCCTCTGCCGTGCAAGCGTGTGCCTGTGTGTGTGTGTGTGTGTTGGTGCTCCTGTTGTCAATATTTCAAGCAGCTGGCACTGGTGTAATTTCAGCATCCCTGCCTTTCCTTCCCCTAAGCTGCAGGCTTTACAGCTTTGCCTTAGATATCTGCTGAAATGGAGCAGTTCTGCCAACAATAAACTCTCTCATCCTTTGTTTGGCTGAAGACGTCTTTAACTGGCTTTCATATTTCAAGGATAAATTCACTGGATATAGAATTCCAGTATTTTTCTCTCAGCACTTCAGAGACAGTTTGTCAAAGTTGCCTTCTGGTGTCACTGTGCAGGTCGTGCGTTCCCACACCTCTGTCCCCATCCCTAGGGGCTGGAAATGGTTCTCTGTGGGTTCCAGCAATTCAACCAGGATGATCTGAAGTACCAAATCTCTTTTCTTCCTTTTGCTAAAAAAAAGAAAAGAAAAGGAAAATCCTCTTTGGTGTATGCAGAGCTTCTGATTCCACAGTTTTGATGTCCTCCATCAGTTTAGGAAAAGTTCTGGCCAATGATTTCTCAAGTATTATTTCTGTTACACGCCATCTCTTCTCCAAGAACTTCAAACAAAAGCACCCCAGGCCCTCGTGGTACCAGAGTGTCTCTCACCGGCCTTTCCGTACGCGTCCTCCGCTCTCACGGGCCTTTCCGTACGCGTCCTCCGCTCTCACCGGCCTTTCCCTACGCGTCCTCCGCTCTCACGGGCCTTTCCCTACGCGTCCTCCGCTCTCACGGGCCTTTCCGTACGCGTCCTCCGCTCTCACGGGCCTTTCCGTACGCGTCCTCCGCTCTCGGCGACCTTTCCGTACGCGTCCTCCGCTCTCACCGGCCTTTCCGTACGCGTCCTCCGCTCTCACCGGCCTTTCCGTACGCGTCCTCCGCTCTCACCGGCCTTTCCGTACGCGTCCTCCGCTCTCACCGGCCTTTCCGTACGCGTCCTCCGCTCTCACGGGCCTTTCCGTACGCGTCCTCCGCTCTCACCGGCCTTTCCCTACGCGTCCTCCGCTCTCACGGGCCTTTCCGTACGCGTCCTCCGCTCTCACGGGCCTTTCCGTACGCGTCCTCCGCTCTCACGGGCCTTTCCGTACGCGTCCTCCGCTCTCACGGGCCTTTCCGTACGCGTCCTCCGCTCTCACGGGCCTTTCCGTACGCGTCCTCCGCTCTCGGCGACCTTTCCGTACGCGTCCTCCGCTCTCACGGGCCTTTCCGTACGCGTCCTCCGCTCTCACGGGCCTTTCCGTACGCGTCCTCCGCTCTCACGGGCCTTTCCGTACGCGTCCTCCGCTCTCACGGGCCTTTCCGTACGCGTCCTCCGCTCTCACGGGCCTTTCCGTACGCGTCCTCCGCTCTCACGGGCCTTTCCGTACGCGTCCTCCGCTCTCACGGGCCTTTCCGTACGCGTCCTCCGCTCTCACGGGCCTTTCCGTACGCGTCCTCCGCTCTCACGGGCCTTTCCGTACGCGTCCTCCGCTCTCGGCGACCTTTCCGTACGCGTCCTCCGCTCTCACGGGCCTTTCCGTACGCGTCCTCCGCTCTCACGGGCCTTTCCGTACGCGTCCTCCGCTCTCACCGGCCTTTCCGTACGCGTCCTCCGCTCTCACGGGCCTTTCCGTACGCGTCCTCCGCTCTCACCGGCCTTTCCGTACGCGTCCTCCGCTCTCACGGGCCTTTCCGTACGCGTCCTCCGCTCTCACGGGCCTTTCCGTACGCGTCCTCCGCTCTCACGGGCCTTTCCGTACGCGTCCTCCGCTCTCACCGGCCTTTCCGTACGCGTCCTCCGCTCTCGGCGACCTTTCCGTACGCGTCCTCCGCTCTCACGGGCCTTTCCGTACGCGTCCTCCGCTCTCACGGGCCTTTCCGTACGCGTCCTCCGCTCTCACCGGCCTTTCCGTACGCGTCCTCCGCTCTCACGGGCCTTTCCGTACGCGTCCTCCGCTCTCACGGGCCTTTCCGTACGCGTCCTCCGCTCTCACGGGCCTTTCCGTACGCGTCCTCCGCTCTCACGGGCCTTTCCGTACGCGTCCTCCGCTCTCACGGGCCTTTCCGTACGCGTCCTCCGCTCTCACGGGCCTTTCCGTACGCGTCCTCCGCTCTCACGGGCCTTTCCGTACGCGTCCTCCGCTCTCACCGGCCTTTCCGTACGTGAATTCCACTCTCACCAGCCTTTCCATACGTGTCCTCCGCTCTCACGGGCCTTTCCGTACGTGAATTCCACTCTCACCAGCCTTTCCGTACGTGTCCTCCGCTCTCACAATGGTTTCAACATGTAGCTTCCCTCGATTTTTCTCCACGTGGCTGTTGGAAGGTCTTTTCTACCAATTGGCTGTCTGTTCTGCTGACTATTCCACTGCCTAGCATGTGCTGAACCCTTGATTTTGGCTGTAATATTTTTCAGTTCTAGAATTCACATCTGCCTCCTTTTTATGTTCCACATCCCTGGTGAAATTCCCATCATTGCCCCCACTTTCCTAAATAATCAGTTACCAAAGTCCCTGCCTCCTGCCTCCAGCATCTGAATCACTGGCAGGTCCTTCACTGACATCTTCCTCTTCATTGTCAGTCACTTGGTCTTTAAAAAACTCTTTTAAGCACCACCTCCACTGTGGCTGAAAACTAAAAGAACTCTGGGTGCTTTTCTTCTCCAAAGGAGGAAAAAAGAAACAAAATGTTACAGTTATGAATATGTGAGTTAAAAAAAGACAAGCGTAAGACACAACAAAGGCAAGAAATATAAAAAAAGAAATGTAAAAAAAGAATAACAGATAGAAAAGCACGAGAAGAGCACCTCATCCTGGTGCAGGCTGTCTGGGAGAGCGGCAGGCACCAGCTCTTCCTGAGCTCCTCCAGGCCAGGCCAGCCCCTCTCTCAAGTGTGTAGTCACCGGTGGGGCTGGCCCTAAGATTTCCCTTTGTTTGCTGGGTAGGAACCAAGAGAGCAGAGCCTGGAACACAGCAGGCCCTGAAGCCACCCTCTGTCTCGGGACCCCCCGTCGGTGCCCCCTCTGGCTCCTAAAATGATGTTTGTTCCACTGTGCCTTGGTGGATAAGCCTGCCTGTGACTGAGTAGAAAGATCTCCAGTTAAATGAGAAGCTGGGGCGTGCGGATCACTTGAGGTCAAGAGACTGAGACCAGCCTGGCCAACATGGTGAAACTCCATCTCTACTAAAAATATAAAAATTAGCTGGGCGTGGTGGCACATGCCTGTAGTCCCAGCTACTCCCGAGGCTGAGGCAGGATAATCTCTTGAGCCTGGTGAGTGGAGACCTGGGGGGTGTGAGAGGCCACTGTGCTGCTCACCGCACTGCACCTGAGCCTGTGGAGGGCAGTTATGCACCGTCAGGTGCCCACATCAAGAGGACAGGGAACTCACAAGTGCTTGGCACGGTGGGTGGGGTTATCCCTTGACTGTGCTTGTTTACAGAGGTCTCTAACACCAGAGTGAACTTCTAGTCAGGACTGCCCTGCATTACCTGCAACTTCCGCCTGGCAGGGCATTCTGCACACAGCAGGCTCAGGGATGTTTGTGAAGATGCAGCTGCCACCTGCTCACCTGCTCACGCCACACCCAGATGTGGGGGCAGAGTAGCAGCCACTGGGTCCACCCCAGCAGCCTGTACACGTGCGGCTCCCAGATGGCCCAGGAGCAGCCCGGTGCCACCAAGCGGCAGTCACAGAGCCCGCCACCGAGCCACACGCAGGTGCTACATTGCTGAGCACCCGCCCATCCCCTCTGGGCACACGTGGCACCAACGTACTTGGCAAATTTCACAGTGGTGGCATTCCGAGGCACAAAGCCCGTGTGGAACTGAATCTGGAACATCTTCATGGATGCCATCTGCAAAGAGAGCAGACAAAACACGAGGGCCCGCATGGAGGGTGAGTCCAGATCCCGGGGCCACAGGCACACTTTCCCCATGGACGAGCTCCGGGAGCTGCTCGTGGCACTGGAGACCTGGATGACACCCTGTGCCACATGCTGTGGGGAGAGCGGGAGAGGGTCTGTGTGCAGCGGGAGGTCCCAAGGAGAAGGCATGGGCCCACAAGCTGCTTCATGGGGCTGCCATGGGTGCTGCCCAAGTGGACCCTCAAACTCAGTATCGACAGGAAACGCCAGGCTTTTCAGGCTGAGATCCTGCCGCGCGGCTAGTGCAGAGTGAGCAGGTACGGTCGCCAAGTGGGCAGTTGCCACGTGAGAGCTGACGGCACTCGCCAAGCAGTGAGCACCCCGGAGCCCTCAGCAGGAAGTGGAGGGACGGCCGCGCTGAACGCACAGCAGCACCCAGCCCCCCAGAGCCCGGGGTGAGTGGGGAGCACCTGGCGGGCCCCAGGCTTCCTCACCTTGGCCTGCAGCCGGCCACCCAGGGTGGACCGGGCATGATAGATGATGATGAGCACGTCTCCTTGCACCGTGATGCCCAAGGGAATGACTGCTTTCCCATCCTCCATCTTAAAATCCCTAAGAACAGAACGGTGAGAGAAAAACTAAACAAAAAGCCCAAAACCAAACAAATGAAAACAACAAAAAACAGAAGGATGAGAAACCGCCCACTCAGGTAAACTGTGTAACATTCAATAAAGAATGACCCCCACAAACGAAGAGCCCGACAAGAACCCTGTGTTCTCCTAGACACTCAGACCCATGTGGTCCCCTGCGCTGACCCAGTTCCCAAATGTCCTAGACGCTCAGACCACGTGATCCCCTGCGCTGATCCAGTTCCCAAATGACCTGCCAGACACTCACGTTCCAAACACGTGCGCCTCGGCCAGCGCTGGCCCCGGCAAGGCCAGAGTTCTTCTTTAAGGTTTTCCGGAGGGGTGACAGTAGGGAGCACGGCGCGGGGCCGCAGCTGCACTCACCGCATCTTGTCGTACTCCTGGGAGGTGCTGGCCACGCGCTCGTCCCCCACGTAGACCTCGCAGAAGGGCCTGCAGCCGCTCCTCTGCTTGCTGAACAGTGGCACGGGCGTCATGACCACGGCCCTCACCAGGATGGGCTTGCTATGAGGCGTGATGGGCTCCTCCGCCACCATGTCACACATGTACTCGATGTACCTGGGGGCAGGCGTGCCATGTCACCACATATATAGTTACATATGTAGTTTTATACATATATATAGTCACACATGTAGTTACAGAGATGTAGTTTTACATATATGGTTACGTGTATGCATCTGCCCCTCTCTCTATATACACATACATACATACATGTATCTTTAAGACAGGGTCTTGTTCTGTTGTCCAGGCTAAAGTGCAATGGCATGATCATAGCTCACTGCAGCCTTGATCTCCTGGGCTCTAGTGATCCTCCCACCTCAGCCTCCCAAGTAGCTGGAACTACAGGCATGCACCGTCATGTCTGGCTAATTTTTGTAGACAGGTTTTTGCCAGGTTGCCCAGGCTAGTCTCAAACTCCTGGGCTTAAGTGACCCACGAGCCTCAGCCTCCCAAAGTGCTGGGATTACACGTGTGAGCCACCACGCCCCACCCTAGTTAAAACTATTTTTAAATTTCTTGTGATCCTCCCACTCTCATTCATGGGTTATTTAGAAATTGTTTGAGGCTGCGCAGTGGCTCACGCCTGTAATCCCAGCACTTTGGGAGGCCGAGGTGGGTGGATCACAAGGTCAACCCCTGTAATCCCAGCATTTTAGGAGGCCAAGGCAGGCAGGTTGCCTGAGCTCAGGAGTTCGAGACCAGCCTGGGCAACATGGTGAAACCCCGTCTCTACTAAAAGTACAAAAATCAGCCGGGTGTGGTGGAGGGCACCTGTAGCTCCAGCTACCCCAAAGGCTGAGGCAGGAAAATGGCTTGAACCTGGGAGGCAGAGGGTTAGTTTTTCAGACACCCTTCCGGTATTTTTAGTTTTGATACCACTGTGACCTGAGAGCATAGCTTACGTGATTTCAAATTTCAAAAATTTATTGAGGTGTGTTTACAGACAAAATCTGATCTTCCTTCTTGCATTCCACCTGCGTTTAAAAGAAATGTGCATTTTCTGTTGTTGGGTGGAGGGTTCTAGAGATGTATTCGCCTCCTGCGCTGGTGTGTTCAGTTCTCCTGTACCCCTGTTGTTGGGTGGAGGGTTCTAGAGACGTGTCCTCCTTCCTGGGCTGGTGTGTTCCGTTCTCCTGTACCTCTGTTGTTGGGTGGAGGGTTCTAGAGACGTGTCCTCCTTCCTGGGCTGGTGTGTTCAGTTCTGTACCCCTGTTGTTGGGAGGAGGGTTCTAGAGACGTGTCCTCCTTCCTGGGCTGGTGTGTTCCGTTCTCCTGTACCCCTGTTGTTGGGAGGAGGGTTCTAGAGACGTGTCCTCCTTCCTGGGCTGGTGTGTTCAGTTCTCCTGTACCCCTGTTGTTGGGAGGAGGGTTCTAGAGACGTGTCCTCCTTCCTGGGCTGGTGTGTTCAGTTCTGTACCCCTGTTGTTGGGAGGAGGGTTCTAGAGACGTGTCCTCCTTCCTGGGCTGGTGTGTTCAGTTCTCCTGTACCCCTGTTGTTGGGAGGAGGGTTCTAGAGACGTGTCCTCCTTCCTGGGCTGGTGTGTTCAGTTCTCCTGTACCCCTGTTGTTGGGAGGAGGGTTCTAGAGACGTGTCCTCCTTCCTGGGCTGGTGTGTTCAGTTCTCCTGTACCCCTGTTGTTGGGTGGAGGGTTCTAGAGACGTGTCCTCCTTCCTGGGCTGGTGTGTTCAGTTCTCCTGTACCCCTGTTGTTGGGAGGAGGGTTCTAGAGACGTGTCCTCCTTCCTGGGCTGGTGTGTTCAGTTCTCCTGTACCCCTGTTGTTGGGTGGAGGGTTCTAGGGGTGTGTCCTCCTTCCTGGGCTGGTGTGTTCAGTTCTCCTGTACCCCTGTTGTTGGGAGGAGGGTTCTAGAGACGTGTCCTCCTTCCTGGGCTGGTGTGTTCAGTTCTCCTGTACCTCTGTTGTTGGGAGGAGGGTTCTAAAGACGTGTCCTCCTTCCTGGGCTGGTGTGTTCAGTTCTGTACCCCTGTTGTTGGGTGGAGGGTTCTAGAGACGTGTCCTCCTTCCTGGGCTGGTGTGTTCAGTTCTCCTGTACCTCTGTTGTTGGGAGGAGGGTTCTAGAGACGTGTCCTCCTTCCTGGGCTGGTGTGTTCAGTTCTGTACCCCTGTTGTTGGATGGAGGGTTCTAGAGACGTGTCCTCCTTCCTGGGCTGGTGTGTTCCGTTCTCCTGTACCTCTGTTGTTGGGTGGAGGGTTCTAGAGACGTGTCCTCCTTCCTGGGCTGGTGTGTTCAGTTCTGTACCCCTGTTGTTGGGTGGAGGGTTCTAGAGACGTGTCCTCCTTCCTGGGCTGGTGTGTTCAGTTCTCCTGTACCCCTGTTGTTGGGTGGAGGGTTCTAGAGATGTGTCCTCCTTCCTGGGCTGGTGTGTTCAGTTCTCCTGTACCCCTGTTGTTGGGTGGAGGGTTCTAGAGACGTGTCCTCCTTCCTGGGCTGGTGTGTTCAGTTCTCCTGTACCCCTGTTGTTGGGTGGAGGGTTCTAGAGACGTGTCCTCCTTCCTGGGCTGGTGTGTTCCGTTCTCCTGTACCTCTGTTGTTGGGTGGAGGGTTCTAGAGACGTGTCCTCCTTCCTGGGCTGGTGTGTTCAGTTCTGTACCCCTGTTGTTGGGTGGAGGGTTCTAGAGACGTGTCCTCCTTCCTGGGCTGGTGTGTTCAGTTCTCCTGTACCCCTGTTGTTGGGTGGAGGGTTCTAGAGACGTGTCCTTCTTCCTGGGCTGGTGTGTTCAGTTCTCCCGTAGCCCTGCTGGTGGTTTTCTTGTCCCGCGGTAACTGAAACCGTTGACGTCTCCCGTACAAATGAGGCGTTTATTACTCCTCTCAGTTCAGTTCTATTAGCGTTTGCTCTGTGGATGCTGAATGGAATGTTCCCCTTACCCTGGTGGCACAGCTCTGACGTCCCTGTGACCAGCGTTCCGATGGCACCTGTTTGTGGTGCAGGAAGCCCGGTGTCTGCCTCCCACCCTGCAGCACCCCTGCCCGGGCAGCATGCCCTCTCCTGGAGTTTGTCTGGGGCCGGTGATGCCCCTTCTGTGGTCACATCTGAGCAGACCCTGTCTTCCCAGCCACAGGACACTGGGGTCCACCTTAGGCAGCAGGAAGCCAGGATAGCCAGTCCTTCAGCCTAACAAATGCACTCTGCCAACAGCCTGAGTGGCCAAGGAGGCAGATTCAGAAACGAAGGAGAAATCGGCTTTCTCAGAGTCAGTGCGGCCAGCATCTTGACCAGAGGAGAGGACCCAGCTTAGCCTCAGGGCCCAGGGAGACCGAGACAGAACAGCCATGCGTGGTTTAAGCCCGAGCGTGTCGCCTGACAGTCATGCAGTAATGACTCGCACTCTTCCCACCGGCCTGTCCTGACCCCACCTTGGCCTGCGTGTTGAAAGGGGACTTCCTGCGGTGTACAGCTGAACTGTGCGTTTCAACAAAACCACTCACGTCCGACCCTACTCCACCACCTTGCTGTTACCTATCTGTCCTCCCTGGTGTTGACTTCTTCTTTTATTCACCTTCCCTTGGGAAGTTGTGTTTTCATTTTACTTCATGTTGACTTCTGAATTACAGCACCTAACAAAAGCCCTTCCTGGCTGTCCTGGGGTTTCTGATGAGAACCCGTGGCTCACGTCTTTTTCTACAAGACATGTCTTCTTCTGGCTGCCTCCAAAACCTCTGTGCTTGGCTTGCAGGGTTTCTGACCAGGATGTGCCGAGTGGGTTTTTATGTGTTTGTCTCATTTGCATTCTGCTTGGTGTCCTCTGGGCTTCTTGGACCTGTGGATGGGTATCTGCTCCTCATTCTGGGAAATTCTCAGCTGGGATTTCGTCACTGTTCATGCTTCCTCCTTCCCTCTGGGACTCCGTGTGTGTGGCTTGCCCGAGGTGGGGGCAGCTCTCAGGTGCTTGTTCTCTCCCTGGCTTTCTCTGTGATTCGTCAGCTTCAGTATCTCTTGACCTAGCTCCAAAGGCCACTGAGTTGGCCTCAGCTACGTCGAAAGCATTCTCCTTTCTGGCACTTCCATGGCTCTGATAAAGTAGCTGCTGGATCGTGCACCCTGCCTTCTTCTGCATGAGGCTCCTCAGCACAGGAGTCATGTTTGCTTCTGTTTCCCTCAGAGTCCCAGGATGCAGCTCTCTCGTCTGCTCCCTCTGGAGACAGAAAGGTTCTCGGCCAAGTCTGGGCCTCCCTCACAGCAGCTGTGTCCCCTCGCCCAGCCCTCACTCCCCCGTCTGTCCTGTGGGTGCCCACAGAGACTGTGCCTTCTGGAGGGCAAGGACCCTTCTGATCCTGCAACCCTGGAGGCTTCCCTCGCCCACTGAGACAGTCGGCCTCCACTGGCTAGACTCTTTCTGAATGCCTCCTCTTCTGGGGTCCAGTTACGTCCACCCCACATAGCACACACACACCTCTCTCCCACAAGCACCTGACTCCATTAGGTTCTGGGTCAGATATGTTGAAAAGCCATGAACTTGAAGCTGGTCCAGCTGGCAGCCCCGTGGGTACAGTGCTCTGAAATCTCTCCACCCCTCCAAGGAAGAAGCTGTGGGGACCTGGTGGGGTCACGGAAGCCCAGCCAAACGCCACAGGGAAAGACTCCCTGGTCTCGGATGCCCCCTGCTGAGCAGGCCCCACCGCACCTGGCCTGGGGGTGCCAATGGCTTTCAGCTCCATGCATGGAGGGAGGGACTCCCTACTTTGCACTCCACTTCCTGGGGTCACATAAGATGCAGCTGGGTGGGGCAGCTACAATCTCCTCCCCACCAATGCTGTGAGCACACGAGGTGGGGCCTCCCTGGGGATCCACAGCAGGGCTGTGAGCACACGAGGTGGGGCCCTCCCTGGGGATCCCCACCAGGGCTGTGAGCACACGAGGTGGGGCCCTCCCTGGGGATCCCCACCAGGGCTGTGAGCACACGAGGTGGGGCCCTCCCTGGGGATCCCCACCAGGGCTGTGAGCACACGAGGTGGGGCCCTCCCTGGGGATCCGCAGCAGGGCTGTGAGCACACAAGGTGGGGCCCTCCCTGGGGATCCACAGCAGCAAGAATGGGCTCCTGACCCTTGCCCTGCCCACAGGCTGCACGCCCCTCCCACAGGCTGCACACGTCCCGTCCAGAGGGGACGAAGAATGGGGAGTCCCTCGAAGCTTGGGCCTCTGCTCTTCCCTCACGGTGGGGTCATGGGGCCAGCCTTTGCTCTGTGGTCCAGGTCAAGGCCTGTTCTTTCAGAGGCTGGGAGGCTGCTTCAGCCTCACCAGGTCCTTACAGAGACAAAGGCAAGGGGAGGCTTTACTCTGGGAGGGACTCCTTGGAAGTGGGCACCTGTAGCCCCAAGAAACAGCCTCCTCCACGCGGCCAGGGAGAGCCTGCTGTGTGCTGAGGCAGAGCCGCACGGAAGCCTGAATTTGGAGAGGCCCTGAGCACGCTGCGACCATCCTCACATTTGAGCAGCGTCAGGCGGTCAACACAGCATTTTCACACACATCATCACCCAGAGCCCACCAGAGGGCTCCCACAGGAGGGACAGAACTGGGCCTGAGAGGAGCCACCCCTGCCCCGCCCAGTGAGCACAGGCCCGCCAGGCTACATGGCACCTGCCAGAGGACCTCCATCCACCTGGAGCTGGGCAGGTGCCAGCCCACAGCAGTCAGCTCCCCCACAGCTGCAGGCCCACCCTCCCTGGGCTCTGCGGGCATAAGTCTGCAATTTGGCCATGGCTCAGCAAGGCCAGGCCTGCCGTTCCCACCAGTGCCTGCGCAGCACCGACAGGCCCTCCAGGAGACACCGCAGCGAGGGTGGCAGTGCCACGTGGGCCCACAGGGCTGTCCCCAGAGGGCCAAACAGTACCTTTTGTGGGATGGCCAGATGCCTGGTGGGCAGCGCTTCATGCTGAACATGTACACAGCGGCCTCCGCGGTGCTGAAGAGACGGCAGAAGCACAGGAAGGAGCAGACGGCCACGGCAGACGCAGCTCTCCCATCCTAGGACAGACAGACACGCTCGTGCACATCTCACACACCCAGGATGAGGGCTCAAGGGTCATCAGGGGTCCTACCCGCCCTGTGGCTAGAGGGACACAGGGCTGTTCCCAAGGCTGAGATAGGTTTAGGAACCTACATAAAGTGCCTGCCAAGGAAAAGATGGAGCCCGACAGAAGATTCCCTGAGGAAGAACGGGGCTGGCATCTCTGCAGCAGGCTCTGCTGTGCCCTGTACTCCCGCGGGCAACCCCTCATGGAAACCTCAAGTCCATTCACCACAGCGGTAGCTGCCACACCCCAGGAGGCTCAGACACCAGCAAGCCTTGTACTGCAGATGGGGAGCCTGAAACTGGAGGGCTCTTTGGTGGCTGCCACGCAGGAAGGCAGGCGCCCCACACGGCAGAGTGGCCTCCACATGGGCATGCAAATTGAGGCTAGCAGGGCCACATGGAGAGGGGAGGGCGGGGCCCCCTGGCAACTGCCCCTCCAGATCCAGAGCCCCCAAGCACAGGGATTTCTTCCATGTCCCAGGGTGAATAACAGGCCCCGGCTCATGACTGGTGCTCAAACTTTGTTGAACTATGCGTGAAATTATGAATTTCAGTTCACAGCTACAAACTTCAGTAGGGTGTGGCTGGGCTCACCATGCAGTGCACGACACAGACGTTCTTGTGGTCCTGCCGCAGCCAGGCGTGCATATTCCTGCAGATATTGTAGAGGGTGTGCAGGTGTGGGGCCCGCCGTGCCGCCCAGCCACACTCGGAGACCTGTGGGGACAGAGCACGGTGACGTGGGCAGCAGAGGAGCCACACCCAGCCGCAGGTGGATCGGAGGGATGGCCTGCCTGATGTGCAGGGAACTCAGCAGTGTCAACAGCGTCCATCTGTGAGAGCCTCAGCAGCAGGACCTGAGCACCAGCTGCCACTGTCCTTGCAGAGAGAGCTTAGTCAGCCGCTCCCAGACTTTAGGTCTTCTGCATACCGATGAGTCTCGTGTCTGGAGGGAAAGCCTCGGCCTCCAGCACCCTCTGGCAGGCGGGAAGTGGTAGGAGCCGGGGTGTCTGGGTTCCCATCAAGGGGCATCCTCAGTGCAACAGATACCCCACCTCGCTCCCTCCTGCTCCACGCCCTGCAGCCCCTCAGGAGACCTCTGGCCACCCCAGCACAGCCCCACCTTAGCCAAAGCCCCCAGCTGCACCCCTGCGCTGGAGTGGGAGGAAGCTGCCACAGCTGCACCCAGACCAAAGCCTGCGGCCACACACCCGGTTGTGAAACCTGGAGGGCCGGTAGGTCCTTGGGGACAGGTTGTAGACGGCGTAGTGTCCCGCATGCTTCGAGTCCAGGAAGAGCCGCACGTCTTCAATGTTGTTTTTGAGCGCTGACTCCACACCTTCGGCCGGGAAGGACATCACTGAAACAAGCAGGCCTGTGTCAGCCGCTGTCCCAGGAGACAGCGCACCTCCTGGCCAGGCGGCCGCTGAGCTCTTGCTGTTCCTGATACCCCCATGAAAGTGCCACCTCCGGCAACTCCACCAGCCACTGCCCACACAGCCGGCCCATGGGGCCCCCACCCTTCACAGACTCCCGGCCTGGGATGACCTAGGAACACAGACCCAGCCACTGCCCACACACCCGACCCATGGGGCCCCCCACCCTTCACAGACTCCCGGCCTGGGATGACCTAGGAACACAGACCCAGCCACTGCCCACACACCCGACCCATAGGGCCCCCCCACCCTTCACAGACTCCCGGCCGGGGATGACCTAGGAACACAGACCCAGCCACACGCCCACCAGCCAGTGACCGGGGGCACAGACCCAGCCACACGCCCACCAGCCAGAGACCTACGGGCACAGACCCAGCCACACGCCCACCAGCCAGAGACCTACGGGCACAGATCCAGCCACACGCCCACCAGCCAGTGACCTGGGGCACAGACCCAGCCACACGCCCACCAGCCAGTGACCTGGGGCACAGACCCAGCCACACGCCCACCAGCCAGTGACCGGGGGCACAGACCCAGCCACACGCCCACTAGCCGGAGACCTATGGGCACAGACCCAGCCACACGCCTGCCAGCCGGTGACCTACGGGCACAGACCCAGCCACACGCCCACCAGCCAGTGACCGGGGGCACAGACCCAGCCACACGCCCACCAGCCAGTGACCGGGGGCACAGACCCAGCCACACGCCCACCAGCCAGTGACCTGGGGCACAGACCCAGCCACACGCCCACTAGCCGGAGACCTACGGGCACAGACCCAGCCACACGCCTGCCAGCCGGTGGCCAGGACGTCTCGAGACAGCTTTCTGATGCCTGCCTGGTCTCAAGGCGTCAGGATGAGTGACCATGATGCCTAGTGCACAGAGGCCTCGGTTTTCCAAGACACGGCCTTGTGTTGCTCCCAGCAGGACCTCAGAGTACAAGAGGGAGCCATGGGAGGCGCCAAGCACAGGCCACCCCTGTGTGTCTGTGGCCACGAAGAAGGCTGGGGTAGAAGTACCTGTGCCCTGACACACAGCAGGGACGCACTGTGCACACACAGCAGGGACGCACTGTGCACACACAGCAGGGACGCACTGTGCACACACAGCAGGGACGCACTGTGCACACACAGCAGGGACGCACTGTGCACACACAGCAGGGACGCACTGTGCACACACAGCAGGGACGCACTGTGCACACACAGCAGGGACGCACTGTGCACACACAGCAGGGACGCACTGTGCACACACAGAAGGGCCGGGGCATGTCCCACGGCCTCACATGGCACACATACCCGCAATTCTGGATGTGATGTAAGATATGTCCAGGTCACCCTTGGCGTAACTGGAATTAAAAAGAAGAGAACTTGGTTATGATGAGAAACACTCTGTAGTGAAGTCACAGGGCTGAAGCTAATGCCTGAGGCCTGGAGAAGCTGCGGAGCTCTCACTGTGGAGGCTGCATCTCATGAGGAGCGTGTGGGCAGGTTCCTGGGTATGTGTGTGCTGCGGGGCTGACCCCTAGAGAAGTGGATGGAAATGAGAGCCTGCAGGTAGAGGCGGTGTGGGTGAGACAGGAGGGATGTCCGCTGTCTAGCTGTCCCCTCCCCTTTGCCCTCCAGGGAGGCATGCCCAGAAGGCTGGGAGAAGGATGGCAACACCGGTGGAAGGAGGGGGCCGGAGAGCAGAGGTCACCTGGACGGTGGTCACAGGTCATGCCAGGCTCCAGGGTGCTTCCTGGGCCTGGTGGTTGTAGCAGTGGAAAGCCAGCAGAAGCCACTGGAGGCAGAGGACCCCTGCCCCCAGCCAAGTGCCTGGGGACCCCCTGCTGTGGCCACAGCCAACTCTCTGCAGAGGAGCCTGCCTCCCAGGGCAGAGCGGGCTGGAAACTGCAGGCATGGGACAGCCAAGCTGGGAGCAACCTCAGCTGGGCTGATCACAGAAGGGCCATCCCCATCAGGGCTAAGCCCGGGAGTTGGAGAGAAATCCCAGAAGAAGGTCCAGAGAGATGAGTGACCCAAACACACAGAACCAAACTGTGACATGAAAGCGGCCGTGCAGTCAAATGTTTTAAAAGCTTGTCTAAACCCAGCAGGTGCTGACTTAGGACGGGAAGGCGGGAGGGTGGCACGTGAGCTGGTGCTCGAGCAGTTTGCAGCACAGGACGCCAGGCAAGAGACAAGCTGGCCACACCAAGCGTGGCTACTGGACCCATCATCTCATCACCAGGAGACAAACAAAAACAGGGCCGAGCACGATGGCTCACACCTGTGACCTTACACTTTGGGAGACTGAGGCACGGAGATCACCTGAAGTCAGGAGTTCCAGATCAGCCTGCCCCACGTGGTAAAACCCCCGCTCCCCAGCACCACAGGAGGCAGAGGCCAGCATAGGGAGCTGACATGCTTTGAGCAAAGGAGGGCGCCGTGAGCCACGGACCACGTGTCTCACCCACCCGTGCAGCCTGAGGAAGCATGGACCTGGCTGTGCTGGCCTCAGGCATGTGTACAGGGTGTATGTGTGTGTGTTAGGGCTGAACTGAACGCTGACAGGAGAGAAACCAGGCCCCAGACACAGGGCACAGGCCCCGAGGCCCCGGCGCCCAGAACACCAGGCACAGGGCATAGGCCCCGAGGCCCCGGCGCCCAGAACACCAGGCACAGGGCAGCTAGGGCTTCACGGCCACCCCGGTCCCCACTCCTGGACTTGTCTATGGGGAGAGCCAGAAATGCAAATGAATTCACTGTCCTTCTTTTTGAGGCAGGGTTTTGCTCTGTCACCCAGGCTGGAGTGCAGTGGTGCGACCCCAACTTACTGCAGCCACGAGCTCCTGGTCTCAAGCGATCCTCCCACCTTGGCCCCCAGCGCAGCACGCCACTTCACCCAGCTAATTTTTTATTTTTGTAGAGACAGGGTCTTGCTGTGTTGTCCAGGCTGGTCTCAAACTCCTATCTTCAACGGATCCTCCCTCCTCAGCCTCCCAAAGTGCTGGGATTACATGAGCCACCGTGTTCGGCCACCTCATGAGCCTCCAGGCCCAGCCAGAACTCACTGTGGTTTCTAAGTCAACGAACACGAGTCTAGGCAGCTTTTTCTGCCTCAAGCACGTGGCGTGAACAGACGGCAGATTCAAACGGCAGGCCTGCCCTCAGCTGGCACCTGGGAGTGTTCGGAGGGTTCCCACTGTCCCCTGACGAAAAAGTGGCAGCTGGCCGTGCCCGAGTGCTGTGCACACAGCGCACGCTCAAGCCAAACTGCGTCCTCTGGGGCCTGGGACCCATGGGTCCCAGCAGAGCCGTTTCTAGGATCGGCCCCTGGGGCCTTAGACTTCCAGCAGACAGCAGCTCCCACCATCCTCACAGCTGCTGGGGAGGGGAGTGTGGGCTGGAGACCCCCAGGGAGGACTGTGGGAGCTGTACCCGGACCCTGGATGCCCCACACACCTCCTGCTTCTGCTGACCCCGTTCGGCCCCATCCCTACAATTCGCTGTGGCTGTGGAGACCATGAGTCTGCTGGGGACTCAGGCAGCTGGGGGTGCTATGGGACACAGCATCCATCCCTTTCCTCCAACACTGAAAGCGGCTGCTCCTAGTGACTTTCACACGCGGCTTTGCTGTACATCCTCTGTCCGTTTCCACTCTGATCCCAACATCACTGTTGCCGAGACAACGCTCAAGTCTCCTGTCCTCCTGGGGCAAGGCCAGTCCCGGTCCGCTTCACAGGCAGTACTACCAGCCAGGACCCTGCAGGCCACAGCCCTGGGCCCAGTGGGCGGTGGGCTGGCCCCTGACAGATGGAGCTTCCTCTGATCTTCCGTCAGCCACAACTCAGGCAGGCGACCTCACAGAGGAGGTGGCCACAGGTGCGAGCGAGCTCACGCCCTGCTCTGGGGACATGCAGGCCCACTAAGAACAGGTTTGTCTCTACAAAAGGTTGCACAGACATGAGGCGCACAACTCAATGGCACCAGAGCCAAATGTGCAGCACACATGGACACACACAGCTCATACAGGCACCTGTACACATACTGACACGTGCACACAGCTCACACACAGGGACTCATACACATGCTGACACGTGCACGCAGCTCACACACAGGGACTCGTACACATGCTGACATGCACACAGCTCACACACGGACTCGTACACATGCTGACGTGCACACAGCTCACACACAGGGACTCGTACACATGCTGACACGTGCACGCAGCTCACACACAGGGACTCATACACATGCTGACACGTGCACGCAGCTCACACACAGGGACTCATACACATGCTGACACGTGCACACAGCTCACACACAGGGACTCATACACATGCTGATGTGCACAGCTCACACACAGGGACTCGTACACATGCTGACACGTGCACGCAGCTCACACACAGGGACTCGTACACATGCTGACACGTGCACACAGCTCACACATGGACTCGTACACATGCTGATACGTGCACACAGCTCACACACAGGCACTCGTACACATGCTGACACGTGCACACAGCTCACACACGGACTCGTACACATGCTGACACGTGCACACAGCTCACACACGGACTCCTACACATGCTGACATGTGCACACAGCTTACATACAGGGACTCATACACATGCTGACGTGTACACAGCTCACACACAAGGACTCATACACGCTGACGTGCACACAGCTCACACACAGGGACTCATACACATGCTGACACGTGCACGCAGCTCACACACAGGGACTCGTACACATGCTGACACGTGCACACAGCTCACACACGGACTCGTACACATGCTGACCCGTGCACACAGCTCACACACACTCGTACACATGCTGACCCGTGCACACAGCTCACACATGGACTCGTACACATGCTGACACGTGCACACAGCTCACACACAGGCACTCGTACACATGCTGACACATGCACACAGCTTATACAGGGACTCATACACATGCTGATGTGCATACAGCTCACACACAGGGACTCACACATGCTGACACGTGCACGCAGCTCACACACAGGGACTCGTACACATGCTGACACGTGCACACAGCTCACACACAGGGACTCATACACATGCTGACAAGTGCACAGCTCACACAGGCACTCGTACACATGCTGACACATGCACACAGCTCACACTCAGGCACTTGTACACGACACGTGCACACAGCTCACACAGGCACTTGTACACATGCTGACACATGCACACAGCTCACACACAGGGACTCATACACATGCTGACACGTGCACACAGCTCACACTCAGGCACCTGTACACGACACGTGCACACAGCTCACACAGGCACTTGTACACATGCTGACACGTGCACACAGCTCACAGTTCACAGACACACAGGCACTCCTACACACGCCGACATGTGCATGGATCACAGGCACTCGTACACATGCACACAGTTCACACATACACACATGCTCACATGAACATGCTTGTACACAGGCACGCACGTGTGCACTCAAGTTTCACAGCTCACATGAGCACTCAAGCACCAGCACTCACACACATGCCCATACATGCCCATGTCATCTGAACACATGCTTATACAGACACACACATGCATATTCATAACACCCATGTCCTCACACGGTCACAGACATATACTTACACACAGGCACACATGCACCCAAGGTCACATGTGCACAGATGCTGGGCCACATGCCGGCACAAGTGCGCACGTCTACCTGGTGCTGAGGACACAAAACAGCGATCACAGCACAAAGAAAGAACAAAGGAACATGGCGGAAGGTGTTGCCGGCTGGAAGGAATGCAGTGCCCATGATGGCTGCATGTGGCTCCCGTGTGACAGGCGCCAACGCAGCCCAGCTCCGAGGTTGTTTCCTGACACAGCTGACGCCCTTGAGCTGGTGCGTCCACAGGGACAGACCAGCAGCCAGTGTGCTACTGGGCATCCAGCTCCTCCAGAAAAGGCAGCACACAGACTCCACGATAGAGGGGCTGCACTCTGGAACAGTTCCAGTGGGCTGTGAGCAGAGGCTGTTGGGCCTGTGGGCCGATGTCAGGGGCCAGGGGCCACCCCCACAGAGACATGCCCTCTGATGGCCCGCCCACCCAGAGGGAGACTTCCTCCCACCACACGCTCAGACCCACCCACTTGGCTTAAGTCTGAGTAACAAGGGCTTTAACTCAGGGGACTGCCTCAAGTGACGCATCACCACAGCTCTTTCACCCAGTTTGCAGCAAAGAGTCCCAGGAACAGCCCAGGAGCACCCAGTGTGAGGGGCATCATCACAGCAAGTGGAGGGTGGACCCAGGCGTCTCCACAGCAGGGCCTTGCCCCACAGGGGTCAAAGGAAAGAGATCTGCCTGGCTCGGGATGCTGGGCTCACTCCGACTCCCTGGGAGAAGGGGTGATGCTGTCCCATGCCTCGGGGGCTCCTGTGGAGCCTGATGGCCAGCTGTTCCACCGCAGATGGGGAGCGAGAACGGGGACTGAGCCTGGAACAAGCACAGCAGGTCCAGGGCCCTGGGGCCTCACACTTACTTGGCAACAGACTGTATGACCTTGGACGAGGTGTCCCTGAGGTTGGTGAAGAGCCGCTCTGTCCCACCCCGCAGAATGTCCAGGATGCCGCCATAGGGCTGGTCATACTCCGCCAGGGCCAGGCCTGCAGGGAGACAGTCTCAGCGGGCCACAGGTGCTCTGTCCCACCTCCCCATGTGCACGATGCCAGGTGGCATGGCCAAGCCCCCAACCCACACACACCCAACGGCAAGCCAGGCTGCAGCACTGGCAGATCTGACCCTGTCCTCAGCCTTTCCAGAGACCCATGAAGTGGCCAATCTGGGTGCGGAGAGCTATGTGGCTGCCTCAGCACAGCTTGGGCTGAAACTCTGTCTGCCTCACCGCCACAGCTTCAGGCCACCACCACCATAGACAGGAACACAGGGTGGCAGCCCCTGACCTGGAAGGTCCTGGGAGTGAGGTCTTCACAGGCGGCTTTGGTGGCATGAGTTAGTGTTAAAAAAAAAAAAGTGAAATCCTGTCTCTACTAAATATACAAAAGTAGCTGGGCGTGGTGGTGCGTACCTGTAATGTTAGCTACTTGGGAGGCCGAGGCAGGAGAACTGCTTGAACCATGGAGTTGGAGGTTGCAGTGAGCTGAGACCGCACCACTGCACTCCAGCCTGGATGACGGACCAAAACTCCATCTTAAAAAACAACAATAAAAAACAAAGAAAAAACAGGCCAGGCATGGTGGCTCACACCTGCAATCCCAGCACTTTGGGAGGCTGAGGCAGGCAGATCAGGAGGTCAAGAGATCAAGACCATCCTGGCCAACGTGGTGAAACCCTTTCTCTACTAAAAATACAAAATTAGCCAGGTGTGGTAGTGCATGCCTGTAATCCCAGCTACTTGGAAGGCGGAGGCAGGAGAACCACTTGAACCCAGGAGGTGGAGGCAGCAGTGAGCCAAGACTGCGCCACTGCACTCCAGCCTGGTGATAGAGTGAGACTCCAACTCAAAAAGAAACAAAAAAACCCCACCCGACCAACGTCCCTCTCGCAGACAGGACACAGAGGACCCCACCCGACCAATGTCCCTCTCGCAGATAGGACACAGAGGACCCCACCCGACCAACGTCCCCTCTCACAGACAGGAGACAGAGGACCCCACCCGACCAACGTCCCTCTTGCAGACAGGACACAGAGGACCCAGGAAGCATGAAGCAGACGGAGGCCCCACAGAACCTGGCACTCGAGGACTCACCCTCCCTCCAGCCAGCAGAGACCCAGCTGGCTGCACCTGCAGGACCTACTGTGTGGCCTAGGTGCCCCGAACATGGGGCTGAGCCCCTCCCTGGGAGGCAGAGCTCAAGGACCCAGGCGAGCCCTCTCACACCTCATCAGAGATGGGGGGTGAGGACGGGAGGGGTCAGGGCCATGTAGAGCTATACACTCAGCCACTGCCTGTCAGGACCATGTCCTCAGTGGCTCCCCCGGAACCTTCTGGAGCACTCCCAGGGCCAGCAGAGTGCCAAGGGCATGCAGCGTCTGTCTCCCAGGGCCAGCTCCACTCCTCACTGGCTGAGGGCCCTCCAGGGACACCCAGGCCCATCAGAGGCGCCCACTCCTCACGAAGTGGAAGGGACCACCTCACACCAGTAGCAGAACTGTCTCCCCCACCACCCTCGGCTGTGCAATGCAGTTCCTGCACCCCGGCCTCAGGGTCACTGCTGCAGTAAAGGGTTCATCTTGCCCACAGCAGGCCTGGCCCTTCATCCCCAGCTCCTGGGAAGGAACCTGAGATGCTCCCTCACTCCCCAAAAGGGGTGTGTTTCCCTGGGGCCTTGGGCTGTGCCAGACACTACAATGTGATAAACGCTGCTGTCTCGGCCATGGTGCAGGCTGCCTTCCTGGCAGGCGCTGCTGTACAGAACCCCTGAGTGAGGCCTCTTCCCTCGGCTGGCTGGAGTCTGACTCCTGTCCCACTTCTGACCTGCACTGAGACACCAGCTTTGCTGAGTCCTGTGAGCCCCAGTGAACTGTGGAACCCGAAGGTGGGCCGGGGACTCCAACCGTGAGAGGAGGCCCCAGGAGGGAAGGCCTTCAGCCTCCACCCTGATGTCCCGCAGGTGCCCGGGTAGCAGCAGACACAAGGGACGGGTGGTGGGCACAGGACAGGGCACTCACCTCCACCATAGCCACTGCCTGCAGGGCCCATGGGAGGCGGTGGCCCCCGGGACAGCGCAGCGCTCCCGTAGCCTCCATTCTGCTCCAGGAGCTGTGACAATGAAAACGCAGAGGTCATCTCACGCCTGCCCACGTGGTGGAGAGGCACAGCCTGGGCACCCTTAGAGCCCATCTTCTGCCCCACCTACAACACAGTGCAAGGGAGGCACTGCCCACAGGCCAAAGCCTCGGCTGGAGCTCCAGAAACAAAACCACATTCGCACCCGGGGAGTGGACACTCAGTCATTTGGAGGAAGTGGGGTCTGCCTCACTTAGGGCCACTGGGGGTCAACCTCACTTGGAGCTGCGGGGGGTCGGGCATTTGGAGGAAGTGGGGTCGGCCTCATACGGTGGCGCTGCGGCCGCCCAGCGCTCCAGCCCAGTTTTCAAGATTCTTGGGCTGCACATTGTTCCTCTTCCTTCTCTGTCTCTTCCCAGTCTGTATAACCATCACTTTTTCTTTTTTTGGAGATGGAGTCTCGCTCTGTCACCCAGGCTGGAGTGAAGTGGCACAATCTCAGCTCACTGCAGCCTCTGCCTCCCATCCGGCACCATCTTAGGCAGACACGTGGCCTGTCTGTCCTGGGACGTTCCATCACTTCAGGTCCTGGGTTGAAGGCCACCCCGTGGGGCTCACTGCCTCCTGGGGACAGTATCTTCATCTCACTGTGAGCTCAGCCCCATCATGGACTGTTTTCTGGGGGCTGAGCAGGGGTCTTATGTTTGTCCCTGAGGGCCCCATCACTAGTGGCCCGTCTGCCCATCAGCCCAGCAGCACCTCCTCCTGCCCCATAGAGAATTGCTCCAGCCTGCCAGAAGAAGCATGAGGCCCACACCTCCCTGCCCAGCCCACTATCGTCCACGACTTCCGGGGAGTTGACAGGCATTTTCCGTAGAGCCACCAAGGCAGAAGGACACCAGGCCCAGGCTGCCCTGCTAAAGAGCGAGACCGCCCAGGAGTGCTTTCCTTCTGCTGCTCTCTGACCAGCCCCAGGGAAGCTGCTGAGAGGTCACCAGCAACACCAACTCTCCCACCTCAGAGTGCCCCACACCTCAAAATGCTCCCCACATCCAGCATCAGGTGTCCCTCCCTCCGTTGGTGCACTCACCATGATGGCCGCCAGACAGAGGCACCACAGCCCCTCCCCACCTGTGCCTGGCATCCTGGGGCTCCCTTGCTCCCAGTCCTCCACCCCCATGCAGCCCCCACAAGAACTGCAAACCCTCCACTCAGCCCAGACCATCCTTCCTCCACAGGAACTGCAAACCCTCCACTCAGCCCACACCGTCCTCCCCACACAGGAACTGCAAACCCTCCACTCAGCCCAGACTGTCCTCCCCACACAGGAACTGCAAACCCTCCACTCAGCCCACACCGTCCTCCCCACACAGGAACTGCAAACCCTCCACTCAGCCCAGACTGTCCTCCCCACACAGGAACTGCAAACCCTTCACTCAGCCCAGATCATCCTTATCCCACAGGAACTGCAAACCCTCCACTCAGCCCAGACCATGCTTTTCCCACAGGCTCCCATCCTCAGACAGGGACTCAGGCAGTAACTGTGACTTTCCCTCCCTGTGCTCCACACCCACTGCCTGGGCCACTGCAATGGCTGAAAAGGGGACAAAATGCAGAAGCCAAGAGTCCTGGGTCCTTAGACACAGACCCCTCTGAGGGCCGCAGGGGGGCCCTGCGTGTCCTGACCTAGTCCCTGAGCTGGGATGCCCGGGGGCCTGCCTGCTCCCCATGAGAGCCGGGTGGCACGTCTGCTCTGCCTCGAGGGTCTGGTGATGGAGACGGTACCCTCTGTCCACGGCTAGGTCAGAAAAGACCCTGAGAGCACCTTCTGGACAACATGTGCTGCTGCCTCCCAGGCCTCACACTTCCACAAAGCACGCAGCCCTTCTGGCCTGTCTCCCAGCCCCCAGGCCCTGATGCTGCCGGCAGCCACAAATGCCCAGGAAAGGATCCTGGCCAGGCGCAGCCCGGAGATGACTGCAACCAGGAGGCCTGGAGCTGAGGGCCAGCTGAGCTGGCCTAGAGACGGGGCCCCAGAAACAGACGCAGTGGTGACTCATGCCACCCCAGGAGGCCCGGAGCTGAGGGCCAGCTGAGCTGGCCTGGAGACGGGGCCCCAGAAACACAGACATAGGAGCAACTCACACCACCCCGTCAGGGGAAGAATCCAGAAAAGTGCTTGTAGAACTCAAGGCCACAGGAGTGTGTGCAGAGTGTGAAGACCTTGGTGACGGCCCCAGTGTGCCCCCGGGTCTCGGCCCTAGGCTTCAGTGGTGTCCCTGCTCCTGCAGGGGCCCAGGGCCCTCAAGAACTGTGGCTCCACACGAAGTGGGCAGGGACACCCAGGGTGCAGGGCCCAGATGAAGCGGGGGAGATGTGGGGCTCACGAGTACATCGCTCACCTCTGTGATAGGAGATTTGGGGTTCACATTGCGGGCGGCCGCGATCTCCTGCAGCTGATGCACCACCTCAGCGATGGACAGCCGCTCCTCTGGGTTCACCTGCAGCATGGCGCCTGTGGCAGAAGCACAGCGTGTGCTCGGCCCCACGGTTCCCCAGGGCCAGCACCCCTTGCACTGGCAGAGGTCACAGACCACCAGAGGCCACTCCCTCTACACACATCAGTGACTTCAGAGACAAGGAGGGAGCGGCAAAGGGAAGAACAAAAACCAAACAAAATGATCAAAACCCACCACTCAGAGCACCGCACATTTACCAGCAGGGTGGTCAGCAGGGGAGCTCTGTGGAAGCCACCCCCAGGGACATGTCAAAACCACAGTGATGGGTGGGGTGAGCAGCGCCACAGGCTGGGTGGGCCTCCAGAGCGAGGCGAGGTCTGTGCCACAGGGTCTTGCCCCACGGACGCATCCCAGCGGGACTTACGGATGAGGCTGTGGAAGACCGTGAACTGCGTGTCGTGCGGGGGGATTGAGTACTTCCCGTTGACTATTCGAAGTTTCGCTCCATCTTCAAAAGGGTGCTGCCGGAAGCACAGCAGGTACAAGATGCAGCCCAGGGCCTGCGGGGAGACCAGGGGGGATGCTGAGGCTGGTGGGGAGGGCAGGGCTGATGCCTAGTCCACGGGGAGCGCAGGGCTGATGCTGAGGCTCCAGGGGAGACCAGGGCTGATGCTGAGGCTGGTGGGGAGGGCAGGGCTGATGCCTAGTCCACGGGGAGCGCAGGGGGGATGCTGAGGCTGGTGGGGAGGGCAGGGCTGATGCCTAGTCCACGGCGAGCGCAGGGAGGATGCTGAGGATGGTGGGGAGGGCAGGGCTGATGCTGAGGCTGATGGGGAGGGCAGGGCTGATGCCTAGTCCACGGGGAGCGCAGGGGGGATGCTGAGGCTGGTGGGCAGACCAGGGCTGATGCTGAGGCTGGTGGGGAGGACAGGGCTGATGCCTAGTCCACGGGGAGCGCAGGGAGGATGCTGAGGATGGTGGGGAGGGCAGGGCTGATGCCTAGTCCACGGGGAGCGCAGGGGGGATGCTGAGGCTGGTGGGCAGACCAGGGCTGATGCTGAGGCTGGTGGGGAGGGCAGGGCTGATGCCTAGTCCACGGGGAGCGCAGGGAGGATGCTGAGGCTGGTGGGGAGGGCAGCGGTGACCCCTGGGCCTGCAGGGACGAGGGCATGAGATGAGCACTGGAGACATGGAGACTGGCCGAGGGGCGGCTCCTCCCTTGGGGAATCCCAGGGGTACAGTCGGTGGTGACACAAGCATGGCCTGGCTATGTAGAGCTGGCAGCAGCGCTTCCCACTGCCCAGGGAAGCCCAGATGCTCCACCTTTATTCACCACAAAGAACTGTCCAGGCAACAGTGCTAAAGGGCCTCCAGGCTCTTCAGATGAAAGGTTCCTTTCACAATTCCAGGGTTTCCACACTCATGCACTGAGGATCATGGGCTGGTGGGACCAGCACAGACCCTGCGGTGTGCTGTGCGAGGGGCAGGCGCCCATCCCATCCTTGACAACAGCCGAGCCCCACATTTCCGACCTGACCCTATGCGCGGGGTATAGGGCACAGGGCAGACGCTGCAGGAAGCCGCCGCCTCCGTCCACTCAGGGTTTTCACAGAACTGGCCTTGAACAGTCAGCGGTTTATCGTCAATCACTCAATTTTCATGTGAGTCCAGAGAAGGGATTGGTGATCACTTCAGTGTCACCAGGACCCCAGGCTGAGCAAGAGCAGGCCAGGAGTGTCCCGTGTGGGACGGGCAGAAGGCCAGTCACAGGGTTGGGCCAAGAACACAAACAATGATCACGTGCACGGCCCCAACCTTTCACACCTCAAAGGACAGAGGGCCTCACCCTGCAGCCCCATGCGCTGTGATTCTTGGGCAAACACACTACGGAGGACCGAGCACCCAACCTGGTGGCTGAATGATGGGGTGAGGGGACGTCAAAGAACCAGAGGCCTTTGGGCAGGGCACCCACCACGCGTGGCCACCCTTGGTCGACGGGGACATGGCCTTGGAGACGTGCAGGGAAAAGGGAGGACGCAAGAGACCACCCTGCCCATCAGGCCCAGCCCTCAACCTGGCCCAACTCTGAACAGGGGAGCTGAGCCTGCCAAGGCTGGGGTGAGGCAGGGACGGGGCTGAGGGAAGCCTCAGGCAGACCCAGACACACAGGCTCTAAACCAACCCAGCTGCACAGGACACTCCGACTGCTACTCAGTTCATCCCATTAGAAGCAGTCGCGGTTGGGCAGGGCGCAGTGGCTCAAGCCTATAATCCCAGCACTTTGGGAGGCTAAGGCCGTGGACTGCTTGAGCTCAGGAGTTCGAGACCAGCCTGGGCAACATGGTAAGACCACATCTTCCAACAAAAATACAAAAACGCAGCTGGGCACAATGGTATGCACCTGTGGTCCCAACTTGGGAGGCTGAGATGGGAGGATCCCTTGAGCCCAGGGGGTGGGGGCTGCGGGGAACCTGAGCCGAGGTTGCACCAGTGCACTGGGCGACAGAGGAAGACCCTGTCTCCAACAAAAACAAAAATGACAAAAAAATCTTAGTCACAGTGACTCTTAAGGAAAGGAAAAAGAAAAGGGAGAGGAGGGGGGCGGGCGCCAAGGAGGCAGGCCGGTTCTGAGTGGCAGGTGCCCGGCCCACACTGCCTCAGGCCGAGCTGGGGCTTGCAGAGCCAGGAACGACCACTGAGAGGCGCCAGACCTCACCCAGATATCCTGTTTCTCGCCGATCGGGAAGTTCGAATACAAGTCTATGATTTCCGGCGTTCTATACATCGGCGTTGTATTCCTCGTGATCTGAAACGACACAACATTTCTCAGGGAAAGTCACATCCCACAAACAACATGTTTTATGTTGCATCACTTCGTGCGGCTTTCCAAACGCATAGCAGACCAGGGCGCAGCCTGCCCCGCACGCTGTGGGGCCAGGCTGAGGCCCTGCGATGAACTCAGCCTGCCCAGGCCCACCTCCGCCGTTCATCTTTGGACTCAGCTCGTGCCTTAGCAGGACCGAGTCATTCACCTTCAGTCTCCCATGGCCTCCCGTGCTTCACGGCACAAGGCACCCACATCTTCACCTGCCGTGTACCAATTCTGCTTGCTGAGAAGGGTGTGTGCCCCTCACCTGGCACAGGGGCCCCACTCCAGACTGGCTGTGCCCAGAGCCCCAGGGCACGAGATGGGCACCGGGGGAGGAGGCCGCCCACCGGATTCACCTGACCGGCTTAAGGTTAACAGGTGAGAGCCTCAGCAACATGTGGGGGCACTTTGAGAGGCAGGGGCTGGGGCCGCACAGCCGTGAGGAAGAGTGAATCTCGTGCACAGCAGACACACAAACCCCTACCCTCCCTGAGGCCGGAACCATCCGTCAGCTACAAATCCAAGACCTGAGAGCAGGAAGGCCCTAGTGCAGACAGCACACGTAACTCCTCCAGCTCCAAGACGGGGCGAGAGCAGGCCACGTGCGGCGGGAGACGCACATCCACCACCCACCTCTGCAGAAAGGAGCTTGGGAGGAGCGCCAAGGACTCGAGGGGCTCAGAGGAAGGAGGGGCTGTGAGAGAACACGGATGGGGCCACCCTGTGTTCTCAGCTCCACTTCTCCATATTTTTTAGAGTAGTTGAGGCCAACAGTCCGTTCATATAAATAGGCAGATAAGCCCAAATGCATTTCACATGAGTAACAGAACCACGACGGAGGAAAAACTGAACCCCAGGACTTCTGCAGGCAACCCTCAACAGCCTGTCCTCGGCCTCGGCGGCAGGTCGGGGGAGAAGGCTCCAGGCGAGCCCTGGGCCTTGCAGGGTCCGTCTCCTCGGTGCCAGGGCAGGTGGCCCTGGGTCTACGGGCTGTGCAGATGCTGGCCAGGCCCTCACTGAGGAGGTACTGTGGCCCCAAGGTCGTGCTAGAACTGCAGGTGCGAGGTCCGTGGCTCTGCCACGAGGACAGTGTGTGCTGCGTGGGCATGGGCACCGTACTGTGCACAGCACGTGGGCTCAGAGGGCCTGGGGGACTCCTGGCCTCCGTCCTCAGACGCTCCCTGCCCCCACCGTGGGCTCAGAGAGCCTGGGGGACTCCTGGCCTCCGTCCTCAGACGCTCCCTGCCCCCACCGTGGGCTCAGAGGGCCTGGGGGACTCCTGGCCTCCGTCCTCAGACGCTCCCTGCCCCCACCGTGGGCTCAGAGGGCCTGGGGGACTCCTGGCCTCCGTCCTCAGACGCTCCCTGCCCCCACCGTGGGCTCAGAGGGCCTGGGGGACTCCTGGCCTCCGTCCTCAGACGCTCCCTGCCCCCACCGTGGGCTCAGAGGGCCTGGGGGACTCCTGGCCTCCGTCCTCAGACGCTCCCTGCCCCCACCGTGGGCTCAGAGGGCCTGGGGGACTCCTGGCCTCCGTCCTCAGACGCTCCCTGCCCCCACCGTTACTCCTCATTTTCTGTTCTGCATGGTTTGTACAAGTTATGCGCGTTTCTTACACAGTGCAAGCTACCTGTAGACAAATGCAGAGGTTGCAAATTAGTTGCCTGGGGAGACTGCAGAAAGGATGTCCCCCGACCCCAGCAGCACCTGGGTCCCACAGCCTGTTCTGCTGCAGTGCCTGCCCTCTGCCCATCCCGGAAGCCCCTTCCCAGCAGCCAGCACCAAAGGCAGCTCTGCTGGGTGCCTGCCTCCTTTTGGTCTGAGTCCGTCCCTCAGGGGTGCGGGGACCCATCCAGGCTACCACAGAATGCATCTGCTCATGCCCAGAGGACACGCCACCCAGTCTCTCATGCAGATACATTTCTAAGTGATTTTATAAAAAAAATAGCCATTTTGTGTTTTAAAAGATAAGAGAGTTCTGGAGATGGATGGTGAACAACTCTGCAGATGTGTTTCTGCCACTGAGCCACCCACTTACAATGGCCACACTGATAAAACACTGTTATGCACATCTTACCACCATCAAAAAATCCAAGAAAATATAGGCCTGCAACATTCAGAGGCGGGTTTTGGGAGGAGGACTGATGTGAAATGTGGTGTTCCGTGTTTCAGGATGTCGGCCTTGGGGGACGGAGGTGAAATGAGGTGTTCCATGTCCACGTTTCAGGATGTCAGCCTGGGGGGACGGATGTGAAATGCAGTGTTCCACATTTCAGGATGTCAGCCTGGGGGGATGGAGGTGAAATGCAGTGTTCCACATTTCAGGATGTCGGCCTCGGGGGACGGAGGTGAAATGTGGTGTTCCACGTCCACGTTTCAGGATGTCAGCCTGGGGGGACGGAGGTGAAATGCAGTGTTCCACATTTCAGGATGTCGGCCTCGGGGGACGGAGATGAAATGCGGTGTTCCACGTTTCAGGATGTTGACCTGGGGGACGGAGGTGAAATGCGGTGTTCCACGTCCACGTTTCAGGATGTCGGCCTGGGGGACGGAGGTGAAATGCAGTGTTCCACATTTCGGGGCATGGCAGCTGACCAGGCGTGGAAGTCAGCCTTGGGGGATAGAGGTGAAATGCGGTGTTCCATGTCCACGTTTCAGGATGTCAGCCTGGGGGGATGGAGGTGAAATGCGGTGTTCCACGTTTCAGGATGTTGACCTGGGGGATGGAGGTGAAATGCGGTGTTCCACGTCCACGTTTCAGGATGTCGGCCTGAGGGACGGAGGTGAAATGCAGTGTTCCACATTTCGGGGCATGGCAGCTGACCAGGCGTGGAAGTCAGCCTTGGGGGATGGAGGTGAAATGCGGTGTTCCATGTCCACGTTTCAGGATGTCAGCCTGGGGGGACGGAGGTGAAATGCGGTGTTCCACGTCCACGTTTCAGGATGTTGACCTGGGGGACAGAGGTGAAATGCAGTGTTCCACATTTCAGGATGTCAGCCTTGGGGGACAGAGGTGAAATGCGGTGTTCCACGTTTCAGGATGTTGACCTGGGGGACAGAGGTGAAATGTGGTGTTCCACGTCCACGTTTCAGGATGTCAGCCTGGGGGGACGGAGGTGAAATGCGGTGTTCCACATTTCAGGATGTCAGCCTGGGGGGACGGAGGTGAAATGCGGTGTTCCACGTTTCAGGATGTCGGCCTTGGGGGACGGAGATGAAATGCGGTGTTCCACATCCACGTTTCAGGATGTCAGCCTGGGGGGACGGAGGTGAAATGCAGTGTTCCACATTTCAGGATGTCAGCCTTGGGGGACGGATGTGAAATGCGGTGTTCCACGTTTCAGGATGTTGACCTGGGGGACGGAGGTGAAATGCAGTGTTCCACATTTCGGGGCATGGCAGCTGACCAGGTGTGGAAGTCAGCCTTGGGGGATGGAGGTGAAATGCGGTGTTCCACATCCACGTTTCAGGATGTCAGCCTGGAGGGACGGAGGTGAAATGCGGCGTTCCACGTTTCAGGATGCGGCATCTGACTGGGACTCGGATGTAGGCCTGGGGGATGCTGCTGAGGTTCTGGCTCCAGGATGGCTGCAGGTCCCCACTCAAAACACCACGGCAGCAAACAGAGTGCTCAGGGTGCAGACCCCAGGGAGGGCCGGCTTCCCCCAGCACAGGCCCTGCTCAGCCCACCCAGCAGGGAATAGACCACTCAAGGCGAGGAACACGGGGAGCGCCGGCTTCCCCCAGCACAGGGCCTGCTCAGCTCACCTCTTCCTCCACCAGGGCTCGCCTCTGCGCGCTCCAGCTGTAGTCAGGGTAGTGAGAGATGGTCGTGGCGCTGCCAAAGTCACACAGCTTAATGGTCCCCTGGTTACTCACCAGCAAGTTCTCAACCTGTAAAATTCCAGAAGACAACCCCGTGAACCTGATGTGGACAGAGACACTTCAGGGAAAACGAACGGGTGTGAGACAGCCAGGGCCCTTCCCAGACGGCCCTCACCCAGGGCCACAGCTGCCGGGTGCCCTCCAGCACCTCCCACTCGTGGACACAGCCAGCTCTGCACTGGCCAGCAAGGGGTGCAGGGGTGGCTCTAGGCCTACGCAGAGGGGCTCTGGCAGGCAGAGGGGCCCAGACCGAGAAACAGGCCCCGAGGGGCTGAGGAATTTCACAGAGGTCAGTAAAGGGGTCTTCCTCAAACATGTCTTAAATTACTTATGATCAAATATAATATGTGTAATTCAGAAAAATAAAAGCAGAAATCAAAAAACCAACCATAAATCAAAGAAAGATAACTCAATTAATAATGTGGCACATGGGGCCAGGTGTGGTGCCTCACACCTGCGATCCCAGCACTTAGGGAGGCCGAGGCAGGAGGATCGCCTAAGGTCAGGAGTTCAAGACCAGCCTGGCTAACGTGCTGAAATCCAGTCTCTACAAAAATACAAAAATTAGCCAGTGTGGTGGTGGGTGCCTGTAGTCCCAGCTACTCAGGAGGCTGAGGCAGGAGAATCACATGAACCTAGGACGTGGAGGCTACAGTGAACCAAGATCGTGCCACTGCACTCCAGCCTGGGCAACAAAGCGAGACTCCCTCTCAAAAAATAATATAAAAAATGTATATTGAGACACGAAGAAGCAGAAAGGACCCCACAATGGTGAAGTCACGTTACAGCTCGTCATGCAGCTGCAGCAGGCCCAGCAGGGAATCCAGCGAGCACGCTGAGAGGCCATGGATGTCAGCGTTGCATGCACGACAGGGCAGCAACGTGGCACTGAGCCCAGCCGACAGCACCGGGTGTCCACCAGAACAAAGGCAAAAGCCTCACCCACAGCTCACACAGTCAGGGAAGCCTCAGCCGCAACTTTAAGGCAAACCACAGCTCTCTCGGAAGATGGCCCACAGGAGCTCCTCCTGAGCTGGGGAAGGAGTGGCTTCTTCAACAAGATGCAGACATCACAGACATGGAGGAGGCCGGCACAGGCGTCCCCTCTGGAGAGAGAGAGCTGTGCCAGCACAGGGCTCCGGGAAGGCAGCATGACCACCACGGATGGAAGGTGCTTGGCATGCATGCAGCCAGCACAGGTTCCCACGGGCAGCGAGGGGAAGGCAGACACTCCCCCCAGAGGATGCCCAGGTTCTGAGGAGCCAGCCTTGTCGACAGGAGAAAAATGCAAACTAAGGCCAGGGGCACCCTGGACAGGCTGAGGGAGCAGCACCCACCATGCCCCAGGCGGGCAAAGCGTGGAACCGCAGCACCTGAGAGTGCAGGGGACGCCCAGGGTTGGCTGCAGACGCCCACCGACCACAGAGCCCTGCAGGCCCCCGTCCTACAGAGGACACCTGCTCCATGGACTAGCAAGCTGGATGGGCTGTCCACAGGTGCAGACAGGAGCGATCGTCGTAAACAAGAGAAGGAAACAGACACACACACCACCCACAGCAGACCACAGGGAACCCAGTGAAGCCCATGCCCACCATGGGCTCGTGAGGAAGTGCGGGACACACGTGGAACAGGGCCGAGCAAGAGAATCAGATGCAGAGTGGGGCCTGGCTCTACTGATAGGACATCCGGGGAGAAAAGATGAGCGCCTCTGGCTCGGATGCACAGCACACAGAGGGAAGCAGCGGCAGTGTGCAGTGACTGAGGCCCAGGAGCGCCCTCACCCCCGCACGGGCCTCTGGCTCATCAGATGCACAGCACACAGGGAAGCAGCAGCAGTGCTCAGTGACTGAGGCCCAGGAGCGCCCTCAGCCCCGCACGGGCCTCTGGCTCGGATGCACAGCACACAGGGAAGCAGCGGCAGTGCTCAGTGACTGAGGCCCAGGAGCGCCCTCACCCCCGCACGGGCCTCTGGTTCATCAGATGCACAGCACACAGGGAAGCAGCAGCAGCACTCAGTGACTGAAGCCCAGGAGCGCCCTCACCCCCGCACGGGCCTCTGGTTCATCAGATGCACAGCACACAGGGAAGCAGCGGCAGTGTGCAGTGACTGAGGCCCAGGAGCGCCCTCACCCCCGCACGGGCCTCTGGCTCATCAGATGCACAGCACACAGGGAAGCAGCAGCAGTGCTCAGTGACTGAGGCCCAGGAGCGCCCTCACCCCCGCACGGGCCTCTGGTTCATCAGATGCACAGCACACAGGGAAGCAGCGGCAGTGTGCAGTGACTGAGGCCCAGGAGCGCCCTCACCCCCGCACGGGCCTCTGGCTCATCAGATGCACAGCACACAGGGAAGCAGCAGCAGTGCTCAGTGACTGAAGCCCAGGAGCGCCCTCACCCCCGCACGGGCCTCTGGCTCGGATGCACAGCACACAGGGAAGCAGCAGCAGTGCTCAGTGACTGAGGCCCAGGAGCGCCCTCAGCCCCGCACGGGCACCCATGCCCACTTATAGTCAATAGAGGTGAAGCATGAGGTGGGCACATGGGGCATGCACTGGCTGCCCCTCCACAGACAGCCACCCACACTCCTGCAGCAGAGGACGAGGGACGTGCCCAGCCCAGACTCCTGCAGTGGAGGACATGCGACCCGCCCAGACTCCTGCAGCGGAGGACTCAGGATGCTCCCAGACTCCCAGGGGAATGCGGGGCTGCAGTGCGGCCCGGGCTCCCGCCACACAGCCATGGTAGAGCAGCAAAGCCCAGTGCTGTGAAGTGCACGGCTGGCTCACGAACAGATTCTTCATGAATTTTAACCCTTCTGTTTCTGTTTTCCTTAAAACACACACAAGCACCGGTACACAATCCATCACACTTCAAAAACGTGAACCAGGAGGGTCTCGGTGCCACTGAGAGTCTCCTCAGGAAGAACCATCCAGATGGCCAACGGCACCATCCACGGGCAGCATCTGCCGGGCCTGCAGCCCCGAAACCCCTTCCTGCCAGAACGGGGCCTCAGGCACATCATTTCTGGAAACCAGGGGTCTTGTTTGCAACCTTGAAGAACCTTCCCTCAAAAGCAACCCCGTGTGCTGGGCACAATGTATTTTTAGAAAAGGAAAATACAAGGAAATAAGAAACAGAAGGAAGGGGAGGAGCAGGAGCAAAAGGGCCTCGGGCACGGCTGGGGAAGCCTCCAGGCTTCTGCCCTGGGGCATCTGTCCAGCTGGTCACCTTACACCCTGGCTTTCTAGGCCCTCTGAGGTCAGGGGACAAATGAAAAAGGCCACACGTATCCATAATGAAAATCTAAGTGAAGACCCATTTGCTATAAAGTAGGAGCACACAGCAAAGCAGGGAAAAGGCCACCGTAACCAGAGACATGCAGAGTGAAACTCCTGCCAGAGACCAGGCCCTGCTGGGCTGACAAGAAACTAGTTGTGTAGGAAAAACAGCTCAGCCTGGCCACCCGAGGCTTGGGCCCCCAGCCAGGGCACACACGGAGAGCCACAGCCTCGTGCCCCCCACCCAGGGCACATGAGGAGAGCCACGGCCTTGTGTCCCCCACCCAGGGCACACCCCACCCAGGGCACACACGGAGAGCCACAGCCTCGTGCCCCCCACCCAGGGCACACAAGGAGAGCCACGGCCTCGTGCCCCCCACCCAGGGCACACGAGGAGAGCCACGGCCTCGTGCCCCCCACCCAGGGCACACACGGAGAGCCACGGCCTCGTGCCCCCCACCCAGGGCACACACGGAGAGCCACGGCCTCCTGCCCCCTACCCAGGGCACATGAGGAGAGCCACGTCCTTGTGTCCCCCACCCAGGGCACACACGGAGAGCCACGGCCTTGTGCCCCCCACCCAGAGCACATGAGGAGAGCCATGGCCTTGTGTGCCCCACCCAGGACACACATGGAGAGCCACAGCCTTGTGCCCCCCACCCAGAGCACATGAGGAGAGCCACGTCCTTGTGTCCCCCACCCAGGGCACACACGGAGAGCCACAGCCTTGTGCCCCCCTACCCAGAGCACATGAGGAGAGCCAGGGTGCTCTGGGGCCTCCTAGGCACCTATGAGCAGACGCTGGAGGGGAGGCGGGGCCTAGGCGGCTGCACGGACACACACAAGCCAATGCACTGGGTGCAGGTGGACAAAAGGACATGGCTCCCACCTCGAGTCACATGAGGTCAATTCCTCTGGACACAGGCCAGGTGGATTTCAGCTCCTGGGAGGAGAGGCTGAGGTGGGTGCTGGGAGCAGGACCTGAAACACAGCTCCGTGCTCCACAAGAGACACCACGGGGCTGTGGCCTCACTGGCCCGCTTGTCCCCTTGGCCTGAGCAGTGTGGGGGAACCAAGGCCAGCACAGGGCATCCTCCATGAGCTGTGGCCAAAGGCATCGCTCTGGATTAAAGAGGTCTGAGAGAAGCTGCACTTTGGAAAACCAGGGAAGGCTGAGAACGGGAGAGCAGGAGACGATGCTCAGTTCCCCACACCTCACTGTGGATAACGGCATCTAAATCACATAAGGAATGTCCTGGCCGGGCGCGGAACCTCACACCTGTAATCCCAGCACCGTGGGAGGCCGAGGCAGGTGGATCATGAGGTCAGGAGTTCGAGACCATCCTGGCCAACATGGTGAAACCCTGTCTCTACTAAAACTACAAACGTTAGCCAGGTATGGTGTCAGGAACCTATAGTCCCAGCTGCCCAGGAGGCTAAGGCAGGAGAATCGCTTGAACCTGGGAGGCAGAGGCTGTAATGAGCCAACATTGAGTCACTGCGCTCCAGCCTAGGTGACAGAGTGAGACTCTGTCTCAAAAAAAAAAAAAAAAAGAGAACTGTCCTCACATCCCCAAAGACATGGACAAAAGTATCTGGTAGTGAAGAGGCTTTAAACTCTACAGCAGGCCGGGCACAGTGGCTCACACCTGGAATCCCAGCACTTTTGGAGGCTGAGGCAGGTGGATCACTTGAGCTCAGGAGTTCGAGACCAACCTGGCAACGTGGTGAAAACCCATCTCTACTGAAAATACAAAAGCGAGGCAGGCATGGTGTGCGCCTGTGGTCCCAGCTATTCGGGAGGCTGAGGTGGGAGGACCGCTGGTCGGTGGAGGCAACAGTGAGCCTTGTTAGTGGGACTGCACTCCAGTCTGGGCTGTGGGGGGTGGGAGTGTCCTCGGTGGGGCTATGGGGGGTGGAAGTGTCCTCGGTGGGGCTGTGGAAGGGTGGGAGTGTCCTCGGTGGGGCTGTGGAAGGGTGGGAGTGTCCTCGGTGGGGCTGTGGGGGGTGGGAGTGTCCTCGGTGGGGCTGTGGGGGGTGGGAGTGACCTCGGTGGGGCTGTGGGGGGTGGGAGTGTCCTCGGTGGGGCTGTGGAAGGGTGGGAGTGTCCTCGGTGGGGCTGTGGGGGGTGGGAGTGTCCTCGGTGGGGCTGTGGGGGTGGGAGTGTCCTCGGTGGGGCTGTGGGGGGGTGGGAGTGTCCTCGGTGGGGCTGTGGGGCTGTGGGAAGCAGCCATGTCACATGGAAAACCATACGGTGCCCACGGCTGCACGGAGCACAGGCCCAGCTCCAGCCCAGAGCAGCTGCGTGGAAGTGTGGTGGGCAGGGCAGCCCTTTACATGCGGCCAGTGGCTCACACCCACATAATGGCAATCCCGGGACACCACGCCTCGGAAAACCCGTGGTGACAGGAGAGGGGGGCAGGGAGGCTGCCCGTGAACAGAATGGGAGGTGCAGTGGGGTAACAGTCATGAAGTGCAGGGAGCTCCTCTCAAGCTGAACAGATAAGGGGTCCAGCCCCCCCGCCCCAGTGACTGAGACATGGCCAGGCAGAGGAGCACCCAGCTTCCTCGGGATCCAAGAGGAGCCTCTGCAGGGTCCAAAACTGCCCAGAGGCCAAGGAAGGGGGACAGAGTGAGGAGTGGGGGGCCAGGGCTGACACCACTCGGGGGGCCAAGGAAGGAGCTTGGGTTGAGTAGGAGTGGGGGACCAAACTGACATCACCAGCGAGCAGCCTCGTCCCCAGCTCCCCAGAGATGGGTGTGAGCAAGCGCCCAGCATGGGGACCTGGAATTCCAGACAGAAGCTCCAGGCTGTGAGCACCCCTATCGGGAGTGAAGGGCCCTAGCATGGAGGTGGGTCCATCCCCATTGTGGGCAAAGGCCTGTGAGACAGGCAGTAATTCTTTTCAGGCTGGAAAGGCAGTTTCTGGAAGATCCGCCTCCACTGTTGAAAAGCTCAGGCACATCTTCTCTGGTGAAAAGACACAGCCTCATCTGCCACACACCCACCTCCTCACCACAGGACACCACGGGACCCATGCATGGAGGCTGAGCAGCTGGAGTCGGGAGTGGGGGCCACTACCCTGAGGTCCCAGTGGATGATGAGAGTGGGGCCGCTACCTTGAGGTCCCGGTGGATGATGGGTGGGGAGTGTGGCCACTACCCTAAGGTCCCAGTGGGTGATGGGAGTGTGGCCACTACCCTGAGGTCCCGGTGGGTGACGGGTGGGGAGTGGGGCCGCTACCCTGAGGTCCCGGTGGGTGATGGGTGGGGAGTGGGGCCGCTACCTTGAGGTCCCGGTGGATGATCGGCGGCTTCTGCCGGTGCATGTGCTGCACCGCCCGGCACGTCTGGTAGAAGATCTTCAGAACCGTGTCGCACGACAGCGGACCTCGAGACTCCGTTTTCTTTAAAAATTCCACCAGCTGCCCTAGAAGAGAACGAGACTCACACTGAGGGAACAGGGTCTGGAGGCCAGAACCTAAGACTGCATCATGGGGCTCCCCCAGACTACACCAAAAGGAAAGCCTCACTTTCCAGCCCAAGTAACAAAAGGACCAGAGGGACTCCCCTTGGCCTTTCCTGCCTGGCAGTCTGGACACCGGCAGATGGGAAGTGGACTTGGCCACACGAGAAGTGGCAGAAGTGGACTTGGCCACACGATCCAGACACCGGCAGATGTCTGGACTGCCAGAAGTGGACTTGGCCACACGATCCAGACACCGGCAGATGTCCGGACTGCCACAAGTGGACCTGGCCACACAAGAGACCTACTGAAGGCCGGGTCGGCGTTTGCAACCGCGTGACCACCTGGATTAGTGTTTGCACAGAAGCCACCCCTTTGTGACTTCACCTCATGCTCGGGCTGGCTGCTGTCTGCAACCTGTCAGACAGACTGTGGCTCCCACGTCACTGACGGGAGGGAAGCAAGAGTGGCCGGGAAGAACCTCTGGGGTGATTTGGACCCAGGAAGATTCTGCTCAGGCCACCCCCACACAGCGGCACTTTCGTTTTCAACAAATCCCTGCGTTTGTTCTGGTGTTGCTTCTTTCTTTGCTTTGCAGGGCGTGTTGTCCAATTCTTTGTTCAAAACGCCAAGAACCTGGACGACCTGCAGTCACCACCCTCTACCGTTACACCATCACCACGGAGCCACTAACAGCGCTCTGCCTTTCCTGGCCCAGGCTACGTTATGGACTCTGCCTTTTCTAGCCACAGGCCGAGTCAAGCCCACCCTAGGCACTGGTCCCGTGTTTCCTTCAGCTGCTACAGAAGGGGTTGCAGGTATGAGGATGCCCACCACAGCCCCGTGTACAAGACCCCCGGCACCGCCCAGCAGCAGAAGTGGGCCTGGAGAAGCCCCGCATTCAAGTGACACAGAGCAGAGGCCGGCGTGCACCATGCATCATGAACATGGGAACCACACTGTTCCCAGCAGCCAGCCAGGTGTGTCACCAACACAGATGTGAAGAGAAATGACCACAAACACAGAAGTGCTGAACCTCCAAGTGAACACTCAGTGTCCTCAGATGACACGATCACTTCACATCCACGGTCTCAGCCTATGTGGTCTCAGCCACACCCTAGGGACCCCGTCCTGCTGTGGCTGGCTCCTTCCAGCCCCCCTGCCCTGGCCTAACCAGGAAACCAGGGAGGGCCGGGGTGGCAAACAGGACTGCGGACTTGCTGGGGCCCAGAGCATTCACACTATGAGTCACCCCAGCACCCCTATGCAGCCCCCATCGACGTCCAGACCCAACCCATCCTGCTGCTACCCTGGTCTTACGCTGGGTCCTGCTGATTTCAGCTGCCTACAGCCCAAGCATGGCAGCATCCCTGAGGCTCTGACTCCTGTGCCCCATCTGTTCAGCCCCATGCTCCTGCCCAGCTGCTGTCACCCTCTGCTCAGCCCACTCCATGCCCCTGATGGCCACCACCCATGCAGCCCCAGAGCCCGGATCATCACCACCACCCATGGAAGCCACCCAGGGCCTCCCCCATGCTGCCTGAGCTTGCACCCTCAGCTTCCCTCCCCCGCCCCCGGACCCTCACACACTGCTCTTGCTGCCAGAATGCCTCCCATACCGCCCTTCCGCTCACCTCCCAGGGAGCCAACTCCACCCACACCACCTAAACGTGCACCCTTCCCCTGGACTCATTCTCTTCTGGGTTCTTGGGGCCACCCAACAATCTGGCGTAGGCTTGGATCAGCTGTGTGGCGAGTCGCTGAGACTGGTGCCTGCACACAGCAGAGTGTGTACCCAACTCAATTCGACCACTCAGCAGATGCAGCCCTGCCACCTAAGGCCCGGCGTGAGAGAACAGACAATGTGAACATGAGAACGTGAAAATCTGGCGGGAGAGCAGAGGCGGCGTGAGCGTGAGGACGTGAAGGCCCGGCGGGAGAGCACTGACGGCGTGAGCGTGAGAACGTGAAGGCCCAGTGGGAGATCACAGGCGGCGTGAGCGTGACGACGTGAAGGCCCGGCGTGAGAGCACAGGCGGCATGAGCGTGAGAACGTGAAGGCCCGGCGTGAGATCACAGGCAGCGTGAGCGTGAGGACGTGAAGGCCCGGTGGGAGATCACAGGCGGCGTGAGCGTGAGGACGTGAAGGCCCAGCGTGATCACAGGCGGTGTGAGCGTGAGAACGTGAAGGCCCGGCGTGAGATCACAGGCAGCGTGAGCGTGAGGACGTGAAGGCCCGGTGGGAGATCACAGGCGGCGTGAGCGTGAGGACGTGAAGGCCCAGCGTGATCACAGGCGGCGTGAGCGTGAGAACGTGAAGGCCCGGTGGGAGATCACAGGCGGCGTGAGCGTGACGACGTGAAGGCCCGGCGTGAGAGCACAGGCGGCGTGAGCGTGAGAACGTGAAGGCCCGGCGTGAGAGCAGAGGCGGCGTGAGCGTGAGGACGTGAAGGCCCGGTGGGAGATCACAGGCGGCGTGAGCGTGAGGACATGAAGGCCCGGCGTGATCACAGGCGGCGTGAGCGTGAGGACGTGAAGGCCCGGCGTGAGAGCACAGGCGGTGGGAGCCTGAGAACGTGAAGGCCCGGCATGATCACAGGCGGCGTGAGCGTGAGGACGTGAAGGCCCGGTGTGAGATCACAGGCGGCGGGAGCGTGACGACGTGAAGGCCCGGCGTGATCACAGGCGGCGTGAGCATGACGACGTGAAGGCCCGGCGTGATCACAGGCGGCGTGAGCGTGACGACGTGAAGGTCCGGCGTGAGAGCAGAGGCGGCGTTAGCGTGAGAACGTGAAGGCCCGGCGTGATCACAGGTGGCGTGAGCGTGAGGACGTGAAGGCCCGGCGTGATCACAGGTGGCGTGAGCGTGAGGACGTGAAGGCCCGGCGTGAGATCACAGAGACAACACGAACGTAAGGACGCTAACCGCAGCTCGGGCTGGCCATGCTGGAATTGACTCACAGATGGGAGGCGCCAGATGCCGCCAGCACAGCCCAGTGCGGCCTCCACCTGCCACCGCGTCTCCAGGCACCCAGCTCTGCTGGCCCTGACCCTCAACCCCAGGTAAGAGCCCCCGGCCAACCCCACCACAGCTGCCTCAAAAGCTTTGTGCCCAGAGAAACGGGGTGCTCAGCAAGAGAGGAACAGACCCAGGAGAGGCTGAGGCCAGGCCTGGGGATCAGCCTGCCCTCTATGGCGGCTCTGGCAACACAGGTGGGACGAGTCCGTGTCTGTGGTAACTGACCCCCGTTCAGTGCCTCATTCTCAGTGAGAAAAAACAGGGTTTTAAAAGTAAAAGTTCTGTATGCAGCCAAGTGGGGGACGGCTATATGGCTCTTCCCTCAGAGGGACCTGGAGGGGATGCTTCACGGGAGGGCCGGGCACACGTCTGGAGCCTGCCTCGAGGCCTCCGCCAGTGAGGCCTGTACCTACAGCTGCACAAGGTGCCCATGTCCTTCCCGCTTCTGAGAGATGCCGTGGCTCTCCCCGGCACGGCTGTGCCATCCACCGAGCCCTGCGGCTCAGCTCTCCAGCCGCACACCCAGCTCCAGGTGGGCAGTCCCAGGAGTGTGCTGGCAGGTGCATGTGTCAGTTTGCCTCCTGCATTTATGACTTGAGGGGCTGGGCCTGACCCCTCTCCCTCCCACGGCACCCCACGCAGGGGCGGCACTGAGCCGCTGGCTCCACCCCTCCCCACCACCCTAGGAATGCGCTGGAAACGAGCGGCTTCCATTCTCAAACCCGTCCTGCTCAACCTTCCAAAGCCAGGATGTCTAGAACCAAGACTGCCCCTTGCAAAGGCTTTCTCATCTCCCCGATGATGAGCAAGGGACATAATCAGCAAACTGTCCATCACTGGACCCACGGGAAGCCTTTCTGGACTTTCTCCAGGTTGGACCAAATGCTGGGCAGAGGGTGGGCGAGGCTGCAGCTCCAGGAAGCCTGCAGGCCAACACTCAGAGGGCCTCGGATGCAGCCACACCAGCCTCCGGGATGGAATGAAGCGAAGGCACTGTGTGGAACGACGCCGGAGCAGGGCGCTGTCACCAGTGATCCCAGCGCTTCAGGAGGCCTCGGTGGGAGGATCGCTTGAGTCCAGGAGTCAAGACTAGCCTGGGAAACACAGCAAAACACCTCTACAAAGATACAAAACTTGGCCAGGCACAGTGGCCAACACCTGTCATCTCAGTGCTACAGGAGGTGAGGAGGGGCAGATCGCTGGAGCTCACGAGTTTGAGACCAGCCTGGCAACACGGCGAGGCTGTCTCTAAGAAAATCCCACTCTTCAAAATTAGCCAGGCAAGGTCATGCACACCTGTAGTCCCAGCTAGTCCAGAGGCTAAGGCGGGAGGAGTGCTGGAGTGCTGGATTTTGAAACTACAGTGAGCTAGGAACCACTGCACTCCAGCTTGGGCAACATAACAAGACCCTGTCTCCAAAAAATATGCCTGACAGGCCAGGCATGGTGGCTCACGCCTGTAATCCCAGCACTTTGGGAGGCTAAGGCAGGTGATCACCTGAGGCTGGGAGTTCAAGACCAGCCTGACCAACATGGAGAATCCCCAACTCAACTAAAAATAAAAAATCAGCTGGGCATGGTGGCGCGTGCCTGTAATCCCAGCTACTCAGGAGGCTGAGGCAGGAGAATTGCCTGAACCCAGGAGGCAGAGGCTGTGGTGAGCTGGTATCGTGCCACTGCACTCCAGCCTGGGTAACAAGAGCAAAACTCTGTCAAAAGTACACACACACACACACACACACACGTAAATATATGCGCCTGATACAGCAAATTTTTTTAAAAAGAATTACATAAAGTAGAACCTCATTTCTGTAAGCGCCCGTACAACTCTGCTGCTGTTTTGAGAGGGAGTCTCACTGTCACGTAGGCTGGGGTGCAGTGGTACGACCTTGGCTTGCTGCAATCACCTTGGCCTCCCAAAGTGCCGGATTACAGGCGTGAGCTGCCGCACCTGGCCTGACTCTGTGTAGCTTGTGTTTTGTCAATGAGCATGTTCTTTTATAATGTAGTGGGAGACACCACGAAGCGGGAGGCCACGGCGCTCGTTTTACCCAGCACACAGGATGAATTCACATCTCACCACTGTCAGCACCTCCCAGCTACAAGGAGGCCCCAGAAGCACAGCCCAGGAGCTGTTGTCAGAGCCCAGCGACATCCAGAGAAAAATGTGTCATGAACAACAGAGACTAACAAACATCACAGCCGACCACACATAGGAGCCTTGGTGAGCCCTGGTGTGTATGAGGGAAGGGGAAGGGCTGGGAGCCTTGGTGAGCCCTGGTGTGTGTGCGGGAAAGGGAAGGGCTGGGAGCCTTGGTGAGCCCTGGTGTCTGTATAGGAAAGGGAAGGGCTGGGGGCCTTGGTGAGCCCTGGTGTCTGTATAGGAAAGGGAAGGGCTGGGGGCCTTGGTGAGCCCTGGTGTCTGTATAGGAAAGGGAAGGGCTGGGGGCCTTGGTGAGCCCTGGTGTCTGTATAGGAAAGGGAAGGGCTGGGGGCCTTGGTGAGCCCTGGTGTCTGTATAGGAAAGGGAAGGGCTGGGGGCCTTGGTGAGCCCTGGTGTCTGTGCGGGAAAGGGAAGGGCTGGGAGCCTTGGTGAGCCCTGGTGTGTGTGCGGGAAAGGGAAGGGCTGGGGGCCTTGGTGAGCCCTGGTGTCTGTATAGGAAAGGGAAGGGCTGGGAGCCTTGGTGAGCCCTGGTGTCTGTGCAGGAAAGGGAAGGGCTGGGGGCCTTGGTGAGCCCTGGTGTCTGTGCAGGAAAGGGAAGGGCTGGGGGCCTTGGTGAGCCCTGGTGTGTGTGCGGGAAAGGGAAGGGCTGAGAGCCTTGGTGAGCCCTGGTGTCTGTGCAGGAAAGGGAAGGGCTGGGAGCCTTGGTGAGCCCTGGTGTGTGTGCGGGAAAGGGAAGGGCTGAGAGCCTTGGTGAGCCCTGGTGTCTGTGCAGGAAAGGGAAGGGCTGGGAGCCTTGGTGAGCCCTGGTGTGTGTGCGGGAAAGGGAAGGGCTGAGAGCCTTGGTGAGCCCTGGTGTCTGTGCGGGAAAGGGAAGGGCTGGGGGCCTTGGTGAGCCCTGGTGTCTGTATAGGAAAGGGAAGGGCTGGGGGCCTTGGTGAGCCCTGGTGTCTGTGCGGGAAAGGGAAGGGCTGGGAGCCTTGGTGAGCCCTGGTGTGTGTGCGGGAAAGGGAAGGGCTGGGGGCCTTGGTGAGCCCTGGTGTCTGTATAGGAAAGGGAAGGGCTGGGAGCCTTGGTGAGCCCTGGTGTCTGTGCAGGAAAGGGAAGGGCTGGGGGCCTTGGTGAGCCCTGGTGTCTGTGCAGGAAAGGGAAGGGCTGGGGGCCTTGGTGAGCCCTGGTGTGTGTGCGGGAAAGGGAAGGGCTGAGAGCCTTGGTGAGCCCTGGTGTCTGTGCGGGAAAGGGAAGGGCTGGGGGCCTTGGTGAGCCCTGGTGTCTGTATAGGAAAGGGAAGGGCTGGGGGCCTTGGTGAGCCCTGGTGTCTGTGCAGGAAAGGGAAGGGCTGGGGGCCTTGGTGAGCCCTGGTGTGTGTGCGGGAAAGGGAAGGGCTGGGGGCCTTGGTGAGCCCTGGTGTGTATGAGGGAAAGGGAAGGGCTGAGAGCCTTGGTGAGCCCTGGTGTGTGTGCGGGAAAGGGAAGGGCTGGGAGCCTTGGTGAGCCCTGGTGTGTATGAGGGAAGGGGAAGGGCTGAGAGCCTTGGTGAGCCCTGGTGTGTGTGCGGGAAAGGGAAGGGCTGGGGCCTTGGTGAGCCCTGGTGTGTGTGCGGGAAAGGGAAGGGCTAGGGGCCTTGGTGAGCCCTGGTGTCTGTGCAGGAAAGGGAAGGGCTGGGAGCCTTGGTGAGCCCTGGTGTGTGTGCGGGAAAGGGAAGGGCTGGGGGCCTTGGTGAGCCCTGGTGTGTATGAGGGAAGGGGAAGGGCTGAGAGCCTTGGTGAGCCCTGGTGTCTGTGCAGGAAAGGGAAGGGCTGGGAGCCTTGGTGATCCCTGGTGTGTGTGCGGGAAAGGGAAGGGCTGGGGGCCTTGGTGAGCCCTGGTGTGTATGAGGGAAGGGGAAGGGCTGAGAGCCTTGGTGAGCCCTGGTGTCTGTGCAGGAAGGAGAAGGGCTTGGAGCCTTGGTGAGCCCTGGTGTGTGTGCGGGAAAGGGAAGGGCTGGGAGCCTTGCTGAGCCCTGGTGTGTGTACGGGAAGGGGAAAGGCTGGGAGCCTTGGTGAGCCCTGGTGTCTGTGCAGGAAGGGGAAGGGCTGACAGCCTTGGTGAGCCCTGGTGGGTGTGCAGGAAAGGGAAGGGCTGGGGGCCTTGGTGAGCCCTGGTGTGTATGAGGGAAGGGGAAGGGCTGAGAGCCTTGGTGAGCCCTGGTGTCTATGAGGGAAGGGGAAGGGCTGAGAGCCTTGGTGAGCCCTGGTGTCTATGAGGGAAGGGGAAGGGCTGAGAGCCTTGGTGAGCCCTGGTGTTTGTGCAGGAAGGGGAAGGGCTGGGAGCCTTGGTGAGCCCTGGTGTCTGTGCAGGAAGGAGAAGGGCTGAGAGCCTTGGTGAGCCCTGCTGTCTGTGCAGGAAGGAGAAGGGCTGAGAGCCTTGGTGAGCCCTGCTGTCTGTGCAGGAAGGGGAAGGGCTGGGAGCCTTGGTGAGCCCTGGTGTCTGTGCAGGAAGGAGAAGGGCTGAGAGCCTTGGTGAGCCCTGCTGTCTGTGCAGGAAGGGGAAGGGCTGGGAGCCTTGGTGAGCCCTGGTGTCTGTGCAGGAAGGAGAAGGGCTGAGAGCCTTGGTGAGCCCTGCTGTCTGTGCAGGAAGGAGAAGGGCTGAGAGCCTTGGTGAGCCCTGCTGTCTGTGCAGGAAGGAGAAGGGCTGGGAGCCTTGGTGAGCCCTGGTGTCTGTGCAGGAAGGAGAAGGGCTGGGAGCCTTGGTGAGCCCTGGTGTCTGTGCAGGAAGGAGAAGGGCTGGGAGCCTTGGTGAGCCCTGCTGTCTGTGCAGGAAGGGGAAGGGCTGGGAGCCTTGGTGAGCCCTGGTGTGTGAGCATGAAGGGCTGGGAACGACAAGTCAGGGATGGGGAGACAGCCGCACCAAATCGCAAAGGTTTCTCAGGGGTACAAACGCCAATGGCCATCGTGGAATTTCTCTTAGGGTGTATAGGGTTATGAGACTTTCTGGTCTTGATGTCTGCACGTTACTTTTAAAGGGTTGGAATGGAGAGAGAGGAAGCCACTGCGGAACCTGCTGGAGTCTGGGGAGCTCCATGGGCAGCAAGTGGTTGCCCCTCATGCTGACTTCAAGTTCCGCAGGTTTGGCGTCTTAGGACACAGTGCTGAGAACACAAGCGGCACATCCCGGTTTCAGTCTGAGGAACTGGGGCCACCTGGCAGCATCTCCTCAGCCTCTAGTGGCTCTGACCCCCAAGAGACGTCTCGGCCACATCAAGCATGCATCCACCACCCGTGTCAGGACAACCCTGGCAACAGGAGCTGGAGGACCACAGAGGGGCCTGAGCCAGCTGCCAGGCGTGGTGCCAAGGAAGGGCCAGGTGGGGCCCCAGGTGGAGGAGCGTGGGCAGAGCCAGGGGCCACAGGCGGTCAGGTCTCACCCGGCTCAGCCCAGGACACAGCTGCAGAGAGGACACCCTGCCTGAGACGGCACTGACAGGTGGAAGCAGCTTACGCAACACAATCCACCCTCCGTCACTCAGCACAGGTCCCCCAGCTCAGCACAGGAACACCTCCACTCAGCAGCGCAGGGCCCCCCACTAAGTACAGTCCCCTCCTTTAAGCTCAGGGCCCCTCCAACTAAATGCAGGCCCCCCAACACAGCACAGAGTCCCCCCTCCCCGCTAAGAACAGGGCCCTTCCTTGAAGCTCAGGGTCCCCCTCAGAGTGGGTATCTACCCTCAGCTCTTCCACTTCTGAGCACACGTCCCTCCTGCCGCCCCCCTCGTTGAACCTGCCGCCCCACCCCAATCTGTCCCCTCAGGCCTGCGGGAACGGATCTGGCTTGTGCACGACAGCTCTCATGCGGTTCTGGTGCCCTCCCCACAGGCTTCCTTCTGCGGGCTCCCTGCCTTAGTCTCCCCTGCTGCTCCCGCCTCCCGGATTCTCGTCTCCCCACTCTCTCTGCCTACGTGACAGACGCAGGGGAACCACTGTGTCACTGCCCCCTCGCCGGCCAGGCAGTAGCTCTGAGGCTTCCCTGAGTGCCCGACTTCCCCTCACGGGAGCACAGGAGCTCCAGAGGGCACCACACAAGGCAAGGGACACAGGTAGAGCCGTTTCCCCTTTGCAGACACAGCCTGAGGCTCAGCAAGGCCGGCCCATCCTCAGGCCAGTCAGTGTGGGCTCCAGTGACACCAAGGCAACGTCCCCTGAAGTCACTCCCACAGACCACTGCTCCCACAAACCTCCAAAAGGCACCCTCCGATCAGCTGGCCTCTCTTCCTGTTCTGCCATCTTCTTGGACTCATTGCTGATGAGGTCGGGCACCCACAGAGGGCCTGGAGGTGTGTACCTCTGTGGCCTCTCCCCTCCTCTCGTCACTGGGACCCCAGAGCCCCAAGAAGGACAGACAGCAGCACCCTCCACCCCCGCTCAACACCCGCTCACGGAAGACCACCACACTCCACCCCGCCGGGACCCCAGAGCCCCGAGGACAGACGGCAGCACCCTCCCCCCCTGCTCAACACCCGCTCACGGAAGACCACCACACTCCACCCCGCCGGGACCCCAGAGCCCCGAGGACGGACGGCAGCACCCTCCACCCCCGCTCAACACCTGCTCACAGAAGGCCCCCGCGCTCAGCCCCGTGCGGCCACGGGAGACAGGAGGATGGAAGCCCGGCTTTCTGGCTGCCCGAAGCTCTGCGAGGAGACAACGCAGGAGACCCGCTGGGCAGTGGCAGCTCACGGGGGACAGGAGGACGGGAGCCCGGCTCTCTGGCTGCCCGCAGCTCTGCGAGGAGACAACGCAGGAGACCCGCTGGGCAGTGGCAGCTCACGGGGGACAGGAGGACGGGAGCCCGGCTCTCTGGCTGCCCGCAGCTCTGCGAGGAGACAACGCAGGAGACCCGCTGGGCAGTGGCAGCTCACGGGGGACAGGAGGACGGGAGCCCGGCTCTCTGGCTGCCCGCAGCTCTGCGAGGAGACAACGCAGGAGACCCGCTGGGCAGTGGCAGCTCACGGGGGACAGGAGGACGGGAGCCCGGCTCTCTGGCTGCCCGCAGCTCTGCGAGGAGACAACGCAGGAGACCCGCTGGGCAGTGGCAGCTCACGGGGGACAGGAGGACGGGAGCCCGGCTCTCTGGCTGCCCGCAGCTCTGCGAGGAGACAACGCAGGAGACCCACTGGGCAGTGGCAGCTCACGGGCGTCAGCGTGAGCCTCTCACAGCTCCTGACACACAGCTGCCCGCGCTTCCCACTGAGACCAGCGTGGCCTGAGAGGAGATGCTGAGGTCGTTTCCCAGTGACGTAGCCATGTTAGAAGCACCAAGCCGGCCTCACAGGACGTTACCTTTACAGAGCTCCGTGAGCAGGAGGAACTCAGCCTGCCCCGTGTCCGACTCCTCTTTCCCTATGGATGCTGCAGAACAAAACTGCACGATATTCGGGTGCCCGGAAAGCCTTTTCTGCAGTTGTCTTGTTAAAGGAGAATGTGCATAACCATGTCCACAGTTCTGTGCACTTAAAAACAAAGGTACCCAACATTAAAACGCTCAAGTCCTAATACTTGAATTGACTCCCCTTGCAATTTGAGAGGTCAGAGCAGAAGATGAGGACGAGAGCAGTGAGCGACCAAAAGGAAGGCAGACAGACACAGGAGGAGTGGACACGGGAGGAGCCACAGGAGAAGGCGGGGACAAGGGCAGGCAGGCCGGCCACACACACCTGCTCACAGCAACACCCAAGTCCGTCCCGCCCGGCGGGAGGAGGCAGTGCCCTCGAGGGCTGTGCACAGGGAGGCTGCGGGGCGGCCGTGTCCACCTGAACCCACGCTCAGGCAGCCAGCGGGCTCGCCAAGTGGACAGAGCTAGGAGCGGAAAGAGAAGCAGTCTGAGGGCAGCCAGGACCGAAGACCCCTGGCTCAGGACGGGTATGTGGCGGGGGACAGATTCTCCATGAGCACCAGGAGACGCCCTGCCCAATCATGCTTGGACAGCGTGAAAAAGGACAAGAGGGGCGGCTGAGAAGCCACACAGAGGCCTATGGAGCCAGGCCAGCTGCACAGCTTCCAGCCAGGTCTCTGGAGGAGCCGAGGGGGAGGAGCTGAGGGAGCCAGGCCAGGCCAGGGCCCCTGCAGTAACCAGCCTTTCCAATGGGCAGGGAGATCTCCTGGGTACAAACAACTCCATCCCCAACACTTCTGAATCTTTTACTACCACCCTGGGAGTAAAAAATGGAAAAAGCTGCTTCTTACTAGAAGTCGCCTACAGGTTTAGCAAAAGCAAAAAGCCAATTTTAACACATGAAAGACAATGTCACAGAGTAGCGTCCTGGCAGCTGGCGGCCACGGCTTGATGCAGGCCCGTGCCAGCCGAAGCCGCCGTGCTGGCCCCAGCTCTGGGAAAAGGATACCATGAAACACACTTCTTGAATGATGGCTCTGTTCTTCTCCTCTTCGTTGGATAATAACCTCTGTATCAGGAAATAGCACACACAAAAATTAAAGCGTTTTTCCTTCCCACTTTACCTGGTGCGTCATCTCAGATGTAAACGTGCAAGGCAACAATGCGATGTGTCTGACACAGCCCCCGTCCCGTGGTTCTCACCTTTGACCCATGTAAAAACGTGCTGGGGGTTCAAGACCCTCGAAAGATCTTTGGGGTCCAAGGACACAAGAAAAGGCAAAAACAGGAGCCTTCCCTCCCAACAGGCCAGAGTAAAATGAGACAGACAAAAAGGAAGAGCGGAGATGCTCTGCAGAGACCGGCGGAGGAGGGGGGGACGTGCAGACCGCCAGCACGGGCCGCTCATGGCCACTCTGGGGGAGAGGGGGACGTGCAGACCGCCAGCACAGGCCGCTCATGGCCACTCTGGGGGAGAGGGTGGCGTGCAGACCGCCAGCACGGGCCACTCATGGCCACTCTGGGGGAGGGGGGTGGCGTGCAGACCGCCAGCACGGGCCGCTCATGGCCACTCTGGGGGAGGGGGTGGCGTGCAGACCGCCAGCACGGGCCGCTCATGGCCACTCTGGGGGAGGGGGTGGCGTGCAGACCGCCAGCACGGGCCGCTCATGGCCACTCTGGGGGAGGGGGGTGGCGTGCAGACCGCCAGCACGGGCCGCTCATGGCCACTCTGGGGGAGGGGGGTGGCGTGCAGACCGCCAGCACGGGCCGCTCATGGCCACTCTGGGGGAGGGGGGTGGCGTGCAGACCGCCAGCACGGGCCGCTCATGGCCACTCTGGGGGAGGGGGGTGGCGTGCAGACCGCCAGCACGGGCCGCTCATGGCCACTCTGGGGGAGGGGGTGGCGTGCAGACCGCCAGCACGGGCCGCTCATGGCCACTCTGTGGGAGGGGGGTGGCGTGCAGACCGCCAGCACGGGCCGCTCATGGCCACTCTGGGGGAGGGGGTGGCGTGCAGACCGCCAGCACGGGCCGCTCATGGCCACTCTGGGGGAGGGGGGTGGCGTGCAGACCGCCAGCACGGGCCGCTCATGGCCACTCTGGGGGAGGGGGTGGCGTGCAGACCGCCAGCACGGGCCGCTCATGGCCACTCTGGGGGAGGGGGTGGCGTGCAGACCGCCAGCACGGGCCGCTCATGGCCACTCTGGGGGAGGGGGGTGGCGTGCAGACCGCCAGCACGGGCCGCTCATGGCCACTCTGGGGGAGGGGGGTGGCGTGCAGACCGCCAGCACGGGCCGCTCATGGCCACTCTGGGGGAGGGGGGTGGCGTGCAGACCGCCAGCACGGGCCGCTCATGGCCACTCTAGGGGAGGGGGTGGCGTGCAGACCGCCAGCACGGGCTGCTCATGGCCACTCTGCAGGAGGGGGTGGCATGCAGACCGCCAGCACGGGCCGCTCATGGCCACTCTCGAAGGTGGGGCCGCCCTGGGGCCCAGTGTGGTGACAGCAAATGGGGCCTTCTTAGGTCTCAGGACAAAAGCACACGGTGCAGACCCTCCCTCAGTGACCCCTGTTTACACATAGGCCATCAACACACATTTTTTTACAAGTAGCTTTTAAACTCCGTGTAGTCACAGAGCCCTTATTTTGGCACATGAAGGCCAAGAGGGCATGGCCCCACCATGAGGTCACCCTTGCCCTCTCTCCAAGGCAGCACAGGCCCCACCTTGGGGCAGGCAGCGCCACAGACGTGCGAAGCCCAAAGCTGGAGACCCAGGCCCCAGTGCACCCAAGGCTGCTGAGCTTCGGCGGGAGAGAAGGGACAAGAACTTGCAGGTGGCAAAAGGAAACGAAGCAAACAACAGGAACGCACCCCAAAACCACTGTCACCCAGAGGGTCCCTTCAATGTATCAGATCCAGAGGAAACGTCAGACCGTTCATTACCTTTAGTGCATACTCTCTGCCAGTTCCCACATCTTGAGCTTCATATACAAATGCAAACCCTCCTGAAAATTAAAAATACTTGTCAGTTCAATGCTATGATTTTATTTAACACATTAGGCTTAAAAACACCTTCACTAAGTAAAATACAAAAATAACTTGTGGCTATGGCCGGCAGTTTTCTACAAAACATAATGGCCTCAGCATACACAGCGCCAGACACACAGCCCCAGTGCATACGGCCCCCACAACACACATGGCCCCCACAACACACACGGACCCAGCACACATGGCCCCCACCCCACACAGCCCCAGAGTACCTGGCACCCCCTCACACATAGCCCCAGAGTTCACATCCCCTCACAGCTCCAGCACACACGACCCCCCAATACACAACCCCAGAGTACACGGACCCATACACACATGGCCCCAGACACACAGCCCCAGCACACACACACCCCCACCCCACCCCAGACACACAGCCCCAGCACACACACCCCCCACCCCGCCCCAGACACACAGCCCCAGTACACACACCCCCACCCTGCCCCAGACACACAGCCCCAGCACACACACACCCCCACCCTGCCCTAGACACACAGCCCCAGCACACACACACCCCACCCTGCCCCAGACACACAGCCCCAGCACAGACACCCGCCACCCCGCACCAGACACACAGCCCCAGTACACACATACCCCACCCCACCCCAGACACACAGCCCCAACGCTCACAGCCCCAGCACACCACAGCCCCAGCCTCAGACACAGGACCCCAGATACACGGCCCCAGCGCACACACCCCCCACCCCGCCCCAGACACACAGCCCCAACACACACACACCCCACCCCGCCCCAGACACGCAGCCCCAGCACACACACACCCCACCCCGCCCCAGACACGCAGCCCCAGCACACACACACCCCACCCCGCCCCAGACACACAGCCCCAACGCTCACAGCCCCAGCACACCACAGCCCCAGCCTCAGACACCCAGCCCCAGACACAGGACCCCAGACACACAGCCCCAGCGCACACACCACTGCCTTTCACTTGCTCTACTCCAGAGACAGGAAGGAGTGACTTAAAAACGCAGGTCATCAGAGGAGAAAAAACCACAAGCAGTTCTCCCAAGTCAAATTCTAGATGGATCCAGAGAGAGAGAGAGAGGACAGACCCAATACACAGGACAAGAGAGGGGGCCTCACTTCCCCGACGCCCAAGAGGAGAAGATGGGAAAGCACACACCGACGTCACTCATGAATGTGGACCGAAGAATTCTTAATAAAATAGCAAACCAAGCCCAACAAGACATAAGCAGCAGAGCTGGTTTAGCATTTGAAAATCAATCTAACTCTATTGTTTTGGGTCTAATTTGCTTAGCTTTGTTTTAGCTTTCTGCAGTGGAAACAGTGTATCATGAAATTTAAAACTCTTGGTAAACTAGGAATAGAAAGAAACCTCCTCAGCCTGAGAGAAGACGTCTGTGAGACACCAACGGGAGACTGCCGTTAATGGTGCGAAGTTCAATCCCCGCCCCTGACAGCAGGAAGCAGTCGGGGGTCCCTGTTCTCACCACTGACGGTCAGCACTGAAAGGAAGTTCCAGCCAGTGCAACCAGCCACTAAAAGGAAAGAAAACACATCCGGATGAAAAAGGAAGTAGAAGAATTTTTAATTGCAGGTGACATGATCATCTATGTGGAAAGTCCGGTTAAATCTACAAAAGAAAAGCTACCATAACTAACAAACGCATTCAGGACGGTCACCGGATGTAAGAGCAACGTACAAAAACCAACCGTGTTTTCACATGACCTCAGTTAGGCAGAGATGTTCCACACAGAAGCACAAAAGCATGACCCATAAAAGAGAAATAATGACAAACAGACTTCAAGGATTTCTGCTTTTTGAAATACACTGATCAGAGGAAGAAAAGATAAATCACCATTAGGTTTTGCAAATCATATACCTAATAAAGCACTTCTACTGAGAAAATACTTTAAAAATCCAAAGAACAATTTTTTTTCTTCTGAGGCAGGATCTTACTTGCATGTCACCTGGGATGGAGAGCAGTGGCACAATCACAACCCCCCACCTTGACATCTGGACTCAAGCAATCCTCCCACCTCAGCCTCCCAAGTAGCTGGGACTACAGGCATGCACCACCACACCCAGCTACTTGTTTGATTTTTTTTAGAGACAAGGTTTTGCCAGGTTGCCCAGGCTGGTCTTGAACTCCAGGACTGAAGCCTCTGAAAGTAATGGAACTACAGGTGTGAGCCACCGCACCCAGAGAACAACATTTTTAACGTGCCAAAGATATGGACAGACACATCACCAAAGATATGCTTGTGACAAGTACACAATGTGTTCCACCATCGCCCATTAGCCAAATGCAGACTTAAACTGCTAAGATACGACTCCACGCCTAACAGAGTAACTAACATTGAAAAACTGCCCAGACCAAGTGTCGGTGAAGATGTGGAGGAACTGGAAAGCTCAGGCACAGCTTTTGGAAATGCAGAATGGTACACCCACTCCGGAAAACATTTTGGCAATCTCTTAAAAAGTTCAACATAGATCAACAATACAGCCCTGACATTACGCTGCTATTTACCCAAGAAAAATCAAGGCACACGTGTACAAAGACTCGTACACCGTACACAAATGTTCACGGCAACTCTGTGTGCAATAGCCTAAAAATGGGAACAACCCCAATGTCCCACAACAGGTGAGTGGATGAACAAATCAGCCACACCTGCAACACTGCGCAGCAGTAAGGGTGAGACTAGTGTTACACGCAACAACGTGAACACGCTAAAAAGCATCATGGTGAGTAAAAAAAGCCAGGACAAGAAAAAAGAGCACATACGTACAGTTTTGTGTACAGAAAACATTAGAAAATACAAACGAATCTATAGCAACAGAACGCCAATCAGCAGTTTCCTGGGGTGGGAACAGGAAAGCAGGGTGAAGGGTCACTGGGGGGAGGAGGGGGACCGTGGCGCCGATGTGCACGCTGATGTGCATGCCTTGATTGGTGAGGCAGACATGCCGTGTGCCATACACACACACATACATGACACATGGTGAGGCAGACATGCCGTGTGCCGTGCACACACACATACATGACACACGGTGAGGCAGACATGCCGTGTGCCGTGCACACACACATACATGACACATGGTGAGGCAGATATGCCGTGCACCGTGCACACACACACACATGACACATGCCTAAACATTTAAAACATGCAGCCTGTATATCTCATCTTTATCTCAACAGAACTGTTAAATTTAAATAATAAATCTGTGAGGAAAAACACAGACAAAAGGAAGTAAATGGAAATCCATGAAATAGAAAACAGATGGCTCCATTGCTAAATTACATCAAACACTTAAAGATGAAATCACAACAAGCTTATAAAACACCTTCATTAGATAGAGGAGAGTTCCCAGCCCAATGCTCGAGGTTAGCATAACACTAACCAAAGAAGGGTATAAAGACCAAATCAAAGAAAGAGATCCCTCATTAGCACAGACACAAAAAATCCTCCAGAAAATACTAGCAAATCGATTCTGGCAAAACATAGCAAAGAGAATACATCATAACCAGCTGGGATTCATCGCAGGAATGCAAGGTGGGTGTAACATTAAAAAATCAATCACTGTAGTAAACCACATTAGCAGAATAGGGAACACTGGACCACCAACGAAACTGTAGGAATGACAACTACAAAACATCTAACATGAGACTTGACGGTGTTTTCTTGCTAAGATCAGGAACGAGGTGCGAGGTCTGCTCTCTGCACGGTTTTACAGCATTTTAGCGGAGGTCCTAGTTAACACAAGAAAGCTAGAAAAATTAATAAAAGGCATAAAGATCAAAAAGGAAAAACAAAAGATACAAAACTTCAGTCGCCAGGAAGAATAAGCTCGAGATCCACTGTACAACATGGTGACTATACAGTTAACAATTATTACGTTCTGAAAAACGCAGTGGACGTTAAGTGTTTTCACCAAAAAACTATGACGCAGTACACGTGTTAATTAGCTAGATGTGGTCATTCCATGACGCACGTGCACTTCAAACCATCATGCCGTACATGACAAACAGTTTTGTCATCAACTTAAAACATTAAACGTGAAAAGCAGGAAGCACTGAACCTCCTGTTCGCCATGAAAAGCAGGAAGCACTGAACCTCCTGTTCGCCATGAAAAGCAGGAAGCACTGAACCTCCTGTTCGCCAACGCCACCCTGTAAAGGCAGAGGCCCTAAAGGCCTCACTGCTGCACAACCCCGGCAGGGCCACAGGTCTTCTGGGTCTCTCCTCAACCTCCTCTCCACCCGCACCGTGCTTGGTTCCAATCCACCGCATTGACACAACAGCGCTTCTTCAACACAGCACACCCCTTACTGCCCAGGGCCTTCCCACCAGGCCTGGAAGGGGCACCCTGACCCTGGGCACCCCTGGCTTGCTCCCTTGCATCCCCCAGGAGCTGCTCATCACTTCTGAGATGCCCCCCTTAATGCACCTGCCCATCCCAGCCACTCTTTATCAACTCATTCCTTCCTCCTAACACCTTCTGATATCTGACGTTACATCACACACGTCCTCAGGTACCTGCTGACTGTATGTCTCAGCCAGACTGTAAACACCATGAGGCAGAAACTTCCTCCACATTGTTCATATTCACACCCAACACCTAAGCGGTGCCTGACCAAAGGTGTGTACTAAGGGCTGGGCACGACGGCTCATGCCTGTAATCCCCATGCTTAGAGAGGCTGAGGCAGGAGGATCACTTGAGCCCAAGAGTTTGTGACCAGCCTGGGCAACGGAGCAAGAACCTGTCTTACAAAAACAATAAAAAGTTAGCTGGGTGCAGTGATGCATGCCTGAAGTCCTAGCTTCTTGGGAGGTGGAGATGGGAGGATCACTTGGGCCCAGGATTTTGAGGCTGCAGTGAGCTATGATCATGCCACTACACTCCAACCTAGATGACAGAGCAAGATCTCATCTTAAAAAACAAAAGCCAAACCAACAACAGGCTGAGTGCAATGGCTTACGCCTGTAATCCACCCACCTTGGGAGGCCAAGGTGGGTGGATCACCTGAAGTCACAAGTTCAAGACCAGCCTGGTCAACATGGTGAAAACCCACCACTAAAAATACAAAAATTAGCTGGGCATGGTGGCAGGCGCCTGTAATCCCAGCTACTCAGGAGGCTGAGGCAGGAGAATTGCTTGAACTCAGGAGGCAGAGGTTGCCGTGAGCCAAGATCAAGCCATTGCACTCCAGCCTGGGTGACAAGAGCGAAACTCCATCTTAAAAAATAAATAAAAATAAAAAAGCCATTTGCCAGGCGCAGTGGCTCACACCTATAATCCTAACACTTTGGGAGGCTGAGGTGGGCAGATCATGAGGTCAGGAGCAGAGCCCCTGCTACCCCGCAACTCACTCTGACAGCCTCTGCTACCTTTATACGCTCAGAGAGATGCCTCCTCCAGGGCGTAATGTGCAGACCATCAGGGGCCAGAACATGCACCCTAAGGACACTGAGGAGCCTCGTGGGGTCCCGCTTGGGCTCCTAGCCCCACTCCACCACACAGCCTTTGGCAAGCAACTAACCTCCACGAACCTCACTTTTCTCTTCTGTAAGATGGGAATAATTACAGCATCCACTATATAGGGTTACTGTGAAGGTTACACAGTCCACCGAAAGCACTAGGGACTGCACTCAGCAAATATTAAGAGCCCCTAAGTGTTGCTGTGGTGGTTCTGATCATTGTTTCACACTGAGCTAGTCAAAGTGGACAAAGGTTGAAGGTCAAGCCGCCAGCTTGGAAGTGAGGGGTTCACATGAGGAGAGCTGAGTGAGAGAGGGCAGCTGGGCCTCACAGGCCTGATGACCCAGAAGCAACTGCCCAAGCCCCAGAGAACGCAGTCACCTGTGCCCTGCTCTGCCCACACCCCTCACTAACCCCCAGAGGCCCTGGTCACCTGTGCTCTGCTCTGCCCACACCCCTCACTAACCCCCAGACCCTGGTCACCTGTGCTCTGCTCTGCCCGCACCCCTCACTAACCCCCAGAGGCCCTGGTCACCTGTGCTCTGCTCTGCCCACACCCCTCACTAACCCCCAGACCCTGGTCACCTGTGCTCTGCTCTGCCCACACCCCTCACTAACCCCCAGACCCTGGTCACCTGTGCTCTGCTCTGCCCACACCCCTCACTAACCCCCAGAGGCCCTGGTCACCTGTGCTCTGCTCTGCCCACACCCCTCACTAACCCCCAGACCCTGGCCACCTGTGCTCTGCTCTGCCCACACCCCTCACTAACCCCCAGAGGCCCTGGTCACCTGTGCTCTGCTCTGCCCACACCCCTCACTAACCCCCAGACCCTGGTCACCTGTGCTCTGCTCTGCCCACACCCCTCACTAACCCCCAGACCCTGGTCACCTGTGCTCTGCTCTGCCCACACCCCTCACTAACCCCCAGACCCTGGTCACCTGTGCTCTGCTCTGCCCACACCCCTCACTAACCCCCAGAGGCCCTGGTCACCTGTGCTCTGCTCTGCCCACACCCCTCACTAACCCCCAGACCCTGGTCACCTGTGCTCTGCTCTGCCCACACCCCTCACTAACCCCCAGACCCTGGTCACCTGTGCTCTGCTCTGCCCACACCCCTCACTAACCCCCAGAGGCCCTGGTCACCTGTGCTCTGCTCTGCCCACACCCCTCACTAACCCCCAGAGGCCCTGGTCACCTGTGCTCTGCTCTGCCCACACCCCTCACTAACCCCCAGAGGCCCTGGTCACCTGTGCTCTGCTCTGCCCACACCCCTCACTAACCCCCAGACCCTGGCCACCTGTGCTCTGCTCTGCCCACACCCCTCACTAACCCCCAGAGGCCCTGGTCACCTGTGCTCTGCTCTGCCCACACCCCTCACTAACCCCCAGACCCTGGTCACCTGTGCTCTGCTCTGCCCACACCCCTCACTAACCCCCAGACCCTGGTCACCTGTGCTCTGCTCTGCCCACACCCCTCACTAACCCCCAGACCCTGGTCACCTGTGCTCTGCTCTGCCCACACCCCTCACTAACCCCCAGAGGCCCTGGTCACCTGTGCTCTGCTCTGCCCACACCCCTCACTAACCCCCAGACCCTGGTCACCTGTGTTCTGCTCTGCCCACACCCCTCACTAACCCCCAGACCCTGGTCACCTGTGCTCTGCTCTGCCCGCATCTCTCCTGGAGTTAGTGCAGCCCACGCACTTGAGGCTCTGGGTCCAGGGACAGGTACAAAGAAGCAAGGATGACACAACCCTGGTGGCCAAGAGAACAGCATGGAGCCTCAGGGGTGAGTGTCCTTGGTCACGTGTCCTACGTGGGAGGAAGGTGCCAGAGGACCGGCTCGCCACAGCCACCTAAGGGTCTACTCTTCTTCTGTTGTGTTTTTGCAGACGGAATTTCACTCTGTCACCCAGGCTGGAGTGCAATGGCGCCATCTCAGCTCACTGTAGCCTCCACCTCCCGGGTTCAAACGATTCTCCAGCCTCAGCCTCCCAAGTAGCTGGGATTACAGCCACTTGGCATCATGCCCAGCTAATTTTTGTATTTTTAGCAGAGTCGGGGTTTTGGCATATTGGCCAGGCTGGTTTCAAACTCATGACCTCAGGCGATCTGCCCACCTCGGCCTCCCAATGTGCTGGGATTACAGGCATGAGCCACCACACCCAGCTGGGTCTAAGGCAGGCACATTAGCTCACACCTGTCATCCCAGCACTCTAGGAGGCCAAGGCAGGGGATCACGTGGACCCAGGAGTTCAAGGCTGCAGTGAGTCGTGATTGCTCCACTGCACTCAGCCTGGGCGACAGACTGTTTCCAATAAAAGGAAAAGATCTACAGTGCACCCTGCAGAGGACATGCAGGGCCAACATGGGGCCTCCCCAGCCACTGAGCCCCCCTAGGGGGGCTTCTGAAACTTGCAGCCAAAAGGCTTGTCTGTACCACACAATTCTGCAACTGTCCGTCAGTACCAAATACTCCCCGTGCCCTCACCCAGTCCAGAACATTCAACCTAATTGAAGGGAGGAAGTCTCCAAAAGCCACGTCTAGGCGGAAGACAGGTGGAGAGCCAGGACACAAACGAGTGGACCTGGGAGCATGAGAAGGCCAAGGAGGCCAAGGAGGCCAAGGAGGTGGAGAAGGTGGAGGAGGCCAAGGAGGCCGAGGAGGCCGAGAAGGCCAAGGAGGCCGAGGAGGTGGAGAAGGTGGAAGAGGCCCGAGAAGGCGGAGGAGGCCGAGGAGGCCAAGAAGACGGAGAAGGTCTGAGAAGGCGGAGAAAGGCCAAGAGAGGCCGAGAAGGCAGAGAAGGCTGTGCCCTCACCATTTCCTAGGCCAGAGCTTGACCCCCAAGGCCTCTGAGTGGGCCCTGCCACACAGCTGACACTGTGCATGGCCCATGACGACGGCCGGCAGGCTGAAATTACACACAACACCTAACCAAATGCGTGAGGCAAGTTATACCTCAACTCCACGGCGGTTGTGTGCCTTGTTTTCATTTTCTACCTCAATTTCCCTCACTAACATTAACCCAGAGTTCAAGTCATCCACACAGGAAAGGTGGATCTCCTGCAGTCAGTGCACAGCAGGCTCCGTTTCAGAAGCCACAGCCCACAGAACCCAAGACAAAGAACACACACAATACACTCACCCTGGGCATCTCTGACACTGTTGGTGCTTCTGAGAATCTGCCTTTTAAAACAAGGAAGACTAGGCCAGGCACAGTGGCTCACACCACTTTGGGAGGCTGAGGCAGGTGGATCACCTGAGGTCAGGAGTTCAAGACCAGCCTGGCCAACATGGTGAAACCTTGTCTCTACTAAAAATACAAAAACTTAGCCCGGTGGTGGTGGCACGTGCCTGTAATACCAGCTATCCAGGAGGCTGAGGCAGGAGAATCACTTGAACCCGGGAGGTGGAGGTCGCTGTGAGACAAGATCTTGCCATTGCACTCCAGCCTGGGCAACAAGAGTGAAACTCCATCTCCGAAAAACAAAAAAAGACGACTAGCCAGGTGCAGTGGCACATGCCTGTAACCCTGGCTACTCAGGAGGCTGAGGTAGGAAGATCTAGAACACAGTTCAGATACATCCTGAGTAAGACCTCACCTCTTAAAAAAAAAAAAAAAAAAGAGGATGACAGAACAAATCTCAAGAAATTAGAAAGCTATCTGGTTCCACAGTTCTGCCTAAAAACCCATTCACACCACAAGTCCAAATTCCTAAAAGCTATGCAAACCATTTTTTCCTAAACTCATTTGACAGCAAATATATCATAACCTCATTTGGGACAAAACCTGACATGAACTGATACAGGGCTAATTACAGACTTTAATTATCCCACAGTGAGAATATTTATTCATTTAATTACAGAAGTACTGATGTCTTCAATTACAGAATACTTTCCCAACTCCTCTGGGAGTATCCCATGATATACAGTGTTATATGCTGCAATGATCATTCTGAAACCTGAAAAATTCTGACATTGCAAACATCTGTACTCAAGCGTTCGATTAGGGGCCATCGCCATGTTTACAAAGACAGCCTAATTCCCACAGCGTATGTTCTGAGGTTGCTGTCCAGACAAAACTTATTTAAATATGTTTATGTAAATTAAAATCATTCAATTTTCACACCCTGTTTCAGTTCAAAGAGCCTTCAAAGTACTCAGGAGGTTGCAAGCCACCTGTTAAGTTTACAAGGAGGAAATCTACAGTTCCTAATTGCATTGGTTATTTTTATCTCCTGACTCGCCTAGATAGCAAAGGGAAACAAGTTCTTTTGCACAACCTCAGCGGCCGCCCACATTTCCTTGTTCTTCTTCCTGGGTGCTAAATGACCCACAAGCTTCTTTCTTTACATGAATCTTCTCCAGGCCCCAGTGAGGGTGCATTCTCCATCCCTCCCTCCCCATCCACGCCATTATCTGCTTGGCCCCTTCCCGGAGGTCACCCTGTCTGTACCACCTCCAAGGATCTGTCCCCATGCTGCCTCGTCTCTCCACCCCAGAGCACAAGTCTGAAGTTTCAGAAACCAAGTCCTGTCCATTATGGATTTCTTAAAGAATGAAGATTACCACCTAGTATTTCCAAAATAAATGAGTTGATCTGGGGGAAATCTGTCTTCTAACAGACGTGAAAGAATATCACACTTCGGCCCCCACATCTGAAAGAAGAGCTTAGAGCTTTCTTACCAAATCGTACCTGAAATCTGTTTGGTTTTGACCACAATGGAGACGACGTGTGTGATAATGCTACAGTCAAAATGTATCTGCAAGCCTGTGATCATCAGAATTTTGGGATAGTTTCCTCTCTGGTCACAGGGCGGCCACCTGGACAGGCTAACCCTCCAGCCCTGAGAGGTACCACGGATCGGGTGAGGGCTTCTGCGTCGTTTCACTCCCTCTCCCTGTGCCAACACAGCAGAACAGACTTACGTTTCAGCACCGAAGTCAACTGTGTTCAGCCAACAAACTTCACAGCCAGTGAAACGTGACACACTCCCAGGCACCACTGGACAAAAAAGTAAGGAAGATCCACAAGAGAGAATGGGACCGACTGACACTGGTGATCGATTCCGTGGGACAGACGGAGAGAACATTCAGGAAGCTAGAAATGGCATGCAGAAACGAAACTGACTAGAGACTGGCTCAAGAGTACTGAAGCGGAGCGACCCGGCCACTGTGCAAGTTCAATGTAGGTCACAACTACTAGCTCTGCTTCCTGTACTACACACGTAATCACATAAGTAGATGTTCACCGGGAAGAGAAACAGAGGTGCTAAGAAGAGGTCACGAGATCACGACATCACGAGACACAGCCCTGTCTACCCTCAGCAACCCAACCCCAGGCTACGACCACAACTACCTGCCACGCTTGTGCAACCACCAACTCTGAAGTTCCCTGGACTCTAGAAGAACCAGCCCCGACCTCCAAAGCCCAGCCCTGTCCCTGCCTGCCCAATAACCCTAGATGTCAGGCAACAGGCCAAGGCTTAACCCACCTCCGGCTCGCTCACCTGTCCAGCTGTCGGCCTTCTAGGCACCCTCCCTCAGCCTCCGCTATGGCCCCCACCCAAGCTCCCTGCCTGCCACCATCCTCACTGTAACATCTTCCCCCACCCACCCTGAAGGGGGTCCCCGAGACCCAGGCCTTACTCCAAGTTGACCCTACTCCTAGGACAAGAAGTACCCGACCCGAACCCAGCCTCGCTCTCCGCAATCACCACCAGCAGGCACTGACCCACGCCCCACTGTGACCCTCGCCTCGACCTGACCCGCGCCCCCGGCAGAGACCCTCCCCTGGCCGACCCTGATCCACGACCCCCGCTGGGACCCTCCCCAGCCCCGACCCACGCCCTTCCACTCCGGGCTGACGCTGCCCGCAGCGTTCGGGAGACGACACTCCGCGGCAGCACCCACGCTGCCGACCCGGGGCCTCACCTTCGGCCAGAACCCGCCGCACCCGCAGCCGCAGCTCGCCCAGTTCCACCGTCTGCCCCACGAAGTCACTGTGGTCGCGGCCGGAAGCGCCGCCCAGGGAGCCTGGGCCCGCCAAGAAGTCGAGCGCCGACTGCAGCAGCGACATGGCGGTGGCAGCGCCGCACCCCGTGGCACCCGGAGTGGTCGGGTTCGGGTTCCCGCTGCCTCGCTCTCCGGGTCAGCTCAGCAACCGCCGGCCCCGAGCGGCACCATCTTCCGCCCCGACGCCGTGACGTAGGCGCGCGTGAGGGCGCGTCGCGACAGGAGGCGCCGCGGCCCAGCCCCATCCCCTCCGCTGCGGCCTCACTTCCTGGCTGCGCGCGCAGACGCAGAGATCTGATGCAGACAGAGCGTGCGCGGCGTCGCCGGACTCGTGACGAACTTCCTGCCGTCAAGCGCCCGGCTGGCCTGACTCGAGCGGAGGTGCGCGGAGCAGTGCCCGGGGCGATTCCCGCCCAGGTAGTTCGGCGCCGCATCCCAGCTCCCGGTACCGTTCCCCACATGGTCTGTTTTGCGGGAGGCTCCTCTCGGCTGTCTCCGGCTTAAGCGCTTCACAAGCGGGTGGAGTCCGCTTCCCGCTTGCTGTTAGCAATGGGAGAAAAATGGGTTCGCGCATCTTCTCTCAGTTGGCTGAGGGGCACGGAGTTACCGTCCGTTAAGCCTTCAGTAAATACTTGGTTTTTGTCTTCTGGAGGTCGGCGTTTCCTGTGATACTTAGCGAGTAAGGTTGGCGGCAGTTTGCAGGTGAAAGGCTGCTGCACTCCCCTGTCTTCCGAGCAGAGGGCCCGAGCCTGGGCTAGGGCAGCGTCCAGTCATGGGAGCCGGGGGCCAGAAAACCTTCGTTCTGGGCAACCGCACCCTGCAGAGGCTGCCCTGTCACCCTCAAGGTTCGTTCGCACCCTCACCTTTTCCAAGACAGAAAGCAGGTCCTCTTGAACCACTTGGAAGGGTTCATAGAGCCCAACACGAAAAAGTGACTTTCCTTACAGGGTAATGAGGGAATGGCTCACGGAAAATGCATTCTTAGTTTTTGACCCACGTAGTATTTGAGGGTTGGGGGTGGATAGCAGGACGTGAATTCGTTGCTATCATTTAAAGACCAGACGCGGTGGCTCACGCCTGTAACCTCAGCTGTTCGGAGGCTGAGGCAGGAGAATCCCTTGAACCCGGGAGGTGGAGGTTGCAGTCACTGAGCCAAGATTGAGATCACACCACTGCACTCCAGCCTGGGCAGCAGAGTGAGACTCCGCCTCAAAAAAACAACAAAAAAAAATTGAAAGGCCTAAACTTTAAAAATCTAGGTTTTCAGCTTCTGTAGAAAAATCAAACCTATCAACATTGAACCCCAAATCACGTGTGTTACCAGTTACCTAGAGCGGTCCCTTCAGGTAAGACACAGTCATTTGCCTGGCTGGTTTGACTCGTGTATGTTACCTGCCTGGTCCCTGTAGTCATTTGAGCTTGCAACCCTTTGTGTATAGTCTTTGTTCTCAAACTCAAAAATGGATTATAAAGCTCAAATCAGCATCTTATCTGTCCCAGAAGCTGACATCTGTTATCTTTATCATTAAAAGATAATAGGCTCAGCTCATTGGAACACTTACCTATTTTATGGAATGAAGTGTTGCGTGAAGCCAAATGAGATCTTTAAAAAACAAAAATGACAATGGCAGTAGCTTAGTTTATACAGTGGGTTATTGCTTACAACATTCTTTTCTGAAATGATTCATTGTAATGATCCTAAAACATCTTTGTGATGAAAGCACAGTATCATTAACCCTCTTTATTTTGGGATGAGAAAATATGCTTAAAATGCCATTATTTGGCCAGGATCAACAAGTAATACAGCTAAAATTCAATGTAAGTCATGGCTTTTCCAGCCACTGCATTTGTCTGCTAGACTGTGGAATAGAAGGATTGAGAGCTCAGGAAGGAGTCCATGCTGGAGACAGATATTTGGGCATCTTCAGCCTATAGGCGGCAATTGGCAGAGAAGCTGAAGAGAAGACCAAGAGAGATGGCATATTAGACATAAAGAGGTTAGAACCTTCAGAGAATGGACAGCATATGGAGAAAGAGCAGCCAGTGAAGGAGGAAGAAAACCAAGAGCAAAGAAGCGAGGTGGTTTGGGTCAGAGAATGTAGTTCAGAGTGTTGAATGCCACTTAAAAAGTCAAGTAGGAAAAGAAGTGGAAGATACGTGTTTTCACCAAGAATAGCTTCATTGGAGTAATGAGGTGGAAGCTATGTGTTCCCATAATGGAGGAATGAAGAGATGATGAGGTAGAGACGGCAAGTAGAGATAACTCAAGAAGTTTGGCTGTGAAGAAGAGAATATGGGAGCTAGAAGGATGATGTAGAGTTGAGATGGTTTAAAATGAGAGATTCTTGAGCAGTCTAAAGCTAATGGAAAGGAGAGAAGGTTTCCTGGTGCAGAAAAAGAGAGGAATAATAAGATAATTCCATCTTAATGAGATGTCCTCTATTTTTTATAACAGATGAGGAATGACATCCAAAGTATAGGTAGAGGTATTTTCTTTGGACACAGGAAAAACACATAGGAGAGGAAGAAACGTGGGTTGCAGTTGCAGGTAACTTTATGTATTTATTGGAATGAAGGTGAAGAAATTATCTAATGACTTCTGTTTTCATTGTGAATGAGGAAAGAAAAACATCAACTGAAAGTGAGAGGGGAGGTAGAAAACCCAAGATTTAAGCAGTGTTGGAAAGATCTAAAATAGCTATTAGAGAAAACCTAGTAAATAATTCACTAGAAAGCATGATAGAGTTTAAGCACTCATTTGGAGGCCATGAACTTATGCTGGCATGACCTAGGATCGAGTGATGATTTCTAAACCGTGTAATTACTTTGGAAACCAGAGTGAGACTACTTATGAATACATATGAAGCACCTTTTCTTTTCTTTTCTTTCTTTTTTTTTTTTTTTGAGACTGAGTCTTGCTCTGTTGCCAGGCTGGAGTGCAGTGTCACCATCTTGGCTCAGTGTAATCACCACCTCCCGGGTTCAAGCGGTTCTCCTGCCTCAGCCTCCCAAGTAGCTGGGATTACAGACATGCGCCACCACGCCTGGCTAATTTTTTGTATTTTTAGTAGAGATGGGATTTCACTGTGTTAGCCAGGATGGTGTCAATCTCCTGACCTTGTGATTCGCCCACATGGCCTCCCACAGTGCTGGGATTACAGGCGTGAGTGACTGCGCCTGGCCAAGGAGCACCTTTATTGGCATTGACGTAGATGCTACAGTAATACTATCTTTACCCAAATATCTGAATTCTCAGATGCTTGTACTCAGATATCTGTCGCGCCACATGTATAAACATGTATATATCCAAAACTGAATTTATAGTCTTAATCCCCATACCTGATCTTCTAAATTTTATGGCAAATAATATTATAAGAAATTAAGAGGGTCATTTTATAATGATGAAGGGGTGAATTCATCAAAAAGACATTATAATCCTAAACATTTCTGCACCTAACAACAAAGCTCTAAAATACATGAAACAAACTAGCTGCAAGGAGGGAGAAAAAAATCGCAATTGTAGTCGGAGATTGATGCAGTTGGAGAATATTCTTTCTCAGTAAATGATAGGATAAATACCCAGAAAATCACTAAGGATATGGTAGACTTGAACATAACTGTCAACTGACTTGACATAATGAACATTTATGGCACATTCCTCACAATAACAGCCTAGAATACATAATTTTTCAAGGGCATTAAAACATTTACTAAGCCTGATCATATTCCAGTCAACTAAACCAGTATGTTATCTGACCAGAATGATATTTAATATTAAAGTAGAAATCATTAACAGATTGGAAAATCCTTTGAATATTTGGAAACTGAATAACTCACCGTTTTTTTTTGAGACGGAGTTTCGCTCTTGTTACCCAGGCTGGAGTGCAATGGCGTGATCTCGGCTCACCGCAATCTCTGCCTCCTGGGTTCAGGCAATTCTTCTGCCTCAGCCTCCTGAGTAGCTGGGATTACAGGCACGCACCACCACGCCCAGCTAATTTTTTGTATTTTTAGTAGAGACAGGGTTTCACCGTGTTGACCAGGATGGTCTTGATCTCTTGACCTCGTGATCCACCTGCCTCGGCCTCCCAGAGTGCTGGGATTACAGGCGTGAGCCACTGCGCCTGGCTAAACTCACTTTTAAATAACTCATGGATCAACAAAGAAAAGGGAAATTAGAAAGTATCTTGAACAGAATGAAAATAAAATTGCAGCATTTAAAAATGGTGGAATGCGGACCGGGCGCGGTGGCTCAAACCTATAATCCCAGCACTTTGGGAGGCCGAGGCAGGTGGATCATGAGGTCAAGAGATCGAGACCATCCTGGTCAACATGGTGAAACCCCGTCTCTACTAAAAATACAAAAATTAGCTGGGCATGATGGTACGTGCCTGTAATCCCAGCTACTTAGGAGGCTGAGGCAGGAGAATTGCTTGAATCCAGCAGGCGGAGGTTGCGGTGAGCTGGGATCGCGCCATTGCACTCCAGCCTGGGTCATGAGCGAAACTCTGTCTCAAAAAAAAAAAAATGGTGGAATGCAGCTAAAACAGTATTAAAAGGTAGGTCTCAAATCAGTGACCTCAGCAGTCACCTTAGGAAACTAGAAAAGTCGGCCAGGCATGGTGGCTCATTTTGGTAGGCCAAGGCAAGCAGATCACCTGAGGTCAGAGGTTTGAGACCAGCCTGGCCAACATGGTGAAACCTCATTTCTACTAAAAATACAAAAATTAGCTGAATTGGCAGTGCACGCTTGCAGTTCCAGCTACTTGGGAGCCTGAGGCAAGAGAATCACTTGAACCCAGGAGGCGGAGATTGCAGTGAGCTGAGATCATGCCACTGCACTCCAACCTGGGCCACAGAGCAAGACTCTGTCTCAAAAAAAAAAAAGACCTAGAAAAGTAAGAACAAATGAAACCCAAAGTGAGTATAAGAAGGCAGATAATAAGTATCAGATTGGAATTTAAAAAAATAGAAAACAGAAGCAATAGAGAAAATCAGTGAAACTCAAAGCTGATTCTTTGAAATTAATAAAACTGAAAAATCTCTGATCAGACTGAACAAGAGAAAAGACACAAATTACCAGTGTCAGGAATGAGAGATGACATCACTGTTGAAAGGATAATCAGAGGCTGTTATGAACAACTTCAGGCCAACAAATTCAGCATCCTAGACAAAACAAATTCCTGGAAAGCACAAACTACTTAAGCTCATTTAAGAAGAAATAGTGCTTATGAAAGGAGAGAAGGCGGCTGGGCACGGTGGCTCAAGCCTGTAATCCCAGCACTTTGGGAGGCCGAGGCGGGTGGATCACGAGGTCAAGAGATCAAGACCATCCTGGTCAACATGGTGAAACCCCATCTCTACTAAAAATACAAAAAAAATTAGCTGGGCATAGTGGAGCGTGCCTGTAATCCAGCTACTCAGGAGGCTGAGGCAGGAGAATTGCCTGAACCCAGGAGGCGAAGGTTGTGGTGAGCCGAGATCGCGCCATTGCACTCCAGCCTGGGTAACAAGAGCGAAACTCCATCTAAAAAAAACGGAGAGAAGGCTAGCACTCCCCTTGACAAGGGTGAAAGAAGCCCTGACACGCATGCGGTTAAGGCATTGCAACATAATTGTGGCATCTAACCATCTTTTTTTTTGTTTTTGAGGGGATGGATACCCCATTCTCCATGATATGATTATTTCACATTGCATGCTTGTATCAAAACATGTACCCCATAAATAGATATACCTACTGTATACCTACAAAAATTAAAAATTTAAATGTTTTTTAAAAAGAAGGAAATAAATAACCTAAATAGCTCTACGTCTATTAAAGCATTCAATTTATAGTTGACAAATCTTCCTTTAAAGAAGACTCCAGACTTGGCTGGGTGAGGTGGCAACACCTGTAATCCCAGCACTTTAGGAGGCCAAGGCAGGTGGATCACCTGAGGTCAGGAGTTCAAGACTAGCCTGGCCAACATGGTGAAACCTCATCTCTACTAAAGTCAATACAAAAATTAGTGGTGGCGGGTGCTTGTATTCCTAGCTACTTGGGAAGCTGAGGCAGGAGAATCACTTGAACCCAGGAGGTAGAGGTTGCAATGAGCTGAAATCACACCATTGCACTCCAGCCTGGGAACAAGAGTGAAACTCCGTCTTAAAAAAAAAAAAAAAAACCATGACTCCAGACTTAGATAGCTTCACTGAGAATTCTACCAAACATTTAAGGAATAAATAATACCAGTTCTATACAAACTCACAGAAAATTGAAGGAAGGAATTATTTCCCAATTCTTTCCTAACAGCATTATTCTGATACCAGAACTCCACAAAGACTCCTAGAAAACTACAGGATCATATCCCTTGTGAACATAGGTATGAAAATTCATTTAAAACATTGCTTAGCAAACTGAATCCAATGCTATATACAGAAAGAATAATATACCACAACCAAGTGGGAAATCCCAAGAATGCAAAGTTGGCTTAGGAGTTGAAAGTTGATCGATGTAATTCACACTCTTAAGAGTGAAAAAGGCCGACGACGGTGACTCATGCCCGTAATAGCACTTCGGGAGGCCAAGACAGATCCCAAGGCGAGTAGTTCAAGACCAGCCTGGTCAATATGGTGAAACTCTGTCTCTACTAAAACCACAGAAATTAGCCAGGTGTGGCGGCAGGCACCTGTAGTCCCAGCTACTTGGGAGGCTGAGGCAGGAAAATCGCTTGAACCTGGGAGGTGGAGGTTGCAGTTAGCTGGGATCACTCCACTGCATTCTAGCCTGGGTGACAGAGTGAGACTCCATCTCAAAAAAAGAAAAACGAAAAAACAAAATGGATCATCTCAGTAGATCCAGAGAAATGTTTGACAGAATCCATCCATTACTGATTAAAAAAAAAAAAAAAACTAGAAGTAAAATGAAACTTCTTCAACATAGTAAGGGCATCTGTGAAAAACCTGTGGCTAGCATCATATGAAATAATAAAAAGACTGAATATTTTCCTAAGACCAGGAACGAGCCAAGGTTGCCTGTGAGATCTCACAGCTGTTCAGCACTGTAATAGAAATTCTAGCCAAAGTAATCAGGCAAGATAAAGAGTGCTGGCACCGGGTGCGGTGGGTCACACCTGTAATCCCTGCACTTAGGGAGGCTGAGGCGGGCGGACAACCTGAGGTCAGGAGTTTGAGACCAGCCTGGCCAACATGATGGAACCCCGTCTCTACTAAAAATACAAAAATTAGCCAGGCGTGGTGACACTCACCTATAATCTCAGCTACTTGGGAGTCTAAGGCAGGAGAAACTTGAACCTGGGAGGTAGAGGTTGCAGTGAGCTAAGATCACACCACTGCATTACAGCCTGGGGAACAAGTGAGACTTGGTCTCCAAAAAAAAAATCTGATATAAAAAGAGCTACTGGTGAGTTTGCCAAGGTAGCAGGATACAAGATAAATATGCAAAAGTCAGTTCGTTTCTATATACCAGCAATAAATACTGGAGGTTGAAATTAGAAGCATTTACAATAGCATCAAAAAGTCTGAAATACTTGGGTTAAATGTGAAAAAAGATGTGCAAAACTTATATGCTGAAAAAATTCAAACTGATAGTAAATGGAGAGATATGCCATATTCATAAAGTAGGAGATTGAACAGCGTAGTTCTCAAACTGATCCTTAGATTCAATGTAATCCAGTGAAATTCCCAACAGGCTATAAGAATTTCACACATAGTTTCTAAAATGTATTTGGCTCTCAAAGGAGCTGGAATAGCCAAAACAAGGAGATCACAAGACCGTGTGACAGACATTACCTAACTGAAACACTGAAAGCCACGGTGACCAGCCACTGTGGTGGCTGGATGTACAGGTGTGTGCCTGTAGTTGCAGCAACTTGGCATGTTGAGGTGGGAGGATCTCTTGAACCTAGGAGTTTGAATCTAGCCTGGGCGACAGTGTGGAGTTGATATAAAAATAGCTAAGTAGGTAAATAGAAGAGTACAGAAATTGGTTCACAGGTATCTATGGTGAATTGATTTTTTATAAATGTGCAAAAGTAGTTCATTGGAGAAAGGATAATTGTTTCAACAAATAATACTGGAAAAATTAGATATTCGGGTTTTTTTATTTTTGTGTTTTTCAAGCGATTCTCCTGCCTCAGCCTCCTGAGTAGCTGGGATTACCAGCATATGCCACCACATACAGCTAATTTTGTATTTTTAGTAGAGATGGGGTTTTTCCATGTTGCTCTGGCTGATCTTGAACTCCCGACCTCAAGATCGGGAGTATTTATTGCTGGTATATAGAAACGAACTGACTTTTGCATATTTAGGTCGGGAGTGATCCACCCGCCTTGGCCTCCCAAAGTGCTGAAGTTACAGACGTGAGCCACTGCGCCCGGCCCAGACATTCGTATGTTTAAAATTCGTATGCAGGGACTCATGCCTGTAACCCAGCACTTTGGGAAGCCGAGGCAGGCTGATCACTTGAGGTCGGGAGTTTGAGACCAGCCTGACCAACATGGTGAAACCCCTTCTCTACTAAAAATACAATAATTAGTTGGGCATGGGGTTAGGCACCTGTAATCCCAGCTACTTGGGAGGCTGAAACAAGAGAATTGCTTGAACCCAGGATGCAGAGGTTGCAGTGAGCCAAGATCAGGCCACTGCACTCCAGCCTGGGCAACAGAGTGAGGCTCTGCCTAAAAAAACAAAACAAAACAAGGAACTTTAATCCATACCTAGCACTATATGTGAAAATTAACTTAAAATCATAAATCTAAAGGTGAGATCTGAAACTGTAAAACTGATAGAAGAAAATCTATGAAATGTTCTGTGAGATTTTTAGCCATGACACTAAAAGCATGGTCCATAACGGAAACAGATAAACTGGATTCCCTCAACATGAAGAACTTTGTAATACACTGTTGGAAGTGGCCCATGTGAACAGTAGGTGAATAGATAAACGGATAAGTCCATAATATGGGGTGTCATTCAGTAGTAAAAAGAGAAGCTATCAAGCAACAACAATACTTGAAGGAAGCTTAAATGCGTATTGCTCAGTGAAGTCAATCTGAAAAGGTGACGTAGTATACGGTTCTAACTATAGAGCATTCTGGAGAGGCAAAACTATGAAGACAGTAAAAAGAGCAATAGGCACGGTGCAGTGGCTCACGCCTGTAATCCCAGCACTTTGGGAGGCCGAGGCAGGCAGATCAATTGAGGTCAGGAGTTTGAGAGCAGCCTGGCCAACGGTGAAACCCCATCTCTACTAAAAGTACAAAATTAGCCAGGCATGGTGGCGGGTGCCTGTACTGTAATCCCAGCTACTCAGGAGGTTGAGGCAGGAGAATCGCCTGAACCCAGGAGGTGGAGGTTGCTGTGAGCCAAGATCACGCCACTGCACTCCAGTGAAACTCCATCTCCAAAAAAAAAAAAAAAAAGCAGTAGTTGCTAGGTGTTCAGGGAGAAAGAGGGATGGTGGAGCACTGGAGATTTTTAGGGTGTTAAAACTATTCTGTGTCATACTGTTTTGATGAAAACAGGTCATTTTACATTTGTCAAAACCCATAGAATGTACAGCAGGGAGTGAATCCTACTGTAAACCATGGACTTAATTGTATGAATATTTCCTTGTCAATTGTGACAGATGTGCCATACTAATGTAAGACTAATAATAGGGGAAACGGGGAGGATGTGAAGCTGTATAAAAGAACTCTGCACTTTCTGCTCAATTTTCGTTTTGTTTTGTTTTGTTTTGTTTTGAGACAGAGTCTCACTCTGTCACTCAGGCTGGAGTGCAGTGGCGCCATCTCAGCTCATGGCAGCCTCTACCTCCCGGGTTCAAGCGATTCTCCTGCCTCAGCCTCCCAAGTGGCTGGGATGACAGACGTGCACCACCACGCCCAGCTAATTCTTGTATTTTTAGTAGAGATGGGGTTTTGTGTTGGCCAGGCTGGTCTTGAACTTCTGATCTCAAGTGATCTACCGACCTCAGCCTCCCAAAGTGCTGCAATTACCAGTATGAGCCACCATGCCTGGCCTCTGCCCAGTTTTTCTATAAACCTAAAGCTGCTTAAAGAAAAAGTCAGTTTTGGTCAGGCGTGGTGGCTCATGCCTGTAATCCCAGCTACTTGGGAGGCCAGGGCAGAAGAATTGCTTGAGCCCAGCCTGGGCCACATAGACCCCCATCTCTTTATTTAAAAAAAAAAATATATATATATATATATATATATATATATTTTGTCAAACCCAATGTCATGAAGATTTTCTCCAACATCATCTTCTAGGAGTTTCATAGTTTTTGCTCTTAACAACATTTAAATCATTGATCCATTTTGAGTTAATTTTTCTTTCTTTTCTTTCCTTTTTTTTTTTTGAGACCAAGTCTCACTCTGTTGCCCAGGCTGGAGTGCAATGGCACGATCTCGGCTCACTGCAACCTCTGTCTCTCGGGTTTAAGTGATTCTTCTGCTTCAGCCTCCTTAGTAGCTGGGACTACAGGTTCGTGCCACCACGCCCAGCTAATTTTTTGTATTTTACTAGATAGAGACAGAGTTTCACAATGGCCAGAATGGTCTCGATCTCCTGACCTCATGATCCGCCCGCCTCAGCCTCTCAAAGTGCTGGAATTACAGACGTGAGCTACCGCGCCCAGCCTTGAGTTGATTTTTGTGTATGTATTAGGTTGAGTCCAAATTCATTGCTTTGCATGTGGTTATTCCGTTGTCCCGACACCATTTGTTGAAAATACTTTTCCCATTGAGTGGTCTTGGCATCCTCATCAGAATCAGTTAACCGTAAATGCAGGGTTTATTTCTGAGCTCTTCATTGTTGGGGCATCAGGAAGTGTGAGTACTCCCAATTTTGTTCTTGTTCAAGATTGTTCTGGCTATGATAGGTTCCTTGAGTTTTGGGATCAGCTTATTGATTTCTGCGTAGGTAAGCTGAAATTTTTATAGAGGTTGCATTGAGTCTGTAGATCACTTTGGAAAGTACTGCTGTCTTAAAAGTATTGCCTTCCAATTTGTGAATAAAGGACATCTCTTCACTTATTTAGGTTTTCTTCGATCTCTTTCAACAAAGTTTTGTACTTTTGTTAAATTTGTTCCTAAATAATTTTTGATGTTACTAGAGATAGAATTATTTTTTAGATTTCGTTCTCAGATTGTTTATTGCTACTGAATAAAACATTGTGGCCAGGAGCAGTAGTTGACACCCGTAATCCTAGCATTTTGGGAGGCCAAGATGGAAGGATTACCTGAGCACAGGAATTCGAGGCTGCAGTGAGCTATGATTGCACCACTGCATTTTAGCCTGGGCCAGAGAGAGACATCATGTGTCAAAAATAATGAGAAATAAGAAACAGTTTATTTTTGTATATTGATCTTGTTTTCTGCCACCTTCTTATATTCATTTACTAGTTTAATAGTTTTGGGGGTGTGTATTCCTTATTGTGCATATAAAATCACATCATTTACAAAGAGAGACAATTTTGTTTCTTCCTTTCCAATCTGAATGTCTTCTGTCTCATTTTCTTGCCTGATTGCCCTGGCTGGAACCTCTAGTACAACGTTTAGTACAAGTGGTAAGAGCAAACATCACTTGTGTTGTTCCTCATGGTGGGGGATGTTTGCCGTCAGAATGGTGTTAACTGCAGGGTTTTTATAGATGTCCTTAAACAATATGTGGAATGTTCTAATCATGAAGAAGTGTTGGATGTTGTCCATTGCTTTTTCTGCATGCATTGAGATGGTCGTGTGGTTTTTATCTGTTACTCTATTGATATGGTATGTTACAGTAATTGATTTTCAGATTTTAAACCAACCTTGCATTTTTGGAATCAATCCCACTTAGTCATGGTATATAATTCTTTTTATATGTTCCTGGACTTCATTTGTTAATATTTTGTTGAGGATTTTTCTGTCTATAGTCAATATTTACTGATTTTTTTAAAAAAAATAAATTGTAATTGAAAAAAAATAGAAAAATGTTCTAGAAAACAATATAATGAACATGTCTTTCCCATTATTAGTGCCTAAATAGATGTTACTTTTCGTCTTATTTTTGTCAGAGTAAGTCCCCTGCATGCTGTCTTTCCTACCATAATAATTGCAAATAAAAACTGATACTAAAAGAAAAGGTATGCCAAAGCCAGTGGGTTGGTTGGAAAGGGGAGTCACACTTGAAGTGAACTACACAGGTGAGTTTCTCACTTCCTACGCCCATGCATGGCCTTGCCTGTAGGCTGACCCTCAGTTGCAGGGCTGTGCTGTGGGGGTTCTTGCATAGGCAGGAAAAACTCAGGAAATCCCCATCTTTCTGCCTAGGGTTCCAGAATAGAGCTACACAAATGTAGTCAATTCATGTTTGACCCAAGTGCAAAGGCAATTAATTCAGTGGAGAAAGGAGAGTCTAAAGCGTGGCACGAGGATGATTGGACATCTGGATGCAAAAAAAGAAACTCCACTCCACTTTTCCATGATGTAAAAATTAACGTAGATCCTGGGCCTAAAAGTAGCACCTAAAACCCGAAAACTTGTAGAGGGAAACAGAAAATCTTTCTGATCTTGAGTTATGCAAAGAGTTGTTAGACACAGTAATAAAAGGTGATCCATACAAGAATGTTCTTTTGTTTTTGAGACAGGTTCTTGCCCTGTCTTCCAGGCTGCTTGCATGATCTCGGCTCGCCGCAACCTCCACCTCTCGGGGTGAAGTGATTCTCCTGCCTCAGCCTCCTGAGAAGCTGGGATTACAGGCACCCACTACCAAACCTGACTATTTTTTGTATTTTCAGTAGAGATTGGGTTTTGCCATGTTGGCCAGGCTGGTCTCAAACTCCTGACGTCAGGCAGTCCACCTGCCTCAACCTCCCAAAGTGCCAGGATTACAGGCATGAGCCACCCCACCTGGCCAAATTATTTTTTTAAACTGTGCCAAACTGAGTGGCAGAGGAGATGAGCAAGTGCAGGTCTCATGCACTGCTGGTGAGAATGCAGACAGTGCAGCTGCCTCGGCAAATTGGTAGTTTCTCGTGAAGTTAAACATCCTTAAAATACGACCTGGCAAAACCACTCCAAGGCATTTACCCAAAAGTCACGAAAACATGTTTATACAAATGCCTGTATGCAAATATTAATGTATAGTGGCTTTATTAATAATTGTGCAAAACGAAACAATACAAGTTTTTCAGCTGGTGAGTAGATGCACAAACTGAGGTATGTCCATCCATAGCAACCAAAGAAGTGTGTTACTGATACTTCCAGCAACACGAGTGAGTGTCGAAGGAAGTTAGACTCACCATCTTTGTAGGGTGCAGTTCTGTTTATCCAACATTCTAAAAAAGGCAAAATTGGCCAGGCGCACTGGCTCCCACCTGTAATCCCAGCATTTTGGGAGGCTGAGGCAGGTGGATCACCTTAGGTCAGGAGTTCAGGACCAGCCTCGGCAACTTGGTGAAACCTCATCACTACTAAAAATACAAAAATTAGCCAGGCGTGGTGGCGGGTGCCTGTAATCCCAGCTACGCGGGAGGCTCGGGCGAATCCCCTGTACCTGGGCAGTAGAAGTTGCAGTAAGCTGAGATCATGCCGCTGCACTCCAGCCTGGGTGACAGAGCGAGACTCTCAAATAAATAAATAAGGCAAAATTACAGTAACAGAAAACAGATCACTGGTTGCTGGGGGTCGGAGAAGCTTGAACACGAAGACTCTGCTTGGGGATAGAGCAGTTTGTATCTGGATTGCAGCTGCCTGTGGTTGCGTGCCTGTTGCCTTCTAGGTGAGAATTAAACTGGACACAGCGAAAGCCCCTTCCCGCCTGCTCCCAGCCCCTCCCTGCCTGGGTCACTGCAGTGCTGTCTGTAGGTTAGTGAACGTTGTTCTTGTTTGTGGTTTTGGTTTTTACTGTGTAAATAAAGAACATAGATGGTTTTGTTTGTCCATTGTTTACGTAAATGGTATAATCGTGTTTTTGCAACTCGATTTTTTTGGTCTTAACATTGTGTCTTAGAGTTTTATACTTGTAGATCTGTTTTAACTTTCTGATAGTTTACTTCATGGTTTAATGATTTGTCCCTTATTAGTCAGAATGTGTCTAGTTAAAACACACCGGCTACATGTGGTGGCTCTCAATCCCAGCACTTTGGGAGGTTGAGGCAAGCAGATTGCTTGATCTTAGGAGTTCAAGACCATTCTGGGCAACATGAAGAAACCCCTGTGTCTACAAAAAATACAAAAAATTAGCCAGGTGTGGTGCCCACCTGTAGTCCCAGCTACACAGGATGCTGAGGTGGGAGGATCACTTGAGCCTGGGAGGTTGAGGCCGCAGTAAGCCGTGATTGCACCACTGCCTTCCAGCCTAGGCAACAGTATGAGACCCTGTCTCAAAAAGAAACAAAGAAAAGCCACGTGTTGGCCCAGTACAGACCCTACCTAGTGAGACCGCCTAGAATGGACCCTTAGAGGGTGTTCGTGCTGCCCTTAATTAACCATTGCTAAATTGTTGCTGAAACACCTGGTGTCCGTTTACGTTCCTGCCTCAGCTTCTGTTTTCTCCACGTCTTTGCTGCCCGGTCGTCTCACCCCTACCATCCGTTCCTGCTTCGGTTTCTGTCTTCCCCAGGTCCCTGCCCTCCTGCTCACCTCACTCCTGTGCTCTGGCCTCTCACCGTTTCATTTGCGTCTCCTGCTGGGGAAGTCGAATGCCCTGTAACTTGGTTTTTCCCGGCTGGAAGCTGCAGTGAGCCTCCGTCGTCCATCCTCTGGGGTGGGCTTTCCTGGTTTTCGTGTGTCTTGTCCTGGTGTGAGCAGCACGCAGCACATCCCTCTTCCCGCAGACCCTTGGCTGGCCAGGCATCTCAGTCCTCTGATGCCCGTGACAGAGTAAGCAGCACCCCCTTCAGAGTAAAACTGGCACTGCCTTGTCACTTCCCGGGCACTGAAGGCCTCTCTCTACACCCTTCCCGAGGAGGCCGTCTCCCCTGGAGTGGTGGAGAGCCTGGCCTGTCCTGTCCCCGGCTGCTCCTCCCTTCCTTCCCGGGTATCACTCCCTCGGACCACCCCTAGATTTCCAGGTAACACAGAAATTACTTCTGCTTCTAACACTGCTCAGTCGGAGCATCTCAGTCTGAAGGCTGCATCTCTAGCCCAGCCTCCTTCCACCCCCGCAGCTCCCCTGCCCGGAGACAGCCCAGCCTCCTTCCACCCCCTGACCCCCCGCAGCTCCCCTGCCCGGAGAGCCTCTGGTGCTTCTGCTGTATCCCAGAAACAAGCCCGAAGCACCCACTGTCCCTTACAGATGTGCTCTGCACCACCTTTCTCACCACAGTGCAGTCAGGGCCCGGTGGGCTCCCCCTTCCCCACCCCACACCGCAGCCCCGATACTCTTAGGAGCTGCTTTCCCACATGCTCTGTGTCTCCTGGGGATACCAGGCCTCTGTCACCCCTCACCTGGGTCATAGCAGCCCCTCTGATTGGCGTCCTTGTCACACTTCTGCCCACTTCCCTGTTCCAGGGGGCGCCTGGCCCCAGATGGGACTCAGACAACAAGGACCCCTCTGGCCACGTCCTGTGTCTGGGGAACTCATCTCAGTGCCCAGCCTCTACCTCGGGTGCAGGGTGCAATCCACAGTGCCCAGTTGGCACGAGGCTGCCCAGCACTGCGCAGCCACACCTCCGCTCTGTCCCCATGAGGCACCAGGATCTCTTCTGTTCCTGGCACCCTCCACCTGGCCCAGCACTGTGCAGCCACACCTCAGCTCTGTCCCCACGAGGCACCAGGATCTCTTCTGTTCCTGGCACCCTCCACCTGGCCCAGCACTGTGCCACACCTCAGCTCTGTCCCCACGAGGCACCAGGATCTCTTCTGTTCCTGGCACCCTCCACCTGGCCCAGCACTGTGCCACACCTCAGCTCTGTCCCCACGAGGCACCAGGATCTCTTCTGTTCCTGGCACCCTCCACCTGGCCCAGCACTGTGCCACACCTCAGCTCTGTCCCCACGAGGCACCAGGATCTCTTCTGTTCCTGGCACCCTCCACGTGGCCCAGCACTGTGCCACACCTCAGCTCTGTCCCCATGAGGCACCAGGATCTCTTCTGTTCCTGGCACCCTCCACCTGGCCCAGCACTGTGCCACACCTCAGCTCTGTCCCCACGAGGCACCAGGATCTCCTCTGTTCCTAGCACCCTCCACCTGGCCCAGCACTATGCAGCCACACCTCGGCTCTGTCCCCACGAGGCACCAGGATCTCCTCTGTTCCTAGCACCCTCCACCTGGCCCAGCACTGTGCAGCCACACCTCGGCTCTGTCCCCACGAGGCACCAGGATCTCTTCTGTTCCTGGCACCCTCCACCTGGCCCAGCACTGTGCAGCCACACCTCGGCTCTGTCCCCATGAGGCACCAGGATCTCTTCTGTTCCTGGCACCCTCCACCTGGCCCAGCACTGTGCAGCCACACCTCAGCTCTGTCCCCATGAGGCACCAGGATCTCTTCTGTTCCTGGCACCCTCCACCTGGCCCAGCACTGTGCAGCCACACCTCAGCTCTGTCCCCATGAGGCACCAGGATCTCTTCTGTTCCTGGCACCCTCCACCTGGCCCAGCACTGTGCAGCCACACCCTCAGCTCTGTCCCCACGAGGCACCAGGATCTCTTCTGTTCCTAGCACCCTCCACCTGGCATCTTGTTCATCCTCCCAACACATCTCTGATATTAAAAACGCCCAGAAGCTCTGTGCTGAACACGGTTGTGGCACGTGCTGGGTGTGTGCCCAGCCCAGGCTCCCGCAGGCGGACTGGAATGCCTGCCCTGGTGCTAACTGGCTGCGTGTGAAGGGCCTTGGTTTCCTCAGAGGTCACCAAGGGAGAGCGAGGCCCCTGTAGGAAACAACCCCAGCATTCATGCAGGACACTGAGGGCCTCGCAGGGTCCCCTTCCACGTTTGGGTCAGCCATGGGTGGGCGATCTCTATGCCTTTCCTTCTGTCTTCTGTTCCCTGAGGGGAAACTGAGGCCCAGTTCACCCAGATCAGCATTCACCAGTAACAGGGCCGGGCGTGGCATCTGTTGGCCTCAGCCTGGAAGCTGGAAATTTGAGGGGCACCTGGGAGAGGACAGAGCAGCGTGGACCCTTCAACTGCGGCCAAGCCCTCCATACCAGCCCTGTCCAGCACCAGGGCTGAGGCTGCGTGGCCGACCCCAGGAGTGCCCCACAGGCACGCTCAGACCTGCCTTTCCTCCCAGGCTCCTGTGACTGCCGGGCAGCAGCCTCACCATGTCCCAGCCCCAGGCCCCAGAGCAGGTGCTGGACACGCTGGGGGACTGCCCCCCTGGCAGGAGGGACGAGGACACCACGGAGGGGATCCAGTGCTCCCAACGCATGCTCAGCTTCAGTGACGCCCTGCTGTCCATCATCGCCACTGTCATGGTCTGTATCGGGCCCTGTGTAGGCCTGCCCACCCCGAGCCCCTTGAGGCACTGCCAAGCCTGTCTGAGACTTATCCCAGGTCTTGCCAGCATCCTTGGGTCCCCCATCCCCTCAGGCAGCTTAGGGGGTGCCCAGCACAGCCTTTGAGTCCCCAGTCCCACCACACCCAGCCCAACAAGTGTCTCACTTCCTTCTGTCTCCTTGTTCCTCAGATCCTGCCTGTGACACACACGGAGATCTCCCCGGAACAGGTAATGGGGCAGGCTGCGCTCTGTGTGTGTGGCTCTGAGAAGACACAGGGTCCCCAGGGCCTGACCTGGCACAGGCTGAGAAGGCAGAGGCAGGAGGCAGAGGCCTCCTTGGAAAGGGAGAGGGTCAGCAAGGCCTGCTCAGCCTATTCCCACCCCGGCGGAGGTCCTGGCCTCCTGGTAGGGGGCAGCCCACTCAGCCTGCGCCCATCCCAGCAGAGGTCTTGGCCTCCTGGGAGGGCAGGAGGCTGGGCTCCTAAGGCTCTGTGTCAGAGCTCAGCAGACAAAGGCAGTGCCCTGGAGGTGAGCCAGAGGACAAGTTGGAAGAGGAAGGTTCCAGGCCTGCCCCAAGGACAGAAGGTTCCTTTACGAGAGGGCAGCTGCCCCAGCAGGCACCTTACATAGCTGTTCTGTGTAAACAGCAGGGACACACCCACCCTGGCTGTTCCTACGTCCTGGAGGTGGGGGCAAAGGGTTTACAGGCAGAGTTTCCGCTTACAGCCACCTTGACTATTTCTGAGCTAAAGAGCAACACTCTCAGAAGGGGAGCAATTGGAAGGCGTCTGAGGTGTACATCTGCCTGGCTCGGTGTCCTCGTGACTGGGTGGCAAGGCTCGAGCCTCATGCGTGCATGAGGCTCAGCAGTGAAGATGTAGCCCTTCCTGGGCCGGTGCTGAGGCCGGGGCTCCAGTCCTGTCCCGTGAGCTGAGCCTGGGGGATGCTGGGAAGTCTTGGGAGCTGCTTAGCGTTCAGCTTTCTCAGCTGTGCGGAAAGGATGATGAGACTTTTCATAGGGTTTTCATGAGAAGTAGAAACCAGGTGGAGCCTGGCCCGGTTTGCAGGGAGACCCTGGGCAGCAGCAGGTGGCAGGCAGCACAGGCGCTGGAACCCCAGGGCCGCCCCTGCCCTCTCCAGGGAAAACTGCGTTCCCACCGAGGCCCACAGGGTGGGCCTGGCCAAATGTGGTCGTGAGGTGCTGGCCAGGGATGCAACATACTGACCTCGGCTGCCCCTTTCAGGATGGGGTTGCTGAGACACGGCCACGTCCACCTGAGATGCCCAGGGCAGAGGTCGCATGAAAATGAGGGTCGTGGCTGGTTGAAAATAAGAAAACCCTGCAAGCCTAAACCTGCTCTGACTTCTCTGCTGTCAGGGCACCTTTCAGGGACTGTGATGTTTAGTGCCCTGTCTTTCCTCTGCTGTCCCACTGGGTCACAGGGAGGGTCTGAGCCTCAGTCCTGGAGAGTTAGAAGCTCTTTCAGAGAACACATTTGCGGGAAGAGGGAAGGGTCTGATGTGTGTCCCAGGGACTGTGTAGAGCAGCGGACACCTCCTTGTGAGGAGAGGGGGTTCCTGGGCTGTGCTCACTCTATAAATAAAAGACAGTCCTAACTTTGAAGAGCCATGAGACCTGCCTGCAAGTAGAGAGCCCAGGAAAACGGTAAAGCAGTCAGTTTTCTGTTTGGAGCGTTCCTGGAGAGATCATGAAAACCCTCTCTCAGGGCTGGAGGGGCGAGGGCCTTGGTTGAGTGCAGCACTGTCCCCAGTGCCTCCTGCTGACCACAGACCCTAGGACGGGCCGTCTGCGAGGTTCCTCGCAGTTTCCACGGAGGCCCTTACCCACGGCTGCTTCAGAATTACCTACCCAGGCAGTGCCGAGTGCGAACCTGCTATGGTGTGAGCCTGTGTGCCCCTCCAGGGTTCACACACCGACGCCCCGCAGTGACGGCATTGTGAGGCAGAGCCTTTCAGAGGTGACCTGGTGCTTTTGCCTTTTTCTCCCTTCCCATGTGAAGACACCCAGAGGGTACCATCTCTGAGGCGGAGTACTCACAGACACTCAGCTCCTTGAGAGCTGATTGCTCAGCAGGAACAGCCCACAGAAGCCTCCATTATGCACCTGTGGGTGTGGGCATGGCTCAGTGCCCTGGAGAAGGGGTGGGGGCTGGAGGGGTGGGACCTGAAGGCACCAGGGGGAGACAGGCCAGGTGGAGGTGGAGGCTGGACCCTCCCCGGCGCCTCACAGGGCCCACCTGAGGGCCTCACCCTGTCCTGGGCAGAGGACAGCCCCCACACGATGCTGTCTCGACTGCCATTCAGGGACACTCATGTCACTGGGCTCTGACAGCAGTGCTCTTGTACTCCAGCAGTTCGACAGAAGTGTACAGAGGCTTCTGGCAACACGGATCGCCGTCTACCTGATGACCTTTCTCATCGTAACGGTGGCCTGGGCAGCACACACAAGGTGGGGGCCACGGCCGCTCTCAGAGTTCCTGTGCTCCGCACTGTCACACATGGGTCCCCAGGGGTGGGGGACAGCAGGCGGCTCTTCCCACCCTCATCCCCGTGGGGACGGCAGGACTTACCAGGCCCTGGGTCCTGGGACGGTATAGACGGTGCCGTAGGTGGAGGTGCTCCCTCCAAGGCGAGACTCCTCTTACAAGTCGCTCAGCGCTGCCACCGCCTCTCAGCCACACAGACCTTCCTCCTGCCTGTGAGAGCTGCCTCAAGACCAGGCTGCAGCCAGGCAGGAGAGGGCACGTGTGCTGCGCCCATTAACACTGTCAGACGGCACACAGCCTCATCCTCCCAGTTCTGTGTCCTGGGGTCTCACCGCACTGCCATCTCCCCGGCAAGGAGGCTGTGTCTGTAGGATACGTGCTCCAGGGCTGGAGCTTCGCCTTCGAGAGAACAAGGTTCTTTAAGATCCAAGGAGAGGCTGGGCATGGTGGCTCACGCCTGTAATCCCAGCACTTTGGGAGGCTGAGGTGGGCAGATCACCTGAGGTCAGGAGTTTGAGACCAGCCTGGCCAACATGGTGAAACCCCATCTCTACTAAAAATACAAAAATTATCTGGGCGTGGTGGCGGGTGCCTGTAATCCCAGCTACTTGGGAGACTGAGGCAGGAGAATGGCTTGAACCTGGGAGGTGGAGGTTGCAGCGAGCCAAGATTGCACTGTTGCACTCCAGCCTGGGCGACAGCACGACACTCCAAAAAAAATAAAAGATCCAAGGGCCCAGCACTGCAAGGGCCACTGACCACCTGCCCCAGGCAGAGAGGAACAGGACACCAGGGGTGGAGCTAGGGCTGCAGGGCAGTGGGCACTGGGAAGGCTCCATACCTGTCCTGGGCTGCAGGGCGGTGGTGGCCAGGGAGGCATCAGAGCCTGCCTCGAAAGCATGGCTGAACGTTTTATGTGACAGACTTGCTTTCAGCGAGGTGACAGACGGGCCTCTTCTTACTTAGGGGAGGGCTTTCTCTCCTGCCTTCCTTGTTCACAGAGCACCCAGGGGGCCCACAGCTGGTAGGAGTTTGGTGGGCCACTGACTGTGCCAGGCTCCTCATCAGATCTCATGAGATCAGCGGCGCGGACACGGCCACACACACCCTCCCTCATGTACTTGTTCCTCCAAGGCCACACCCGCTGTGGAGTTCAGGGCAGGGCAGGCCTGGGGACTCTGAGAAGTCTGGGAGGGAGCTTCACAGATCTGCTCTGTCCATCCGCGGAGGACGTATGGGCCTGTGTGCAGTGTCCCATGCTCAGCAGGTCACCAGTCGTGCTGTCTCCAGGGAGACGGCATCCTTTCCTTTTCTACTTTTTAGTGAAATGCGCAGCCCGAGTGAGCCCCTGTGTCTGATACCCTGAGGCCACCATTGGGCCCCTGACGCCGTGAAGGGGTTACAGACCCCCAGGCTGGGGGACTTCAGCTCAGTCAAGCCCAGCCCAGGAAGAGCCCCTAACTTCAGAGTGGCTGATTGAGGCGCGCCCTTCCTGCTTCAGAAATGGGGCCGTGTGGGCTGAGCTTGTTTTCGTGGTGACAGACCGTGCTCTGTGTTTATTCTGTTACGTTTCTTACCTCGTGGGTGTTCCATGGACTTTTCCACAGGTGTAGTGTATGCAGCCCCTGAAGAAGCAATGGGAAAGAGGGTTTCCTTTTTTCAGAACAGTTTCGGACACAAGGCCTGAAGGTCGAATTCCTCATGTGGAGAAGCTCTATCTCCACAGAAAGGGTTTTCAGAGGGCTGCAGGCCGGGCCTCTGCCTGGGAACAAGAAACTCACAACCTCCTGAGGATGCCACCCCCAGGAGGCCCACAGGCCTCCTCTGACCACCAAGCACCTGAGACCCCTAAATAACTGCCGTGTCCCTGGCCCCGTGTCTGCACAGTGCAGAGGCACAGGCACGGCCCACGAGCTCCGTCAGAGTCATGCTGAGAAAACCCCAAAGCTACCAGGGTGTGTGGTTGTCTGACACCAACCCTGCTGAGAGCAGCAGGCTGTGAGTCGGGAGGAAGTAGTGGGGAGCGTGTGCATGGGTGGGGTGCTTTCTGGGGAACTTCCTTTTCTCCTTTGTTTTTTCCAAACCCTACACACTAGGTAGGTTATATGTTGGGGTGGCAGTGACATCTCTTAATGGTGCTTCCCCCAGAGGATGCTGGGAGTGTGTGCTGTTCACTAGGTAGGTTATATGTTGGGGTGGCAGTGACATCTCTTTTTTTTTTTTTTTTTGAGACGGAGTTTCGCTCTTACCCAGGCTGGAGTGCAATGGCGCGATCTCGGCTCACCGCAACCTCCGCCTCCTGGGTTCAGGCAATTCTCCCGCCTCAGCCTCCTGAGTATCTGGGATAACAGGCACGTGCCACCATGCCCAGCTAATTTTTTGTATTTTTAGTAGAGACGGGGTTTCACCATGTTGACCAAGATGGTCTCGATCTCTTGACCTCGTGATCCACCCGCCTCGGCCTCCCAAAGTGCTGGGATTACAGGCTTGAGCCACCGTGCCCGGCCTAGTGACATCTCTTAATGGTGCTTCCCCAGAGGATGCTGGGAGTGTGTGCGTGTTCACTAGGTAGGTTATATGTTGGGGTGGCAGTGACATCTCTTAATGGTGCTTCCCGGAGGATGCTGGGAGTGTGTGCTGTTCACTAGGTAGGTTATATGTTGGGGTGGCAGTGACATCTCTTAATGGTGCTTCCCCCAGAGGATGCTGCGAGTGTGTGTGCTGTACACTAGGTAGGTTATATGTTGGGGTGGCAGTGACATCTCTTAATGGTGCTTCCCGGAGGATGCTGGGAGTGTGTGCTGTTCACTAGGTAGGTTATATGTTGGGGTGGCAGTGACATCTCTTAATGGTGCTTCCCGGAGGATGCTGGGAGTGTGTGCTGTACACTAGGTAGGTTATATGTTGGGGTGGCAGTGACATCTCTTAATGGTGCTTCCCCAGAGGATGCTGGGAGTGTGTGCTGTTCACTAGGTAGGTTATATGTTGGGGTGGCAGTGACATCTCTTAATGGTGCTTCCCCAGAGGATGCTGGGAGTGTGTGCTGTTCACTAGGTAGGTTATATGTTGGGGTGGCAGTGACATCTCTTAATGGTGCTTCCCCCAGAGGATGCTGGGAGTGTGTGCGTGTTCACTAGGTAGGTTATATGTTGGGGTGGCAGTGACATCTCTTAATGGTGCTTCCCCCAGAGGATGCTGGGAGTGTGTGCTGTTCACTAGGTAGGTTATATGTTGGGGTGGCAGTGACATCTCTTAATGGTGCTGCCGGAGGATGCTGGGAAGTGTGTGTGCTGTGATGTGACTACAGTGCATTGTGTTGCCTTTTTGTCTTTTTTTTAAATGGTGTAGGTTGTTCCAAGTTGTTGGGAAAATAGACGACACACTTGCCCTGCTCAACCTGGTGAGTATGTTCTTGTTTTCTGGGGAGTTATTTCAGTTTGTCATCCGACCCTTGCAGCTGCCTGTCTCGTGGCCTGCAGGGCTCCTCGGAGCTGGAATCTGTCCACTCCTGGTGGCTCCTTGAGTGACCTTTCCCTCTCCATGGGCCACCAGCCTGTATCTTCTTCCAGACAGGACCAGGGAGTGGAGGGCCGGGGGGGCACTGTGTTTGGCTCAGCTGTGGGAGACAGAGAGGCCAGGTGTCCCCATCTGGCCCTGTATGGTCTGGAGGCTGGATGCACTTGACATCCTGCCCTTCTGTCCTGGGGGGGGCCCGGCCCTGTGCCTTCCCAAGTGGGCTCTGTCCATCCCTCTGCCCTCCTCCCCAGGCTGCTTCATGGCTGTGATGCCCTCCTTCCCCCCAGGCCTGCATGATGACCATCACCTTCCTGCCTTATACGGTGAGCAGTGTCAGGCCTCTGACACCCTGAGGCTTTGCTGGGCATCACCAAATTAGACCTGTCCTCCGAAACAGACCAGCTGGACAGTCCCGGGCCCAGGCCACACGGTTGCAGAGAACAAAGAAGGTTCTGGGGAGAGCCGGCCGTCGGCCTGCATCGGGCTCCAGGCTGGGTGGGGACGGGAGGCACTGGCCCCCGTGAGGGAGTCACCAGCCCCCCTAGCTCCCACCGGCCCCAAGCCTGCAGCCTCCTGCCCATCCCAGGCCTGCTCCTGGCAGGCAGCTCCTGCAGCGTTGAGTCACCTGCCCTCCACTGCTCAGGCTGTGAAGGTGCCGCCAGGTTCTGGCAGTCGCCGCTGGTGTGAATGCGCAAGGCCGTGTACCACCAGGAACTGCGGTCTATGGGATTTCATATGAATTTGGTGACATTCTGGCTTGAAAGGCTTGAGACGTTTGATGGAGTTGGTTGGGGTAAGGGCAGTTTGGACACATGCCCCAGCACCCAGCTGCCCCATCCTGGGTTGCCCTGCCCATTTCCCAGTGTCCCATGGGGTGAGGAGGCTCACCATGGCCCAGTTCCAGGCTCCAGAGCCCAGAAGCCTGGTAACCTAGGATTTGGATTTGGAGAGTTGTTTTTGTTTTTAACAGTTTTCCTTAATGGTGACCTTTCCTGATGTGCCCCTGGGCATCTTCATGTTCTGTGTGTGTGTGATCGCCATCGGGATCGTGCAGGTAGGGGGCCAGGGGTCTACACCGTGTGTGTGTGTGTGTGTGTGTGTGTGTGTGTGTGTGTGTGTGTGATCGCCATTGGGATCGTGCAGGTAGGGGGCCCGGGGTCTGCACCGTGTGTGTGTGTGTGTGCGTGCGTGTGAGATCGCCATCGGGATTGTGCAGGTAGGGGGCCCGGGGTCTGCACCGTGTGTGTGTGTGTGTGTGTGTGTGTGTGTGATCGCCATTGGGATCGTGCAGGTAGGGGGCCCGGGGTCTGCACCGTGTGTGTGTGTGTGTGTGTGTGTGTGTGTGTGTGTGTGTGTGATCGCCATTGGGATCATGCAGGTAGGGGGCCAGGGGTCTGCACCGTGTGTGTGTGTGTGTGTGTGTGTGTGTGATCGCCATTGGGATCGTGCAGGTAGGGGGCCCGGGGTCTGCACCGTGTGTGTGCGTGTGTGTGTGTGTGTGTGTGATCGCCATTGGGATCGTGCAGGTAGGGGGCCAGGGGTCTGCACCGTGTGTGTGTGTGTGTGTGATCGCCATTGGGATCGTGCAGGTAGGGGGCCAGGGGTCTGCACCGTGTGTGTGTGTGTGTGTGTGTGTGTGTGTGTGTGTGTGTGATCGCCATTGGGATCGTGCAGGTAGGGGGCCCGGGGTCTGCACCGTGTGTGTGCGTGTGTGTGTGTGTGTGTGTGTGATCGCCATTGGGATCGTGCAGGTAGGGGGCCAGGGGTCTGCACCGTGTGTGTGTGTGTGTGTGTGTGTGTGATCGCCATTGGGATCGTGCAGGTAGGGGGTCCGGGGTCTGCACCGTGTGTGTGTGTGTGTGTGTGTGTGTGTGTGATCGCCATCGGGATCATGCAGGTAGGGGGCCAGGGGTCTGCACTGTGTGTGTGTGTGTGTGTGTGTGTGTGTGTGTGTGTGTGTGTGATCGCCATTGGGATCGTGCAGGTAGGGGGCCAGGGGTCTGCACCGTGTGTGTGTGTGTGTGTGTGTGTGTGTGTGTGTATGTGTGATCGCCATTGGGATCGTGCAGGTAGGGGGCCCGGGGTCTGCACCGTGTGTGTGCGTGTGTGTGTGTGTGTGTGAGATCACCATCGGGATGGTGCAGGTAGGGGGCTGGGGGCCTGCACCATGTATGTGCGTGTGTGTGTGTGCACGTGCACGTGTGTGTGATCGCCATCGGGATCGTGCAGGTAGGGGCCGGGGGCCTGCACCGTGTGTGTGCGTGTGTGTGTGCGTGTGTGATCTCCCTCAGGATCATGCAGGTAGGGGGCCAGGGGTCTGCACCATGTGTGTGCGTGTGTGTGTGTGTGTATGTGTGAGATCGCCATCGGGATTGTGCAGGTAGGGGGCTGGGGGCCTGCACCGTGTGTGCGTGTGTGTGTGTGTGTGTGTGTATGTGTGATCGCCATCGGGATCGTGCAGGTAGGGGGCCAGGGGTCTGCACCGTGTGTGTGTGTGTGTGTGTGCGCATGTGTGTGTGTGTGATCGCCATCAGGATCATGCAGGTAGGGGGCCAGGGGTCTGCACCCTGTGTGTGTGTGTGTGTGTGTGTGTGTGTGTGTGCGTGTGAGATCGCCATTGGGATCGTGCAGGTAGGGGGCCCGGGGTCTGCACCGTGTGTGTGCGCGTGTGTGTGTGCGTGTGTGTGATCGCCATCGGGATCGTGCAGGTAGGGGGCCAGAGGTCTGCACCGTGTGTGCGTGTGTGTGTGAGATCGCCATCGGGATGGTGCAGGTAGGGGGCTGGGGGCCTGCACCATGTATGTGCGTGTGTGTGTGTACGTGCACGTGCACGTGTGTGTGATTGCCATCGGGATCGTGCAGGTAGGGGCCGGGGGCCTGCACCGTGTGTGTGCGTGTGTGTGTGTTAGTGTGTGTGTGTGAGATCGCCATCGGGATGGTGCAGGTAGGGGGCTGGGGGCCTGCACCGTGTGTGCGTGTGTGTGTGTGTGTGTGTATGTGTATGTGTGATCACCATCGGGATCGTGCAGGTAGGGGGCCAGGGGTCTGCACCATGTGTGTGCATGTGTGTGTGCGCGTGTGTGTGTGATTGCCATCAGGGTCATGCAGGTAGGGGGCCAGGGGTCTGCACCGTGTGTGTGTGTGTGTGTGTGTGTGTGTGTGTGTGTGTGTATAAGATCACCATCAGGATCGTGCAGGTAGGGGGCTGGGGGCCTGCACCATGTGTGTGCGTGTGTGATCACCATCGGGATCGTGCAGGTAGGGGGCTGGGGGTCTGCACCGTGTGTGCGTGTGTGTGTGTGTGTGTGAGATCGTTGGGTCACACAGGTAGGGTGCCAGGGCCACCTACACACATAGGATGTGGCATGCCCAGAGCCCCCCTGCTTTCTGACCTAAGACCCCCGACACAGCAGCCCCAGGAGCCAGCAGAGGCTCCTGTTTTTTCACCACCTCAGGCCCCCTGCCCAAAGTGTCCTGAGGTAGAAGCCCCCCTCTATCCACCAGATCCCCTCCCCCGAGACCCCTGCCTGTGTGCACGCCTTATGGCCTGGGGCTGGACTGGTGTGAGGGCCCCCCTGCTCTTGGGGTCGGCGTCCTGCACCTTGCTTTTCCCACAGGCACTGATTGTGGGGTATGCATTCCACTTCCCGCACCTGCTGAGCCCGCAGATCCAGCGCTCCACCCACAGGACCCTGTACCGAAGACACATCCTGGGCATCGTCCTCCGAGGCCCAGCCCTCTGCTTCATGGCAGCCATCTTCTCCCTCTTCTTTGTCCCCTTGGTGAGTGCTGGGACAGCCCTCCAGGGCCAAGGCGGGGACCAGGGGCACCATGGGAGCGATGTCCCCCCAAGTGACAGACATGGGGGTGGGGGGCAGAGCCGCAGGCAGGCAGGGGTCCCACCGAGGGTCTCGTGTGTGAGGCCCAGGGCTGCAGTGAGTTGCGCCAAGGACGGAGGCCTGCTCCTGAGGCCCCAGAACCCAGCCTGTCAAAGACAGAGACAGACACTCATGGAAGGAAGGGGCAGCTGAGCGTCTTCTCAGCAAAGCTTCAAAATGACGATGAGAAGCAAAGACAGCAGGAGTCCAGGGATGCGGGATGCTCACATTCTCCTGTTTCGTTTTTTATTATTGAGGCAAGATCCTGTTCTGGACACCAGGAGTCCAGGGATGCGGGATGCTCACATTCTCCTGTTTCGTTTTTTATTATTTAAGGCAAGATCCTGCTCTGTCACCTAGGCTGGAGGGCAGTGGTGCAATCTTGGCTCGCCGCAGCCTCAACCTCCCAGGCACAAGCGATTCTCTGACCTCAGCCTCCTGAGTCTCAGGGACTACAGTTGTGCACCAGCACCCCTGGATAATTTTTATATTCTGGGGAGACAGGGTCTTGCTATGTTGCACAGGTTAGTCTGGAGTGATCCGCCCGCCTCAGCCTCCCAAAGTGCTGGGATTACAGGTGTGAGCGACCGCGCCAGCCTTTACTTCCTTTTAGATAAGGAATCTATAAAACTGTAAATATCAAACAGCTGTTTGGAGGAGGAGCCCCTTGGGAAAAGCCCGGCATCTGCTCATGGCGACGTCAGCTGTTGGTGCTTGGAGAATGTGAGCCACTGGGGAGAGGGAGAAGGCAACAAAGGAAAGTTCTAGAACCCACAATGGAGCCTGGGAAAGCAGAGCTGAGGACCCAGCTGTTGGCAGCAGGAGTTGGGTCTGCCAGGGGCCATCACATGCATCCGGCAGCAGTGCCAGAGGTGGGGAGGCAGGTGGCAGCACAGGGCCTCCTGGCAGCCCTTGCTCAGTTGGAAGACAACTAGGAGCCTCTTAGCCCAGCCGGAAGACCGAGGGTGCTCACTTGCGGTTCTTAAGCCAACGGCTGATTTACTAGGATCAGACCATCATTCTAGATGTCATTCTAGGAATGCCACCATCACCCAGAAGCAGAGCAACAAACCCTAAAAACCAGCTGTTTCAGAGTTGAAGTCACAGCTTTATTTGTGGCATCTGGACCTGCTGGAGCACCTTTGAAGTAAATTGAATTTTTAAACCCAGAGCACCATAAGAATTGTGGAAATCTGGGCCAGGTGCGGTGGCTCACGCCTGTAATCTCAGCACTTTGGGAGGCCGAGGCGGGCAGATCACAAGGTCAATAGATGGAGACCATCCTGGCCAACATGGTGACACCCCGTCTCTACTAAAAATACAAAAATTAGTTAGGCATGGTGGTGCGCGCCTGTAATCCCAGCTACTCTGGAAGCTGAGGCAGAATTGCTTGAACCCAGGAGGTGGAGGTTGCGGTGAGCTGAGATTGGGCCACTGCACTCCGGCCCTGGCAACATGATGGAGATTTTGTCTCAAAAAAAAAAAAAGGAATTGTGGAAAAATGAATGGTTGTTATTGTAAATGTTTAGTAAATATTTCAGAAGAATCCCAAGTTTAAAATAGACGGCAGCCAGATGGCAGTGGTGCACCTATAGTCCCAGCTACTTGGGAGACTGGTGCCAGAGGACCCTGGGAGCCAGGGAGTTCGTGGCTGTGCCGGTTGGATTTCTGCACTCAGTTTAGCATCAGTGTGGTGACCTTCCAGGAGCAGAGAGCCACCAGGTTGCATAAGGAGTGGGGGCTGGCTCAGGTCGGAAGTGGGGAAGGTCAGAACTCCTGTGCCGGTTGGTAGAAGGATAGTGCCTGTGAATAGCACCACACCCCAGCCTAGGCAACACAGCAAGACCCAGTCTCTAAAGAAACAGACATGTCTGGTGAGTGCCTGGTGCTGATGCCTCACTCACTAGAGGCCTGGGCAGGCCACCTCCTCCACCGAGAGGGGCTGGAGCTGGGGGCTGAGCAGGGTGGCCTGTGAGCCCCAGAGCCATGGCTGCTGTGTTGCTGGGCTCTTAGACCAGATGCATTTGATGCCCATGAAACAAGAGGGAGTAGACGCCAGGGAGATGTCGGGGTGGGGCAGGCTAGAGGCTTGGGACTTCCTCCAGAAGGGTGGGCCACCCACTGGTACTGGCAGGAGGGGCAGGTGTCCTCAACTGCAGCCTCTGTGAGGTCAGAGCAGGGCGGGGGCTCCAACAGAGGGCAGGTGGGCTGAGTCCTGGGCAGAGGCAGGCAGGTGGGTGGGTGGCCAGCACAGTGGGCAGGGATAAAGGGGAGCAGTCTGAGGCAGTCCTGGTGTCAGAGATGGGACAGCCTCTTCTGGTGGTGGCTGAGTGACAGGGGGCAGGCTGATGAGGTCAGGACCTAGTCCCCGGGAGCCAGATGCACTTTCTGTGTCCATAAACTTGTGTGTTCTTCTGGATTCTACATATGCAGAGACTCACACAGTATGTGGCCTTTTCGTGTCTGGCCTCTTAACATTGTCAAGATTCACCCATGTTGTTACCCATGTCAAAACCGTGTTTCTTTATGGCCGAGTCCATTGTGAGTCTTGTGCCACGTCATGTGGGTGCACTCAGCCATGGATGGAGATCTGGGATCTGCGTCTTTCAGCTGTCATGAGTGAAGCCGCTGTGAGCATTGCTGGATACATATGGCCGTCGTGAGTGAAGCTGCTGTGAACATTCCTGGATACATGTAGCTGTCATGAGTGAAGCCATTTTGAGCATTGCTGGACACGTGGCCGTCGTGAGTGAAGCTGCTGTGAGCATGGCTGGACACGGGGCTGTCGTGAGTGAAGCCACCGTAAGCATTCCTGAACATGTGGCCATCATGAGTGAAGCCGCCGTGATCATTACTGGACACGTGTGGCCGCCATGAATGATGCCACTGTCAGCGTTGCTGAACATGTGTGGCCGTCGTGAGAGATGCCACTGTCAGCGTTGCTGGACATGTGTAGCCGTCATGAGTGAAGCCACTATGAGCGTGGCTGGACACGTGTAGTCATCGTGAGTGAAGCTGCCATGAGCATTCCTGGACACGTATGGCTGTTGTGAGTGAAGCCACCGTGAGCATTCCTGGACACATGTGGCCGTGAGTGAAGCCACCGTGAGCATTGCTGGACACGTGTGGCCGTCATGAGTAAAGCCACTATAAGCATTGTTGGACAAGTCTGGCTGTCATGAGTAAAGCTGCTATGAGCATTCCTGGACACGTGGCCATCGTGAGTGAAGCCGCTGTGAGCATTGCTGGACACGTGTGGCTGTCGTGAGTGATGCCACTGTGAGCATTGCTGGACACATGTAGGTGTCATGAAGCCACTGTGAGTGTTGCTGGACATGTGTGACTGTCATGAGTGAAGCCACTGTGAGCATTCCTGGGCACGTGTGGCCGTTGTGAGTGAAGCCGCCGTGAGCATTGCTGGACACATGTGGCTGTCGTTAGTAAAGCTGCTGTGAGCATTCCTGGACACATGGCCATTGTGAGTGAAGCCACTGTGAGCATTGCTGGACACGTGTGGCTGTCGTGAGTGAAGCTGCTGTGAGCATTGCTGGACACATGTGGCTGTCGTGAGTGAAGCTGCTGTGAGCATTCCTGGACACGTGTGGCCATCGTGAGTGATTCCACTGAGCATTGCTGGACACGCGTTTCTTCAGATCTGTCTCCTCAGGTCTTTTGTGTATGTGCCCGGCAGTGAGTTGCTGGGTCATATGGTGATTCTGTGTGAATTTTTTAAGTTTAATTTGTTGAGGAACCACCAAACTTCCACAGCAGCTGCACCATTTTATGTTCCCACCAGCAGCACACAGAGTTCATTTCTCTACATCCTAACACTTGCTGTTTTTCATTTCTCTGCATCTTAGTGGATGTGAAGGAATCTCATTGTGGTTCAATGTGTGTTTTCATCATGGCGGAGGGCCTCGAATCTCGTGGTTTGATGTGCGTTTTCATCATGGCCAAGGGGCTCAAATCTCGTGGTTCGATGTGCGTTTTCATCATGGCGGAGGGGGTCGAATCTCATGGTTTGATGTGCGTTTTCATGGCGGCGGGGGTTGAGCATCTTCTCGAATATGTTGACCGTTTGCACGTTTCGTTTGGAAAACTGCTGTCATCCTTTGCCCATTGTTAATTGGGCTGTCTTTATTGTTGAGTGGTAAGAATTGCAAGCAGGCGGCTTTTAAGACACGATCTTGCCCTTTCACCTAGGCTAGAGTAGTGAGCTGGATCACTGCTTACTGCAACTTCTGCCTCCCAGGTTCAGCAGGCACACTTAGTCACACCTGGATAATTTTTATTTTTGGAGAGATGCAGTTTACTATGTTGCCCAGGCTGGCCTCGAACTCTTGGGCCCAAGCGACCCAGCTGCTCAGCCTCCCAAAGTGCTGAGCCACTGTGCTGGGCTTCAGAATTCGTGACACGTTTTGGCTACTCGGCGCTGTCAGATACGTGATCTGCAGAACCATTGCTCCTGCCGCTGCCGGCTCTTTGGCGCACACACAGCTGTGTCTGGATAAAGCCTGGCCTCGGCCCCCTGTGGAGGGCGCTAACCTGTGGTGTGTCTCCCTGCAGTCTTACCTACTGATGGCAACCGTCATCCTCCTCCCGTACGTCAGCAAGGCCGCCAGCTGGTGCCGAGACAGGCTTCTGGGTAGGTGATGACTGGCTGGCTGGAGGCCAGTGGCTTCCCGCCTCCGCATGGCCGCTCCACACCGAGGGCCGTGCATGGGCCAATGCCTACGTGCGTGGTGGTGGCCGGGGCTCCCCTGCTCTGTTCCTCGGGGTGTCGCTGTGCTGCCTTCTCTCCTGGCCTGCGCGTTCCAGGCCTCTTCTGGGATGAGGCAGTGACAGCCACACGGCTGTGGCTCCGTGTGTTGGGTCTTGGCCAGCTCTACCCTCCTGGCTTGTCCACAGGCCACAGGGAGCCCTCGGCTCACCCAGTGGAAGTTTTCACATTTGACCTTCATGAGCCGCTCAGCAAGGAGCGGGTGGAAGCCTTCAGCGACGGCGTCTACGCCATCGTGGCCACTCTTCTTATCCTGGACATCTGGTGAGGACCCCATGCCACCTGCCCCAGCTATGTTGGGCGCCCAGTGTGTCTTGGAAACCCCAGAAAGGCTCAGGGGTCTCGGCTCCACCTCTCCTGGATGCCTCAAGTTTTATGTGAGGTCAGGGCAGCCCCCACGTCAGGGAAGACAGTCCTCCAAGCAGACCTCTCTTCCCAACAGCCCCCGCTTCCCAGCGGCCCCCCTCCCTTCCCAGCAGCCCCCGCCACAAGCGCAGGCTGGGGATGGGGTGCCAGGGCAAAGTCAGCACCGGCTGCCAACTGTTCTTTTCATTCTTCCCCGAGGGGCTCAGCGGTCGTGGGTATCCCCCTACCTCAGGCTTCACCCCTGCCCCAGCACCAGTCCCTCCCAGCAGCCCCTCCATCATCTCCCTGTTCCCCATCACCTCCCAGCCCCCCAAGCCCCTCCCACTCCCCACAGCCTGCTATTGCTTCCACTTCCTTCCAGCGTCTGCTCCTCCACTGACTCATCTGTTAAAGTGCTCGTCTCGGTTGTCACATTTTTGTTTTTTGGGTGGTTTTTTTTTTTTCTAGACAGAATCTGGCTCTGTCATCCAGGCTGTAGTGCAGTGGCTCGATCTTGGCTCACTGCCACCTCCACCTCTCCACCTCCCGGGCTCAAGTGGTTCTCCCGCCTCAGCCTCCTGACTAGCTGGGACTAATGCGCCCGCCACCACCCTCGGCTAATTTTTTGTATTTTTAGTGGACATGAGGTTTCACCATGTTGGCAAGGCTAGTCTCGAACTCCTGACCCCAGGTGATCTGCCCACCTCAGCCTCCCAAAGGCCTGGGATTGCAGGCGTGAGTCACCATGCCTGGCAGTCATTACGTTTTAATTTGCTTTCTCACATCTTTCACCCTTTTGAAGTGTCTTCCTCCCTAGTCATAATGCAGCACTGTGGTCTCGTAGGGTAAGACACTGGTTTACCGTTTATATTCTGTGCTTTATATTCTCAAGTCCGAGTCTCCTAACGCTCTCCTGCTGGCTCTTTACTGCTGCAATGTGTGCATTTTTAAAAGCAGGAAGCAAACATTGGTTGGCACCCGTCTCTAAGGCCCAGGTGCAAGGGATGCTCCAGGGTGACCTGCCTGCTCCCAGCGACTCCCTGCCCTTGCTGCCCCACCCCCATCCCCACCCCCCGCCCTCTGCCTGTCATTCTGGAGGACAGAGTCTGTGTGGGGCTGCTTGTGGACCACCATCCTCCACGTCCTGTTGCTGAAACGATGCTGTTCCCGGCTTCCTGGGTGGTGCCGTCAGAAGTCAGCGGCCCTGACCAGGGTGGTTCTCACAGCCTCCTGGGGCTGCAGAGTCCGGCCTGGGAGTTGGCCTCCCAAGATGCCGTGTGCATCTGAGAACCATGGAGACAAGCCCTCCGCACATCTCCGGTCACGGTGTTATATGGGTGGCTCCAAGGGCTGGAAGCTGGGAGGGAACAGACCTCGCTGCCCCACAGCAGGCTGGTCCTGCACTGTAGACGCACTCAGGCCATCAGGGTGGGGCTCTCTTTAGCATGGAGCAGAAGGATGCCGGTAACCGTGGAATTTCAGATGAACAGCATGTAACGTTAGGTCAGTGTGCCAAGTATATATAAATAGGCATTCTGAAATTTAGCCTGCTGCAAAGTCCATGTCATTCATCTGAAAAGCCACGTGCCATGGCCAGGCAGCCCTGACAGGCACTCAGTACACCGTGTGGGGGGGCCTGCGTAGCCTCAGCGAGGCCGGCACAAATCCATCTGTTCCCTGTTCTCAGTGAGGACAACGTCCCGGACCCCAAGGACGTGAAGGAGAGGTTCGGCGGCAGCCTCGTGGCTGCACTGAGCGTGTTCGGGCCGCGCTTCCTGGCGTACTTCGGTTCCTTTGCCACTGTGGCACTGCTGTGGTTCGCCCACCACTCGCTCTTCCTGCACGTGCGCAAGGCCACACAGGCCATGGGGCTGCTCAACACATTCTCGCTGGCCTTTGTGGGTGGCCTCCCACTGGCCTACCAGCAGACCTCAGCCTTCGCCCGGCAGCCCCGTGACGAGCTGGAGCGTGTCCGTGTCAGCTGCGCCATCATCTTCCTGGCCAGCATCTTCCAGCTCGCCATCTGGACCACGGCGCTGCTGCACCAGGCAGAGACGCTGCAGCCCTCGGTGTGGTTCGGCGGCCGGGAGCACGTGCTCATGTTCGCCAAGCTGGCCCTGTACCCCTGCGCCAGCCTGCTGGCCTTCGCCTCCACCTGCCTGCTGAGCAGGTTCAGCGCGGGCATCTTCCACCTCACACAGATCGCTGTGCCCTGCGCCTTCCTGCTGCTGCGCCTGCTCGTGGGCCTGGCCCTGACCAGCCTGCGGGTCCTGCGGGGCCTCGCCCAGCCCCAACATCCCCCACCGGCCCCCACGGGCCAGGACGACCCACAGGCCCAGCTCCTCCCTTCCCCCTGCTAGCAGCCACAAGGCCCACTCCCAGCCACCACCGGATATGGACCAGGGAGGACAGGACGCTGGGCAGGGGAAGCTGAGTTACGGGCAGGCCTCAGTGGTTCTCGTGTGGCCTGGTTTTATTTTCACTGTGAAATATCATGTTCTATCTCAATCCTCAAATTGTTCTCCAGTTTCTGTAGAGTGAGGCGTTTCCCAGGAACTTGAAATGTGCCTTGTGGCATTTGCCTATCCACTCTCTCCAACGCGAAGACACTGCCACACCCACCCACCCGAGAGACTGCCCACTCCCAGCCCCCTTCACAGCCTATACAGAGCTGCCCTGGGGTGGGCGGTGCCAAGCCTTCCCCTCCCTCTCCCACCTTGGTTGTTGACACAAAGATGAGGAGACAACGGGAGAGTGACGCCCAGTCTGTATTTGTCCCGGATATAAATTACTGTTGCGTTCAGGCAGCCATACAGAGGGGCCCAGGCTCACTCACAGTTACACACGATTCATACAGACCACACCAAGGCTTGCGAAGCAAAACTAGTCACACACAAGGGGTTGGTTCTGACAGTGGGACAGATGACGTAAACGGGCGCGTACACTGGAGGCCACGAGTGGCCTGACGATGCATGTCTGTGCAGTTTTGGCAGAAGCGGCGGGGGAGGGGGCGGCGCTGGGGGGGGGTTAGTGGCACCGAGGGTTCTCCAGGAGGCTGCAGGCTGGACCAGGCGACACACTCTTGGGGCCAAACCAGAGCCACTTCTGAGGTCAAGGCCACACCCAGGAAAGCTCTGGCCCAGAATGGGAGGCCCAGGCCAGCTGTGCCCCACAGGGAAAGGGTGCGACAGGGACTCTGGGACCATTACTCATGGAGGGAGTCAGGAGGTTTCCCGCAGAGGCAGCTTAATTTTTGGTCAGACTCCTCCCAGGGCCAGTGTGCCGTCTGAATCCTTGGGCATGTGGAAGCAGCTTTGTCTCTGGGTGCACCCCAGTCTGGCCCAGACGCAGCACCCCCCATCGAGCTGTCTAGGGTCATGGGAGCAGTGGCACTGCAGGAGCAGGGTCTCCACACTGACAAGGGATAGGACCGAGCACAGCAGCTCACACAGACACGAAACTGCTTGTCAACGGCTTTCAAGCAGCGTGGAAAGTGCCAGCTCCTCCACACGCATGGAGCTGTTTACACCTCCTCCAGCTCCTCTGCACCGCCAGGCCCTGCTTCTGGTCCCTTCTGCGTGCTAAGTGCCCACCCCGAGGGCCGAGGGGCAGGCGCACACTATGGTGCTGTGAGGGCAGGACTCAAGACTTGCCCTCCCTGCAGACAGAGGTTCTCCTCCCCCAGCACAGGCACTAGGAAAGGGCAGCCAGGCCCAGCTGAGCACTGCCTACCCCTGCGGCTGCACTTGGGGTCCAAGCTGCCATCTATATGACAAGGCCAGGAAACAAAAGAAGGCACCTTCTCCCTTCCCCAAGACACACAAGGAAGTCACCGGTCACCACCACCAGGCAGCCCGATAAACACTGCCTGCCAGGGACTGCCTGGGGTAGGGAAGTGAGGCTAGAGGGACTGGCGGCATGTGTGCTGGGACAGGGACATTCCAGGGAGCCTGCTGCTATGAGGGACCAGCCAGGGGCACGGCCTGAGGGGCACAAAGCAAAGTCAGACCCACCTGGACGGCCTGCGCCCAGCACTGTCCAGCTCAACGGGCTCAGTGGGCAGAGGTATGGAGGGGTGGGTGGTCACCCTCCGGGAGAGGATTGGGCCCACAGAGGGCTTGCCAGCCAGAGCCTGTGCCCACCCAGGACATGGGGACACACTGCCACCCGCACAGCAGTCTCCAGTGGGATGAAGGTGGTGACACCCATGTGTGGCACCAATGAGATGAGGGCTGGTCCCACTCCAGGCCTAGGAAGGTGCTGCAGTCAGGGTTGAAGCCAGGTCAGACCACGGGGCTGGCCACTGTGTGGACACAGCTGCCTCCAGACCACCTGAAAACAAGCCAGTGGAGGCAGAGACCGCACGAGCCCCCGGCCTGCCCCGGCCACCCCTACCTAGGATCGCCCTCAGGGGCAGGTGCGGCGTCCACCCGGGCATCCCTGGTGGTCCCGGCTCTCCTCGGCTTCTGCTTGGCCTTCCTCAGCATGTGGACCTGTCCCAGGACAGAGGGCAGAGGGCCAGGGTGATATGGTTCCTCCACTGTTCCAATGGAGGAACGGTGCATTGGCAGCCCCCAGTCCTGAGACCGGGCAGCTGAAGCCATCTTCCATTTCACGGAAGGGGAAGGACCTGCCTGGCTGCTCCCTGCGCCATCTGTGGCCCTAACCACCGGCACAGCCCTCCTGAGGCAGGCACCCTCCTGGAGCCAAGGAAGACCCTGGCCAGGGGCAGCAGGCCATGATGCACCCTCTGGGCACCACCAGCCACTCCCACAGCCCACCTGGCCCAGCCCACCTCCCCTGGCTCTCCAGCTTCACCCCATGTACCTTAGGGCCAGCAGCTGAGATGATCATGTGCCCAGGAGCCTGGATCCAGGGCTCCCCGTCCACCTGCACTGGGGTGGCCTTGAGGAGCGTGACCCTGAAGTAGGAACCCTGGGCGATCCGGATTCCGGAGCGCAGCCCACCCTGGACCTGGCCCTGGGGCAGGAGAGGCCAGCTGGGCTCAGTGGGGACCAGCAACACCGCCCTGGGCCTGCCCACCCGCCTGGCCAGCGGCTCACCATGTGTACAACTCCGGTCACACCCACCACCTCCAGCAGCCCATCGTCCATGCGCGGCTTCTCAAACCTGGCGTCGCTGTCGGAGCCCCACAAGTCAGCCCCCGAGCCCCAACTGCCATGTAAGAGAGTGGGCACAGAGGTGTCAGCGCAGGCCGGACAAGGGCTGCACCCGCCCACAGCCCCGCCGGGCAGAGCCTCTCAAGAACCCCCCCGGGGGCACCTGGGGATGTTGATGAAGATGAGGCCCTCGATGCTGGGCAGCTCCACCTCCTGCTGCTCCACCTGCAGCCGGATCTCCTTGTGCAGGCCCCGAGAGTGGCTGATCTTCTGCAGCCCCACCCGCACGTACACACCCTTGTTGTGCAGCCTGCAGCAGGGGACACACCGCCCATCACCAGGAGGCCCCGCCCTCCTGAGACAGCCTCTGGGTTCTGGCCCCTCTGCCTGTCCCTGCTGGGGAAGCTGTAGGTGAACACCCTCCCAGGTGGTGGCCCGAGATTGGGGAACCTGAGGGAACAAGGAGCAGCCTCTGTGGCTCCAGTACCTGCTTGTGAACTTGCCGGGCTCCTCTTCCCGTGCCTGGTGGAAGTCCAGGCTCAGCTCCGCATCAATGCCGATGCCACAGTAGTTACTCATCTGCACAATCTGGGGACAGGCGTTCATCTCCCAGGGCCCGGCAGCCCTCAGCAGGCTCCCTGAGCTCCCCAACAGGTAATCTGGTTCTTTGCCTCCAGCCGGCAGGCAGAGACAGGGCAAGGGCCGCTCCAGCAACAAGCCCAGCACCCAGGAGGGCAGCGTGCCGGGCCCTGGCAGGCTATATCGCTAGCTGGCTGGCCACAATCCCCAGCAGTGGCCGCCCACTGTGCCTCCCTCAGCTGTGGGTACATACACCAGTGTGTGGCTGGGATGATGCGCACTGTGACGTGTGGGGATGTCACATGCAGGAGCCTGAAGGATACCCCACGCCAGGCCGCCCTGTACCTTGGGGGGCTCTGCGTCTGCTGTGCCGTTCTCTGCACTGCCAGCCTCATGTGCATCCAGCAGGATGGTCCAGCGGTCCATGAGCACAGCATCGGCCTCGTCCACAGACAGCAGCACGGAGTAGGGGTCCTCACCACTGTAGCCCGCCCCCCAGCGGAGGACTCGGCCAAGGTCATTCCCTGGGACACAGATGCAGAGCAGCTGTCCACACCCGCCACCCATCAGCAGGGCGCAGACCCCACCATGGGTACAGATGCCAGCCCAGGCCTCAGTGAAAGCTGGGGCAGGAAGGGATAGACCCTGAGGCCCCTCCTCTGTGCACGGCTCACCCCACCTGTGCCCAGGGGCAGGATGGCCACAGAAGGCTCCGGGCAGGCCAGTCGGTGCCGCGTCTCCTCCAGTGCACCGAGCACCCAGCCCACGGTGCCGTCGCCACCACACACCAGCACCCGGAAGCAGGGCACCTGGGAGAACACGTGGAGCCTAGAGAGACAGGCAGGGTCTTCCAGCAGCTGCGGGGCAGCCCACCCTCACCCAGGCTGCCCTTCCGGGCCACGTGGGGGATCCCAGTGGAGCTCCCGCCAGCCGAGACAGCTGTGGTGCCCTCCTGGGGCCCTTCCTGCCCCCACTGCTGCCCTGTACCAGGGGTCCCACTGGACTCACCCGGGAAGAGGACCCCCGTTGGTCAGATCAAAGACCTGGTGGGGGTTTAGCAGCTTCCGGAAGCTGCAGAGCAGGTCTCGGCCCTTGAGACCTCCACTCTTGGGGTTCACGAACACAAGGAGGGGACGGCTGTCTGGGGGCAGCCTCGAGTGCTGACAGACAGGGGGTGGGTTAGCATGGAGACCCAAGGTGGGGTGTCCCCACTGCTGGGGCTGCCAGGCAGCACCTGGCCCCCAACCCTGAGCCCACCCGGCCTGGACCAGCCCCCATCCCAGGAAGGCGTTGCACCCTCACATCTGAGGCCTCACACATGAGCTGCACGGTCACCCCACCTCATTGCTGGCTGCCTGGCGCTCCCAGCACAAAGGCCTCGGACCTGTCCACCGAACCGAGTGTGAACAGACCATGCCTGCCTGGGCCATGCAGCCTGTGAATCCAGGCTGGAAATACACGTGGCACTCTGCCTGGCACTGCTTGAGACCGAGGGTGCCCCCTGGGGGGCCTGTGGCGCACACCTTTGGAGGATGGTGGCTCCCAGGCCCCCACCTGCCTGCACAGCAGCTGAGAAGAGCTCTAAACTCAGGGTGGCACGCATCGTCCCTTGGCCACAGGATGAGCCCATCTCCCCACACAACTCCAGGAAGCAGTGCTGAGATCTAGACACAGCGGGCTCAGGGCTGGGGTCCCTACAACAAGAGTATGGGCCCCCATAGCGGGGAAGGTTGGGCAAAGGAGACAGACAGGCCGGGTGCAGACACAGGGTGGGCGGCGGCACAGGGGCCGGCCGTGGCTGGGGCAAGGACACACTCGGGGCTTCGTGACCCACTTGGCAGGCAGAGCCGCCTGCGGTCACCACTTACCACTCACCCCAGGGCAGGCAGCTGACGGGAGAGAGAAAGTGCGTGTTGGCCCCACACCTGGCTCTACCCAGAGCGAGTGGGCTGGGGCAGGGGCTGTGTCTTTGGGACAGCGGGGATGGCCACCCTGTCCTGAGCCAGGCAAGACCAGGTAGGGAAGGCACAGGAGGGACCCATAGGCAGCACCCATCCCAGCCACAGACAACTCATTCTGCTCTAGTTCTGCTTCACCTGAACTGGGGTCAGGGTCAAGGGTCAGGGCTCAGGGCAGAGCAGCATGGACACCTGGAGGTCCTCACAGGACCCTTCTGGGGCTGGATGGGCTGAGGCTGAGCCCGCTATGAAGGCACGGTGTGAAGTCCCAGGCTCCTGCTCCTCTGTGGGCCGTGCCCCTCCCCCCATCCCTGCCCCGTTGCCAGGTGCCCCCTATTCTGGGCACTGCAGGTCTTAAGAGTAGCATCCAAAGTTTGGGAGCTGCACTGACTTCCCTGGGAGCTCCAGGCCAGGAGCAGAGGTCCTAAGGCCTCCCGGGCAGGGGGAGGGGCTGAGCTGTACCGAGAGGGCTGTGCCTGGGATGCTGACAGCTGATCACAGACATGCTCTGGCCCATGGCGAGGCAGCCGCAGCAGGACCCAGCACATCCAGGAGCCACGTCCTGTGGGCCTCCCTACTGGGTGGAGGCCTCGGGTGTAGCACGGAAGCTGGGCCTGGCCCCATCGGGCCCCACGGAGCTGGTATCACCCACTGGGCAGCCTCGGATGAGCGCTGACCCTCTGACCTCAGGCCCCTGGATCAAGGGTGTAAAACTGGCAAGTGTCCTTCTGCTGTTGTGAGGCACAAATGGGTGGCACCTACGAGCCCCCAGCGAACTCGAGGAAGAGACGGCTGATACAAAGAGTGGGTCTGGCTGTGGGGACTGAGCACCTGCAGACCCGGCCTCCCTCTGGCCACCCCTGGGGTGTGTGAAGAGCCGGCTCGGCCACTCACTCACCAGCAGGTCAGGAAGCACCAGGGCAGTGAGCAGCCGACCCCGCACAGCCGTGTCCTTGAGCGTCGCGTACAGCCGCTCAGCCTCCACAAAGCAGGCGACGTCCAGCACCACCGCGCCTGTGGCAGCGGCCCAGGACTCAGGGGGAGCCTGTCCCATGCCCCCACGGTGCCCAGGCAGGAACAGAACCAAGACATTTCCCCAGCCCAGGGCTGACTAAGGGAAAGGTCAGGTGCCACATGACATCAGGGCTGTCCCACCCCACTCCAGGAACACCCTGGGGCCCCATGTGACCACGTCCATCAGGGCAGCTCACCTTGGGAGGAATAGACGTGACTCACAGACACCACGGTGGCTGCAAAGGCAGGCTGTGGTCAGGGTGGTGGGAAGTGAAGGATGCGTAGCGCTGGGGCCGGGGCCAGCCCCTCTGCCTGTTCAGGTGATGTCACACCCCAAGGGCCACCTCCCCATGAAGTACCCCTGCCCCACTTCAGGAGCAGGGCTCCCAGCTCCCCAGAGGCACAGGGCCCCTGAGAGGGAGAGGGAGAGGTGGAGGCCTCGTGCCACAGGGAAGGGCCACAGAGGGCGGGAGGCTCCAAAGTGCCTTGCAGGAAGGGACACGGGCTGGGGCTGGGCCTGGCCCTTGGGCCTCAGTGGCTCAAGGAGAGGCAGGAGCCGGCCTCAGTACTGCAGCCCCACAGCCGCCAGACCCCACCCCCAGCCAGCAGCCCATGGCCAGCCACGGAGCTCACACCTTTGGTAGCCACGGCCTCGAGCAACAGGCTGCTGTACTCCTCGGGGGCCAGGCCGGGAGGCAGGCCACCAACGAACAGGGAGATGTGTGGGGCCACAATCCTGCTCTCCGCCACGTAGAACCGTGTCTGGCTCAGCTGCCGCACGGACATCTGCAGGGAGAGGGGCGAGGATGCTGGGCCGGGGAGAACAGACCGCCGGCACCAGACCTCTGCCTCCTCATCTGCAAAACGGGGGTTGGGAAGAGTCCCGGAATTAAGTCAACATGAAAATGAGGAGAGGGGCCATGGAGGTTCCCTTGCTGTGGACAACCCTGTCCATTCCCCTCAAAGACTCAGGGAGGTCTGTGGCGCAAGGCCTTCTTGCAGGGACCAAATAAATTATGACAGAGCACTGCCCTACCAGCTGGGACAGCCGCTGCCTAGCTGAGGACTCGGTATCTGGGGCACACGCACCCTGCAGGGCAGAGGCTGTGGCTGAGGGCTGCTGGTTCCCTGGGGGCCGGCATCCACATTCACTGACCTGCCGGATGTCCTGTAGCCGGGTCAGCAGGGGCTGTTCCTCCGCCAGCACCGTCCGCTGGACTACAGAGGTGAGGGGCACAGCCCGTCAGCACCAGCCTCCTCGCCCACCTTGGAAACAGCTGCCCTGAGCCCCCGGGGCCCGTGGGGATGCAGGGTAGAGCTGGTCAGGAGGACAGGGCCTGGCCTTGATGTCCAGCACCACCCTACGGAGAGCCTGGGAGCGGCCCACACTGGGAAGGTGCAGGGACCGCCAGCCCACCACGGGCCACCTACTCACCGTGCCTGCAGCCCATTGCCACCTCCACCAGCTGGAAGCTCTCAGGACCCTCGGCCTGTTGGAGTAGAGGCCAGCATCAGGTCTGGGCAGGCCCTAACACTTCAGGACACCCCCCACGGGGACAGCCACGCCTGGACTGGGATGGTGGCCTGGCATCCTGGGGACAGTGACTTCCCCCACCAAGTCTGGCCAGGATGGGAAGCAGGCCCAGGGTACACACCTGGCGGCCGAGCAGCGGCAGGACCTCCAGCACCACAGACCGGGCGGTGCTCTGTGGGGTCACTCGCACGGACACGTAGGCCACGCCCACCCTGTGGGGATGCAGCCTGAGCTGGAGCTCCCCTCACCCCACCCAGCAGACCCTGAGCCTCAGGCCCAGTCTCACTTGAGCCAGCCAGGGTAGATCTTCAGGACCTCCTGGGCCCGAGGCAGAGCCCGGATGACCCAGGCCTCCGACATGGCCTCCCCAGACGCTGGGCTTCTGCCCTCCTCCGAGATCACAGCACTCCCGGCCTTGCCCCCAGCCCAGGCGTCACAGGCCTGCGAGGAAGGGGGCAGCTGGCGCAGCTCCAGGTGGCCGGGGTCCTCGGGGATGTGGTAAGCCCGGAGCGCAGCCTCCTGCAGGACGTCAGGTTGGGGGAGCCAAGTTGGGGGTCCAAGTTGGGGGGTTGATGTCAGGGAGGTAGGGGCAGGTGGGTGAGGGGTACCAGGTTGAGAGAGCCAGGTCAGGGGCGCCAGGTGCAGGGCACGCAGTGGAGGTGGGGGCTCAGACGCCTCCCAGGCTCCCCTTACCAACACCTCCTCCGCACTGGCTAGGCGGGGCACCGTGATGAGGCGGAACTGGGTTCTCCTCACCGCATCATCGCCATCGAAGATCTTCAGCATTTTCTTCCCTAGGCCGGGGAAACTCCATGAGTCCCAGGTGCCCGGGAGATGGTGGGGCATGGGGGGCATGAGGTGGACACTTACCGGACTCTGGAGCCACTGGCGTCTCTCTGCCTGGCCCCACGGCAGCACCCCCGTCGGCACCGTCACCCCCCTCACCTGCGGGATGGGCACGCGGACCCCTCACTCAGTGTGCAGCCCCCAGCCCAGGGTGCCCCGGCTGGCCCACACCTCACCTGGCTCCGCGGCCTCGGCGATGCGGAAGCTCTGCGTCTTACTGAAGCCACCAGGCAGCAGGCGCACGCATGCAGGGGGCAGGACCAGGGAGCGGAGGCGCCCAAAGCCACACTCGGGGGCCAGGGCTGCAGAGCAGACAGAGTGCGCCTAGGGGTACAAGGGCCTAGGCTGGGGCTGGGGGCACCAGGTGTGCCGGGTCCAGGGAAAGACCCCACACACTACAGACCCAGCCTGGACCCCGCGCCTCTCCTACCCTCCACCTCCACCTCCCAGTGCCCACCTGGACCCCACACCACTCGCAGCGCACGCCGGCCAGCACGTCAGAGGAGCCACACGTCTTCCTGCAGACCTCGCAGCGTGCTCCCGAGGGTAGGTTCCCCTCCCGCCAGTGGTGGTGGTGGGTGTCCTGGGGAGTGAAGGACAGTCAGCAGCTGGGCCCGCCCCACCCCCCCAGGCCTCTCTGGGACCAGCACACTCACATGGTCCTGGTGCCCGTCCTGGTGGCATTGGCGGCAATCACTGCAGGCGAAGGGCACACAGTCTGGGTGGAGGTGCAGCTCACACACTGGGGGGCAGGCAGGGTTAGAGGCCTCAGTCCCACCCTGGAGGACCCCTGCCTCTGCTGACGCTTGGGTCTGGCCCTGTCTCCACCACTTAGCCCCCCAAATCCTTTAATTGTCCTGTGGCTGCTGGGCAGCCAGCCCTCGGTCCCCCCATCACCTGAAAAGCTGCACAGCAGGGGGTGGGCTGGGCCACCCTGGGCAACAGAGACCAGGACTCTGGGAGGGGCAAGGGGAGCCAGGCGGGCTCTCTTTACCTTCGCAGCGGAGCGCGGGCGCCTCCAAGACCTTGCGGCAGACACCACAGAACTTCCGCTTATAGAGTCCTCGGGGGCCGAAGCAATGGGCCATAGCCACCTGGCCAGGGCAGACACAGCCTCACCTCCATGTTCTCGGTAAGGGCCACCCGCCACCCGCCACCCACCCCTCCTCCCTCTTCACCTGCAGAACTCCTGCTGGGAACTGCCCAGCCAGAGCCCACTGTGCCATCTGGAGGCCCCAGGAGCAACCACACTCCCAGTCCTGGGGGCAGCCTGGCTGGTCAAAAGCAGGGAGCGGGCTGTGGCCTCCCCCAGCAACCCTGCCTAGCACCAGGAAGCCAGACCCACCTGCCACCCCTTCCCTCCTTGGGACAGGCGAGGCTGTCAACCGCCTGGCATCTGTCTCCTCGGAGCCAGGGAGATCCCAGCACACGGGGACTGCCCTCTGGGAGACAATCGGGCCATAGTGAGTGTGGATCGACACTGCTGTGCTGGGGAGGGCCGGGCTGCTGCTTTTCCACAAGCAGGGAAGGAGAAAGGCCAAGTCTTCACTCCTGACTGTGTCCCTATCCTCAAACTTAAACCAAGCCCAATAAAGGCATACATGGAAAGACCATGTTTCAGAATAGCAGCTGTGAGCATGCCAGAGTGGTGGGTGACTTTTATTTTGCTATATATGTCTTCTACATTTCCTGTGGTGCATGTAGCTGAAACACATACCTGTATATTCCTAATTTAGCAAAGGATAAAAGAAGACATTAAAATCAACTTTAAAAAGCTGCAGCCTCAGGCTGTCCACGTGGGGCGCTGCCCAAGCCAATGTGTCATCCCCAAGGTGCCGGCCACCACCAGAGCCAGTGTCCTCAGGCCTCCTACTCAGAGCCCAGGAATGGCATCATTAGGAACAGGGTGTCACGTGAGAGAGGACGGTGCAGCCAGATGCCCACCTGCGGCAGGAGCGCACCTGCTGGCCTAGCCTCCCCTCCTGCCGCACACCTGCGCCCGTCTCGAAGCCTGCACCCCACCTGCAGCCTGAGCTCGGCAGGGAATGCGGACACGGAAGCCTGGTCTGCAGAGGGCGAGGCTGACAGCTGAAAGAGGAATAAGCCCGGCCCTTCCTACATGTCCCTGCTGTCACCACTGTCAGAGAAGTAAAGCCCCCTGGGCCAGTCACCTCCCTCCCCGACCCAGAGCCCACAGACGGAGGCTGGTGGCCAAGATGTCCTCAGGCTCCAGGCTTTCTGCCTTTGCTTTTTATTCAAATTCCTTGATGCTCGTGGGTTCACACACAGCTGTGAGGACCCCTTCAAGCCTCTGCCAGCTCCCCCAAGTGTGCTATCTTGCAAACTTCAGTCAAGTCACAGTGGAGATGCTGACACCCCCAGAGGCCGAAATCTCCATCCGCCCAGGAGTCCTCAGGCTGCATGTCACAGCCACGCCCACTTCCTCCACCCCTGGAAACCTCTCATCTGTGTTCCCTTTAGTTTTGTCACTTTGAGCACGTTCTGTGGACAGGATCTTGCTATTTGCGACCTTTGGGACTGGCTTTCCTCAGCATTGTTCCCTGCAGGTCCACGCAGGGTGGGTGCTAAGCCTTTTAATCCCGAGCAGCATCTGACCTTTGCCTTTCAATCGCAGGTATCAGTAACATCTGACGTAAAGGGTCTCAGTGCTCGAGGGACAGCTGACACATCCCCCAGCCTCTTGCAGCAGCAACACCCAACCCCACACTCACCCGGACCAGGCTGGGCGCCACACTCGTGCATGGGGTCCTCACGTGCTTCAGGCACTTCTCGTGGGACATGAAATTGCAGACTGTGGGAATGAGAGCTGCATGAGCAGGCCCGTCCCACCCAATGCTGTCCCACCCAGGAAGTCAGAGGCCCTAGGGCAACTCCCACCATCCCCACCATGCAGCACCAGGGGCCCTGTAGTCCTCAAGTTCCCCCTCACTGGGGAAAGCCTGCAGCCCAGAGTAGGGACTGGGTGCCCCTGACCATCCTAGAGGACAGTGAGTGTCCTCTCGTCCAGACAGCAGCCCCTGCCCCTCTGGCGGGCCCAGCATTCCTCCTGCCTCTGCAGTTGTGCCTCTCAAGGGGCAGCCTGGGGCTCACCAGGCTCACCAAGCAACAGGGGCTGCTCCGGCTTCTGCAGATCAGCTTTGCCAGGTATACCTGTCCCTCACTCCCCCGAAACTGCATATACCCCTAACTATCCCTGCTGTGTGCTGTCATCATGCCTCAGACCTGGAGCCACCTGGGGCAGCTAAGGGCGCTGGAAAGGCAGGAGCCGCTGGGGAGTGGGCAGCCCCAAGACTCCCAAGGAGCTCTGGCTGTTTGCATGGGGCCCAGGGAGCACCTCAGCCAGCAGGGTGCTCAGGAGGGTCTAAGAGCAGCAAGCGCCACACCCCAGCAGTGAGAGAGACGGGAGGGTGGGGCCGGGTCAGGAGGGAAGGCAGGAGCCCTGGGCTGGGGCAAAGGCTGCTGGGGGCTGGGAATGGGCAGGGTACCCAGCGACACACCTGCCACAACAGCCCTGGGTGAAGGTTGTGCCAGGGAGCCCCAGGCAGCCCAGCCGGGACAGGCCACTCTCCCAGAAGGCCCTGCTAGTGCTGCCACACAGCACCCCTCACCTGGCCACCCCAGTCTCCAGATGGGACCGAGAGAAGCTCCTCCCGGAGGCTTAGGAGAAAAGCTCTGGAAGCAAGCTAGGGTCCGCGGAGAAGAAGCGGGGACAGGCAGCACCTGGGTCCCCTCTGTTGTGGAGATGGCCTGCTCACCCCACGCCCATGCTTGGTTCTCCTGCGGGGGGAGGGCGCCCTTCTTCCCATATCCCTGCCAGCCCCTCTTCCACAGGTGCTGCCCAGGAGGGCCCTTGTGTCACCTCCCAAGGGGCAGGGGACCCAGAGTCTGGCCTCAGGCTGGGAGCTGCCTCAGCCACACATGCACACCCTCCACCTCGGGGGAAGCCCCTGGCGTCCCCAGGCAGCAGGCGTGGCAGTGCCATGCTCTGATGTGATAAAGAAGCCGGCGGGCCAGGCCACCTTGTGCAGGTCGGAACAACTGTGCTGTTTCCATCCCAGACCACATCCCTGTGTGAAGGGCCCAGTCTCCTCTGCAGCCCCTGGCCTGGGTGGTCCCCTAACCCCAGAGCAAAGGCCTGAATCTCTGAGCAGGGCAGAGGCTCCTTAGCCCCTCCCACCTCGGTGTCCCTGGCCAGGACACAGTGTCAAACGTTCAGGACTCCGGTCCTGTCCTTGGCTCCCTTTAGAGGCTGGGCTGTGGTCCCCAAGGCCCGTCTGCTTGCCGCGGGGGAAGAAGAGAGCCAGCCCTGGAAGCGCCTGGGCCCAGAGCAGGGAAGGGCCATCCTCACCCCAGCCAGGGCTGGGCAGCTGGGTGGAGCAGGGCGCCACCTGGCTCTCCAGGAGGCTGGGGCTCCGGGCCACAGCATGAGAAGGGTCAGGGCCAGAGGCCCAGACCAGCCCTGCCTGACCACACCTGCTGCCCCAGCCGCTGGGAAAGAAAGCCGGCCTTGGGGACCCCAGGGGAGGTCGCGCTTGCATCAGGCACAGCCCCTGGGTCGTGGCCACAGCGCAGCACTATGGAGACACTGCCCGCACCTCCCAGGTGAGGAAGCCCCGAGACCGGGCCCCACGGCGCACAGGCCCAGGCCGCCCCACGAAGGCAGGTCCCGCGGGCAGGGCTGGGACCCCGCCCCCCGCCCAGAAAACGCCGGCGCCACCTCGGCTCAGGCTCCCGCCCACGGGGCAGGCGCAGGGGGCAGCCAGGTGGGCACCAGGGCCGGGATCCCGGGCGAGCGCGCGCGTCCGGCGCAGGCCGTGCCCGCGGGAAGGGGCACGGGCGCTCACCGTCGCACAGGAAGCCGGCCAGCCCCCAGATGAAGTCGGAGCAGAGGTGGCAGAAGGTGGGCTTGGTGAGCGTCACCTTCCGGAAGCTGTGTCCCGGCGCGGCGGCGGGGCCCGGGGCTCTGGGGCCCTCCCGCTCCGGCCCCGGCCCCGGCCCCGGCCCCAGGCGCGCACGGCCTCCTGCGCCCAGCACGGGGCTGCAGGCCGGGCTGCCGGGGCGCGGGGAGCCGCCGCCCAGCCAGGCGCGGGCCCCAGGCTCGGCCGCCGCCGCCATTCCCGGCCCGAGCAGCCCGAACCCCTTCGGGTCCGCGCTGAGGGGACCGGAGCCGCCGCTCCACCGCCCGCGCAGCGCAGCCCAGCCCGGCTTCCGACTGCGCCCGTCCCACTGCGCAGGCGCGAGCCTCGGGGCGGGGCCGGGCGCTGCTGGTGGGCGGGGAGGGGGCGGGCCTTGCGGCGGGTAGGGCGGAGCCTGCTACGGGACGCAGCCGTGCCCTGTGGATGGGCGGGGCTGAGGGCGGGCCGTGTGATCGGGCGGGGCGGGGCCTGTGCGTGGGGGGCCCTAGCGAACCCGCCGCGGTGAACTGGTCCGCGTGGGCTCAGCCTGACCGCAGCCGGCCCAGACTTCACCTCACGCGGCCTCCGGACGCCGCACGCGCGGCGTTGCACCTGTGGCACCCCCGCCCGTGACTGCGCAGACAGACGCCTCCCACGCGGGACGCCCCGGCGAGGGACAGTGCCGCAGGCCTCCCAGGATGGGTCCCGGGAAGCGGGGTTTGCGGTGCGTGGGAGGCTCCGTCTGTGGGGTCCTCGCACTCGCCAACTTGGCCGTGCCGGAGGCCTAGGACCCTCTGCCCCCGACCGGTGTCCTCACTGCAACGGGGGACCCGCCTGCGGCCCGGGCTGTCCCCTCGCGATCCCCACCCGGGCCTCATGCCGAGCGCCCAGATCTCCTGCCCCGCACGCGCCCCAGGTCTTGTCCAGGTGGCACTGGTGGCCTTTGGGAGTCGCGTCCATGCAGGTCACCCCTCCCCGCCGCTGGCAGCACTCCGGGGTCCCTGCCCCCGTGAGGCTAACCGTGGATAGGAGTCTGCGCGGCCGGGGATTCCATCCCAAACCACCGAGCAGGGACCCGCGGAGGGACTCCAAGGTCAGCTCGGCAGGCAGTCCGGGGGTTGCGGGGGGAGGATGTTGGGGAGACGCAGCAAAGGGACTGGGGGCTGTGGAGGGAAGGAGCGGGCAGAGCTGCCGTGGGCGCTCCACTGGTGGGGGCACCGAGGCCACAGGGGTATTCTAGGAGTGGAGGGTGAGCTGGGGACCCAGTCCAAGGAGGGAGGAGAGCAGGCCCCTGAAATGGTGGAGGAGAACTCTGTCCTCAACTCAGTCCTTAACCTGGGAGGATTCTGTTTGTCCAGAAGCTGTTGGGGTAGGGCCCTGGGTGGGCCACCAGGTGAAGGGAATGCTTCAGGGACCCCGGCTCTCCAGGAGCTGTGCTTGGGACAGACGCACACCGAAGAATGTGAGTGACCAGGAGGGGCAGCCTAGCGGCAGCGGGAAGACAGCCAGGTGAAGACCCAGAGCCGAGGCCCTGCCGCAGGTGCTCTCCTGAGCGGCCTCCTGACACCTGCCTGTGCTGGGGGGCCCAAAGTCACCACCCCTGCGTGTCCTGTCTCCTCCTCCAGACCCCAACCCTGAGCCTGCCCTCAGCCGGGCCCCAAGACCCCTGTGCCTGGGCTCTGGGGGAGCTCGGACCCAGCCAGGAAGCTGCCCATGAGGAGGTGGGGGGTTCACTGAGCCCACTTCCCACGGGCCAACTGCAGCCGACTTCTGAGGAAAAACTGTTTAAACGACATGCCTTTCACCATCAAGGGGACAGTGGACAGCGTCAAAAAATGCCTGGAAAACCTTCATCTGACCATTTCTGCCAGAATTTGGTGCTTTCTGACGCACACGTTAATTAAAATGGTGGGCAAACCATGCTTCTATCAGACCTTCCACGGACTTCCTAGGATGTCTTCTGAAGTCACCAGCTGCTTCTCACTGGTGGGGCCTTAAAACTTTGAAGTGCAGCCTGGATGTCAGCACCCGCCCTGATGGAGCTTGTCTGCGGTGGAGACAGCCCCCTCTGTGCAGGCCCTCCATGTCCCCGGACTGTCTCTCCCTCTCCCACTCCCTTTCCCGGCCGTCTTGGTCAGTCTGGGCTGCCGTGACAGGAGGCCACAGACTGGAGGCTCAGACCACAGAAGGCTGTTTCTTGCAGCTCTGGAGGACGGGAAGTAGAGATGGGGCTGCTGGCACGTCAGGTCCTGGTGGAGGCCTCTCAACCCCTGCTCCCTGAGGAAACCAGCATGCTAAAGTCTCATCACACTTACAGATAAAACTGTCCCCCGAAATTCTATGTTGAAGTCCCAACCCCAGCACCTCAGAATGTGACCTTGTTTGGAGACAGAGTCTTTACAGAGTCACCCAAGCTAAGGTGTGGTCATGAGGACGGGCCTCACTGCAGCACAGCACGTCCTTGTGGACAGAGGATCTGGAGACACTCGCAGGGAGAGGCCGCAGGAGATTGAAGGCGGAGGTCGGGCCAGGAACACGGCGGGCGTGGAGCTGGAGAGAGGTGGAGAGGACAGACTGGTTCTGCCTCCAGCCTCAGGAGGAGCCAGCCCTGAAAGCAGATCTCAGGCTTCTTGACGCTGAGCTTGTCGGCGAGTAGAGTAAGCACAGTGAGCATTGATTCTGGGGTTTAAACAATTTAGCAAGCAGGCGTGTTAGCAAATGCAGGATCTGTGAGCAAGGCAGCCGGCTGGTGCGTGTCACATGTGTCCAGACCCCCCACACGGTGGCTTTTGGTGGTCCTAGCTTTCCCGCCATCCCACTGACCTTTCCCTTCCGCAGGGGGTGTGTCTTGTTTAAGCACCTGCATCCTCTGAGGTCTTAAAGAGGCTCCCCAGTTGGGAGGGGAGTCTTTTTATCTTTTACATTTACATCTCTGAGCTAGCCAGGACTGATTTGGGGGTGTCATGTGAGGTGGGGTCCAGTTGCTTGTTGGGGACGCTCTCCCTACCGCTCTGGGCACCTCTGCCTTGTGGCAGAGGACCAAGTAAGCACAGGCTGGAGCTTGCACAGGTTTCAGGCAGCCTGAAGTCGATGGGGATCTCTTTAAGTGCAAAATAATTCTTATAAAATTAGATGGAGGCTGGGCGAGGTGGCTCAAACCTGTAATCTCAGCACTTTGGGAGACTGAGGTAGGCAGATTGCCTGAGGTCAGGAGTTTGAGACCAGCCTGGCCAGCATGGCAAAACCCATCTCTACTAAAAATACATAAATTAGCCGGGCATCGTGGCACATGCCTATAATCGCAGCTACTCAGGAGGCCGAGACAGGAGAATCACTTGAACCCAGGAGGGGAGGACACAGTGAGCCAGTATTGAGCCACTGCACTCCAGCCCAGGTGACAGAGCAAGACTGTGTCTCAAAAACAAATAAAATTAGAAGCACATTTATTCAGGATGAGAGAAGAAACGTAACAAATTAAGCATTTCTAAAAAATTTACTAATAGCACAGGCTCCACAAGATCCAGAAAATACCGTGATTTTTATTTTAATGTCCTGCCATGACACCTCTACCCAATTTTTATTGTCTCTTCTTACGATTTTGCAGTATCATTTCCCAAAGAGAAAAGAAGAAGAAAGGTAATCCTCAGGCCGTCTAGCATGTGTGATTTTATGTTATTTTATTTTGAGACGGTGTCTCACACTGTCGCCCAGGCTGGAGTGCAATGGCGCGATCTCGGCTCACCGCATCCTCTGCCTCCCAGGTTCAGGCAATTCTCCTGCCTCAGCCTCCTGGGTAGCTGGGATTACATGTGCCCGCCACCATGCCCGGCTAATTTTTTGTATTTTTAGTAGAGACAGGGGTTTCACCATGTTGGCCAAACTGGTCTCGAACTCCTGACCTTGTGATCCGCCCTCCTCGGCCTCTCAAAGTGCTGGGATTACAGATGTGAGCCACTGTGCCTGGCCTAGCATGGCTGATTTGTTTGAAAGTGTGACTTGCTTTACAGAAGTGGGCTGATGGCTGGGTACGTCATCCACATGGTGAAGCCTGTTGTGAAATTTGGAGGAAACTTGCTCAGGTTTCTCTCCTCTGCAGGCTGGTGGGTTTCGGAGCTGCTTTTTTTCCCCAGGTGCTGATCCGAGGCGCCCTCAGGGATGACTGTGTCCATCAGGTTCTCGTGAGGCTGGTGTGAGGGTCCTGCATTCTCTCGTTGATGCTGGCATTTCCTGTTAGATCAGCAAGGTCTTTCCTCCTCTCTTCCAGAAGTTCCTGTGAGTGACTCCTCTTTGTTAACTGCCATGGTTGTTGCTGGAAGCTCTACCCCAGGACGTCTGGAAGGAAGCGACCGGGAAGGGCATGGCAGACGCTGCTGACCCTGCTGATGTCTCCACAGCTAAACATCCCCACGCCAGGCCCCAGTGTGCTCACTGCCTCCGCAGTGCCAGCCCAGCAAGAGGGGAGGCTGGAGACAGGGTGGGACCCCTTGTGGTTAAGGAGCCTTCACTTAGTAAATTTTACAAAACTCTGTGCTGCCCTTGGAAAGGGCTTTGCCATTTTCCCTTGACTCCATTCCACGGTGTGGACCTGCTGTGCCGGTGCATGGCGTGGCCTGGGCCGGCACAAGCCCTCCACAGGTCCACATGTTGGCAGTACCAGGCTCCCTTCCCAGGCAAAGCCACTGGCCCAGGGCTGATTTCTGGAAGCCGCACACCTTTGTTCTAAAATATGTACCTGGGTTTGCTTTTAATCAGGCACAGTAAGGTAGCAGATGTGGAGACAGCTGCCTGCAAAGAAGACGTATGTCATCTCTCAAGAGAAGGGGCGCAGCGCACAAGGCCACGGGGTGGTGGGGAGCCCCAGTTCTTGGGGCCTCTGCAAGAAGGGCAGACGCAGCAGGGTGGGCACTGCAGGGTGAAATCAGGATGGGGTTGGAGATGGAGTGACTTCCCTGGGCCCTGGACTCAGCAGCCCTGGTCAGCTAGTACCTTGCCCTGGGGTGACTAAGGGCAGGGACATTGGCTTGCTGTGAGTGTGACAAGGAAGTTGGGCTCTGGGAGGGGTGGTCTCTCCAGGATCAAGACCCCCAAGGCCAGTGCATTAAGAATACACAAAACATGCCAGGCACGGTGGCTCATGGCTGTAATCCCAGCACTTTGGGAGGCAGAGCAGGGCGGATCACATGAGGTCAGGAGTTCAAGACCGGTCTGGCTAACATGGTGAACCCCCATCCCTACTAAAATACAAAAATTAGCCAGGCATGGTGGCAGGTGCCTGTAATCCCAGCTACTCGAGAGGCTGAGGCAGGAGAATCGCTTGAACCCAGGAGACGGAGGTTGCAGTGAGCTGAGATTGCACCATTGCACTCCAGCCTGAGTGACAGAGCCAGACTCTCAAAAAAAAAAAGAAAAAAAATGCAGTTAATACAGTCAAGATGGACAAGAAGTAAAGGGAAAAAAATTCTACCCACCTAGAGGTATAAGCCAGATTTTTAAGAGAAAAACCAAGATTCTGTTTAAAAGGGAAAGAGAGAAGGAGGGATTAGGCAGCGGACAGGGGCCATCCTGGGGGCTGCTTCCCTCCCCTCATCAGCCAGAGACAGCAACTAAAAACCCGGGCTTAGGGCAGATCGGAGCCGAAACAGAAGAAGGGATGGGGGTGGGGAGAAAGGAAGCAAACGGTAACTACCCAGGTACAAGCAGAGAAAATAAAGGCCCAATTTTGCCTGTTATTTTCCCAAGAAAAAAGAACGGGTGCCTCACGGTGGGTTTTCATAACCTGGAGGCTGCAGTCGCCCCTCAGGCCCCACACGCAGCACCCAGCAGGGTCCCCACCACTGACTCCCCAGCTCAGGAACTGGCCAGAGTGTGTCTCGCAGACCACGCAGCCTCCACTTCACCCGCCCGTGCCTGCCTGTTTCAGCCACAGTTCGCCGCCACCTCCAAGGACACAGCCCCAGGCTGTGCCGGGACCTCCGAAGCCCAACCCTTCTTCCGCGGAGGCTGCCCTCCTGCTGACACACACCCCAGCATCTTTTAGTTCTTTCTGGGTTCTGGTGGCAACATATTCCTCTTTCCAAATTTTACGTCCAAATAAAAACAGCCAGGCACGGTGGCTCACACCTGTAATCCCAGCACTCTGGGAGGCTGAGGTGGGAGGGTCACTTGAGCACAGGAGTTCGAAAGCAGCCTGGGCAACACAGAGGGACCCTGTCCACCAACAATAAATAAATAAAAATGTAGCCAGGCACGTGCATGCCTGCCATCCCAGCTACTCAGGAGGCCGAGGTGGGGGGCTTACTTGAGCCTGGGAGGTCAAGGCTGCAGTGAGCTGTGATCGCGCCACTACATCCAGCCTGGGGGACAGAGCAAGACCCTGGCTAAAAGCAAAACAAAACATTAAGATCTTCAGACACTCTTGCTAGTGCCCTCAGAGACTCTGCTGTAGGGGCGCTGGCAGCCTCTTCTCAGCCTCTCCTGACAGCCGTAAGCTGCCCGATGGGCCTCTGATGCAGGAACCTGCTCCTCTTGGCCCTGTGCCATCCACTCTTAAACCCACAAGTGACTGGCTGCCACCAGTTCTCGGACAGAGACCGCCACAGACCCTGAGCCTCTGACCCCATCTGCAGCCGCCGGCTCGTGCTAGGTCACAGGACCAGCACCCCACACGCTCAGCTCTGCCGGCGAGGCCTCTCCAGGCAGGGTAGACCAGCGGCCTCTTCCCGTGGTTATCGGAAGCCATTGTGCCATTACCCGAAAGGCGTTGCCTGCAGGGTAGAGACCTGTGTGAATCTCTCACCTCACAGAGCCCCAAAATCCACATCAGGATTGCACACGCACACGGCAAGGCCTTCCTCCTGGCCTGTCACCGCCGGGATGTGTGTTTCCCCACACCTCATTGAAACGAACCCGGGGCACATTTTAGGGCAGTCTTCCAGTGTCTCCTGAGGTCACTACAGCCCCTTCTGTGTCAAATCCCCTCCGCTTCCCCTTCTGGGAACACTGGGGTTACACTCAGGGCCCACCGGATAACCAGGATCAATCACCTCTGCATCTTGGATGCTTCCCTAATACACCTGCAGGCGCTTGCCTTGTGAGGTGACGGGCACGGGCCTGGCCAGGACCGAGGGCGTCTGCAGGCGGCTCTCCTTCCCTCTCTCCGCTGTCCCTCACCACACCTGAGCTGCCGGTGCTGTGACTGGTGAACCCCTGTCACGTGATTGTTTTCTGTGGTTATGACTCATTAGGTTTACGCACAATGTACCCTTTCTGCTGCTTTCGTTGGGGCTCAGAAAATCACACCCCAGAGTGAAGGCCTTGGAATCCAGGCCTGCTCCTGCCCCATCTCTGCCTCCTGATTCTCCCAGATGGGTCATAGAAACCTGAACCCCTTTTCCCCAAAGCCAACCACGAACCTAAAACTATGACTAACTTTTCCTCCACTTGTGTAAAAACTGGCCATGAAGGAATTCTCTGGCCTGCCTTGTTTATAGGTGGTCAGACCCTTATTCCAGGGGGTCGTGCCCCCACACAGCAGGAAGGAGGGCTGCAGAGAGAGGCCGCCAGGTGGGCCTCACTGGGCTCCTGCAGTCTGCTAGCCTGTTAGTCTGTCAGGTCTTACCCTTTCGTTCAATCCTACTTCAAGAACCACAGAATCTAAGTATAAAAATGCAGTTTTCAGCCGGGCACAGTGGCTCACGCCTGTAGTCCCAGCACTTTGGGAGACCGAGGCAGGTGGATCATGAGGTGAGGAGTTCAAGACCAGCCTGGCCAACATAGTGAAACCCCACCATTGCACTCCAGCCTGCAGTATTTTTAGTAGAAACAGGGTTTCGCCATGTTGGCCAGACTGGTCTCGAACTCCTGACCTCAGGCAATCCACCCACTTCGGCCTCTGAAAGTGCTGGGATTACCGGTGAGGCACCGCGCCCAGCTGAAGAACACCATTTAATGTTTTGTTTTCTTTTGAAACAGGTTCTTACTCTATCGCCCAGGCTAGAGTGCAATGGCATGATCTTGGCTCACTGTAGCCTCTGCCTTCCAGGTTCAAGCAATTCTCCTGGCTCAGCCTCTCGAGTAGCTGGGATTACAGGTGCCCGCCACCCCTCCTGGCTAATTTTTGTAATTTTAGTAGAGACAGCATTTCACCATGTTGACCAGGATGGTCCCAAACTCCTGACCTCAGGTAATCCACCTGCCTCAGCCTCCCAAAGGGTTGAGATCATAGGCGTGAGCCACTGCACCTAGCCCCAAATTTTCTTTTTCTTTTTCTTTCTTTTTTTTTTTTCTGAGACAGAGTCTCCCTCTTGTTGTCCAGGCTGGAGTGCAATGGCGCAATCTCGGCTCACCGCAAACTCCGCCTCTCAGGTTTAAGTGATTCTCTTGCCTCAGCCTTCCGAGTAGCTGGGATTACAGGTACGCGCCACCACGCCCAGCTAATTTTTTGTATTTTTAGTAGAGACAGGTTTCACTATGTTGGTCAGGCTAGTCTCAAACTCCTGACCTCAGGTGATCCACCTGCCTCGGACTCCCAAAGTGCTGGGATCACAGGCATGAGCCACCACACCCGGCCACAATATTTTCTTTTTTTTTTTCGAGACGGAGTTTCGCTTTTGTTACCCAGGCTGGAGTGCAATGGCGCGATCTCGGCTCACCACAACCTCCGCCTCCTGGGTTCAGGCAATTCTCCTGCCTCAGCCTCCCGAGTAGCTGGGATTACAGGCACGTGCCACCATGCCCAGCTAATTTTTTTGTATTTTTAGTAGAGATGGGGTTTCACCATGTTGACCAGGATGGTCTCGATCTCTTGACCTTGTGATCCACCCGCCTCGGCCTCCCAAAGTGCTGGGATTACAGGCTTGAGCCACCATGCCCAGCCAATATTCTCTTAAGTGAAGGTTAAGGTGACTGACAAATATTCTCACATTTTGTTTTTCTAAAATGTCTTCATTCAACTTTCATTTTGGGGATATATTTGTTGCCGGATTTAGAGTTTCAGGTTACCAGCCACTTGCTTCTGAGGGTTGGTGTTTTCACTGCCTGTGGCTCTGTTGCTGCTGTTGAGAGGCCCCTTCGTTGAGTACTCTGGAGACACCAGGTCTCTCCTCCCTCCCTTGGGATCCTTTCAACATTTCCCCTTTGCCTTTGGTCTCAGATGTTTCATTATGATGTTGCTTATGTTTTGCTTTCCCTGAGTTTTTCCTAGTGGACTTCATGGCACTTTTTGACTCTGTGGCCTCATGTCTTTCATCACTTTTAGAAAACTATCAGCTACCACCCCATCAAATACCGTTTCTGCCCCTTCACCCTCTTATTTCTGGCTGGGAATCCAATTACACTGTTAGACCTTCTTACCATGTCTGTTCTGGAGTGTCCGTTATTTTTCTCTCCCTTCTTCAGGATGAATCTTTTTTTTACAACCTGTCTTCCGTTTATTTAATTCTCTCTTTAGGTGGATTTTGTATTTTTTTTCAGACAGGGTCTCACTCTGTCGCCCAGGCTGGAGTGCAGTGGTGTGATCTCTGTTTACTGCAACCTCCACCTTCTGGGTTCAACCAATTCTCCTGCCTCAGCCTCCTGAGTAGCTGGGACTATAGGCACGCACCACCATGCCTGGCTAATTTTTGTATTTTTGGTAGAGACAGGGTTTCACCATGTTGTCCAGGCTGGTCTCGAACTCCTGACCTCAGGTGACCACCCACCTTAACTTCCCAAAGTGCTGGGATTACAGGCCTGAGCCACCTCTCCCAGTCTACACGCTGTTAAACCAATCTGTTACGTTACCAGCTTTATTGAGATATGATTTACACACAATAAAATGGGCCAGTGGCAGTGGCTCACGCCTGTAATCCCAGCACTCTGGAAGCCTGAGGCGGGCAGATCATGAAGTCAAGAGATTGAGACCATCCTGGCCAACACGGTGAAGCCCCATCTCTGCTAAAATTAGAAAAATTAGCCGGGTGTGGTGGTGCAAGCCTGTAGTCCCAGCTACTTGGGAGGCTGAGGCAGGAGAATTGCTTGAACCTGGGAGACGGAGGTGCAGTGAGCCAAGATCGTGCCACTGCCCTCCAGCCTGGGTGACAGAGGGAGTGTCTCTCTCTCTCTCTCTCTCTCTCTCTCTATATATATATATATATATATATGAAGCAAGATCAAGTGTATCATTCGATAAATTTTGAGTAAGTTTCATGAGATTTTAATCCTTTTTTCAATGTTTTCCTTTTGGAAAATTTCAAACGCACAGAAAAAGTACAATACCAGTGCATAGTTTCCACCCAGGTCCACCGATGGTTAGCATTTGCACCTTTGCTTTAATGTCACCGTCTCTGTTTGTAATCTAAAGTATTGGTTTTGCCTTAATTTCCAGAGCCATTTTGGGTACAGACCTGATGACTTCACCTGTAAACACTTCAGCATGGATCGCAAATGAACAAAAGAATCTCCATTCACAACTGTGATGCAGTCGAGTCATTTAACAATTCTGGAGTCTATCATTGACAGAATGTCATTACACAGTATACAAGACGTATTTCAAATTGTGAATGTCCCCGTCGTGCACGTCATAATCCTTTTATCCTGACCCAGGATCCATTCCCGCGCTGCGCGGCGAGGGTTCCTGTCCGCCTGACCCGGGATCCATTCCCGCGCTGCGCGGTGAGGATTTCTGTCCGCCTGACCCGGGATCCATTCCCGCGCTGCGCAGTGAGGATTTCTGTCTGCTTTCGTTTTGTTTTACCTTCCTCCAGGGAAGGTAAAAACTTTTCTTCCGGCAGGTGTCCAGGTGAGCGGCTCACCTTAATTCTCTCAGGCCTTGAGGTGATTTAAGGAGGGCTTTGGTCCCTGCAAAGACAATTCTGTTTTTGGTTGACCTTTGCTTTTAGGGGATAGCCCTTTGGGGTCCCATGGAAAGCCCAAAGTCTCTACCAGGCCTCCCTGCCTGAGCCTCAACTTCGGTCCTGTGGCCCCAGTGTGCGGAGCTCAGCAGCGTCTCGGCAGGTCCTGTGTGGCTGGGACAGGCTGCAGGCTGTGGAGTGCCGGCCCCGCCCCTCCCATCTGGGCCCTGCAGATTTGTCATCCCAAAGTGCTGGGATTACAGGCCTGTAATCCCAGCACTTCGGGAAGTTAAGGTGGGTGGTCACCTGAGGTCAGGAGTTCGAGACCAGCCTGGCCAACATGGTGAAACCCTGTCTCTACCAAAAATACAAAAATTAGCCAGGCGTGGTGGTGCGTGCCTATAGTCCCAGCTACTCAGGAGGCTGAGGCAGGAGAATTGGTTGAACCCAGAAGGTGGAGGTTGCAGTAAACAGAGATCACACCACTGCACTCCAGCCTGGGCGACAGAGTGAGACCCTGTCTGAAAAAAAAACAAAATCCACCTAAAAAGAGAATTAAATAAACAGAAGACAGGTTGTAAAAAAAAAGATTCATCCCGAAGAACGGAGAGAAAGAAGCCAAGCTTGTGAAGCCAAGCTCTGGGTCCCGCAGCTCCAGTGCCCCGGACGGTTCTGTGCGGCGCTCCCCGGCTCTGATGGCTGCTCTCAGGAGGTGGCTCGTCTGAAACAATTCAGCCTCCGTTGCTGCGTCCTGCGCTATGGTGTGGGGCTGGACGTTTCTTACTGTGTTTTCAGTCCTCCGACCTTTGAGGAATTGTTTTCAAAGCGGTTTATCTACCATCTTGGTTGTTTTCGCTGGGCTGTTGGGCTGAGCGTCTTACCCGCTGCTCCTGGAGACGGTTCTGTGCTGGCAAGTTCTTCTCTCCTTCCCCACTTTCTTACCTGTCAGTTTTTCATTGAATTTTGTCTGCGTGTGTGTGTGTGTGTGTGTGTGTGTGTGTGTGTGTGTGTGTGAGAGAGAGAGAGAGAGAGAGAGAGACGCTTTTCCTCCCTGCTGATTTGGAATATATACGCACCATTTCTCTTTTAAATGGCTAATCATGACATTCCACCTTACAATTTTAACATCAGAAGAACTACTGTTAAGCAAATATTTTAATCCCTTTCCCCAAAATAAAAAGATGCAGAACACTGTGCTCTAATAATCTGCCTCCCAACTTACAGGAGATTCTTGTCCAGTATTTTCGTTTTGTTAGTAGACCGTTCTTTTTCTTTTCTGTTCCGTTTTAGGGATGGGGTCTCCATTTGTCCCCCAGGCTGGAGTGCAGTGGTCTGATTACGGCTCGTCTCAGCCTTGAACTCCCAGGCTCAAACAATCTCCCACCTCAATTTTGAGTAGCTGGGACTCACAGGCATATGGTATCGCATCTGGCTAATTTAAAAAATATATCTTTTTTGTACAGATGGGGTCTTGGTATGTTGCCCCGGCTGATCTCAAACTCTGGGCCTCAAATGATCCTCCAGTGTTGGCCTGCAGTCCCGAAGCGCTGGGATTGCAGGTGTGAGTCAGTGCGCGCAGCCTGTTCTTTCCATTGTTGTTACTTTCATACAACGTTTGCTTGGACTCACACATGCAGGCTGGACTACAGTTGTCCTGGGGTATCCTCAGGGTATTGGTTCCAGGACCCTCAGAGATACCGAAATTTGCAGGTGCTCAAGTTCCTGATATAAGATGGTGTTGCATTTGCACATGACCTACGCATATCCTCCTGTGTACTTTAAATCAAGATTACTTATAATCCCTAAAACAATGTAAATGCTCTGTAAAATGGCGTTGCATTTGCACATGACCTACGCATATCCTCCTGTGTACTTTAGATCAAGATTACTTATAATCCCTAAAACAATGTAAATGCTCTGTAAACAGCTGTTAGACTGTGTTATTTTTAAATTTGTATTCTTTTTTTTTTTTTTTTTGAGACGGAGTTTCGCTCGTTACCCAGGCTGGAGTGCAATGGCGTGATCTCGGCTCACGGCAACCTCCGCCTCCTGGGTTCAGGCAATTCTCCTGCCTCAGCCTCCTGAGTAGCTGGGACTACAGGCATGCGCCATGTGCCCAGCTAATTTTTTGTAGTTTTAGTAGAGACGGGGTTTCACCATGTTGACCAGGATGGTCTCGATCTCTTGACCTCGTGATCCACCCGCCTTGGCCTCCCAAAGTGCTGGAATTACAGGCGTGAGCCACCGCGCCCGGCCTAAAATTTATATTTTTTATATTGCTTTGGCTTAAAAAAAATATTTTCAGTCTGCTTGGTTGAATCCACGGATGTGAAGCCAAGCGTGAGGAGGGCCCAGTGTGCTCTTCTGGGATGATTCTCCTGCTTGCTAAAGCGCACGCTTCACTCGGGAGGCTGGGGCGAGAGGATCGCTGGAGCCCTGGGGGTGGAGGTTGCAGTGAGCTGAGATGGCGCCACTGCACTCCAGCCTGGGCGACAGAGCAAGAGTCTGTCTCAAAAACAAAAACAGAGAAAAACAAGACAATGACGGCTCCGCTCATGTAGCACCAACCGGCCAAGCTTTCTTCTGAGCGACCGCTGAGCCTTGCCAGGAAGGGGGCTCAACCCTACCGAGCCGCTGCGCTCCCCGGCCCCGCCCACCCGGCGCTCGCCCCGCCCACTAAGGCCCGGCTCCTTCCCGCCTCGCGGCGGCAGTCACGTGGGGGGCGCGCCCAGACTCCGACCCGGAGGTGGAACCGGCGGTGCGGCCCGAAGCTCCGCAGTCCCCGAGCGCGCCCGGCCATGCGCCCTCCGCTACCCCGCGCTGCGCTGCTCGCGCTCCTGGCCGCGCTCCTGGCCGCGCTCCCGGTGGCCCCGGCCGAGACCCCGCACCTGGTGCGGGTGGACGCGTCCCGCGCGCTGTGGCCCCTGCGGCACTTCTGGAAGAGCACCGGCTTCTGGTGAGCGCCCCGCGCGCCCGCCCGCGGCCTCCGGGATCCCTGGGCCGCACGGGGAGAGCTCGGGCGCCCCCTGACTGAGCACTGTGGGAGCTTCCGAGACTGGAGCTCTCTCCTCTGGGGCCCTGGCTCCCCGCCGTGTTTGGGGGTGGGCTCTCCAGCTGAGTGGGCGCCGCCCGCGGGCCTGGGGCTGGACCCTGAGCTTGCCCAGCAGCCACTCCCTGTAACCCAGGCCGGTGCTCAGGATCCTGCTCTTCGGGGTGGTCCCGGAGTCTCCCCATGGGGTGGGACAACCCTGCAGCGGGACCTGGCCCTCCTGGCCCTTTCCCTCGACGGAGACTCGAGGTGCCTGCCTCCTGGCAGGGCCGGGGCCAGGGCTGGTTTTGGCTCCCCCGCCTTAGTGCTGCTCCCGTTCCCCATGAAGATGGGACCTCCCTAGATTCCTGGCCCTAAGGGCCATTTTATTAGTCACTGAGCACGCGCGCAGCGCCTGGATCTGGCGCCCAGGCAGTCCTGGGCTTGAGCCTGAGTGTGGGCTGCGCTGCCGGCCATGCCGAGGCTCAGGCCTGAGCCGTCCCTTTGCTGTCCCCAGCCCTCCGCTGCCACACAGCCAGGCTGACCAGTACGTCCTCGGCTGGGACCAGCAACTCAACCTCGCTTATGTGGGCGCCGTCCCTCACCGTGGCATCGAGCAGGTCCGGACCCACTGGCTGCTGGAGCTTGTCACCACCAGGTGGGTGACACAGGGCCAGGGTGTCCCAGAGCCCCTTGCAGAGACACAGAGGGGACGGGCTGGGGAAGGGACAACTGAGGGGGCGCAGGGCTGGGGGCTGCTCGGAAGACCCTTTGTTCCCCCTCTTTCTGCCGACGCACCCTGTTAAAGGGATGGTGTTTTTGCTGGGGTGAGGGCTCTGTGCTGGAGGGTGCCCCTGCGTGGGGCACGGTGGGCTTCCTCCAGGTCCCCCTGGAGGCTCAGGGTTAGCTGTGCCGCACCTGTCTCCGCTGCACCCATGGGCACCTGTGTGTGTGTGTTTGCTGGCCGGCTTGGGCAGGCCACCACACCTGAGGGCTGAGCTGAGGTCATCACAGCACCTGAGGCCTTGACGCTGGTGCAGGTGGCCACCCTGTGAGGGGAGGCACGAGGTGTGAGGGCCTTCTAGAAACACAGAGACCCTCATGCACTTGGCCAGAACCACCGGCTCCTACCAGCAGGGTGGGCACCAGGCAGGCCTGGACATAGGAGGTCCTTTTGGCACTTGGAGGCTGCATGATGTTGCAGGGGAGAGGGCCCTTGTTCAATTAATATGTCAACCCTGAGCATCAGGCCAGGCCCAGCCCTTCTGAGCTGAGGGACAGCAAGGGCCTTGAGCATCGAGCCTGGCCAGCCTGTCTCTCAAGGGCGGAGGTTCCTGATTTCTGAGTGTTCCGGTCCTGCATGATCAGAGGGCCTCCTTCCGCAGCTGGGGTTCCCCGGTTTCCCCGGGGCAGCGGTGGGGCAAGAGTGGGTGTGATCAGAGGGCCTCCTTCCCCAGCTGGGGTTCCCTGGTTTCCCCGGGGTGGCGGTGGTGCAGGAGCGTGTCCCTTGGGTGTCTCCTCCCTGGGAAGAGTCTCAGCAGTGGCTTGCAGATGTCCGCCATGGGGCCCCTGGAGGGAGCAGAGGCTGCCGGGAAGGCCTGGCCCTGCTACACGCAGGCATCGGTGACCTCCAGCTCCCTGTGGCGGGCTCCTGCCGTCTGCACAGCGTCGTGCACACTGAGGAACAGCTGCTCCTCCTCAGCTGTGTCCCCTAGGCCCTCCCCAAGGAAGCCCCCTCTGCTCAGAATGTCTCTCACAGTGGGGCTGCAGCAGGCCAGCAGCAGGCTGATGCCCAGGGCCCCGTAGTCTCGGCGCAGGTCCTTGAGCGTGGTCACGCCAGCTGCGTCCAGGAACAGCAGTGGGGCGCAGTCGATGACCACCGTGTGGAAGCCGGCCGCCTTGGGCACCAGCGCAGCCCTGCTGCTAACTGGGCCCAGGTCCTTGCCCTGGGCAGGGCCTCCCTCGCCGACCCCCACCTCCGAACCCTGCTCCTTCCTTCTGGCAGCCACGCGCCCCGCATCCAGCCCCGTGAGGCTGTAGAGTGACCGCAGGAAGAAGTCCTTGTTGGCGTAGTACAGTGGCCCCGCGAAGCGGAACACTCGTACCCCGGGCTCAGGGACAAGGCCCTCGAACTCTGTGGCATCCTCGTAGAAGGTCGAGTCCCCGATGCGGGCCAGCAGGGTGGCATGTGGGCGCTGGGTGCGGCCGGCCAGGCTGAGCAGCGAGAGGATGACGCCGGCCAGCAGCCCGGTCTCCGTGCTGACCAGCACACAGGTGGCCGCGGTGCCCGCCCAGACCAGCGCATCGGCCGGGCTCATCCGCCACAGCCGTGGGAGGTCCCACACCTTGCGCAGGGCCCCCCGCAGGCTGACCACGATGACGCAGGCCAGCACGCTTCGCTGTAGGTCGTGGAACAGCGGTGCCAGTGCCAGCAGCACCAGCAGCACCACGGCAGAGCTGACCACGCTGGACAGCTGCGTCCGGCAGCCAGTGGCCGTCTTCACCAGGCTCTTGGCCAGGGCTGCGCTGGTGGCGAAGCAGTGGAGGAAGGCAGGCAGCATGTTGCAGCAGCCCACAGCCAGCAGCTCCTGGTTGGCACGCACAGAGTAGCCGTGGCTGCGACCGAACATCTCCGCCAGCGAGATGGAGAAGGCCGCGCCCACAAGGGCCAGGGCCACGGCATCCAAGGCCACACGCTGCATCAATCTGGGCTCTGGGACCTGAGGGGCCATGAAACCAGTGGGTATGTCACCAGCCACACTGGAGCCAAAGTGCTTGTGGAGCTGCCCGAAGTGGGACACGAGCGTGGCCACCACAATGACCAGCAGTTCTGTGGGCAGTGGCACCCTCAGGCGCCGTCGGTAGCGGTCTGAGAGCTCCTTTGCGGCCAGCAGCACCACCAGACACACCGTGCTGGTGACCACATCGCACACGTTGGCCTGCCCGGCGCTGAGCAGCAGGCTCAGCCACGTGCGGACCACCATGCCAAGCCCCTGGTGCCGAGGGATCCGCACGCCCAGCAGGTGCTTGAGCTGCGAGGTCAGGATGGTCACTGAGGCCCCCATGGCGAAGCCGTCCAGCAGTGGCTGTGAGAGATAGGCAGACACGAAGCCCAGCCGGAGCACACCCATGAGGACCTGTGGACGGAGGGCAGTCAGGTTGGCAGGCGCCCGGCAGGGGCCACCTGTCCGTCACCAGTCCTGGCATGGCCCACGGGTGGTGGTCATGGCACAGAGCCTGACAATTCTGTTTTGCAGCCCGCTATTTCCAAATCAGACTCCTCACAGGGACCTGTGTTCTTGGCTCCATGTGTGCACATGCCTGCAGACACTTGTGGTGACCGCAGACACATCTAACTTCTCACGTGTAGAAGCCCGTTTTATTTTAGAAATGAGACCTCTGGGCATCAGAAGGCAGCCCCTTCCTCCTTCTTCAGACACATGGCACCCACTACCCCTCATGCAGATGTGGAACCAGTGGGGACCAAGGCCAGGGCAGGAGACAGTTGGGGGCGGGGAGGCCATCCCCCATCCCACCTAGGACAGAAGGCCTGGGAGGCCACATGGCCTCAGTCCAGCACCACTGAGCCCAGCCACCCCTGGCCCGCTGGCACCCACTGAGGCCACAGCCCACCAGGCCAGCTCCTTGTGCCCCTCTTCTCTGGTTCCCGCAGCCCCTCCACGTCAGTGCCTCGCCCTGGGATGCTCCAGCTCTGCCCGAGCCTTGGCCTCGTGGGTGGCCAGCACCTAAGGGGGTGCCCTGGGCCCCTCCCTGTGCCAAAATGAGCTCCTCACCTGGTAAAACCCGGTCATTAGTGTGAGGGCGGTGGCGACACGGATGGCGTAGCAGTCGCGCCCACAGTCGAGCGTGGCAGCAGAGCCATTGAGGATGCTGCTGTTGGCCCTGGGCCACAGGCCATCCTGGGAGGGGTCGAAGCCAGCCAGCTGGAGCTCCCGGTCCACCACCTGGCCCACCATGAGGCAGAGCAGGCTGAAGATGCCCACAGAGACATGCCTCGACGTGCCCATGAGGAAGTAGATGAGGTTGGCAAAGAAGGACGTGTACAGGCTGTAGATGGGCTGCAGTCCAGCCAGCAGTGAGTAGGCGATGGCCTGTGGCACCAGAATGATGCCAATGACCAGCCCGGACATGACGTCGCCCGCCAGGTACTCCCGAGGGCGGTACTGACACAGCCAGCGCGTGGCGGGGAGCAGGTCCTGCACCAGTGCCCAGGCACACGGCTTGCTGCACGAGCAGCTCCGCAACAGCCAGGCCTTCAGCGTCTCACGCAAACCCTGGGGTGCCGGACGCTGCCGTCGGACTGGCACCAGCCCTCTGCCCTGCTGCAGAAGCTCAGGGGACTCGCCCATGCTGCAGTACCTGCCCCTGTGGCTGACCTGCAGCTGAGAAGAGAGCATAGTCACGAGAGCTCCGGATCCAGGGCCGAACAACAAGGTCCCGGGCAGCGGCGGGCCCCTTGGGGCAGAACCCTCGCCCACCCGGGGCCCGGGACTGGCACTGAGCCTTCTCCCGGCACCACAGGCCCCAGCCCCCTGCCCAGTGTGGACGGATGCCAGGCCCTGCTGGCTCCAGAATGCATCATTAGGACACCAAGCCCGTGCCATGGGCTGTGCTGAGGCCAGTGGTGCTGAGGGACGGCCTGGCCGGACCCTGTCCCAGCTCAGCTCAGGCCCACTGGCTCTGCAGTTCCTGCCTGAAACCGCCCCTGAAGCCTCCTGAAGCTCACCTCCCAACGGGGAGGGAACAGGCTGGGCTGCCACCACACATACACATGCCGTGGGTCACTGGACACTGGTGTAGGCAAGCCTGAGTCTGGTGGCTCCGTGACCGCCTCCCTGGCTCCCAGGTTGGCGAAGGGTCCCGATGCCCATGCCAGAGCTCTCCCTCTCCCATCCGAACCGTCACCTGCTCTCCTGGAGACACTCGGTCACCTGCCCTATGGGTCCTGAGCTGGTGAAGGCTCAGTGGAAGAGGCCTCCTATGTCCCTGTCAAGCCTTGTGGGTGCTGGGACCCCAAGTCTGCCTGGGGAGCAGCACTCAGAAGCCAGTCCAGCCCCTACGCCTAGCCTTGGGGCAGAATTCTGAGAATATGACTAGACAGTGGCCCCAGCTGGACTGCCCTTCATCTCCCCTGCCCAGGGAGTTCTGGGATGTGAGGCATCTCCCTGTCTCCCCAGCTCACTGTGGAACAGGTATGACGCATTGTCCCAGGGGCAGCCCCAGAGAGGACCCAGCCCTCTGCACACAGCCACCCTGGGCCAGCAGAGCCAAAGGGCACCTCCTGACCTTTCCTTTGCCTTCGGAGAGCAACATGGCATTAGGGAGGCAGTGCTTAGAGGCCACACTAGTCCCATGTGAGGGCTTCAGTCTGTCCTGTGTGCAGGCTCCAGTGTACTTTCATTTTAAAAGGTTTCCGCAACATCAGGCAAAGAACTTTGCTCCCTGAGTGCCCAGGACAGCCTGGGGCCTGGGCTGAGCCTACTGTTTGCACGCTGGCCCAGGACATGGGGCTGTAGTCTCCCGGGGGGGTGGGCCCAGCCTGGTAGGTTGACACGGGCAGGCTGGGCACAGCACCACCCCTGGGGCTCAGAGTGGGGGTCCTGGCCCTCAGGCAACAGTTGTGTCCCCTTCCCTCGAAGACCTCACCACACTGGGTCCCTGGATGCCCCAAGTGTGTGGAATGGAGACAGAAGGGCCAGCTGCCCGGAGCCTGAGGGTGCTCCTAAGAAACCGCCAGTCCAGGGCATTTCTGGCCTTGGCTCCCACACCCCACTCTGCTCCGGCTGAGATCTGGGCCCAGGATAATTCTTACCTGAGGGAGTCCTCACAGGCTCGGGGTCCCTGGGATGGCAAGGGGCTGGCGAGACCACCGAGGACCTCAGGGCCCTCTAGCTCCCGTGAGCAGCTGGGAGAGTGTGGGTGGTGGCTCTGGCGCCGACCTGCAGGCAGTGTTGTGTGCGCTGGGCTCTGCGGTTAAATTATTTACCTACAGATTGCTGAGTCATGGGCTTCGCCAGCATGTTACCTGATCAGCTAACCTGGGAGCTGAACTGTAATCGGGCTGGTAGTGGTTAGAGCTGTGTGGGACTCTGATCAGCTTCCAGCCTCCCAGTAACCCTCGAATCCAGGAGGGGCTGGGGCGGGGGGGTCTCCGTGTCCAGTCGCTGGATAGCCCCCTGGTCCTGCAAGGAGTCAGCCTGGTCCACGCTGGAGCAGGGCGGAGGCTGACGGCCAGCTCAGCAGAAGGCTACCAGTGTGTGCACGTGCATATGTGCTCGCATGAGCTCTGTGTGTGGTGCACAGCACCCAGGGTGAGGGCCCCCAGGCATCAAGATGCCATGACTGGCCGGGGTGGGAGTCCTGGTCTGCCCAGACCCAGTGCCAACCCGAAGGGCCTGGTCAGCCTCTATCCTCACGGCTCCTCTGCTCTCCCCTCTACCACAGGCTGAGACCAACAGTGCCCGCCTCACAGGGCTGGTGTGAGGATAAATGAACTCTTAAAGTGAACGGAACTAGTGCCCACACATGAAAATAAGGGTGACCTGCTTTTTAAAAGGAATTATTGGCCAGACACGGTGGTTCACTCCTGTAATACCAACACTCTGGGAGGCCTAGACAGGAGGATCGCTTAAGGCCAGGAGTTCAAAACCAGCCTGGTCAACATAGTGAGACCCCCTCCAACCTTTACAAAAATTAAAATTGAAAACCTAGCTGGGTGTGGTGGTGTGCCCCTGTATCCCAGCTGCTGGATTCGCTGAGGCAGGAGCATGGCCTGAGCCTGGGAGTTTGAGGCTGCCATGCGGTGTGATTGTGCCACTGTACCCTATTCTAGGCCACAGAGTAAGAGCCTGTCTCAGAAACAAACACGTTATCGCTGGGCCAGCTCTTTGGGAAGCTAAGGGAGGAGGATGGCTTGAGCCCAGGACGTCCAGGCTGCAGTGAGGTACGATTGTGCCACTGCACTCCGGCCTGGGTGACAGAGCAAGGTTCTGTCTCAAACAAAAAATTCCTCAGGAGCCTCAGATCCCTCCCCAGCTTTGACAGTGAGTACTGGGTGGGACCCTGCGTTGGCGTCTGTGGCCGGTGGGTGCGTTTAACAAGGGGCTGCAGCCTCCATGCTTTCCCAGGAGGCCGCGGTGAGTCCTTCGGGTGAGGCTGGAAGGCCAGGCCAGCCCTGGCACCTTGGGCAGCCTGACTCGGGCCTGGGAACAGAAGCCACAAGCTCTGTTTCCCTGTCCAGGTGGTGTTCATGCCAAGGGTCTTGCAGAGCTAGCTGATTGCTGGGGCTCCATTCCCCCAGGATGGGGACACTGAGATGTAGATGGGGCAGAGCCCTGGAGGGGACCCTGGACACAGCCCCACCGAAGATACCTTTGGGGAAGCCACCTGCCAAGCCCTGCTAGTTCCCCACAGCCCGGGTCCTGTAGCCCCCACATTTGAAGGTGAAATGGGAGTGGAATGTAGTTGGGGTGTCCAGAAGCTGGGAGGACGCCCTGAGCGTGAGATGTGGGCAGGGCTGGACAGTCCAGAAGCTGGGAGGACGCCCTGAGCGTGAGATGTGGGCAGGGCTGGACAGTCCAGAAGCTGGGAGGACGCCCTGAGCGTGAGATGTGGGCAGGGCTGGACAGTCCAGAAGCTGGGAGGACGCCCTGAGCGTGAGATGTGGGCAGGGCTGGACAGTCCAGAAGCTGGGAGGACGCCCTGAGCGTGAGATGTGGGCAGGGCTGGACAGTCCAGAAGCTGGGAGGACGCCCTGAGCGTGAGATGTGGGCAGGGCTGGACAGTCCAGGGTCTAGTACTCCCATAGCCTCCACCTGGGATGGAGCCCTCACTCCCACCCCAGCCTCACCAGGGCCCCAGTGGCCCCTGGGAAGCAGCTGTTTACCCAGCGGCTGGGAGCTGTGGTGTAAGAAGCCGTTGGCCAGTGGGTGGGGTCACTCAGGGCCTCAGGACCCTCCCTGGGGCAGATAAGGGCCTCTCTGGGTTCAGCCACCAGCAGGGTTTTTGGAGAACTCCTGGAGGTCTCTCTAAAGGAGGCTGGGAGGACTCTGGCTGCTGCAGCAGGGGTGGGGTGCCCGGTGCAGACAGGGCAGTGTGGGTTGTGTCACCTGGGGCCACAGAAAAACCTTGAGTGGAAGGCGGCCCTTCTCTCCCCAGGAAGGGTGGTGGGGGTTTCCAGAGGTCAGCTTAGGGGAACCCATGGTGGGGTTTGAGACGGGTGAGCATAGTTCAGGAACAGCACCCAGGCCCGTGGGCCTCTCAGCCACACTGCAGGGGCCTGGCCTCAGGGGTCTTCTGCAGGCATTGGGCCTTACGCCCTTTTAGTCTCCACCTAGGCTGGGTGTCTAAAGCCGAGAGGCCATCCCTGTAGGATCCTTGGAGCCTGACCTGCCCCCCTCCCACTTGTCTCTGCCTCAGTTTCTCTGCCTGAGCATTAAGACAGTGGCTGGTACTGCCCTGTGGCCAGGCTCAAAGGCTGAGTGCCCAGGGGTCCAGGGGCCTTGCTGGCCAGAGAGAGTGGGCAGCCCACTCTACCCCAAGCCTGCGTGGGCACCAGGCTGCAGACAACTCCTTCCTTCCCTGCCTTGCCGATGCAGGATGGGGCATGGAGGCCCCATGGCCTCGGACCTGCCTGAACCACCCTCCTGCCGGAACTCCTGGCCAGTCCTGTGCCACATGCTTACTCCTTCATTTTGTCTTTAAGTCAACTGTTTTACATGGGAGTACATTGACTGGGAACGGAAACATTGTATTACTGTCTCCTGCCTTGGAAAGAAGCCCGGCCACAGGGCTTTGGAACCAGTGACCCTCCAGCGGGTGGGTGTGCTCTGGGGTCTGGAGGAGAAGGGGGGGCCTGGCCCGCACCCTTAAGCACCTGCATCCCCGTCGTTCTGGTCACAGCTGCAGGTTCTCCTAAGAGGTGGGTCTGTGCCCACCCCGTGCTGTGCCCGGGCACCAGCAAGCCCGGCCTCCGCCCCTACCCCACACTCCCATCGCCACCCTCAGGAGCGCGCCGCCCGGCTACCCACCCCACGCTGTCTTCCCCCACCGCCTGTGAACCCCCATGCACGCGCGGCCCCGCCCCGCGCCCCCACCGCCGAGCACGCGCGACCCGGATCCTGTGCCCCGCGCACTCACCAGGCCCGGCAGCCGCGCGATCCTCGCGGCGCACGCGCTCGGGCCCAGGGGCGGGGACGCGGGGCCCCGGGTGGCCAACTCGCCGCTGCCGCGCGATGAATGAGCCCGTTGTGCGGCAGCCGCGGCCCCACTGGCGCCCCGCTCTGGGTCTGCCAGGGCCGAGGCGCCCCCGCGGCTTCTGCTTCCGGGCTGGGCGGTGGCCTGTCTGCGCCTCTGGCCCTGGTGGGGGGGCTCCATGTCGCCGGCTCAGCCCCTCCCCAGCGAGGTCTCCCAAGGCCCCTCTCAACGGGACTGCCCCGGGATCCTTGGCCTGGTGTCGTCGCTGGGGCGGGGATCCCGGTCCCAGGCATCCCTCCCTGAGAGATTGGCCCGGCCAGATGACAGACACTCAGGGGCACCTTGGGTGTCAGACTAGGGACATCTCTGATGCTGCCCGCCCTGCTCAGGGCCTGCCCCAGTGTCAGGGGCCGCTGGGCCAGCTCCTTGGGGGTTGCAGAGAAAGCCTGAAGCCCAGCAGGGCCTTCACTTCCTCCTGGTCACCATGGCCCACTACCCCAACCCCGTGGGACTCTGGAGTGTACCCCCTGCACATTTGATTTTTGTCCAGGGGCTTCTTAACTTTTACTACTTTGCTGTCAGTGTGTCTTTTGGATGGAGAGGAAGAGGTGGTAGGGGCCGGGTGGGGTGGACCCCAGGGACACATGCTGGGCACCCAGCCGTGGGTACAGGAGCAGGTGGGGGCAGCAGAGGCAGGGCCAGGTGAAGCAGGACCCCGCACCTGAGGGCTGCAGGCCCAGGCCCAGGCTCTGTCTTGATCTTGTACACCATGGGAGGATATGAAGGGTGGCGTTGAGGTGTCCAGACCTTTGCTGTGAGGTGGTGGGGCTGTGGCATGGGGAGACTGACAGGGAGCTGTATAGGGCTGATTCTGGAGAGGCACAGCCCACAGTGGCTGTGCTCACCTGGGTGGCATCCGCAGGAAGCCCTCAGACCCTGGCCAGCCTGGTCTCTACTTCTCACTCCAGGTTCAGGGCTGGCAGCTATCCCATTCATCTCACTCCCCTTCCCTCAGGCCAGAATTATCGTCCACAGCCCCAGGCCCCTGTGCACCAGCCTCCTCATCCAGTTCACCCTCAGATGTCCAACTCTACATGGCTAGAACCGAGGCCAGTCTCACTCCAAGCTCATTCACCTGCCCAGCTGCCCAAGCTGAAATCCACAGTTGCCCTGGACCCCGACCCCACTCCCACCCCCTGACCCAGCTCACCTCAAACCTCATCAGTCCTGGGCACCACACCTCTCCAGGTGGCCACCACAGCCAACAGCCAGTCTTCCAGCCCCTACCCTGGCTCCACTGAGCCGCCAGAGGGATCCATTAAAAATGTCCTGGCACTGCTGGGCTCAGAACCCTGAAAGGGATCCCTGTTTCACTCTGGGTCAGGGTCCCATCCTCAAAGCAGTCACTTCCAGAGCCCCATGGAGCCTCCTCTCCTGTGATATCCACCCTCATTCTGCCCCAGGCCCACCAGCTGCCTCTCTGCTGCCTATCACGTGCACATTCCTCTGCCAGAGCCTTGCCCTGGTGATGCCATCTGCTGCCTGGGCATCCTCATGCCAGCCTGTCCCACTTCGTAGCAGCCTTGGATGCCTCCTCAGAGAGGTACCTCACTGACCATCAGGACTCCCACTCCCTGCTGGATCCCCTTCCCCAATGACACCTGTCCCCTCAAATGCAAGCCCTGTGGGAATTCAGCCCCATCTGCAAGTGCAGTGTGGCAGGGCGGCCCTTCTCCCTTTCCTGCCCATCCATCTTGCCTAATGGGGTGTGGGAGGGGAAATGGGGCACTCCTGGGCTTCTAGGAGGTACAGAGAAACTGGGTGGGGACCCACCAGGTCCAGCCTGGCTCCTGAACCCTGGCCCCTGCCCCTCGGTACCTGCCTGCCTCATCCCACCAAGCCTCAGGGCCATTTTGAGCCCCCACCCCAAGTCTTCCATCTCTTGATGTATAGGGCTGGGGGGGTCTCCATGTACAGACACACTAGTTCACACTGGGCTTTCATGGGTTTATTTTCCAAGGGGAAGGGCCCCTCGGGAAGCCGGGATCCGAGTCCTGTGTGGCACCTTGCAGGCTCCCAGCTGCTGTGTTGTGGCCACGGTTCCAGCCTGAGACACGTGGCCATGTGGGCACCCTTCTTCCTGACGCTGACCGTCCTTCCACAGGGGCTGCACTGGATGGGGCCTGAGCTACAACTTCACCCACCTGGACGGGTACTTGGACCTTCTCAGGGAGAACCAGCTCCTCCCAGGTAAACTATGGGCTCTGCTCTCCCAGCCCTCCTGCACCCCCTTGCCCTGCCCACCCTCTCCCTCACCCAGCCCTTCCGAGTCCTGGCTGGAGCCCACCCAGGACTGGCATTGGTGCTGGAGCACAGGCCTGGCAGAGCACCGGTATTGTGTGCGACGGGCAGTGGGGCAGCCCTCCTGTGTTGCAGGGTTTGAGCTGATGGGCAGCCCCTCGGGCCACTTCACCGACTTTGAGGACAAGCAGCAGGTGTTTGAGTGGAAGGAGTTGGTCTCCAGCCTGGCCAGGAGATACATCGGTGGGCGGGCGCAGGCCCTGGGGCCCCAGAGCGGGGAGAGTACTCCTGGGCAGGCTGCCCCCTGGTCACCCAGGCTCCCCCCCCAGTCTGGAACCCCTTTGAGCCAGGACTTCCTGATGGGGAGCGGAGGCTGGCCTGGGTGGGGGCAGGGTTCATCTTGAGTCAGACACCCTTCATCACCTTGCACTGTCCCTCCCTGGGAGTCACTGAGGCGAGATTCACCTGTGCTGGGGGGACAGCAGGGGTCCTCTGCAGGTAGGTACGGACTGGCGCATGTTTCCAAGTGGAACTTCGAGACGTGGAACGAGCCAGACCACCATGACTTTGACAACATCTCCATGACCATGCAAGGTGTGTGTGGCTTCCTGGGGTCCTGCCCAGCTGAAAGGGGCAGAGGAGGGCAGGAGCGGAGGCTAAGCCGCTGGTCCCCAGGGCAGGTGTGGACGCAGCGCTTCTCCCCGACCTCAGGCTTCCTCAACTACTACGATGCCTGCTCCGAGGGTCTGCGCACCACCAGCCCCGCCCTGCGGCTGGGCGGCCCCGGGGACTCCTTCCACCCCCAACCGCGATCCCCGCTGAGCTGGGGCCTCCTGCGCCACTGCCACAACGGCACCAACTTCTTCACCGGAGAGGTGGGCGTGCGGCTGGACTATATCTCCCTCCACCGAAAGGTATGCCCTGCCCCTCTGCCCGCCCCGGGGTCCTGCGCCCTCAGCCGGGGTGCCCAGGCCATGCTGACTGGTGGTGCTGAGGCAGCCCGGCCCGCAGGGTGCACGCAGCTCCATCTCCATCCTGGAGCAAGAGAAGGCCGTGGCGCAGCAGATCCGGCAGTTCTTCCCCAAGTTCGCGGACACCCCCATTTACAATGACGAGGCTGACCCGCTGGTGGGCTGGTCCCTGCCGAAGCAGTGGAGGGCCGACGTGACCTACGCGGCCATGGTGGTGAAGGTGGGCCGGCGCAACGCCCTGCGCGCCCCGCAGCCACCTTCGTCCCGGGACGGGATAGGGGAGCGATGGCCGCGCCACGCTATCCCAGCCGCCCTGGACACCCGCAGGTCATTGCCCAGCACCAGAACCTGCTGCTGGCCAACACCAGCTCCGCCATCCCCTACGCGCTCCTGAGCAACGACAACGCCTTCCTGAGTTACCACCCGCATCCCTTCGCGCAGCGCACCCTCACCGCGCGCTTCCAGGTCAACAACACCCGCCCGCCGCACGTGCAGCTGCTGCGAAAGCCGGTGCTCACCGCCATGGGGCTGCTGGCGCTGCTGGGTGAGTCGGGGCCGCTGGGATGGGCCGGCCAGGGCCCTCCAGGCTGGGACGCGAAGGCCCCGCTGCGGGGAGCGCACTTCTCCAGCCGCGCGCTTCCCGGGGTTGGCCTCCCCTGAGGTGTGGCGAGGCGGGGCCTGGGGACTTCTTCCCCCAGGGAAGGGGGAGCGAGTGGAGGGAGGGGGTGGGGGAAGGGGGCGGGGCAGCGACCCCACGCGGGAATGGCGCCCCCACCCCGCAGACGAGGAGCAGCTCTGGGCCGAGGTGTCGCGGGCCGGGAAGGTCCTGGACAGCAACCACACGGTGGGGGTCCTGGCCAGCGCCCACCGCCCGGAGGGCCCGGCCGACGCCTGGCGCGCCGCGGTGCTGATCTACGCGAGCGACGACACCCGCGCCCACGCCAACCGCAGCGTCCCAGTGACCCTGTGGCTGAGCGGGGTGCCCCCCGGCCCCGGTGAGCCAGTGTCCCAGGGAGGTCTGCCCTGCGGGGGCTCTGGAGGGGGCGGGGAAGGGGGCGGGACGGGGGGGGGCGGGATCTGGAGGGGGCGGGGCTGGGGCGGGACGGGGGGGCGGGACCGGTGAGCCCAGGCCCGAGTGTCCGGCTCCGCAGGCCTGGTCTACGTCACTCGCTACCTGGACAACCGACTCTGCAGCCCCGAGGGCGTGTGGCGGCGACTGGGCCGGCCGGTCTTCCCCTCAGCCGAGCAGTTCCGGCGCATGCGCGCGGCCGAGGTGGGCGGGCCGCGGAGGGGCGAGGGGCCGGGCCGGGGTCCCAGGGGTGTGGGTAGGGTGTGGGGGGAGAACAGGGGTGGGGACCCCGAGTGGGTATGCGTCGGGGGGCGGTGGGCTGGGGGCGTTCGCCCCGAGGTCGGGCTGAGTGTGCTTAGCTCGCCGGGACAAGCCGGAGGACCCGCCACTGCGCGCAGGACCCTGTGGCCGAGGCGCCGCACCCCTTCCCCGCCGGCGGCCGCCTGACCCTGCACCCTGCGCTGCCGCTGCCGTCGCTCCTGTTGGTGCACGTCTGCGCGCGCCCTGAGAAGCCGCCTGGCCAGGCAAGTCGCAGCCCCCACACCTGCGCCGGGCGCGGACTTCCCCCTCCCCGACCCCATCACAGCCCCTCCCTCCCCCAGGTCACGCGGCTCCGCGCTCTGCCCCTGACCCGAGGGCAGCTGGTTCTGGTCTGGTCGGATGAGCACGTGGGCACCAAGTGCGTGAGTGGGGCCACTCGTACCCCTGCCTGGTCCTAGGCGTGCCCCGGGACCCGACCCCTTCACCCGTGCGTTCACCCTTGCCACTCTCGGTGGCCCACCAGCAGCCCTGCATCCCTTCACCTCACACACTGGGCCTGACGCCAGGTTCTCCTAGGGGACATGAAGTGGACAGTCGGGCTCCAGCCTTCTCCTCCACCCCTGTCGGTGCAGGAAGAGTGCCCAGGGGTGTGGGGAGGTGGCAGAGGGAACGGGGGTGTGGGTCCGCCCAGTCCTCCCCAGCCTTGATCTTGGCCTGAGCTCCCCAGGTGCCTGTGGACATATGAGATCCAGTTCTCCCAGGATGGGAAGGTGTACACCTCGGTCAGCAGGAAGCCGTCGACCTTCAACCTGTTTGTGTTCAGCCCCAGTGAGTCCACCACCCATGGCCCTGGCCTCGGCCACCCCAGTCTTTGGGTGGGGGTCTCGAGAAGCCTGTGGTCAGGGGGCTTTTGGGACATGGGCAGGTTTGTGTTGACACACGTCCAAGTTAGCACACATGTCCCCGTGTCTCCAGACACAGGTGCTGTCTCCGGCTCCTACCGAGTTCGAGCCCTGGACTACTGGGCCCGGCCAGGCCCCTTCTCAGACTCAGTGCGGTACCTGGCAGCCCCTGCGCCAGGAGGGCCATCCCCTGCCAGCAACCCGTGAACCTGTGCTGAGCCCCGGCGGGCTGCACCTCCCCGGCAGTCGGCTGGTTGGGCTGCTCTGCTCCCCTGCTGCCCTCCGCCACCCGCCTTTACAAAATACTTTTATATTTTATTTTTCTTTCGTATCTTGGTACCAACACCCCTTTTAAAGTGGCTTTACACTCAGTCTCAGGCCAAGGCCCTAGGCACATTTGGGGGTGGCCACAAGGGGAAACCCCAGCGGCTGAACCCCTGAGGACCCACCCAGAGCGAGGCCCCTTTCCTCCCCGTTCCCACTCAGACTGCCCCAGTCCTGGACCGGAAGTGTGTTGAGCCCCTGGAGGGCTGGGGGCCTGTCCCTGGGCCAGGCTGGGGAACCAGCTCAGCCCTGCCCACCCGGGTTTCTGGGATCCTTTGCGTTCTTGCTTGTTCTGCAGAGTGGGGAGCTGAGGCCCCATGAGGGAAGACCCCTGTACCCCAGCAGGGTGGAGGGTGGGGTGGGGGCACCCCTTGCAGCCCAGGCCGTGCCCAGCAGCAGTATTCACCATGGTCTGTGTCTCCACCACAGACTGTCCTAGCTGCAGATTTGAGACGTGGCAGGGCCAGATGAGGACAATTCGGTGATCGTTAACTGAGATGGAGGCAGGGTGCCAGGAAGCCACGGGGCAGGGTTGCCCCCAGGGGCACTCACCAGTCCAGGCAGGGCTGGGCGCCCTGGTGAGGAGCTGAGACTTTCTGCCCAAGGGTGTGGCCAGGAGCCCAGGAACCAAGGCCCCTCTCTCTTCCCTTGCTCCAGCAGCCTCCAGGGCCACCTTTGGCGGCACTCAGCCAGAGGGCTGGGGCACAGGGACTCTACAGGTTACTCTGGAGGCTGTCTGGGGCTCTGGAGGGGATGGGGGCAGTGAGCCCACTGGCTTCACTGTATCTCCCAAAGCCCATGTCCCTTGCCTGCTCCCAACCAACATGGGCCCCCAAGGTGCTGGGGTGGGACAGAGACCCCACGAGGGACCCTCCCCTCACTCTTGGACCTGGCTCTTGTGGCTTTTGGCAAAAATAGCCATATATATTCCAAGTTTATCCCTCAGCTGGGATTCCTGGTGTGAGCCTGGCCCCCAGGGTGGTAGCTGGATCCTCCTCCGGAGGCAGAAGTCAGCAGGGGGTCCTGAGGCCCCACAGCGCTGGCACCAGTCTTGGCTGAATGACAAAGCTGCATCTCTCTCCTTGCCGGTGAGGCTCTGTCTCTGTCACCTTCCCTAGTGGCCATCAGCTTGCCAACAAGTCCCCACCCTCCAGTCACGCTGATGGGGTCGCTTCGGTCTTCGCTGAGAGTGGGTCAGGCTTGAGGCCGTGCCAGGAACCAGGGAAGCCCATGCTGGCCGTCAGCTTAACACAGCCTTGTCCCTGCCACTGGGTACTTTGTGCCTGGGTCCCTGGAGCAGTCGCTGGGTGGCAAGATGAGACTGCATTTGATGTCCCCTGTCCACAGGACCTCCGGAGAGTGGGTGTCCTCTGGACAAATAGAGGCACTTCTGTGGGATACAGGACCCTCACTCTGCCTGTTCTTCCAGCCCAGGGCTTGCCTTTCCCTAGTCGCCTTGTTCCCAAGCTTCTCATCTTTGTCTCCTAAGTCTGGCCAACCTTTCTATGGATGCTGCCCGTTGGTTCTGCTGTGGGGCACCTTTTCCCTCTTCCAGGGCCAGCCCCCCGGCTCTGATGCTGTACCAGTTCCCTTCCGGGTGACAGTGTGCACCCTGCATCCATAAACCGCCTCTGCACTTTCCCTTCTCGTCCGGAGGCTGGTGGGATGATTGTCACGAAGCCCTCAGTGTGGGCCGAGGCTCTGGCAGCAATTCAGGAGGAGCAGTTTCATGGGACCTCTGGTCTGTTGCCCACAGGACCGACTTCCAGACATGCTGGGGCTGAGTCTGCAGTACTTGGGTAGACACTGCAAGGTCTTGGCTCTTCCGGGGCGGCCGAGTCACATGGGAACTTCGCCAAGTGACTGGAGGATGCGCTTTGCCTGGGATGCGAGGTCTGGGCTTGCTGGGGGCATGGCGCTTCTGCCAGATGCTCTGGGCAGGGCTGGGCCTGCTGGGCACCCACACTTGTAGCAGGTGGAGCTGTCACAGCCCGAACCCGCTGCGGGGCTTCTGGCCAACATTACCTGCTGTCCAGGAAATGGGTGGGAGCGGGACACTTGGGTGTGCACACTGCTCCCCAAGCCCAGATCCACCCGAGACGGAGTCTCACTCTGTCACCCAGGCTGGAGTGCAGTGGTGTGATCTCGGCTCACTGCAGCCTTCTCCTGGGCTCAAGCAATTCTGCCTCAGCCTCTCAAGTGGCTTCGATTGCAGGTGCCTGCTACCACACCAGGCTAATTTTTGTATTTTTAGTAGAAACAGGGTTTCACCATGTTGGTCAGGCTGGTGACCTCGAACTCCTGACCTCAGGTGGTCCTTGTGTCAGATAAGTACCCACCGTGTGCAGACTTTCTGCGTAGAAACTGGCTTGCCCATCCCCTCTTCCCACAGCGGCTGGTGTCATTGGTCATCTTATCACTGCTGCAGACCCAGAAGGTACTCCAGAAATGCGTGTGTGCCTGAGCTGTGGGGACCTGGTCAGAGCCAGCTCTGATGCCACACCTTTCTGGATGGGGCCTCTGGGACCTGCTGCTGCTGCTCCTGGGGCACTGTCCCTGCAGGGTGTGTGGAGGCCCAGCTCCCACCTCTTTGCACAGGCTGGGTCGAGTCCAGGCCAGCGACCACTGGCTCTGTCCAGAAGCTCAGGCTGGTGGCTGAGACCCCAGTGCTGGCAACTATCCCAGGCGGTGAGGTGGCCAGTCCGTCAGACCCACATTTTGTATTTTGTGTGAACTTTGATCTGCCCCTGTGATGTTCCCCAGGCAGCTGCTGCTGGCACGGATGTGCCTTCCTCTCCTTGGAGCATCTCTAGGTGTGGCCGTGCCAGCGTCTAATCTGGGGCCAGTCCTGGGCAGAGCAGCATGGGCACAGACACAGATGGCACTCTCGCATGGGGTGGCCCGGCTGGCGACTCAGCGCCCTTCCCTATGCCCGCCTGCCATGTGCCCTCTGCGTCTCAGGTCCCTCCTTGCTGTGCACCTGCTGATTTCTCAGCAGATAAGGGCCCCTGTGGGGTGAAGCCCTCAGTGGGGCTTGGGCGCTGGGCACTGGCCCTGTTTGTCCTGCCTGTGGCCGAGGAGAAAAGCCATGGGCGCCGGGCCCCACTGCCTTCACGGCTGTCTCACCTTTTCAGAGGGAGAAGCCAGGGTCAGCCGCCCCATCTAAGAATCACTCCTGTTTCCGTGGCAACCCTTGTCCTCCACTCGTGCCTCCTCCCATGCCTCTGTGGGGGTGGGGAGGGGTCAGGAGGGGCATTTTGAGGAACTGTGAAACAATTTCCCCGCTGAATGCTTAGACCTGGCTCCGAAAATTTGTCACCTGATCCCAGGACCCCATCTGCAGGTTCTGTGTCCTGGGTCACTCAGGCACCAATGACCTCAGGGCCCAGAGGGGGCGGTGGATGGCCAGGAGGCTGCTCTAAGCCTGGGCCCTCACCACAATTAGGGGTGTGGCAGACTCCATTGGGGGTAGGGGGCCTCCCTTTCCTTGGCCCCACCCACATTGGGACATTACCACATGGATGAGACCTGGCCTGCCCCCCAGGGTGACCACCCCAACTGTAGAGCTGTTGGCCCCACAGGGTCATGGGGTGACCCTTATGCTGTGCTGAAGTGCAGGACCCAAGAAGTAAAGGGACAGGACACTGAAGAACTGGAGAAGAGCAGCTGGACTTGGGGGGCCATGCCACCTGTGAGTGGGGACAGGCGAGGCCCGGAGCACGCAGACGTGTCTGTATTTATTAGGTACAAGCAGGGGGCATCGTCTATAGGCTTAATGATAGGGCATACATAATCATGTACGTCATAATCGTGTGCCCATGATGTCACCTGGGCAGAGGTGGGCCGTGCGCAGCAGGGGGCCATGCTGTGCGCAGTATTAGAGGGTCATGTACAGAAAAGGGGTCCACGCCCATTAGGTCACCGAGGCAAGGAGGTGGGCTGTGTGCAACAGATGTCGTGCACAACACTTCTTATCTGGGGGCTGGAGACTTCAGAGGGTTTCTGATAGAAGGATACTGTAAGCCAGTGCAGTGGGAGCTGACAGACTTGTGCTCTTCTCTAAGATATTTTATGGGAGGATGATTTGAGCTAGCAGAGAAGCGAGAAAAGGCTGACAGGGTGTACAGCTGCCGTGACTGGTCACACCAGAGGGGCTCTTCTCCCTCGGTTACTTCCAGGATCTCAGGCTTAGGCCTACTTTCCACAGGAACTGGATGCAGGCACTACAGCTCCTCTATCAGGAGGAGAGGCTCTTGGTCCAAGCCTGCCATACGGCGTATGCCCTTTCAGGCAGGGACGCCACCGCCTGGGTCTTTGGTTCTCGTCCTGGTCTGGCTGTTTTCCCATGTGCTGCTTCTGTTCTGTGACTGCTCCGGGCATTCCTCCCACTACAAACTACTATATGGTTCTATGGAAGGATTGTATCAGTCACACTGAATGTGTTGGTGCAGCGCCAACTACATCCGTTATATGATTATATAGAAAGATTATATGGAAATAAGTGTGGTTACATATATCAGCTAGATATGGTAAGCAGTAAGTTATGTGGTTATACAGAAAGATTGTATGGGACTAAGTGTGTTCATATATACATAAGCTAGATAGAGTAAGCAGTGAGTTTTACTTCAGGCACTAATTGTGCCTGGGGTCTGCACAGTTCTCCTTCCTCGGTGCCTATGGGGGGTGTTACTCACACCCAACACCAGGTCAGGAATCCCTGCTGCAGCTTTCTGGCAGAGGGGTCCCACCTGGGCTGAAGAGCGGCGCCTCCCCACCAAGGCCCAGGCTGGGACCCCACACAGCAGCCCTTCTCTTGCTTCCATGCCCCGGTGCAGCCCGTCTCTTGGGGCCTTGGTGCCTGGCTTATAGGATAGCAATTCCTCCAGGGCTACAAGGGAGGGGCAGAGGGAAGCCAGGGACAGGCTCTGGGTGCCCCACTGTCCACCACTGCTGCCCAGGGCACTGCACTTGGTATAGCAGCAGAAACGCCAGCAGAGTCACCTGGAGCTCGACCATGGTGTGAAGGTGCTGTATAGGCCAGGTCCCTCTGGGTGGAGATGTGTAGAGATGGCACAGGCCGGGCACCTCCGGGTGGAGATGTGTAGAGATGGCACAGGCCAGGTCCTCCGGGTGGAGATGTGTAGATATGGCACAGGCCGGGTCCCTCTGGGTGGAGATGTGTAGAGATGGCACAGGCCGGGCACCTCTGGGTGGAGATGTGTAGAGATGGCACAGGCCGGGTCCTCTGGGTGGAGATGTGTAGAGATGGCACAGGCCAGGCCCCTCCAGGTGGAGATGTGTAGAGATGGCACAGGCTGGGTCTCTTTGGGTGGAGATGCATAGAGATGGCACAGGCCAGGCCTCTTTGGGTGGAGATGTGTAGAGATGGCACAGGCCGGGTCCTTCTGGGTGGAGAGGTGGAGAGATGGCACAGGTCAGGCCCCTCTGGGTGGAGATGTGTAGAGATGGTATAGGCCGGGCCCCTCTGGGTGGAGAGGTGGTGAGATGGCACAGGCCAGGCCCCTCTGGGTGGACAGGTGGTGAGATGGCACAGGTCGGGTCCTCTGGGTGGAGAGATGGAGAGATAGGTCCAGCCTTCAGCCCCAAGCCATTTCAGCTGGGCCTGGCCAGTGTCTTCTCTGGCCTTGGGTAGGGATCCGGCTTGGGCTCAGGAGTCCATGTCTGTGGGGACAGGTGCCAGTCACAGCAGGGGTGCTGGGGAGTCTGGGCTGCAGGATCCCCTCCGCCTGCCCAGCCCAGGAGCTCTGAGCCCTTCCTTGTCTCACGAGGACACTAAGCTCCTGGTGGGTGCCTCCCAAGACTGCATTCGCCCTCGTCACCTCCCAAAGCCCCACCTCCCATTGGGGGTTTGGGCTTAAGATACACATTTTTGGGGACAACGACATTCAGTCCATAGCAGGGACTCCTGGTGAAGCTCAGAAATGCCTGTGCCCTCTGACCTGGGCTGGACTTCCGCATTCTCCAGACGGTGAGCATGGGGACCCCTGTGTGTCTGTGACCACGTCACTGGAGTGCCAGGGTGAGTCGCCCCTTCAGACAGTGGCTCTAGGAAGCACAGGGATAAGCCAGCTCTGAGCCCCAATGAGAAGCTCCATCAAGAACATCACGTGGAGATAGGAGGTCCCAGGAGAGGAGGGAAGCAGAAGTGGTCATTCGCGCATTTAAAGTTGGAAATGACCCTCAGCCACTCTCACGCATCCACGACACTGAAGGAGTGTCTACCTTCCAGCCCTCCATGGTTGCCTCTCCTCTGCCTCTTTCTAAAAAGCTAATCTAGTTATCAGGTATTTATTTATTTATTTTGAGATGGAATCTCGCTCTGTCACCCAGGCTGGAGTGCAGTGGTGCAATTTTGGCTCATTGCAACCTCCCCACCAGGTTCAAACGATTCTCCTGCTTCAGCCTCCTGAGTAGCTGGGATTACCGGCGCTTGCCATCATGCATGGCTAATTTTTGTATTTTTAGTAGAGATGGGGTTTCACCATCTTGAACAGGCTGGTCTTGAACTCCTGACCTCGTGATTCACCCACCTTGGCCTCCCAAAGTGCTGGGATTACAGGTGTGAGCCACCACACCTAGTCGATAATCTAGTTATTGATTTTTTATTTTTTTGAGACAGAGTCTCACTCTGTCATCCAGGCTGGAGTGCAGTGGTTCGATCTCAGTTCACTGCAGCCTCCATATCCCAGGTTCAGGCAGTTCTGCCTCAGCCTCCCAAGTAGCTGGAACTACAGGCACCTGTCACCACTAAGTTTCTTTTCTTTTCTTTTCTTTTTGAGATGGAGTCTTGCTCTGACGCCAGGCTGGAGGGCAGTGGCGCAATCTTGGCTCACTGCAACCTCTGCCTCCTGGGTTCAAGCAATTCTCCTGCCTCAGCCTCCCAAGTAGCTGGAGTTACAGGTGTGCGCCACCACGCCTGGCTAATTTTTTTATTTTTGGTAGAGACAGGGTTTCACCATATTGGTCAGGCTGGTCTCAAACTCCTGACTTCATGATCCTTCCACTTTGGCCTCCCAAAGTGCTGTGATTACAGGTGTGAGCCACCATGCCCAGCCTAATTTTTGTATTTTTAATAGAAACAGGATTTCACCATGTTGGCCAGGCTAGTCTTGAACTCCTGACCTCAAATAATCCACCTGTCTCAGCCTCCCAAAGTGCAGGAATTACAGGTGTGAGCCACCACACTCAGCCATTTGTTTTAAATAACACCTTTACTCGACACTCAACAAGCTGCTGTTTAACGTGTAAGAGCGCGGTGGCTCACACCTGTAATCCCAGCACTTTGGGAGGCTGAGGCGGGCAAATCACGAGGTCAGGAGTTCAAGACCAGCCTAATATGGTGAAACCCCGTCTCTACTAAAAATACAATATATACATATATTGTATTTTATAAAAATAATATATATATAATTTATTTTATATAAATTTTATAAAAATACAATATATATATACGTATATATATATAGTATTGGAATGAATGCTTATTCATTCCAGCCCCCACCTCCCAGCCCCTGCTGGCCCTTTGTGGTAGATTCTGCAGAATTTTCTACCTAGATGATCTTGCCTTTTAGCTGGGTGTGGTGGCTGGTGCCTGTAATCCCAGCCACTTGGGAGGCTGAGGCGGGTGAATCACGAGGTCAGGAGTTCAAGACCAGCCTGGCTAACATGGTGAAACCCCGTCTCTACTAAAAATACACTAAATACATATATATATATATTAGCTCGGTGTGGTAGCAGGTGCCTGTAATCCCACCACTTGGGAGGCTGAGGCAGGAGAATTGCTTGCATCCAGGAAGTGGAGGTTGCAGTGAGCCGAGATTGCACCACTGCACTCTAGCCCGGGCAACAGTGTGAGAGACTGTCTCAAAATATAAACAAATAAATAAATTATAAATAAAGTGTAAGAGCTGATCGATTTTGATGTGTGGACTCCATGAGACTGTAATCACAGTTGAGATGGAGACCTCTCCATCACCTGAAAGCCTGTTTCCTGCCCCTTGGAGTCCCTCCCCTCCTCCCCTCCTCCCCTCCCCCCCTCCTCCCCTCCCCCCCTCCTCCCCTCCTCCCCTCCTCCCCTCCTCCCCTCCTCCCCTCCTCCCCTCCCCCCGTCCTCCCCTCCTCCCCTCCTCCCTTCCTCCCCTCCTCCCCTCCTCCCCTCCTCCCTTCCTCCCCTCCTCCCCTCCTCCCCTCCTCCCCTGACCCTGAGCCATTCCCAGCAGCTGCTGACCTGGTTTCTGTAACCATAGATTAATTGGCTTTTTCTAGGCTGGGCTCGGTGGCTCATGCCCGTAATCCCAGCACTTTGGGAGGCTGAGGTGGGTGCACACCTGAGGTCAGGAGTTCGAGACCAGCCTGGCCAACATGGTGAAACCCCATCTCTACTAAAAATATAAAACTTAGCTGGGCGTGGTGGACACCTGTAATCCCAGCTACTCAGGAGGATGAGGCACAAGAATCGATTGAACCTGGGAGGCAGAGGCTGCAGTGAGCTGAGATCGCACCACTGCACTCCAGCCTGGGTGACAGAGCAAGATCCTGTCTCAAAAAAAAACAAACTGTCTTTTTCCGGAATTTTTTTTTTTGAGATGGAGTTTCGCTCTTGTTACCCAGGCTGGAGTGCAATGGCGCGATCTCGGCTCACCACAACCTCCGCCTCCTGGGTTCAGGCAATTCTCCTGCCTCAGCCTCCTGAGTAGCTGGGATTACAGGCACGCGCCACCATGCCCAGCTAATTTTTTGTATCTTTAGTAGAGACGGGGTTTCACCATGTTGACCAGGATGGTCTCGATCTCTTGACCTCGTGATCCACCGGCCTCAGCCTCCCAAAGTGCTGGGATTACAGGCTTGAGCCACCACGCCCGGCCTTTCTGGAATTTTATAGAAATGAAATCAGGCACAGTGTGTGATTCCACTGACGTCTTTCACAAGTCTTTCCCAGAATTATTCTGGGTGTCTTCCTTTTCACTCCTCCAGGCCCCAGAGCAGGGGTGTCGGGCAGCTGCCTTGCCCGCTCCCTTGCTGAAGGACACGAAGGTTGTTTCTAGTTTGCGTGATTGCCGGTAACGCTGCTCTGAGGGTTTGTGTACGCGCGTGTGTCTATAACCGTGCGTCATTTCTGTCAGGTGAAGACCCAGTGGTGGCACGGCGGGCTCCTGTGATCGCTGTAGGCTCAACTTTGTTTCCCTCTTTCTTAGAGACAGACTCTCGCCTGTCGCCCAGGCCAGAGTGCAGTGGTGTGATCACGGCTCACTGCAAGCCCTGCCTCCCGGGCTCAAGCAATGCTCTCACCTCAGCCTCCTAAGTACCCGGGACTCGAGAGTGGGTGTGCGCCACCTTGCTTGGCTAAGTTTTGTCTTTTTTTTTTTTTTTTTTTTGCCAATCATTGAGAGCTTGTAAGGTTGCTGAGGTTGGTTGGCCTTGAACTCTTGGCCTCGCCTTCGCAAGTGCCACGACATCCGGCCGGAGCCACTTTGGGCCCCGATTTTTGTCTTTTTTTGTAGAGATAGGGTTTCGACACGTTGCCCAGGCTGGTCTCAAACTCTTGAACTGGAGTGATCCTCCCACTTGGCCTCCCAAAGTGCAGAGATTATAGGTGTGAGACACTGCGCCTGGCCAACTTTTCTTTTATATATATTTTATTGCATCTTAGGTTTTGGGGTACATGTGAAGAGCATGCAAGATTGTTGCATAGGTACATACATGGCAGTGTGGTTTGCTGCCTATAAAGTTTACTAAACTATCTTCCAAAATGGTCATATCACTTTACGTGGTACCAGCGACATATGAAAGTCACACTTGCGGGGCCGGGCGCGGTGGCTCAAGCCTGTAATCCCAGCACTTTGGGAGGCCGAGGCGGGTGGATCATGAGGTCAAGAGATCGAGACCATCCTGGTCAACATGGTGAAACCCCGTCTCTACTAAAAATACAAAAAATTAGCTGGTCATGGTGGCGCGTGCCTGTAATCCCAGCTACTCGGGAGGCTGAGGCAGGAGAATTGCCTGAACCCAGGAGGCGGAGGTTGTGGTGAGCCGAGATCGCGCCATTGCACTCCAGCCTGGGTAACGAGCGAAACTCCGTCTCAAAAAAAAAAAAGAAAGTCGCACTTGCTGCGCGTCCTCATTTGATGGATTTTTCTCTGTTGATTTTGTACCCTCCACCTTGCCAAGTGTGCTTATTCATTCCAGCCCCCAGCCCCCAGCCCCCAGCCCCCAGCCCCCAGCCCCCGCTGGCCCTTTGCGGTAGATTCTGCAGAATTTTCTACCTAGATGATCTTGCCTTTTATAAGTAAATACCATTTCACTTCTTCCCCCGCCCCCAATTTGGATCCTTTTATTTCTTTTTCCAGACACGTTGTCCTGGCTGGAAGCTGATGACGATGCCGGATGGAGGTGGAGTGTGAAACCCATGTTTCCTGATTTCAGGGAAAGCTTCATCCTTCACAGTTAGATGTGATGTTGGCTTTAAGATTTTTTTGGTAGATGTCTGTATTAATCAGAGTTCTCGGGCCAGGCGTGCTGGCTCACGCCTATAATCCAAGCACTTTGGAGGCCAAGGCAGGCAGATCACCTGAGGTCGGGAGTTCAAAACCAGCCTGACCAACATGGTGAAACCCCCATCTTTAAAAAAAAAATCAGGGTTCTCTAGAGGGACAGAACTAATAGGATAGAGTTTCTTAAGGAGTATTAAGGTACATGATCACAAGGTCCCACCATAGGCCGCCTGCGAGCCGAGGAGCAAGGAAGCCAGTCTGAGTCCCAAAGCTGAAGAACTTGGAGCCTGATGTTTCAGGAACATGCAGCCTGGGAGATAGACAGAGGCTGGGAGGCTAAGCCAGTGCAGGCTTCTCGACTTTTTCTACCTTCTTTTCATTCTGGCCACGCTGGCATCTGATGAGGTGGTGCCCACCCAGATGGAGGATGGGTCTGCCTCTCCCAGTCCACTGACTGGGCAGTCTCCTGTGGCAGCACCCTCACAGACACACCCAGGATCAGTGCTTTGCATCCTTCACTGCAGTCGACACTCAGGATTAACACACAGTGCCTTTTCCCGTGTTGAGGAAGTTCTTTTCTATTCCTGCTTTGTTGACAGTTGATTTTTAAAATTGGGCACGAATGTTGGGTTTTGTCAAACCCTTTGTGTCAACTGAGATCACATTGCTTTTCTGTCTGTTAACATGGGAAGGTGCAGCCCGGCGCAGCGGCTCACACCTATAATCCCAGGACTTTGGGAGGCTGAGGAGGGTGGATCACTTGAGGTCAGGAGTTTGAAACCAGCCTGGCCAACATGGTGAAACCCCGTCTCTACTAAAACACAAAATTAGCCTGGCATGGTGGTGGGCACGTGTAATCCCAGCTACTCGGGAGGCTGAGGCAGAGAAATAGCTTGAACCAGGGAGGTGGCGTTTGTGGCTGAGATTGCACCACTGCATTCCAGCCTAGGTGACAGAATGAGACTGTCTCAAAAAAATATGGTAAGGTGCATTGATTTTCTTTCTTTCTTTCTTTCTTTTTTTTTGAGACGGAGTTTTGCCCTTGTTACCCAGGCTGGAGTGCAATGGCACGATCTCAGCTCACCGCAACCTCCGCCTCCTGGGTTCAGGCAATTCTCCTGCCTCAGCCTCCTGAGTAGCTGGGATTACAGGCACGCGCCACCATGCCCAGCTATGTTTTTGTATTTTTAGTAGAGATGGGGTTTCACCATGTTGACCAGGATGGTCTCGATCTCTTGACCTCGTGATCCACCCGCCTCGGCCTCCCAAAGTGCTGGGATTACAGGCTTGAGGCACCGCGTCCGGCCGGTAAGGTGCATTGATTTTCAAATGTTAAAACTGAGATGGAACAGGGACCCCTCTTGGTGGAAATAAAGGGAAGTCTCGAGTGCCTTCAGGAGAAATTCCGGGCCCTCGCCAGCCCTGAGAAGTAAATGAGCAGCCTGAAAAGCGAGACACTCCGAGCAGCTGAAACAGCAGCCAGGGTGCTGGGGACGCTGATTCCCATCGGGACCCAGATCGAATCTCAGGAGTGGCTTCTGAAAAGCCGCAGTGGCCTCCTCCACCAAGGACCCAGATCGAATCTCAGGAGTGGCTTCTGAAAAGCCGAAGTGGCCTCCTCCACCAAACAGATCTGCCGGCCCACAGGCCTAGGATGCGGGGATCTGGGGACCGAACTCTGCCCGTTGCTTTTGTGTTTCTTCCTGTGGGGCCTAGAGGGAGTCACGGCCACGAACTAGAGTTAACACTCTTCTCTGCTGACGCCAACTTTTTAAACAAAGCTGCTCTTCCTCAATGGCAAATCAGAAAATCTTTTTTTTTTTTTTGAGACGGGGTCTCATTCTGACCCCCAGGCTGCAGTGCAGTGGCTCAGTCTTGGCTCACTGCAACCTCTGCCTCCCAGGTTCAAGCAATTCTTCTGCCTCAGCCTCCTGAGTAGCTGAGATTACAGGCATGAGCCAACACGCCCAGCTAATTTTTGTATTTTTAGTAGAGATGGGGTTTCACCATGTTGGCCAGGCTGGTTTGGAACTCCTGGCTTCAAGTGATCCACCTGCCTCTGCCTCCCAAAGCGCTGGGGTGACAGGCGTGATCCCACCACGCCCGGCCTCTCTGTTTTCTGTTTAATTGATTTCTGCTGTGATCTTTACGTCTGCTGACTTCGAGTGCCGTTTGCTCGGGTTCTTCGTTTCTTTGGAGCTGAGCTCGCTGATGTCAGCCTGTCCTTAGTGTGCGTCTTCTGTGTTGTGGGTTTCTAAGGACTGCTTTAATGGCATCCCACTGTTTTGGATGTGGTGCTTTTCATTTGCATTCTGTGCAATATATATATGCATATTTTACACGGAGTCTCTCTCTGTTACCCAGGTTGGAGTGCAACCGGCTAATATTTGTATTTTGAGTAGAGACGGGGTTTCGCCATGTTCGTTAGGCGGGTCTCGAACTCCTGACCTCAGGTGATCTGCCCACCTCAGCCTCCCAAAGTGTTGGGATTACAGACATGAGCCACTGTGCCTGGCCTGTTCAACATAATTTTTAATTTTCCTTTTGTTTCTTTTTCAATACATGGGAAGTTAATGGGGGTTATTTAGTTTCCAAATACTTGAGGATTTTCCAAATATCTTTCTGTTGTTAATTTCTTTTTGTTTTTCTTTTATTTTTTTTTGAGACGGAGTCTTGCTCTGTCACCCAGACTGGAGTGTAGTAGCACGATCTAGGCTCACTGCAACCTCCGCCTCCCAGTTTCAAGCGATTCTCCAGCCTCAGCCTCCTAAGTAGCTAGGACGACAGGCGCATACCACCACACCCGGCTAATTTTTGTATTTTTAGTAGAGATGGGGTTTCACCATATTGGTCAGGCTGGTCTTGAACTCCTGACCTCATGATCTGCCTGCCTCGGCCTCCCGAAGTACTGAGATTACAGGTGGGAGCCACCACGCCTGGCCGTTGATTTCTAATATAATTCCACTGTGGTCAGAGAATGTGCTTTGAGTGGCTTGAATCCTTTTAAATATATTGTGACTTTTGGCCAGGTATGGTGGGTCACGCTTGTCATTCTGGCTACTTGGCAGGCTGAAGCAGGAGAATTCCTTGAACCTGGAAGGTGGAGGATGCAGTGAGCTGAGATCGTGCCACTGGACTCCAGCCTGGGTGACAGAGCAAGATCTGTCTCCAAAATACATAAATAAATAAAATTAAATTAAATTAAAAAATATATATATAGTAATTTTGGCTTAGAAAACGGGGGCCTGTCCTATAAAGTCAGTTCGTTGCTCAAGTTGTGGTTATTCCTATGTTTTTTGTCCACCTGCTGAGCTGGGAGAGGAATGTCTGACATCTTAGAGTGTAATTGTGGATTTTACCATATTCCTTCGGTTCTATCAGTGCTTGCTTCCTGGATTTTTATTATCTGTTGTTAAGTGCATATACTTTTAGGGTTTTTATGTCCTTTGGATAATTTTATCAAACTTTTTTTTTAGACTGAGTCTTACTCTGTCACTAGGGTGGACTGCAGTGGCACAATCTCGGCTCACCGCAACCTCCACCTCCTGGGTTCAGGCAATTCTCCTGCCTCAGCCTCCTGAGTAGCTGGGATTACAGGCACGCACCACCACGCCCAGCTAATTTTTGTATTTTTAGTAGAGATGGGGTTTCACCATGTTGGCCAGGATGGTCTCGATCTCCTGACCTCATGATCCCCCTGCCTTGGCCTCCCAAAGTAGTGGGATTGCAGGCGTGAGTCACTGCACCTGGCCAGGATTTTGCCAATTTATCATGAAATGATCTTACTTATCTCTGGTTATATTCTTAGCTCTGAAATACACTGTGGCTGATAGTAACATAGTCACTCCAGATTTCTTCTTCCTTCTTACTTTTTTCTTTTGAGATGGAATCTTGCTCTGTCGCTCAGGCTGGAATGCAGTGGTATCTCGGCTCGCTGCAGCCTCCACTCCTGGGTTCAAGCAGTTCTCCTGTTCAGCCTCCTGAGTAGCTGGGATCACATATGCCCACCTCTACAGACCTGGTTAATTTTTGTATTTTTAATAGAGATGGGATTTTGCCATGCTGGCCAGGCTGGTCTCGAACTCCTGACCTCAAGTGATCTGCCTGCCTTGCCCTCTCAAAGTGCTGGGATTACAGGTGGGAGCCACTGTGCTGGCCTCCTTCATCTTTCTTTTTATTAGAGACAAGGTTTCACTAGGCTGCCCACTCTGGACGTGAACTCTTGGGCTTAAGTGATCGTTCCATGTCAGCCTCCCAAGTCGCTGGGCATACAGGGGCATCCCACTGTGCCCGGCCAGATTTCCTTTGAGTAGTGTCAGTGTGGTACATGTTCCTTATCTTTTACTTTTAACATAACTGTGTCTTTATATTTGATGTGAGTTTCCTCTAGGCAGCACTAGATGGGTATTGCTTTTTTTGCCCAATCTGACAACCTTTGCCTTTTAGGTGGGATGTTTAGAATATTTACATTTAATGTGATTATTAATATGATGGGGTTTAGATCTACCATCTTGCTATTGTCTTTGACTCGTCTCATTTTTATTTCTCCCTCTTTCTCTGCTTTTCTTTTTGAGACAGAGTCTCGCTCTGTTGCCAGGCGCCAGGCTGGAGTGCAGTGGCGCGGTCTTGGCTCACCGCAACCTCTACCTCCTGGGTTCAAGCAATTCTCCCGCCTCAGCCTCCTGAGTAGCTGGGATTAGAGGCGAGAGCCACCATGCCCAGCTAATTTTTGTACTTTTTAGTACAGATGGGGTTTCAGCATGTTGGTCAGGATGGTCTCGATCTCTTGACTTCATGATCCACCCGCCTCGGCCTCCCAAAGTGCTGGGATTACAGGCGTGAGCCCTGAGCCAGGCCTTCTCTGCTTTTTTGGGGGGTTAATTTTTAAATTCTATTTGTTTCCTTTATTGTATTAGCTGTAATTATTTTAATGGTTGCTTTCAGATTTATACTATACATTTTTAACTTGTCACTAACTTCCAGTGATATCTTACAACCTCATAGATAGTCAAAGAACTTTACATTTCCATTTCCCTGCCAGCCACTGTCCTACTGTTGTTGCATATTATAATTTTTCATATGATATAAACCCTACATTATTTTTGAATTAGTCAGATGATTATCAAGCAGGTGGATCACCTGAGGTTAGGAGTTCAAGACCAGCCTGGCCGACATGACAAAACATTTCTACTAAAGACACAAAAATTAGCCAGGTGTGCTACTGCATGTCTGTAATCCCGGCTACTCGGGCGGCTGAGGTACGAGAACTGCTTGAACCAAGGAGGTGGAGGTTGCAGTGAGCTGAGATTATGCCACTGTACTCCAGTCTGGGAGAAAGAGTGAGACTTCGTCTTGAAAAATAAAATAAAATAGATGATTATCGGCCGGGCGGGTTGGCTCAAGCCTGTAATCCCAGCACTTTGGGAGGCTGAGGCGGGTGGATCATGAGGTCAAGAGATCGAGACCATCCTGGTCAACATGTGTTAACATGGTGAAACCCCATCTCTACTAAAAATACAAAAAAAAAAATTGGCTGAGCATGGTGGCGCATGCCTGTAATCCCAGCTACTCAGGAGGCTGAGGCAGGAGAATTGCCTGAACCCAGGAGGCGGAGGTTGCGGTGAGCTGAGATCGCGCCATTGCACTCCAGCCTGGGTAACAAGAGCGAAACTCCGTCTCAAAAAAAAAAAAAAAAAAAAAAAAAAAAAGACAGTATCTCGCTCTGTCTCCCAGGCTGGAATGCAAAGGTGAAATCTCGGTTCAGCAACCTCCGCCTTTCGGGTTCGAGCAACTCTCCTGCCTCAACCTCCTGAGTAGCTGGGATTACAGGCGCCACCATATCCAGCTAATTTTTGTATTTTTTAGTAGAGATGGGGTTTTGCCATGTTCGCCAGGCTGGTCTTGAACCCCTGATATCAAGTGATCCGCCCTCCTTGGCCTGCCAAAGTGCTGGGATTGACCCGGTCCCAGGTCAATTTTGATTTTTCACATCTCTCCATAGGGGTCATAATTTCCTGCATGTTTTCATGCTGATTTTTTTTTTTTTTTTTGAGATGGAGTGTCACTCTGTTGCCAGGCTGGAGTGCAATGGCGTGATCTTGGCTCACTGCAACCTCTGCCTCCTGGGTTCAGGCAATTCTCCTGCCTCAGCCTCCTGAGTAGCTGGGATTACAGGCACGCGCCACCATGCCCAGCTAACTTTTGTATTTTTAGTAGAGATGAGGTTTCACCACGTTGGCCAGGATGGTCTCGATCTCTTGACCTCATGATCCACCTGCCTCAGCCTCCCAAAGTGCTGGGATTACAGGCATGAGCCACCGAACCCAGCCCATGCCTGGTGTTTTTTTTTTTTTTTTTTTTTTTACTGGATATTCAACGTTTCATAGTCTACCTTGTTCGGAGCTGGATATTTTTGTATACCTATAAATATCTTTGCATTTGTTTCTGGGATGTGTTTAAGTTACTTGGAAACTGTGTGGTCCTTTTTTCTTTTCTTTTTCTTTCTTTCTTTCTTTTTTTTTGAGATGGAGTTTTGCTCTTGTTACCCAGGCTGGAGTGCAATGGCGCAATCTCGGCTCACAGCAACCTCCGCCTCCTGGGTTCAAGCAATTCTCCTGCCTCAGCCTCCTGAGTAGGTGGGATTACAGGCACGCGCCACCATGCCCAGCTAATTTTTTGTATTTTAGTAGAGACGGGGTTTCACCATGTTGACCAGGATGGTCTTGATCTTTTGACCTCGTGATCCACCCGCCTCGGCCTCCCAAAGTGCTGAGATTATAGGCTTGAGCCACCGCGCCTGGCCTTTTTTTTTTTTTTTTTGAGACAGAATCTCACTCTGCCACCCAGACTGGAGTGCTGTGGTATGATCTTGGCTCACTGCTGTCTTGGTTCCCCTGGGCTCAAGTGATCCTCCCACTCAGCCTACCAAGTAGCTGGGACCACAGGCACCACCACCACATCCCGCAACTTTTTAGATTTTTGTGGAGATGGAGTTTCCCCATGTTGCCCAGGCTACTCTCAAACTCCTGGGCTCAAGTGATCTGCCTGCCTCGGCCTCCCTATGTGCTGGTTTGCAGGTGTGAGCCCCCACCTCTGGCTGTGGGTCTTGTACTGAGTGGGGTTTGGTGGAAACTGAGCTGTATTTAGTGTTGTGATGATTCTTCCTTACTACAAGGTGATACCATTTTCCTAACGATGCTCCCACCCCTGCTCCACTCTGGCGGCTGGACACAGGCGCCATTCCCAGCCCTGCGTGGGCTCTCATCCTGGGTGGGTCTTTCCCTGGTGTTGAGTGTTTTCTTCACACTCCTGCACTGATCTGTGCTCAGCTGAGCCTCAAGGAGCTCCTCTGTGGGTGTCTGGGCTTCTCTGCAGCCCCCCTCTCCAGCACTCTGGCGCACCTTCAACTCCAGCCACCTGCTTGGCCACCTCTCTTCCCAGGTGAGGGAGACCACCGGTGGCTGCTTGAGTTCCCTTTCTCTTCTCTGTGCCTGGGCGGTGGGCGGGACAGTCCTGGCTGCCAGGTGGGTTCCCATCTCTCCAGCATCACGTCCGCGGTTGCGTGAGCCCAGTGCCTTGCGTGCCGTTTTCACGTATATTTGTCTGGTTTTTTTTGGTTGTTGCAGCTGAGAGTGTGTAAGTCCGACCCGTTACTTCATCTTACTTCTCTGCCAAGCCCCCTCCAGTCCACCGGTCCCTGTCAGTCCTGCACCTGCTGCCGAGATGCCGCCTCTGTGAGGCCCGGCCTGCACCTGCCGTCCTGGGGCAGCAGGACCCGTGGGGCTCACCTGGGCTGGGCAGGTGGCGACAAGAGCCTGTCTCCCCGCGTCACCTCATGAGGTCGGCTGCGGATGGGCCGAGACCCCGAGGGTGGCTGACCGTCCCGAGTTTCAGTTTGAAGGGGCAGGACGCGCTTGGGTCGACCGCTCCGCTCCGCGCCACCTGACCCGAAGGGCCGTGGAAGCCGGGGAGGGCCCCGTCCCTGTTCCGGGGGTGGGCGAGGGGCGGGGGGCTTCCGGGGAGCGGGTCCCGGGCCAGCCGCGGGCTGGGACGTGGCGGGAGGGACGGGCAGAGAAGGGGAGGAAAAACGCCTCGGGAGCCGCCGCGCCGCCACCGCCAGAGGGCAGCGCGTGCCCGCGCGGGAGGACCCCGGCCCCGCCCCGCCCCGCCCCCTCCCCGTCCAGGCCCCGCCCTCTCCCCGCCCCCGGGCCGCCCCCTGCCTTGTCCCTCCCACTGCCCGCCCGATCTCCGTGCCCGCACCTGCCCGCTCCCTGCTTCTGCTCCGCAGGCTTGCAGCCACCTTTCCGCACACCTGTCTCCTTTTCACGCACCTGTGCCCAGCAGCCCGCACACCTGTCCACTCGCTAGCCGTCCGCGAAGTTCAGCGCCGCCCCACCCACCTGTCCGTGACCGCGGCGCCGGCCAGGAGGGCGGCAGGTGGGCCCGGCGCTCCATGCTCCTTGTGGACAGGGCCGCGGCGGGGGCGTGGGACGTTGTGCCGCCGGGAGGACCACGCAGCGGTCCCGGGACCCCTCCCCGGGGCACAGCGGCAGCTGCGCCACCGAGGGCAGGAGGGGTGGGCCGGGTGCACCTCCCTCCGCCCTCGCGACGCCCACGCTGGCCCAGAGACAGGATTTGGGTTGGAGAACTCTGGGCTGGGAACCAGCGGCTTGGGACGGCCGGGTTGTCGGGCCTTGAGGAGTCCCAGACCCTGACAGCTGGTGCCCCCCACGCCCCGCCCAGCTCTCCTCGGCCCCGGGGACACCGGCTGCGAGGCCTCTCCAGTTTCAGTCTTCCCTGGGAGGGCTTCCCGGAAGAGAGGGCTTCTGACCCCAAAAAGAGGCTGCTCTGAGGATGGAGAAGGTGCTGGGTGCTGACCCCTGCGGAGTTGGGGGTGTGAGGCGGGAGGTGGGCAGGCCTTGGGGCTTGTGTCAAGGGGGCTTCGAGACGCGGCAGAATGCGGGTGGCCATGGGTCGGCTGGAGGGCGGCCTGGGAGCCCTGCGTGCTGGCCCCGAGCCGGGGTGGCGGGCGAGGCGCGTGGAGGAAAAGGCGCAAAGAGCGAGGCGCGCGGGTGAGTCACCGGTCTTCTCCGTGCCTCCGTCTCTTCCTCTGTTCCTGGGGCCGCCCGCCCGGGAGCGGGGATTAAATCCGACGCCGGCGTCTGTTACGATGAGAAATGCCCTTGTCACTCCAGTCCCTAGCAGGTGAGAAGCGGGAGGCCTCAAGTGGGAACGTACCTGCGGCCACTGGGGAACCCGAGACATACCACCCCCCGCCCGGGTCAGGACCTCTGCCTGCATCGCCGAGGCGGTCTCCACCATCCCAGACCCCCGCAGCTTCGCTGGGCGAGGCCAGGCTTCTCCCTTCTGCTCCCGGAGACCACCCCGGGGCGCGGACCTGGAGGCCTTGAAGTGCCTGGAGCCGTCCCGTTCGCCCCCTTCTGAGCAAGCAGAGAGCGGTCCAGGCCGGGAACCGGGCTGCGCAGAGGTCAGGCGGCCGCGCGCCCGGCCGGAGCCTGCTCTGGGGATCGCGGGGATGCCCCGGGAGGTGGGCACCCAGACCCGAGCGCGCACGAGCGCAGGTGTGGGGAGGGCGCGGCGACTCCCGGCCCGTCCTAGAGGCCTGCGGGACCCAAGGGCGCGCGGGCGGGGCCGGGGGCGCGGCGAGGCCGGGCGGGGGCGGGGCCGCGCCGGGGGAAGCCGCCCGCCCGCGGGGCCGCCTGCACCGCGAGGGTTAAGGCCAGGAGCCCGGCGGGGCGGGGGCGGTGCGCGCGCGCGGATTGGGGAAAAGTTTGGCGGTGGGGCGGGGCGCGGGGCGGGCCGACGCGCGCGGATTGGCCGGAAGTTGTGCCGGGGGCGGGGCGCGCGGCGGGCTCGGCGCTCGCTCCGGGAGAGTTGACAAAGCCCCGCAGGGAAGGACGCCTCGCGGCGCGGCGCCCCGGGCCCTCGCCCCGCCGCCCCGGGACCCCGGCCCCGGCCCCCGGCCCGCGGACTCGCCCCCCGCCGCCTGCCCGGCCCGAGACCCCGCGCCCCGAGCGCCCGAGCCCGGACCCCGACCCGGCCGGAGCCGCCCTCGCCCAGGTAGCGCCGCCCCGCCCGGAGGCCGGGCCCGGGGGCGCTGGGCGGTGGGATGCGGCGTCCGGGGCGGCGATGATCGCGGAGCGCGTGCTGAGGGCCCGGCCGTGACCCTGCTGCCCGCCCGCCGAGGTGAGCCCCCAGCGCGCGTCCGCGAACCCAGGTGGGCAGACCGGGGAGGGGCGGGGGTCCGGGACGGGGGCGGGGCGGGTCCGGGGCCCCCGCTACGCGGCCGCTGGGCACGGGTCACGCGCGCCGCCGCCCCTCCCGCAGGCCCCCGGCCTGCCTCGCCCCCGCCCCTGCGCCCCACGTCCCACGTGGGCCCCCCCCTCTCAGCGCAAATTTGTCCGCTAATGGCGCAGGCGATTATCTGCGGGGCGCTGGGTGTTGTGTGTCCTGCGGGCAGGGCCGGAGTTACAAGTGCCAGGAATCCAGACGGTGTTTGGAGCGGGAGGGAGGCGGGGGAGCCCGGTAATTAGTGTAAACCCTTTGTCTGCCTTTGATACCCACAGCTTCTCCCCGCAGCGGCTTCCTCCGCCTGGAGCGCGGGCGGGGAGGGCCTGTGGGGGGGCCAGACCCCTGATTCCCGCGGCCTGGGACCGGGGTGGTGGAGGCTTTGGGGCCCCAGGCCGGGCCGGAGGGCAGTATCCTCCAGTTCCGCGCCTGGGTGACTGTGCCCCCAATGCCCCCAGGTCTGTACAGGCCGAGATGACGCCGAGCCCCGCGTTGCTGCTCCTGCTGCCGCCGCTGCTGCTGGGGGCCCTCCCGCTGGCCGCCGCCGCCCGAGGTGAGTTCTGGCGCCCGGCCCGGCCGGCCTGGCCTCCGCCAGCGCCGCCCCCTTCCCGCCCGGCCCTGAACCCTGCCACAGTGCCTGCCTGGCACGCGCCGTGCCGCGCCCCTGCCGCCCCGCTCACCAAGCCCCTGACCCTCTAGGGCCCCCTCCTCCACGGACTGTCCACAGCACCCCCTCCCACGCGCGCTCCCGCAGCTGGCTGGAGGGTCCCTCTCACCCTCTCACTCATGCTTGCTGGCCAGATGGGCTCTAGCCCTGGCCCACCAGGACATGCTCCTGGTCTTGCAAACACTTTTACACTCGTACCTGCAGTCCAGGGCAGATGGTCACCTGTGGATTCTTGGGGAGTGGGCTGTTTGTGGCCACAGTGGACCCAATTCGGACTCTGGGAGCCTGCAGAGACCCCCACAGAGGCCAGGGTGGGCTTTGGGAGATATTGGTGACACACTTGGTGTCCGGGACTGAAACTGACCCACAGACCCCCAGTTCTCCAGTTCCCTAGTCCCCCAGCCAACCTAGCTGTGTTCCCTGGGCCTGACCATCCCCAGGCAGGTGGTGCAGGGTGGAGGCTGTGTAGACAACTCCCCAGAGCTGTACACACCCCAGGACTGTGTGCCTGTGGGGGCCCGCTGCACCATGGCCCGTGTGTTCTCACGCCTCCGACCTCCAGGTGGGCAGCCATGCCCCAGGACCCAGCCCCAGCGAGGGCATCCGGACTTGATGGGTGATGTGTGCCTGCAGACTGCCGCCTGCCATGTTCCAGGATCTGGGCACAGTGCTGGCTGCCCCCATGACTAGGCGGGACCTGTGGCCAGGCCAGCCCTTCGGGTGTATTGACCACTCAGGATTGTCCGCGCTGTGTCCACCAGTCCTCTGAGGCTTCGCACCCCTCCCCTGCCGCCCAGCAAGTGCGCCGCATCCAACCTGGCCTTATATGGGCACGTTCGGGTGTTGGGTGGCAGGCGGCGGCCCAGGTGGGCCTTATGCCACAGCCCCCCCCCACCGCCTGCCCACATGGGCCTGGCTGAGCGGCTGTTCTGAGGGCCCGGCGGTGTCCTGGGCTGTGTGGGCACTCAGGCCATGCTGGGCGAGCCCCCACCATGGCCAGCGGCCTGGACTTGCATTCTCTTTGATCTGTTTGGCCTCCCCATCCCTGCACCTGCCTGTCCTCTGGCCACTCAGCCAGGGAGGCTCTGGAGGCTTCTGCCCCTGACTGGGGCTGAGGCTGACTGGTGGATGGCAGCGGTCAGTGAAGGCAGCGGTCAGCAGAGCCTGCCTCTTGGAGACGCCCCAGCAGCCACCGCCTCCGCCTTCATCATCCTCAGCCTCGGCCTTGGCCAAGGATATCCAGCCCCAACTTTGCGTGGCAAAGTCCCTGGCGGTGCTGGGGAGCTGGGATTGAGCTGCTTTCCAAGGGCAGGGCCTCTGTGGTTTGGGTGGAGGTGGGGAGGACGATCTTCCGGACTGTGCTGACTTTTCCCCAGCCCAGCCTGGGCTCCACGAGAGGGCCTCCAGGTGTGTCCCTCCCACTCTGTGAACGGGCCCAGTGTGTGCCTCCGTTAGGCCAAGGACCGGCACGCAGAGGGCCTGGAGATTTTTGAAAGACATTTCCCGCTGTGTCGTAAGTTCTGGAATCTGCACATCGCTAGACTCGGATCAGATTTAAAAAGTTCCTTTCCCCAAAGTTTCACAATCTTGGTGGATTTGTCTTAGACTGCTTTTCTTTTTCCAACTTGAAAAAAGATAGGAATTGGCTTTCTCCGTTTCCATTTGATTTCTCCCAGTGGGAACCTGCAAGGTTCTGGCTAAACTGCTTTTCACAAATAACTGAAGGAAGTCGTTTCAGGGCTTTCTGGGAAGTGCCACCTTTGAACTTTTGCAAGCATGGCCTTGGGGACCAGCTCTGAGCAGCCTGCCTGGAAGGCCACTCCCCTGCCCTCTGCACCCGGCCAGCTGCTGTGGGCAAGCAGAGCCCTGACCCAGGTGGGCAGGGTGCCTGTTGTGGGGTGCCCATGCCTGGGGGCTGGCATGGTCAGGGTCGGTTCCCTGTGGGGGCAGGAGTCGAAGGGGCGTGTGACTGAGGGAAGGGAGAGCTGTGGGTGCACAGTGCTGACCTTGGCTGGCTAGTGTGCATCAGGCTGAGGTGGACGTGTGGGAGCTGGGCCCAGCCACTGCAAGGTGGGAAATCGGGCCAGCCGCCCCATTTCCATCTCGGGGGCCCCACTCCTGGAAGGGAAAATAAATCACTGTCCCCTTGGGGGGAGGGAGGGAGCCGTGAACAAAGTCGCCTTTGGCTGGGCCTGGAAACACCGACCGCAGACTCCTTTATCCATTGTGCGGGAATCAATGGGCCTCCGGGCTCCCTTTCAGCCACAGGCCCTGAGCCGGCCCCGTCGAGGGGAAATGTTGGTTTTTCCCCAGCCTCGGCCTCCAGCCCCTGGCTTGCCCAGCCTGGCTCAGGAACCGCGGCCGTGCTGGGAGAGGCGGGCTGTGCCTGCAGGCTGGACCCCCGGCTGCGGCAGGCTGGCCCTCTGCAGCCCAGGCCTGCTGCTTGGTCCAAGGTGGCCTCCTTTGCCCCATCTGGGCCTTCACCAGTGACTCCAGGCCTGGTGTGTCCAGGCGACAGCCTCAGCGGGTGGTCAGCACAGGAGGGAGAGGTGTGCCTGCGCCCCACATGTTCCCTCCAGGGCTGCACCCCGTGCTTGCTTGCCACTCTCCCTGGTGGCCATCCCTGGAGCTGCTGGTCAAGCCCCAGGGTGCCTGGCCTGGCTGCCCTCTGCAGGCAGCTCCAAGGTGGGTCACAGCCCCAAGACCCACAATCCAGGATGGCCAGGGTAGGGTGAAGCAGGGGATGGGAGAGGAGGGGCCTCACAGGCCGGGGAAGGCCTAGCAGGAGAGGTGGGTACCAGTCCTCTTGAAGCTAGTTGGCATGGGTGGGGGTCTCATTTCAGGACATTGTCCCTTGAGGTGGGGGCGGGGGGCCTCCCATCTTGGCAGAAAGCCCAGCCACTTTTCTTCTTGCCTGGCACTGTTAAGGGGCTGAGGAGTGAACATTGGCCATGCAGTGACCAGGGAGGAGGGAGCCGGGCTGCTGCACTGGTGTGCAGCATGGGGCCCACTGGGCATGGCGATACTATCTGGGCTTCTAAGACTGATCCCCAGGGCACCTCATGTCTCCCTGGAGAGCTCAGGCCCCTTCTCCAGGCCTACTGGCCAGTGGCTTCTGGCCTGCCTTCTGCACACCCGGTAACCTTCCTGCCCTGTTCCCAGTGGGGACTGCAGAACAGGGTCTGGAGCATAGTAACATGCGCTTGACGCAGGCATCAGTGTCCCCGAGGGCTGGGCGGCTGTGCCTGTGGCCTGCGGGCGCCTGGGGAGCTGCAGCTGAAGGCCCAGTGCCCTCCTGTCCCCAGCCCTGTCCTTGAGAAGTCCGCCATGTGAGTGGGAGCGAGAGCCTGTGGCCTGGTGGTAGTGCCTGGCACGCCTGGGCTGCTTAGTGGTTGGGGCAGCCCCACCTGGGGGCCAAGAGCCCCTCAGCAGGGGTCAGGGCATCAGCTAACCCCAATCTCTGGCCTCTGGGGTTTTGGGCTCAGAAAATGTTCTTGTTGACACTTCTGAAGTGGGAAAGTGTTGCCAGGGTTGGCAGGCAGAGCCCCTTGTGGGGGGTGGAGGTGGAGGCCCCAAGTTCCGGGCAGGGGAGGCCTGGGGGCTGCAGCCAGATAGGCTGGGGTCTTGAGGTGGTGGTGTGGGCCACATGAAGCTGGGGGGGCCAAGGAGGTCTGGACTGGGGTGGGTATGGAGGCCTGGTGAGGTCTGGACTGGGAAGGATCTGGAGGGGTCCTTGCCTGCTTTAACACTGTTCGAGGTTCTCTCCAGGGTATGGCACCGTCTGGTAATGCTCTGGTGCCTGCTGTGTGCCCCGGGGTGTTGAGGAGGGGGGAGCAGTGCCCTGGGGCTGGGGTTGCAGAGGGTTCCCCCTGAAGGCTTCCAGAGGCCCCCCAGTCTGTTACCCTGCTGGGTGCCCAGCGCTGAGCAGTGTGGTGGACCACACATTGCAGCCAGCTTGCCAGGCCACAATCTATGGGGCACCCACCTGTGCGAGGGCCCCAGTTCCTCTGCACATCCTGTGTTGCTCCCTGAGGGCCTCCTGGCCAGCCGGTGACTGAGCCCTGGGTCTGTGCCTGTGTGTGCACGTGTACCTGAGCATCCCAGGGCTGGGGCAGAGGGGCCCCAGCCTACTGGGCAGCAGGCTGTGTGGTGGTCACCTGTGCTCTGGCTCCTGGGCGTAGCCACTCTTGTTGTTGGCTTCCTGGGAGGGGACCCAGCTCTGGCACTGACTCTGGGTGCTCCCGGGGGCCTGGCACAGCCACACAGCGGCCATCTGTGGTAGGGGCACTGTGTCTCCTCTTGGTAATCAGGGGGCTGTCAGTCGCAGAAGGCTCGGCACCTGGGTTGGCTCTGCACCCCCCCAGGGCCCTGGCACTGGGTGTCCTGATTCCCCTCACCTCCCTTCTGGTCAAGGTGAGCCCCTTTTTCCAGGCCACTATGCTTCTCCAGGGGGAGGGGGGATCTGGCCACCCCCACCCCGTGGCCAGGTCCCTGAGCTGAAATTCCTCCAGCTGGAAACTCGTAGGGCCGTACAGGGCCCCCGGTGCCCAGGCAGCCTTGCTGCCCTCTGGCCCAGTTCGGCTGCCAGGCCACCCCTTGTCCAGCTCTCCATTCTGGGAGCTCAGTGTTGGCCAGTCAGGGCTGGGGTTGAGGGGCCCCACAGGGCCGGCCCCCAGCAGTCAGCTCCAACTGCCCCTCCCTCCCTGGCACACACGGACGCCCCACCCCACCGTGTCGGCATCTGCCCTGACACGGTGGGTGCTCCTTCCCCAGGAAGCCCCCGACAACCGCACTGGATCAGAAGTCCTGTCCGCCCTGGGCTGGCGCTGCTGTGGGTGCTGCCAAGGGACGGGCACCACCGGCCTGGGCTGTAGAGGCACCTTAGGAGGTGCAGGGCGCACTGGAAAGTTGGTTGAGGCCGTTTCTAGCTGTTTCCTGGTCCTAGCTTGTGCCCCTCCCCCCGCCCCCGACAGAGGGGTGGTGCTGCTGCACGTGTGCCCCCACCTGGGCACACCTCTCCCTGTGCCTGGGGCTGCGTTCCTGGGGCACCAGGAACCTCCTTGCTCCCTGTGGGCAGCAGGCCCCACGGGGAGGAGCCGCCGTGGCCGCAGGAGGGAAGCCCCGCAGCACAGGGTGCGGAGTGCTGCATCGTCTGTACCTGCTCTGGCTGGCCCCACTGCCACGCGTTCTCCCTACAAACGCCCCCTGAACGCCTGCTGTATGCCAGGCCTCTTGACTCCACGAGCATGGGAGTGAGGCTCGGTTATGGATTCAGACCGTGTGGCCAGGGCAGGCCCCTCTGTAAGAGACCATCGGAGCCCCGGAGAAGCTTGGGAGTGGGGGCATCCCAGGGGGGATGCCAGATGGGGGCAGGTGTGGGGAGCCGATCTGATGGCCTGTGAGGGCTGGGGGAAGGGCAGGCTGCAGGGGGGTCCTGCCTCTGTCCCTCCAGACTGCAGCCTCCTCCCCTCCAACCCAGGGCCTGGTCACCTCCACCCTCCCTGAGCCCTGGGAAAGAGGAGCCTCTGGGTCTGGGGACAGTGTGTGTGACAGAGGGTGTGGGCAGGGTGGCCTCTGGCTGCTGCTGTGGGAAACCCCGGCCCCTCCCCCTCCCCCAATTGTGTTTACAGCTGGGTGGGGGGAGAGGAAAGAGGGTGGGGGAGGGGTTGGCAGCATCCCCCTCTTGGCCCACCGCCTCTGCGTCTATTCCTCCACATCCAACAGCAGTGAGGTCCTGTCTCAGCCTCAGTTTACCCTCATGTGTGGTTCCCACATGGTCCTCGGTGTCCTGCCGGTGCTGAGGCCTCTCGGCTGTGGCTGAGTGTGTGTGTAGGGCGGGGGCTGTGCTGGAGAAGGAGGTGGGGAGTGTCCTGGCGGGTGGACAGCCCTGGGCGCTGCTGTCCGGCTCCAGTGGAGCCCCGGCACTGGCTCTCTGTGTTTCCTCCTCTGCTGCAGGGCAGGGCAGGGCCTGGGGTGTCCACCACCAGGTACCTGTGCCCTTGGGTCCTGCCTCAGTTTCCCCATAGGACATTCCTCCAGGTGGCATGGGCTTGCCTGAACACAGAGCCTGGGCCACTGTCCTGGTGCACTCAATTCCCAGGAATCTGGGGGCTGTGCTTCCTCCTGGCAAGCCCTCCTGTGGGGGTTTTGGGCCTGCCAAGGCAGGGTCCAGGGAGCCCAGGTGGGGGTGGGATAGGGAGGGAGGCTGTTTGCTTTAGGATAAGGCTGGCTCCTCTGCCCTGGCTGCCGCTGCCCGTGCCTACAGCATTTGCAGGCCGGCCCTGGGGTGTCCACGCTTCCGGCCGTCCAGGTCACTTGGCTCTGCACCCTTGCTTAACAGTGACCACGAGCGGGGGTCCTGCCTCTGGTCTGTGCGTGTCATTCTGTGCCTCCCACCTGCCTGTGGGGACCCCTGCCTCCCCAAGCCTTGCTTGTGTCTGCCTGGGGCAGGGCGGGGGCTGGGGCTGGAGGTGGCCCCTTCCCGATGTGCGGCTGGGGCTTCTCAGCCTCTGAGGAAGACTCCCTCCTGGATGTGGGGGGCTGGGTCAGTGTGCCCCCGCAGGACAGGGCCAGGCACTTGCCCTCTTGCTCCTGCTGGGTGAACGCTCATGTCGGACCCCCACTGGGAGGCCCTGTGGGTGGTGGGATTTCGGGCAGCAACAGGTGCTGGTGGGGTCGCCCTAGGGTGGCGCTGGGACCTGAGCAGGCTAGGAAGGGGTCAGGAGTTCATGATGCTGTGGGCCCTACAGCCGCTTCCTCCCCAGGAGAATTTCGCCGGAGCTGCCCCCAGCCCTGAGCAGCTTCCCGGAGAACCACCCTGAGCCAGTGGACTGGCAGCCCCCCACAGCCACTGTCTCATTTCCTTTCTGGGAGCTGCAGGGAGGGAGGGAAGGAGGGGCTGCGGAGCTAGGGCTCAGGGCCGGGTGGGAGAGTTCTAAGTTGAGGGAGAGATATGAGTCAGAGATGAGACCCCCGCATGTCTTCTCAGAGGCTGGGGTGGGCTGGTGGGCCAGGGCTGGGAGGAATCCCTCTGTCCACAGCCCCAGCCCCATCCCCACCCTGTGTATTTCTGGTCATGGAGTGAGGAGACTCCACGTCCCCACTCCCAGTGGGCCGGATGATGCTGGTGGGATGAGAACCCGGAGGCTCTGGGCCACAGCCCCTGTGCCATCAGCGCCCTTGGGAGGCCTCCAGAGAGGTGGTAAGAATTCTCCATGAGGGTCCCTGTCCTCAGACTTGGGGGTCACAGTGGGAGCTGCTGCCTGAGTGTCTGAAGACGCCCTTGGAAGATGCCACGGGCCGTTGCTAACTCGGTGTTGGAGAAACGCGCCGCCCCAGCCCGTGGAGACGGCTTGGAGCACTGCTGCCTCTCGGTGTCTCTGCATGCGGCCCAGATGTTCCCGGACAGCTCTGACTGTGGTGCAGGATGGACACCATCCCCTATGGGCTGGCAACGGGTGCCCTGGGAACCATGGGCGCCTGAGGCCCCTCTCAGATGTGGAGAGCAGCGGGTAGGCAGTGGCAAGGGACAGTGGGAGCTGCGGTGGCCGTCGTAGGGCTGCTTGGCATTGGAAGCAGCGTGTGGGGCGTTGGGGGACGCACGGCCCTCCTCTCCCAGGAGCTCCGTCCAGGTGCAGGCCTTCCGTGGGTGCCCCGAGTTTGTGAGGCCTGCGGGGTTGTATTCTAGACCCTCCCTGGCTGGCTAGGCCCTGGGGCTGGTCCCACACACTCAGGGCCCTGGCCCTGGCCTCAGCCCAGAGGCACCCAGGCGGGGGATGGGTGGGGTGGAGGCCCAGCCAGGGTGGGAGCGGGTTTCTTTCAGCCGGGTAGGGAGCGGTGGCTTAGCCTGGGACTTTGCTTCTCCATGTGGGGTGGAATGGGGCGGGTGGCCGTGTGGAGCCCTGGCCTCTGTGCTCCAGTGGGTTTCACAGCAGGAGTGGGGGATGTACTGGCTGCCAGCTGGACAGGAGCCAGCAGTGCCCAGGACCAGCCCCAGCCACTGTCTGCAGAGTTTTGCCCTCTGACCCTAGGGCCTTGGGGTCATGCCCCTTCAAGGCTAAGGTGTCTGGCAGGGCACAGCCCTTGGGGTGGGCAGACAGACCTGGACAGATATGGTCCCTGAACTCAGATCTGACGCTGACAGAGAATTGGGTGCCACACAGACTCATCCACACGCTGCGCACCACAGGTGGCTGCCCAGCTCGGTGGGGTGCAATAATGTGGGGTCGCTGCCCCGTGCCCGACCCAGCTGGGCCCTGGGCTGATGGTTGGGCAGGAGTTGGGTGAGGGGCCTGGGGCCTGTGTGGGACGCTATACCCTCTGATCCCGGGTAGGCGGCTGCTTCCTGTGTGACCCGGAGGAGCCCCTGCCCTCTTGGCCACCAAGTACAGCAGTTTTGCCTCCTCTGGGGACCCTACTCCCCTCTCGCATCTCAAAGCACCAGCTCTGGGGCTGCGGGGCCACCCCGGCCGTGAGAGGCTGCCAACATGGTGCTTGGTGGGTCTGGTGCTGGGGTCTGGTGCGTGTCGGCAACTGGGGTTGGGGTTGGGGGCAACCCAGGGGGATCTCAGGCCTGAGGTCCGTGCTGGGTTGTGGCTCCCCTCTTGGCCCCACTCTGCTCCAGACCCCAACCCCCTCTTCACTGACTGGCCCTCATGCCACCCGCAGGCCCCCCGAGGATGGCGGACAAGGTGGTCCCGCAGCAGGTGGCCCGACTGGGCCGAACCGTGCGGCTGCAGTGCCCGGTGGAGGGGGACCCGCCGCCGCTGACCATGTGGACCAAGGACGGCCGCACCATCCACAGTGGCTGGAGCCGCTTCCGCGTGCTGCCCCAGGGGCTGAAGGTGAAGCAGGTGGAGCGGGAGGACGCCGGCGTGTACGTGTGCAAGGCCACCAACGGCTTCGGTAGCCTGAGCGTCAACTACACACTCACCGTGCTGGGTCAGTTGGGGCTGTGGTGAGAGGTCGGGGCTGGGTCGGAGTGGGAGGCGGCCGGGAGGAGGGTGGATGGACGGGGACACACCTGGGGGAGAGGTCAGGGGCTGGGTCGGAGTGGGAGGCGTCGGGGAGGAGGGTGGACGGACAGGGACACACCTGGGGGAGAGGTCGGGGCTGGGTCGGAGTGGGAGGCGGCGGGGAGGAGGGCGGATGGGGACACACCTGGGGGAGAGGTCGGGGCTGGGTCGGAGTGGGAGGCGGCTGGGAGGAGGGTGGATGGACGGGGACACACCTGGGGGAGAGGTCAGGGGCTGGGTCGGAGTGGGAGGTGGCGGGGAGGAGGGTGGACGGACAGGGACACACCTGGGGGAGAGGTCGGGGCTGGGTCGGAGTGGGAGGCGGCGGGGAGGAGGGCGGATGGGGACACACCTGGGGGAGAGGTCGGGGCTGGGTCGGAGTGGGAGGCGGCTGGGAGGAGGGTGGATGGACGGGGACACACCTGGGGGAGAGGTCCGGGGCTGGGTCAGAGTGGGAGGCGGCGGGGAGGAGGGTGGACGGGGACACACCTGCGGACGGGGACACACCTGGGGGAGAGGTCGGGGCTGGGTCGGAGTGGGAGGCGGCGGGGAGGAGGGTGGACGGGGACACACCTGCGGACGGGGACACACCTGGGGGAGAGGTCAGGGGCTGGGTCGGAGTGGGAGGCGGCGGGGAGGAGGGTGGACGGGGACACACCTGGGGTCGGAGTCAGCCAGCCCCTGGTGGGAAACCTCCCCTCGGCGCCCTGCCTGGCCTCAGCTGGCTGCACTTCTGCCACCACCCCACTGCTGGGCCCCCTCCCCATCAGGCTGCAGTCCTGGGGCCTTCCTCTGAGCGGTGGAGGGCGGGAGGCTGGGAGTGGTGGAAGGCGGGAGGCCGGAGCCGTAGTCCGTGGTCCCACAGAAGGGCTGGGGCGAGGCCTTGGCAGGGTGTGCCGGGCGTCGGCTGTGACTTTGAGGCTCGGGTTTCGGAGTTCAGAGGGGCCGCGGGATGCATGGCCTTTCTGTTCTCTTCTGTCCCTGGGGCCCAGGCACTGGGCTCGGACAGGTGTCCAGAGACACGCCCTCCATATGTAGGGACCCCGGCACCCTGCCTGCTCTGCTGGGCTCCTGGGTGTGGGGCCCTTGGGTGGGGCTCCTGGGAGCCAGGCTGGCCTGTTTCTGAACACAGGAGCCTGGCCCCAGCCCTGGCTGGGTCTGGGGGTGCGGCTTGAGACAGCCTGGCCCCTGGTCCCGGGCTCAGAGGAGGAGCGGCTGTCACAGGGTGGATGGGGGGGACATTCCACAGCACGCCCTGCCCCTCGGCATTGTGTGGAATGGGAAAGCCGCGGCTGTCCCCAGCCCCACCCCACAGTCCTTTCAAGGGGGACGATGACCGGGTGGTTTGGGAGCCTTGTCTGTTCACCAGCCCTCGGCCCCTTGATGTGGGCTAGGGTTACCGCAGCTGCTAGCCGTGGCCCGGCTCCCTCCTTCCTCAAGGCCTACAGACCCCCCGGAGCCAGGGTGGGGGCTGGCCCTCTGCCCCAGCCGTGCCCGTCAGGGTCACCTGTACCCAGGGTGGGCCAGAGGCCCTTGCCCAGCTGTCCCTGGGATTCTGGGATGTGGGTGTGTGGCATGGCCCCCTTCCTGGCTTTGCCAGGCTCTCCTGGCTGGGGCTGGGGGTGCCAAGGGCCATGATGGAGTTGGGGGGCTCTTCAGGGTCACCTGCCTCCCTCACCTGCCCTCCCTGTTTACTTCCATTTCTCTGCAGATGATGCTCGCCCAGGGAAGGAGAGCCTGGGGCCTGACGGCTCCTCTGGGGGCCAAGAGGACCCCGCCAGCCAGCAGTGGGGTGAGCAGGGGCCACCATCTGCCGGGGGTGGGGGCGTCTGTCCGGCCCGGCCCCTCGGATGCTTCCCTGTCCTCTGACCTCGACACCACCCCACCCCACAGCACGGCCCCGCTTCACGCAGCCCTCCAAGATGAGGCGCCGGGTGATCGCACGGCCTGTGGGGAGCTCTGTGCGGCTCAAGTGCGTGGCCAGTGGGCACCCTCGGCCCGATATCACGTGGATGAAGGATGACCAAGCCCTGACGCGCCCCGAGGCTGGCGAGCCCAGAAAGAAGAAGTGGACGCTGAGCCTGAAGAACCTGCGGCCGGAGGACAGCGGGAAATACACCTGCCGCGTGTCAAACCGCGTGGGCGCCATCAACGCCACCTACAAGGTGGATGTGATCCGTGAGTGTGGCCCGGGGCACTGGCGGGGCCTGGGGGGCTGGTGGGGCCAGGGGGGGCTGGCGGGGCCTGGGGGGCTGGTGGGGCCTGGGGGGCTGGCTGGAAGGGCACTGGGGGGTCCTAGGGGGCCAGTGGTCAGGGACTGGCAGGGCCTGGGGGGCTGGTGGGCCAGGGGTGTTGGTGGGGCCCGGGGGGCTGGCTGGAAGGGCACTGGGGGGCCCTAGGGGGCCAGTGGTCAGGGACTGGCAGGGCCTGGGGGGCTGGTGGGCCAGGGGTGTTGGTGGGGCCCGGGGGGCTGGTGGGCCAGGGGTGTTGGTGGGGCCTGGGGGGCTGGTGGGCCAGGGGTGTTGGTGGGGCCTGGGGGGCTGGTGGGCCAGGGGTGTTGGTGGGGCCCGGGGGGCTGACTGGAAGGGCACTGGGGGGCCCTAGGGGGCCAGTGGTCAGGGACTGGCAGGGCCTGGGGTGCTGGTGGGGCCTTGGGTGCTGGTAGGGCCTTGGGTGCTGGTGGGCAGGGCCTGGGGGGGCTGGCAGAGCCTGGAGAGCTCTTGGTGTAGAATCCAGTGGCGCCCGGGAGCCTCCCCCACATGCCACATTCTTGCAGAGCGGACCCGCTCCAAGCCCGTGCTCGCCGGCACGCACCCTGTGAACACGACGGTGGACTTTGGGGGGACCACGTCCTTACAGTGCAGGGTGCGCAGCGATGTGAAGCCCGTGATCCAGTGGCTGAAGCGCGTGGAGTACGGCGCCGAGGGCCGCCACAACTCCACCATCGACGTGGGCGGCCAGAAGTTTGTCGTGCTGCCCGCGGCTGACGTGTGGTCGAGGCCTGATGGCTCCTACCTCAATAAGCTGCTCATTTCCCGCGCACGCCCAGATGATGCGGGCATGTACATCTGCCTCGGCGCCAACACCATGGGCTACAGCTTCCGCAGCGCCTTCCTCACTGTGCTGCCAGGTGTGTGGCTGCCACACCACGCCAGGGCCCACCCCACCCCCCAGGCCCAGCATCCCACCCACTGGGCGGTCCAGCCTCCCTCCCTTCCTCTCTCCCTCCTTCCCTCCCTCCCTCCCTCCCTCCTTCCCTCCCTGGGCTGTCAGGCTGGGTCATCTGCCAGCCCAGGGACACCATCTCCACAGCCCCTGGGATGGGTCTGGGGCACTCTGCTGGTCCTTGTGCCGGCGTTCTCCTTCCCACCTCCTTTCCTCTCCCTTTTGCAGACCCAAAACCACCAGGGCCACCTGTGGCCTCCTCGTCCTCAGCCACTAGCCTCCCGTGGCCCGTGGTCATCGGCATCCCGGCCGGCGCTGTCTTCATCCTGGGCACTGTGCTCCTGTGGCTCTGCCAGGCCAAGAAGAAGCCGTGCACGCCTGCTCCTGCGCCTCCCATGCTGGGGCACCGCCCACTGGGGATGGCCCGTGACCGCGGTGGGGACAAAGACCTTCCCGTGTTGGCTGCCCTTGGTGCTGGCCCTGGTGTGGGGCTGTGTGAGGAGCATGGGTCTCTGGCAGCCCCCCAGCACCTGCTGGGCCCAGGCCCGGTTGCTGGCCCTAAATTGTACCCCAGACTCTACACAGACATCCACACGCACACACACACACACTCACACACACACTCACATGTGGAGGGCAAGGTCCACCAGCACATCCACTATCAGTGCTAGATGGTGCCACCTCTGCGGTGGGCACATGGCGCCAGCCAGACAGGCAGGCTGGGAGGATGGAGGACGGGGTGGCAGACGAAGGGGGACCCACAGCGAGGAGGCACGGCCAGCACCCTGGGGCACCCAGTGTAAAGCATAGCCCTTCGACACACACAGACACAGACAAGCTGCCTGGACATCTATATACACACACGTGCACACACGGAGACATGCCTGAACCACACTCAGAAATATGCTGCCCTAACACACATGCACACAGACATGCCTGAACACACACGCACACAGATATGCCTGAACACACAGACATACCTGAACATGTGCACAGACATGCCTGAACATACAGACATGCCTGAACATACAGACATGCCTGAACATGTACACGCAGACATGCCTGAACACGCACACAGACATGCCCGAACACACACATGCACAGATATGCTTGAATACAGATATGCCTGAACACACAGACATGCCTGAACACACAGACATGCCCGAACACATGCACAGACATGCTTGAACATGCAGACATATTTGAACACAGACAAGCCTGAACATAGACAAGCCTGAACATGCACCCACAGACATACCCAAACATGCACAGACATGCCTGAACACAAACATGCCAGAACATGCACACACAGACATGCCTGAACATGCAGAGACAGACATCGAACACACAGACATGTCTGAACATACACGCATGCCCGAACATGCACACAGATATGCCCAGATGCATGCACATTCAGACATGCCAGAACATGTATGGACATGCCTGAACACACACTGCTTGGACATAGGCACACATAGACGCACTCCCTGAACACATATGCACCCACACACACGCAGCCATGCTGCCTGGACACACACACACATGGACTGGGCCGCCGTCAGGGAGGCGTGCAGTGTGTGTGTGCAGTGAGGGCTAGATGATGAAGGACTCTCCCTGCCCCACAGTCACTCCCCGACCCCTGCCTGCCTGTGCCTCTGCCTGGCCTTGGTGGCTATTTTTGCCACCTGCCCTGGGATGTCCAAGAGTCCCCTATTGCCATGGCTGGGGGCACAGTAGCCCCAGGCCTGACAGGCTGAAGCCCATGGCTGGTGGCTCACCCCCACCGCATTCTCCCCTTGCCAGGGAGAAGGGGCCTTGGTATTTATATTTAAGAAATGAAGAGAATATTAATAATGATGGAAAGAGGGCTGAGGTGCAGGGACTGTGGTCTCTCCTGGGGCTCAGGACCCTCCTGGCCTTTCAGCCAGGCTGATGCCTACACCCCTTCTGGGCCAGGCACCACCCCCAACCCCGCTGTCCTGGTGGTCCTGGACTTCTGTGATTTTATATAGACTGAGCTGAAACCCCGTATATTTAATTTATTTTGTTAAACATGAAAGCACATCCTTGCTCTCTAGGCTGGTGTCTCTGCCCCTGTCTACATGTGTGTGCTCATATGTGCATGTTCACATGTTGTGCCTGCGTGTCCAGCCTGGTCTCCAGAACCAGCAGCCTGACCCTCCCCTTGCTGGGCCAGAGCCACAGGGACTGGGACCTGGGGGTCTCCACATCTGTCATCAGCACCTCCTGGTGGGAGAGCTTGGGTTTGCTGGGCCTCAGGTGGTGGTGGGTGTGAGTACTGCCCACATGCCTGGCCAGGCCGGCGTCCGGCGTGAGTGCTGCCCACATGCCTGGCCAGGCCGGCGTCCGGCGTGAGTGCTGCCCACATGCCTGGCCAGGCCGGCGTCCGGCGTGAGTGCTGCCCACTTGCCTGGCCAGTCCGGAGTCCGGCGTGAGTGCTGCCCACTTGCCTGGCCAGTCCGGAGTCCGGCGTGAGTGCTGCCCACGTGCCTGGCCAGGCCGGAGTCCGGCGTGAGTGCTGCCCACGTGCCTGGCCAGGCCGGAGTCCGGCGTGAGTGCTGCCCACGTGCCTGGCCAGGCCGGCGTCCGGCGTGAGTGCTGCCCACGTGCCTGGCCAGGCCGGCGTCCGGCGTGAGTGCTGCCCACGTGCCTGGCCAGGCCGGCGTCCGGCGTGAGTGCTGCCCACGTGCCTGGCCAGGCCGGCGTCCGGCGTGAGTGCTGCCCACGTGCCTGGCCAGGCCGGCGTCCGGCGTGAGTGCTGCCCACGTGCCTGGCCAGGCCGGCGTCCGGCGTGAGTGCTGCCCACGTGCCTGGCCAGGCCGGCGTCCGGCGTGAGTGCTGCCCACGTGCCTGGCCAGGCCGGCGTCCGGCGTGAGTGCTGCCCACGTGCCTGGCCAGGCCGGCGTCCGGCGTGAGTGCTGCCCACGTGCCTGGCCAGGCCGGCGTCCGGCGTGAGTGCTGCCCACGTGCCTGGCCAGGCCGGCGTCCGGCGTGAGTGCTGCCCACGTGCCTGGCCAGGCCGGCGTCCGGCGTGAGTGCTGCCCACGTGCCTGGCCAGGCCGGCGTCCGGCGTGAGTGCTGCCCACGTGCCTGGCCAGGCCGGCGTCCGGCGTGAGTGCTGCCCACGTGCCTGGCCAGGCCGGCGTCCGGCGTGAGTGCTGCCCACGTGCCTGGCCAGGCCGGCGTCCGGCGTGAGTGCTGCCCACGTGCCTGGCCAGGCCGGCGTCCGGCGTGAGTGCTGCCCACGTGCCTGGCCAGGCCGGCGTCCGGCGTGAGTGCTGCCCACGTGCCTGGCCAGGCCGGCGTCCGGCGTGAGTGCTGCCCACGTGCCTGGCCAGGCCGGCGTCCGGCGTGAGTGCTGCCCACGTGCCTGGCCAGGCCGGCGTCCCTGCAGCTCTGGCCGAGTGCCGTCCTTTCTCCATTCTGGGGTTACCCTCTGGCCCTCAGTGCAGGGCCTGGGCTCTCTCAGTTCCTTCTCAGGCTTTGGTGGGTGGCCCAGGGGAGACATAGGCCTCTGAGAGCTGAGCTGGGGCCAAGCTCAGGTCACCTCTGACCTCAGGGCTTGGACCAAGTGCCCTCCCAGCCACTGAGGTGCTGTGACGGTGGTCACTCCCAGCTTACCCGGTCAGCAGGAAGGGTCAGGGCTGCCAGCTCCACCCAGGGCCCCTGCCTGGCCAGGGGCTCCATTGGCCTTGTAAGAAAAGGCACCGAGGCTGCTCATGTTCAGCAAAGTGTGAGGCCCAGCGCGTCCCTGCCGTGCAGGGCACTTCCTGGCCCGTGCTGGTTCCAAGAGCTTTTCCCTGGAGGAAGCTCGCCCTGCCTGACTTCGAAGGTGACAGATGGGCTCTTGGGAGAAGTTTCGGGCACCTTCCCCATCTAGGGCTTCTGAGGACCCCCATGGCCTTCAAGATGTCCCTTTTCTGTCCTCTGCCTCCCCATGGTGGATCCTGTCCCCTGAGGGAAGTGGTGACTCCATGGGCAGGGACAGCTGATGGGTGCTGTGGGAGCCTGGCCACCCTGACTGGGGGTGGTGGGTGGGTGCTGTGGGAGCCTGGCCACCCTGACCCGGGGCGGTGGGTGAGTGTGTGGGAGCCTGGCCACCCTGACTGGGGGTGGTGGGTGGGTGCTGTGGGAGCCTGGCCACCCTGACCCGGGGCGGTGGGTGGGTGTGTGGGAGCCTGGCCACTCTGACCTGGGGCGGTGGGTGGGTGTGTGGGAGCCTGGCCACCCTGACCCAGGGCAGTGGGTGGGTATGTGGGAGCCTGGCCACCCTGACCCAGGGCAGTGGGTGGGTGCTGTGGGAGCCTGGCCACCCTGACCCGGGGCAGTGGGTGGGTGCTGTGGGAGCCTGGCCACTCTGACTGGGGGTGGTGGGTGGGTGCTGTGGGAGCCTGGCCACCCTGACCCGGGGTGGTGGGTGACTGTGTGGGAGCCTGGCCACTCTGACTGGGGGCAGTGGGGGCTCCAGGCGGCCCACAGCTGGCAGCCAAACAGATGTTCCCCAGACAGGACAGGCTGCCAGCCGACGCCTGGTCGGGTTTCCGTCTGGAGTGGGGGAGGATGGAAGGGAGACCTCAGGCGGCTAACGACCTTGGACAGCGGGGAGGCCTCCAGCCATTGGTGGGTCGCAGGGAACAAGCTGCCCCTGCTCCCAGGGAGTATGTGGAGGGATGGGCTGTGCCCTAGAGCCTCTGAAGGAGACACTGGGATCACAGACCTCGTGCTTGCCCTCTGCCTGGTCTGAGATCCAGGCCACCATGGAAGGCCGCCCTCGACCTGTGGGCCAGCCTGTCTCGCGCCTGCCCAGGGGAGGTGGTGACTGATGCTGTAGGGTCCTCGACGGACAGGCCAGGCCTGGCCCAACCCCTGCCGGGTCCTGGGCTCTCAGGAGGCCAGCCTGGGCCCTGGACTTTGTCATGCTGTGGCCATGTTGGATGCCAGGCTGGGCAGGGGGGCCCTGAGGAATTAGAACAGATCCTGTCCACGGGGTCCTGGCCACCCCCGGGGTCAATGCCTAGAGATCAGACCCCTCAGTCTTTCCCAAGCCCTCCTCAGGGGCTGGCTAGAGCCCCTCCTTTCTCCCCTGTGACTTCTAGACCCTTCTCCCCTGGCTGTCCAGCCCCCTGAGAGCCTGGCACCCACCCCACGCCCCTCTGTTCCCATGGTCTCTAGCCCAAGCCTGCCAGGACCCTGCCCCGTGGATGCCTGTTCCTGGCTGTCTGTTGTCTGGCACTGCCCCGTGAACGCCTGTGGCTGTGGCTCCCGCCTCCCGGCCGGCCCCATGGCTGCCCCAATGCTGTTTCCAGCATCTCCATCATAGATCTCACGTCAGCGCCCTGCACTGGCTCCCTCGTGGCTTCTGCACCTCCACACTCCCAAGAACAGAATCGCATTCCCCTCCCCTCTGCATGCAGGATGTCCTGGGAGCTCAGAGGCCACGAGTGCTTCAAGGACCAGAGGCAGGAGGCGGGCGGAGGTGCCCGGGGCGGGAGTGTGGCTAGCAGAGCAGAGGACAGGGCTGAGTGCCTGAAGGATGGGGCTCTCTGCATTTGAGGCTCACTGGCTGGGAGGCTTGAAGACCTGGGTGGGGCCTGTGGGAGGCGGGGTGCCACTCTGGGGGCCCGGATCTCGCCTGTTCTGCACTGGTCACCTGCACACCATTGCACTATGGGGGCTCCAGGCCCAGGGAAAAACCACACTCGCGCGCACACACACTCGTGCACACACACACGTGCGCACACACACCTGTGCACACACACACGTTGGGAGGCTCTTCCAGCCGGCAGGCCTCTGGGCAACACCCTGGCAGGGATGGGGCTGGGGCTGGGAGCCTGAAGGGCGGGACAGCTGAGGGGGCCCATGGAGAAGGGAGAAGCCCTCTCACTAGGGAGGGGCCTCCGTTGTCACCCTTCACATGGGCAGTACCAGGTCCCCTGCCCTTGGCCACCACAGGAAGGTCATGGCACAGGCAGTGCTACAAGGATGGGGATGGGCACAAGTCCCCAGCTCTGTCCTGGGCTCCTGGGGGTGTGGGTTGTGGGGGGAGCCCGGCCCTCGGGGTTGCAGTCCTGGTCAGAGGAGAGGCTCCTGGGGGTTTGAGGGGAGCCTGGCCCTTGGGGTTCAGTCTGGGAGTCAGAGGAGGGGCTCCTGGGGGTGCAGGTTGTGGGGGGAGCCCGGCCCTCGGGGTTCAGTCCGGGAGTCCGAGGAGGCCCCAGCTGTGTCTTCAGGGCAATCCTGAGTCCAGGCCCTTTGAGGAGGGGACGGTGGTGCCCAGGGGAGGCTTGGCAGGGCAGGGTGGGGTGTGGGCACGGGGCCAGGCCCACGGTCCTCCCTGGCCCTATCCCAGCGGTGATAAGCTGCTTCCCTGTGAAGCCCGGTGAACTTGAAAGGGTGGTGCAGACTGTAACACCCCGGGTGTGACCCACCCCTGCCCAGCCCTCGTGGCTTCAAAGGGGTGCCTGCGAGCCGCCTGCAGCTGTCCTGGGGTTGCCTGAGCCTGTTGCCAGGGACAGGGTGGCAGTACGAGGCAGAGATGGGGAGGATGTGGGCAGCCCCACCCTGGGCCTGTGGATTGGAGGACTGTGTCGGAGGACTTGGCGGGAGATCACAGCCTTGTCCCAGGCCTGGGCTGGGGACAGAGGGACAGGGTCGGGAATGTGGGACAAAGGACACAGACGGGGGACACAGCCGGGGACGGGGTGTAGGCCGTGTGCTTGGGGTGCAGGACGGGACTCCGTACATGGCAGATGTCTGGCCCTGGGTGGTGGGGCTCCAGGACGCAGGGGTCAGCTGAGCTGCCCTGAGCCTCCCTGGGGCACTGTGTGGGCCCGGGACCTGCCCTGGGGCTGGGGTGGGGCTAGGGGCCCCCAGGATTTGAACATGGGAGCTCCTCCTGGAGGCAGAGGCAGGGAGGCCGCAGGACCAGGTGTGTGGGTCACTGGGCCCCTCGGGCTGGGCTGGGACATGCAGAGTAGCCCCCTCCCATGGCCGGAGCTGGCTTCTCGTAGAAGAAGCTTCCAGATGTCCAGGGGACAAGAGTGCCCAGCGGAGCCACGTTGGGAGAGGCTGGGCGGGGGCAGCGGGCGGGGTCTGCTGGTCTCGGGCTGTGTCCTGTGCTGGTCTCATGGTGTGCTCGGCCCAGGTGACTGGGGATGCTGGGGATGCTGGGGAAGGGGCTCTCCTTGGGGCTGGTGGGCCTCGTGGGGCCTGGAGCTCAGCCATGTGGGACCCAGGACTGTGCTCGAGGGCCCTGGGGTGCTGATGATTAATTTTAGGCTTGCGTTTCTGTGCCTGAGGAAAGCTCTCCCTGAGAGCACGGTCTCTGCCCGGAGGGTCCAAACTGGCCACTGTTGCCGCCTCGCTGGGCCTGTCCCTGCCCTGCCTCCTGCCTTGGGAGGAGCGTGGCCAGCGAGGGTGGGCGGGTGGGCCTCCCTGGAAGGCCCCACAGTGCCAGCTTTGTGCTGGGCCAGGGCTGGGGCACCCTGTGGTCTCCTGAAGCAGAGGCAGTCTCCGCCCCAAGGGACGGTTTCCCAGGCCCGACTGCACCCTTGGGCGGGAGCCCAGGCAGGTCTAGGGTCTGGTCTCACCTCTGGCCTTGTGACCCAGGCTGGTCTCGACACATCTCCTACCCGGCAAAGCCTGCCGCTCTCCTGGGGAGCACGTGAAGGGAGCACCTCCAGTGCCAACTGGAGAGCCCTGTCAACCCGCAGACCCACCCTCTTGCCACACCGGCCGGCCAGGGCCCCAACCCCCACCAGGTGTCCAGGTGGCCTCCTTGTGACCTGGGCCAGGGCCCTGCTGGGGCTGGTCCTCCTGGTCACTGCCTGACCAGATGCAGCTCCTCAGGAGTCCTGACCCCACGGTGGCTCTGTGCTCAAGCACCAGCTCCCCGCTAGAGCCCGGCTGGGGCAGAGAGAGGCCGTCCTCCTAACTCAGGCCCTCCAGGGGACCCCAGCTCTCCTCAGTTCTTGCCTGGGCTCCAAAACACTCAGACCCGGGGTCCTGGGGGCCTGTGCTGGGGCCACCCATTCAGGCGGTTCCCTTCAGTGACAGGAGGAGAAGGAGGGGCTGGGGTCCCCAGAACAGCTGCCAGGTTCTGAAGCTTCCTCGCCCCCATGGCAAAGTGCCGGGATGGCCGGGCTTGGCACGCAGCATCCAACATCTGTGGGGAGACTGCTCGTCCAGGGGTCAAGAGGTGACCTCTCTGGCCCCCTCACCCTGAGCTGCAGCCTGGGTCCCCAGCAGGACCTCTCCCTGGGGGCTGAATCCAAGGGTGAATTCCCATCTTCTGGGAACGTGAGTCTCGGGTGCAGTGAGGCTAGGGCGGGGCACTCTGGGTGGCTCCTGCAGCCTGAGAGATGGGCAGCCAGGGTGCCCACGACATCCAGCCCTGCAGGATTCTGTGACAGAACCGGGTCCAGCCTGTCTGTTCCCCCGTGCCGGTGTGCGGACGGCAGCAAAACTCCCCGGTGTCCAGAAGGAAGACCGACTTGTGCGGTGGCCAGAGTACCATTTTATTCTCTTCAACAGGAGGTCTGGCCGGCCAGTCCCGGCCTCTGGCAATGCGGCCAGACCACAGCCGAGGAAAGGGGCGGTGAAGCTCCACTTTCCACAGAGGGAGCCAGGGATCCTGGAAAGGCCTTAGATGCCTGGGACCCCTGAGGAAGGCAGGGCTAAGAGTGGGCACAGCTGTCCTGGGAGCCCAGGGCCCAGCTGCCGGGATCCTGGGACCGGGGCTGCTCTGGGGCTGACCTGGATGTGCCCTGCTGGGCCTGCAGGCCAGTCTGCACTCTGTGGCCAAGACCACCAGCGTGTGAAAGCCACAGACATAGGTGGGCTTGGAGTGCCTGTCTACCCCGAGGCGCCTGCCCTGACCTGGCCTCTCCTTCCTGGGTATTGGAAGAACTTCATTGGTGCCCTCGCCCTGAGCAGCACCCCCAGCAGGAATTCAGCACCAGCTCGGGGCAGGGAGAGGCCCGTGTCGGGCCCCTGCGCACTCCTGGCTGGGGCAGGCTGGTTCCTATTGTCTGGCGTACCCTGCACCGAGACAAAAGGCGGGCTTGACTCAGACACCCTGGCAGGCACTGTGGCCTGAGGCTTCCTGGGGCCTCACCCCGATGGAGACCAGCCCACAAAGGGGTCTCTGGCTGATTCACACCCGCTCTGTGCTGGCGGTGTCCCCACCCTGTGCCTGCCTCAGTGGGCTGAGCATGGCCTGGGTATGGTTCTGAGGGACGACCCCACGGGCTAGCTTGGGCCCTGGCGTCTGCCTCTGTGAAAGTCTTCCACTCCGTGAAGCGGAGTAGGTTGGCCTCTCTGCCAGGCCGGCAGGGCCTGGAGGGGGCACAGTGGCTGCTGGGGGCTGAGGCAGATCCTGGGGCATGTCCTCAGGGAAGCTGTGCTCTGTGCAGATGTGCTGGGAGAGCCGGGGAGGAACTTTGGGACCAGATAGGGGCAAGATGCCCACTCCGGGGCCCCAGGTGAGGACTGTTTTGGGGGGCGCCTGAGGCAGCTGCAGCCCTGCCTGCTCCCTGTGGCAGCTGCATCTGGCCCAGCCGGCAGGTGGTGACAGCCACCAGCAGCTGGCTGGTTGAGGGCTGATGTGAGTCTGGGGTGGCAGTGGAGGTGGGGCTGTGCACCCGGGTCCTCCAGGAATCCCCAGAGCTAGAGTGGGTGGGTGGTGGCCCAGGGAAGGGAGGACCACCTACCCCCAGCCGTGAAGGACCTTTGCAAACAGAAGGCAGTGCAGAGCTCGGGGGACCGGTGGGGTCTGCCCTGGTGCTGTGGAGGGGTGGGGACTCCAGAGGCTCTGTCTGCCTCTGGGGGTTCCCTGGGGAGCCCCAGGGGCACATGAATGAGCAGCAGAGGGCACATGAATGATGGAGGCTGGCTGGAGTTGGGGTCCTAGCCTCTCTCCAAGGCACAAGTCTTTGCTGAAAAGCAGCAGCCCCACAGTGGGACCAGGCCAGGTGGGCTGCGGCTGGGAGGCCCTGGGGAGAAACCACAGGCTCGTCCAGAACTCAGCAGAGTCCACCCTAACCTTGACTTTCCTGGAAGGGTCCAGGATCTCCAGCAAGCAGCTCTTCCCACTGTCTAGACTGTGGGGGAGAAAAGGGCAGGGGTGAGGACTGTGGCCTCATCGTCCTCCAGCCCCTCCCACCTGTGCCCAGCTGCATCTCAGCGGCCATTTCCAGACCACTGACCTGGGTTAGCTCTGGTGCTTCCCCTTGGCTGAGACTTTCCACCCTCAACACCCTGGGGGCTAGGCGGGGTGGGGGAGTTGTGCCCGGGACCCCAGGGGCACCTGGCTTCGGGCAGCACCAGCACGGAGGGTAGACCTCCTTCAATGCGGCAAGACCAGCCGGACCCTCCCAGGCCCCATCCTGAGCCACCTGCCCCGTGAGCCTCCCTGCAGGCCGAGCATTGGGCCGGGCACCTGCCCTGGTCCCCTCGAGATGCAGCCTGTGCCGGGCCTGCACTCTGACCCTCTGATGTGTGGCAGGGAGGTGGAGCGCCCCAGGGGTAGCCACCCCACTTCCTCTTGGCCCCGGGCTGCAGGGCCCAAGGACCCCAGCCTCCACCCTCGTTGTCCTCCATGTGGCCTGGCCAGTGCCGTGAGCAGCTCCCCAGCCACGGTGCCCCTGAGCCACGTCCTCTGGGGACCGGCAGCCTCTCTGCACTGTCAGACCTCAGGCAACCACTGGGCCCTCTGACCCTCGGCGTCATCTGTGACGGGGATGAGCTGCTGGGGACTGAGTGGACAGCAGGTGAGTCCAAGCGTCTCCGGAGTCTGCGGACCTCGGCCCGGGCCAGGCTCAGGAGGGGCGGGGCGGTGGGGGTGGCGCCGGCCTTCACAGAGGCACATTCCTTCTCTGTTCACAGCTTTTTCCTCCAGTTTTTTTCCCTCTTTCTTCCTCCACCGTTCCTTCCTGGAGCCCCTCCAAGACAATCGGCACCCGGCTCCACTTGGCGGCCACAAAGCCTCTTTGACGGCCCGGGCTCCCACAGCGGGTGGCGGGGGTGGAGGCTGGGCGGTAGACGCTGGAGGACCCCAGGGCCTGGGCTGGGTCCGGCTGGGTGGGACGGGACAGAGGGGTCTTCTGCTGGGGCCGGTGAGGGCTGAATCAGCCCCGGGGGGTGTTGGGGTGTGGGTGTCCTCTGTACACTGGTGTCAGACCCAGACTCCCCTGCCAGTCTCTGCCCAGATGAGCTTGCTGTGACATCGGTGCTCCCTGCCTAGCCAGCCAGGGGCTGCGTGCCCAGAGCCCAGTACCTCCCGCTTCCCTGGTGGAAGAACGGACGGATAGCACCTGCTCAGGGCTTGCCCTTGTGCCCCAGGTAGTTTTGGGGCAGGTTTGACCTCACCGTGCGGCACCTCCTGGCCCGAGGCCTTGGAGTACTGTTCCACTGACCCCCATCCCTCCTCAGAGCTGGGTCCTGAGTGTGGGCATCCAGCCAGCCAGGGGCCAGACCTGTGGATGCCCAGGTCCACCTGGGACGGGATGGTGCCTGCCCTTGGATCTCCTGTCCGCCTCCAAGGCTGGGGTGGCTTGTGCGCAGTGGCACCCGTTAAATGCTTGGTGGGAGAAGCTGCTGGCTCACCCTGTGAGGCCTGTACTACAGGGCAGTGTTGGCGAGGCTTGGCCACTCTCCCCTCCTGGTCCTCTCTGACTTCCAAAAGCCAACCCTGTGCATGGGACCCCAGGGGCCTGGGGTCAGGGAGGCCTGTCCACAGAGGGACCACAGAGTCACTGGCTCCTGGCCTGGCACAGCAGGTGGGCAGTGGTAGGCACTGCCAGACACAGGGGTGGGGGTGCAGGCAGGGTGGGCCAGGGCCCAACACCCTTGAGCCAGCGGCTGTGGCACTGAGTGGCCGCACAGGAGGAGGTGCCCATGGGCACAGGCGAGAGGCTGGCCACTGCTCGGATGTGTGGAGGCCAGCGGGAAGGAGCGGTGGTCCTCGTGGCATGGGACTGGTGACCGGGCTCCTGGCCTGTGGCTGGTGCTGCCGCGCTGTCCCGGCTGGCCGGAGGAGCCTCGTTTGGCTGGTAGCACAGACGACGTCCACAGAGCGCTGCCGGGCGAAAGCAGGCAGCAGTGAGCATCGGCCGGGGCGGCGATCGGCCCGAGTGAGGCACAATCCAGCCTTTGTTCTGAGGCGCCTGGCCTGCAGGCCAAGAGGAAACCAGAGGCGAGCCAGCAGCGCCCCCGCCCGCCGGGCAGGACTGGGCTGCCAGGGCCCGGCCCTGCAGAGGAGCCTCGGGGGCCCTGCTCCAGGGGAGCAGGCTCGGCCTCAGGCTGGCATCAGGACGTGGGTCTGTTAGGACTGGCATCAGGACTGTTAGGAGTACGGAAGGTTCTGGAATTTGGAAGGCCCTGCAAGGCCTGGGGTGGGGTGGGTCCGCCGAGGAGTAGAGACGGTGCTGGACCCACGGAGGGGCCCTGAGAGGGTGGCCCTGGGTGAGGGTCCCAATTCGTGGGCCGGGAAGCTCCAACACTGACTGCTCCCTGAGCCTAGGACCCAGCGTCCCGCCCAGGAGGCTCCCACACCCCTCCCTTGGCCCCACACTGTCCCGCCCTCCCCTTCCCTGCCCCAGCCCTTGCTCCTCCTGCCCTCCCCACCCGCCCCCACTGTGTGCTGACCTTTTGGGTGACTGTGCCAGGCACTCATGGGAGCTTGGCCCGGCCTAGACCTGTAGGGTGCTTGTGGTGGCGCCTGTGTGTGCCGCGTGCAGCTCCGAGGTGCAGGTCCTCGCAGACCCAGCCCCAGGCGGCAGCCCACACTCCTCTGGGCCCAGCCCTTTCCTGGCTGCAGTAGAAGGCGGGGTCAGCACAGTGCCCAGCCTGGCAGTCTGGGGGGCTCTGCTCTCCATGCCGCTCCCTAGGGCCCCGGGATGTGGCGTAGGGGCCTGCCACGCACCTCAGCAGCCCCCCTTGTCCCTCGGCCCTCACTGAAAAAGGGCAACTGGGGGTCTCAACCGGCAGGCCTTCAGGTCTTCAGGGATGTGTCCCTGGCCACCTCAAGTCCCACTCTCTGCCCCTGATGGGGGTTTGGATGTGTGCTCATGTGTGTAGGGTATACATTGAGACCCTGTCTGTCCCCTACCTCACCCCTTCCCTGGTGAAGCCGGGGTCGGGGAATTGGGTGCTGGGGAGCCCCAGAGGAGCCTCGCTCAGGTAGCAGTACCCCCAGCTAGTGGCTGCCTGGAGGGTTTCCCGCCCAGGGCTGAGCCAGGACAGCTGAGAGGTCCACGCGTCTCCCGAGGCCTTTCAGGATGCATTCCAGCCTCCCCTGTGCCCAGCAGAAAGGGGGTCCCTGCAGCCCCCCTTGCTGGGCTGGGTCCTTATCTCTGCCTCAGCTCCTTCCCAGCCTGCTTGGCTTCGGGGGCCTGGCCGTGACCCTGTAGGAAGGCAGCCTGGACTTCCTGAGGGGAACACGCGTGTAGGCAGGGCTTTCCTGTCGGCAGCCGTGAGCTCCTGCTCGGGGCCTGGGCTCAGCCCCCAGTCGTGTGGACCTGCTGGACAGCTGGGGATAGCCCCCCTGAGTGGGAGAGACCTGGGAGGGGCAGCAGGGCCTGTTGGGGACTGTGGGTTGTCACTATGTCACTGGGGTGGTGCCAGGCAGACAGGGGCTGGCCGACTCTGGGACTGATTCATGGGCCAGAGTGGAGCCCCCAGGGCTGAGGGGCCCTGCCCAGGGAGGGTGATGGGGCAGCTGTGGAGCCCCCTCCAATGAGGGCGCAGCCTTGGCCGCCCAGCGTGGTGGGACCAAGGATCTGGGGCCCCGTGAGCTGGGGAGAGTAGAGCCCCTAAGGTCTGGGACCCCAGCTCCCTGCCCGAGGCTGGGAGGGGTCTGCCCTGGCTCAGACGGCCATGCGTGTGCACCACGTGAGGCAGCGGCCCAGCCAGGCTCCCGCAAGCGCCCTGGGGCCTGGCCGAGGTGCGAGTGGCTGCCTGGCACTTCGGGGGCACACACAGGGTCCTCCCCAGGACCACTGCCCCTGGTTTCTGTGGCGACCCAGCCCACCTGGCTGCCCTGCGTTCCTGATGCCTCCTCCTGGCTACCCCCTCCACAGCCCAGGCAGACCACAGCCAGCCTGGGTGGCCTTCTGGCTGGGAGACCCCAGGGCTGGGGGTGCTGGCCCATCCTGCCTCCCCTGCGGTGCTTCCCACTCAGTCAGCGTAGGCTGGAGCGTCTGTGATGTCACTCCGCGAGGGGCCTGAGCTTGTGGCCCCAGCTCCGCCCAGGGTCAAAGAGTCTCCACGACAGGCCGGTATCCCCAGGCGAGGCTGCAGACACCCCTCTGCCCTGGCATCCCAAGGCTCACCCAGGGAAGCAGCAGAGCCAAGCTGAGCAGGTTGCAGGCCCCGGTGGCCCCCACCCTGTCTCAAATGTGACCCTCTGGGCCATAGGGGGCTGACCGTGCCCCCTCCACTACCTGGTGGGAAGGGCCAGGGGTGCCGCACACTCAGGATAGAGGGTGCGTGTGTCCCTGACTTCAGGGGAGCTGTAGAGGAGGCACCGGGAAACCCCCGGCCCACCCCGGGCTGGTCCTACAACCCCTCCACAGACACCGACCACTTTAAAGGAGGCCCCAGTGGTGTTGGCCAAGGGTGAATTGAGACGGTTGAGCCTCAGGGCAGGGTGGAGGGAGAGCTGTGGGGTGGGACCTCCTGTCCTGACACCCCGTGAAGCCAGGCAACAGAGGATTTTCTCTGGCAGGAATAGATGAAGAGCTGGGAAGTTTGACGCCACAACCTTAAATATTTCCCAAATAGGTCAGGGCCACGGGAGACAGGGCAGCAGGCCTGGGTCAGGGCCCCACCAGGCAGCCTGACCCATCCCCCCCAGCAGCCCCACCTGCTCCCCGAGTGCGTGTCAGCTCAGAGAGGACTGTAGCCCGGCTGGGTTCAGGGAGGGGCCTCGGCTACACACGGGGCTGGACAGGCGGACCGACGGGGCACCACTCCCGGAAGCTTCTCTGAAATGCTATTTTTTATTTTCTTTTTGAGACAAGACTCTAGCTCCATTGCCCAGGTTGGAGTGCAGTGGCATAATCTTGGCTCACCACAACCTCTGCCTCCTGGGTTCAAGTGATTCTCCAGCCTCAGCCTTCCAAGTAGCTGGGATTACAGGCGTGCACCACCATGCTGGCTAATTTTTGTGTTTTTAGCAGAGACGGGGTTTTGCCATGTTGGCCAGGCTGCTCTTGAACTGCTGACCTCAGGTGATCTGCCCACCTTGGTCTCCGAAAGTGCTGGGATTACAGGTGGGAGCCACGGCGTCCGGCTGCCTCTGATGTTCAGCCTGGCACCAGCAGCTGAGGTCCCAGAGGGCCACCAATTGTTTGATCTCCACAACATCCACACAGCACTGGGCGCGCTGCCTTCCAGAGCCCTTCCTGGGTGGGGAGAGGCTGCAGTCACGGCTGTTGGCTTCTGCTTTTGTTGTCGAAGCTGGTGGCAGGGTGGGCGCTGTTCCTTCCCGGATGAGCAGTGGCAGGTTTACCCCGCCTGGTGGGCACAGCCCCTCCAAGGTGAGAAGATCACAGCGGCCATCCCAGCTGCCCCAGGAGTGTGGTAGCAACAAGGTCCCGCCACGTTGGGTGGCAGCCGGGCCCACAGACCCCAGAGGCAACCTTGCTCCTGTGGGCTTTGACCACGGCGTGTTGGCCACAAGGGCCCCTTGGAGGGGAAGGCTCTGGCCCTTGGCTGCTGGCTTTCCGTGGCACCTGGAGCAGAGGGGCCTGTGCTGAGCTGCCCTTGAGTTGAGTGACCGCTCCTGAGATAGAGCTAACCCAGCCTTGGCAGGGGGTCCTCAGTGCCTCCCACTTGGCCTTGCGCCCACGTCTGCCCCAGGCAGCTGCCCTGAGCCTCTCTGGCACACGGGTCTGAGGCTTCAGGTGTGTGGGGGTGGCCGACGCTGGACCGGGGCACAGGAGCTGGTCAGGCTGGGCCCCGATTGAAGCCTGGCCCCAGGCGTGGCTGTGGTGGTGGGGCTGGGCCTCTGTGAGCAGGAGTGGTTCTGGGCTCGTGTTACACTTTCCACTGGAAAAACAGCCCCGTTTTGCATGTTGGCTCTGAGCTTTTTAAAAATTGCAAATATATCCAGTTTCCCAGATGACTGCTCAGCAGGCAAATGTGGTTGTTCTGCCGGCTCTGTGCAGGGTGGGCGCCTGGCCCAGGGGAGTGACGGGCTGGAGGCCTAGGGAGGGGAGGGCTGGCACTACAGCTCTGGTAACACCCCGTCATCACGGCCTAGGGACACTGGGCCCCTGTCTAGGGAGGTGGGGAAACTGAGGTCCTGTGGTCTGGAGCTTTCGGGGGCTGTCACTGAGGAAACCTGGGTCCTGGGCAATGGTCCCTGTGTCCTGAAGTGGGCAGCACCAGCCCACACCAAGTCAGGAGACTCGGCATGCGGGGCCTTGGCTCCCAGGTGTGCCCCAGGTTCTGCATTCCCGCCGCTCGCTCATGCCCTCCCCTTCCCTGCCGGGCCTCACTGGCAGCAGGTGAGGGACCCCCGGTGCAGCCCCAGGTTTCCGGCTCTGAGTCCTGACTTGGCTCTGAGTCTCCACAATCCCTTTCTGCACGGCTGTCACCTGGTGCTGTAGCTGTGTGTGTGGGGCTGGGGTTTTGTGTGTACATGTGTGTGTGTACGTGTGTGTACGTGCACACATGCAGGTGTCCATGAGTGGGGATGTACTCATGCGTACTGGCATATCCATGAACTTGAGTCTGTGCAAACTTGAGTGCACATACATGTGGGGCCCTTGTGTGTGTGCATGGAATGTGTTTGTGCATTTTTGGGCGTGTGTGCACGGCATGTGTGGTGTGCATGGCAAGTGCGTGTGTATTTGTGGGCAAGTGTGTGTATTGCATGAGTGTGCACATGGCATGTGTGGTGTGCATGGCAAGTGTGTGTCCATTTGTGGGCAAGTGTGTGCATGGCATGAGTGTGTGTGCACATGGCATGTGTGGTGTGCATGGCAAGTGCATGTGTATTTGTGGGCAAGTGTGTGTATTGCATGAGTGTGTGTGCACATGGCATGTGTGGTGTGCATGGCAAGTGTGTGTCCATTTGTGGGCAAGTGTGTGCATGGCATGAGTGTGCTGCCTAGGGTCAGGGCAGTCCTCAGTGTCCCAGCACCCTTTAACAGTGGGGCAGCCAGGACTCCAGAGGGACTCATGATGAGGGGGTCCCCGGCTGCCTCTGTCCACCCAGGCAGGGTGGGCTGCCAAGGGTGCTGGTCAGCCCGGTGCCACTGGGATTAGGCTCCCAAGGGTGCTGTGCCCTGCTTCCCAAAGGTGCCTGTGCTGAAGCTTTGGGGCCTGGAGGGATGTTCTGACCGTGCGAGGCCCTCCCTAAGCCGGATCAGGGCCCCTGCCCAGCACAGGCCTCCCACTGAGGGCAGAGAGCATTCTTTGGAGTGGTATGGTTGCCAGACCAGATGACAAATGTGCCCAGTGGGTAGACCAGAGACCCCAGGTCTGCAGCCCAGCTGCACCCCCAATTTCACGGGAGGCACTTTAACGCCAGAAACATCTGGAAATTATTCCAAAAACTGGATTCCAGCCTTCGCCTTTGGAAGTTCAGCTGCCCCTGTGGAGGGTGGAGGGCCAGTGGTTCCGCAAGGCTGGAGCTGGGGCTGAGTTTCACAAGCAATTTGGCCTCATGGGTGGAAGGTTCATGCCACTGTGGGGCTGGCGGCACCTGGTCTCCTTCAGCGGCCCCGGGTGATCCACGCCAGCTGCCCCCGCCGGCCCCTCACCCTGCTGTGCCCCTGCCTGCTGGCGCTGGCCACTCAGGCCCCCGTGCCTCTGAGTGTGGCTCCTGATGGCCAGTCTTGAGATGGTGAGGGTGGTCATCCTAGAACTGTGTGTGCACGTGTGTATGTCGGTGCAGGTGTGTGCACATGGGTGTGTGTGCACGCGTGTATGTCGGTGCAGGTGTGTGCACATAGGGGTGTGTGTGCACGTGTGTATGTCGGTGCAGGTGTGTGCACCTAGGGGTGTGTGTGCACGTATGTCGGTGCAGGTGTGTGCACATAGGGGTGTGTGTGCACACGTGTATGTCAGTGCAGGTGTGTGCACATAGGGGTGTGTGTGCGTGTATGTTGGTGCAGGTGTGTGCACGCGTGTAGGTCGGTGCAGGTGTGTGCACATAGGGGTGTGTGCATATGTCAGTGCAGGTGTGTGCACATGGGTGTGTGCACGCGTGTATGTCGGTGCAGGTGTGTGCACATAGGGGTGTGTGTGCACGTGTATGTCGGTGCAGGTGTGTGCACATAGGGGTGTGTGTGCACGTGTGTATGTCGGTGCAGGTGTGTGCACATAGGGGTGTGTGTGCACGCGTGTATGTCGGTGCAGGTGTGTGCACATGGGTGTGTGTGCACGTGTGTATGTCGGTGCAGGTGTGCACATAGGGGTGTGTGTGCATGTATGTCAGTGCAGGTGTGTGCACATGGGTGTGTGTGCACGCGTGTATGTCGGTGCAGGTGTGTGCACCTAGGGGTGTGTGTGCACGTATGTCGGTGCAGGTGTGTGCACATAGGGGTGTGTGTGCACACGTGTATGTCAGTGCAGGTGTGTGCACATAGGGGTGTGTGTGCACGTGTGTATGTCAGTGCAGGTGTGTGCACATAGGGGTGTGTGTGCACGCGTGTATGTCGGTGCAGGTGTGCACGTGTGTATGTCGGTGCAGGTGTGTGCACATAGGGGTGTGTGTGCATGTATGTCGGTGCAGGTGTGTGCACATGGGTGTGTGTGCACATGTGTATGTCGGTGCAGGTGTGTGCACATAGGGGTGTGTGTGTGCTTAGCTGAGGCTGCACCCTTGGGGTGAGGAGCTGGTGAATGCATACACACACACACACACACACACACACGTATGTACTGGCGCATTTCAGCTCCTCCCCGCAGGGTGCAGCCGAAGTTAAGCCACCTCCCCCAGCCCCACCAGAGCAGGAGAGGAGCCACAGAGGGGACCTCAGGGGGTGACCCCAGCCCCTGGGGGTCATGTGAATGGGCCTCCACCCAGGCCAGGAATCCTACAGCACTTTTGTTCCGTTTCACAAAGGGCAAGCAGGACGCCGCCCATCTCAGTCTCACCGCTCAGTGGGTGTTACAAACCCTTTCCAACTCGCTCTGCGCTGCCCGACTGCAGCCAGCCAGGAGGATCCATCGGTTTCCACAGCTCCACTTGGCAAAGAAAACAAACTCAGCAGCGAGGAGGCTCTCCTTGGACGCTCCGGCTGTGCTCTCGAATCAGCAGCCAGCCTGTCCTCAAAGGGGTCTTGGCTCACAGACGTCCTATGCTGCTTCGTTTTCTGCCAAATTTCAGTCTACAATGTAAAAGTGGAGAAACCAGAAGCACTGAAAGTGAAAATAAAATAAAGGGAGACACCACGAGTGGGAGGAAAGTCTGAGAAGCGACCAGCACAGGAGGAGGGACACTGGTGCCCCCACACCGGGAGGAGCCGGGGTCCACACCCCCAAGTCCTGCCTCCCCTGGAAGCCCCCACCCACCAGGCTGCTGCTGCTGCCTCCACAGACTCCTGCTGGCCGGAAACATGGAGTCAGGACCCCGTCAGCTGCACCTGGGGCCAGAAGGAGCGGAGCTACCACCAAAGACCATTGCCTCCAAGTCCAGGGTCCCGCTGCCCTCCTCCACTCCCTCAGCATCCTCAAATACTGAGTCTGAGAGTGACCCCCAGCAGGGGCTGGGCAGAAGTTTTGATACACACGATACGCCCACATGCACACCCGCCCACCCCACATCTACATACAGGACACACCCACATGCACACCCACCCACCCTCACACCTACATACAGGACACACCCACATGCACACCTGCCCACCCCACACCAACGTACACATGCAGACACCCACATGCACACCCGCCCATCCCCCACCTACACCCATACACCCACATGTACACACCCACCCACCTACACACACATGCACACACCCACATGCACACTCACCCATCCCCCCACACACGCACTCATGCACACCCACCCACCCCCACACCTACACACCCACATGCACACCCGCCCACCCCTCATACCTACATACACATGCAGACACCCACATGCATACCCGCCCACACCTACATACACCCATACACCCACATGCACTTTCCCACCCCCACCTACACACACGCACACACCCACATGCACACCCGCCCACCCCATACCTATACATAGGCACACCTACACACACACATGCACATCTACACCCATGCACACACCCACCCCACCACCCACACGTGCACAACCATACATGCACACCTCTGCAAACCTACACACACATAATATACACATGCAGACACACCCACACACCTACACACAAGAACACAAACCTACACATGCACACACACCCCTACGTGCACACAGAGGCATACACACACACATGCACACCCCATATACATACGTGCACACACTCGGACAGCCCTACACACACCTACATGCGTGCACACACACGTGTGTTGTGCACATGCTGGCACAGAGCCGTGATGTACAGCCACATTTCCCAGGCTGCTTGAGGTCTAGGTGGCTGCGTGTGGTGCCTTGTGGCTGGGGTGTGCCCCAAGGGGTCAGGAGGGGCTGGGCCACACTCTGAAGGGTCCATACACTGAGGGCAAAGGCAGCGTGGAGGACCTCGTCCAGCAGAGGCAGGCCTCCCGTGCATGGTGTGCAGGCTGCAGGGGAGCAGGGCCTTGGTTTCCCCGACTGCAGCCACAGGCCTGAGCGTGTCTATCCCGACAGCGCCTGCCAACACCAACACTGACAGTCTGTTTGGACGGCTCCAGTGACCACTGGCTCTGCGAGTGATGACTCACACCCATCACTCATCCCCTCCTGAGTCAGCCGAGGGACCCTCTGCAGGGAGGTGTGCACGTCATCGAGGTGATGCAACCCCTGCTCGGTCACTTGTTGACTCATGGATGCCCCCTGCCCCAGCCCAGGGCCTCCCCATCCATCCCAGACGGGCATGGGATGAGCTGTGGCCAGGTTGGGATGGCAGAGCAGGGGCAGGGACCTGGGGGCGGAGAGGCAGCCAGGGTCCGGTGTCGGGAGCAGGGCTGCTGTGAACCCAGCCTCCCACCCTGCTCCACTCTTGCTTGGTCTGAGGGACTCTCTGAAGCCCCATTCTCCAGGGCTCATGCAGCTTGAACCAGCCACCCCGTGGTCCCCAGTGGCGCTGATCGAGGCTGAGCCTGGCCCCGCCCATCCTCGTGTTCTGGCGCCAAGCCTCCCAGCCCACCCCAGATGCAGGTGCGAGCCCTCTGGTGCCCAGGCCTGAATTGCAGACAGCCCTGAGCTCTGCGGGGCTTAGGGTCACATTTCTCAGTGTTTCTGTGATGGCAGAAAAGACATTTCCTGAGCCTGGATTCCTGAGGTTTCTGAAGGTCCCTGACTCCAAGCACCGTATTCTTTCCAGCGCTCCTGAGTTCCTGCAGCCACGTTTCCCCTCCCCTGGGGACAACGCTGGTCTGAAGGTCTGGAGCAGATGAAGGTCTCATAGGTCCCCCCTCCCTAGCTGCCAGGGCAGGTGCCTGGTGCTCTGAGGGACTTGGGGAGCCCCAGCCCCCTGCCAGGCATGTGAGGGGCCTCCCGGCCTCACACGTTCTGTGAGGACGGAGCTGGGTCCTGTGTTGCTTTCTGTGGTCTGGATGGCTGGGAATGGAGCTGGGCGTTCTCTGCTCCACCGGAGCTGGAGCTGGTGAAGGCCAGTCCTGTGCTGTGAACCCTGGTGGGGCCACCTGGCAGGGATCCACAAAGCAGCCCACTGACTCGAGTGTTTTCTGCTCCCGCGGTCAGATGGGCTCTTGTGAAAGCAGTTTTCCAGGTAAAGATGGCGAATATTTAAGTCTACTACATCTGGTAAAATGAGGAGTGGACCTGCAGCCCCTGTCCCATCTCACAGGCAGCTTTGGAGAAAATCTGTTCTGCCTCTGGAATCACCCGGCCCTGTCTGGGTGCTGCCACTGGCCCAGGCCAGCTCCCGAGCTGCCCTTCTGCGGGACTCCGAGAGGGGCTGAGTGTCTGCTCCCAGCCTCAGACCCCTGCCCCGTGCCCACCACCTGAGACTGGACAGACCCAGCCACGTGTCTGAACGAGCCCGACCCTGAGAGGCATCTGAGCAGAGCCCCTCCCCACAATGCAGGCCAGGGGTGGCCTCTGCTCGCCTGGAGAGTCAAGGTTTTGTTATGACTTCCGGTGGCTCTGGCTGTCCTCACTCCGGTGTCTGTGTGAGCCCCTGGTGCTAACGGCAATGGCCTCCCTCCCCTCATGGTGGGAACAGCAGGTCCCGGCTCCTGGGGTCCCGGCTCTGCACTGCTCTCTGCTCAACAGCCCCAGGCGCTTGAGGCCAGAACAAAGCCAGGGTGGGGACATCCGTCTCCAGCAGGCACCTGCCCTGTCCTGGCATCACGGCGGAGGTGGCCACGCGTCTGCGGCAGGCCAAGAGCACGGCCGATCCTAGAAAGCACCGGAGTTCTGAACAGGGGTGTGAGTGTGTGCAGCCCCCGTGCACACAGCTAGCGGAGAAGTCCCTGTTGTGGCAGCTGGGAGCCGGTATCAACGCTAACATCGTTAACTTTCCTTTACGTGTGGAATTCTTTCCTAGCTGGAAATCACAAAAGGCACTGCTGGTGGGGGTGTGGGCAGAAGGGGCCCTGACGGGATGTGGTATGAACGGGTGCAGCGCCCTACCGGGGCGGGTGCCGGGGCTGTCTGGGCGTTGTTCTGTGCGCTGCATCTGCAATGCTGGTCATCCCTATTTGGGGATGTGGGGGCCTCTCCAGGGCTTCAGAGACGTACTTGTGGGCAGTGGCAGGACCTGAGTTTGGAGCCTGGTGGGGGGCGGCCGCCGAGCTGCCTTTCGAGGGAGGCTCTCCGGGAATCCGCTGCCTCCGCGAGCAAGGCTCAGTCCGGTGCCCTCTGCCTCCAAGCCCTTCCCGAGCCGTGCCTCCCGGCCCCACTCCAGCGTGAAGTTGGTGTGCAGTCTTGGATTTACCACCGAAGAATTTTAGGAATTTCCTCTAAGTCTGAAAAGAAAACGGGTTCAAAACCTCTCTTTGTGTTTATAGCCGCTTGGGTTTGAACGCGTTCTCATGCTCTCCCGAGCGGCAGCAGAGGCTTCCGGGCACCCGAGCTCGCACCTGGGGAGGGGATTCTGTGCTTTCAGGCTGCCAGACCCAGCTCCCTGTGACTTGGGGTCCAGGCCAGGTCAGTGGCAGGGTGCCACCCGGGAGGCGGTGAGATGCATGTGGTTCCTCCTGCCTGGCAGTGGGTGGGCATACCTGCCTGGAGGTCCGTGCGGAGGCGGAGGTGGAGGCGGGGGACCTCGGAGGAGACTCAGGCCTGGGTGCAGGGACTTGAGCGTCCCTCGGAGGCTGTGAGCGCCCAGGCGAACGCAGGCTGCAGGGGCGTCCACTGTGACAGGTCCGCAGGGTGACTTCCTGAGCCCGGCTCCTTCCTGGCCTTCCTGTCAGTTCTGAGGGCTTACTGCCTTGTTCTTTCAACAAAATCAGGTCTGCTGGGGCTGGCGCTGGAAGCCCAGGGCTCCCCCTCCCCAAGGAGCCTGTTTGCTGCCACCCACCACAGGCCCGGCTCACCTGATCCCGGGTTCCCAGTGCCAGGCCTAGGGCAGGACAGCCCCACTCAGGCGCTGTGTCCTGGCGGTGCCTTCACCAACATCCAGTCATCACCCTCTCCCGGCAGCCTGCAGGTGTTTACTCTGCTGCAGTTGGGAAAGCAGTTCGAGCCGGATATTCTTTCACTTTTGAAAAACACATCTAGTGATTGTAAAGCAATACCTCGCTTCACACTATTCATCCATGGAGATTTTCAAACTAGGAGTGAGATTTCTGCCAGATGGCAGCCGGTTGCACTCCTCGAGGTGCCTGCCAAGGAAGGCCAGCCCCAGCCGGCTGCCCTGGGAGGCGGTTCAGGTGAAGAAGGCGGGAAAGGGCAGTGGCGGTGAAAACAGTCCAGGTGGAGGAAAGGGAAGGCTGCTCCCAGGGCGGGGCCCCAGCATCTGTGGGGAGCGTCTGCTGCCCCTGGGGCTTCGTGCCAGCCAGAGGGGCCTCAGTATGAACTCGCTCCCATTAGAAATGGAAGCACGCCGAGTGCTCCAGACAGACGCCCGTCCACTACAGGAGCTCCTGTGGGTGGATCTGCCTCGAGCGTGCACTTGCACCCAGGTGACCCAGCTCAGTTAGACTGAAGGGCTTCCCGGAGTACCAGGCAGGATCCTTGTGCCTCTCCGCCTATCCAGTGGGAGGTGCCCACACAGGGGTCTCCTGGGAGGGTCCCTTCGGAAGGCTGCTGTGTGCGGCAGAGGCTCGGATGTGGCCAGACACCCACTCTCCTGGGCTGGGGGCCGAACGCTGGCCATTCCAGCCACACGTGGCTGCTTCTGCTTTGTAGTGAGAGACTTTCTCAACCAGGCCTGGCTGTGGCTCTCCACATGCCAGTCTCTTAGGCTGCAGGAGAGACCCCCAAATGTCCCAGCCCAGTGGCATCGGCCACTATCTCCTTCTGTCCCTGTCCCTGACTTGTACCTAACCCGGCCCCAGCGCTGCCCCTTGGCCTCCCACCTGCCGCCCTTCCCCATCTTGGCCAGGCTGGGGCCGTCGCTCACACCCTTCCTCGGCATATGAGTCCATTCCCATGCTGCTATAAAGAACTGTCCAAGACTGGTAATTTATACAAGAAAGAGGTTCAATCGACTCACATGGCTGGGGAGGCCTCAGGAAACTTACAGTCATGGTGGACGGGGAAGGAGAAGGAGGCACCTTCTCCACCTTCCCCACAGGGCAGCAGCAGGGCGTGAGTGCAAGCAGGGACACGCCAGATGCTTATGAAACCATCAGCTCTCCTGAACTCACTCACGCTCACGAGAACAGCATGGGGGGAACCGCCCCACTCACTCTGACGAGAACAGCACGGGGGGGTTGGGGGAACCACCTTCACTCACTCTGACGAGAACAGCATGGGGGAACCGCCCCCGTGATGCAGTCACCTCCACCTGGTCCCACCCTTGACATGTGGGGACTATGGGGAGTACAGTTCAGGGTGAGACTTCGGTGGGGACTCAGCCAAACTCTGTCACTCAGCTTCCCTCAGGTTTCCTGCCCTCTTCTCTGGCACTGCCTCCCAGCGTAGCCGGCAGCTCCTGCCCAGGGGCCTGGGGCCACAGTTCCTGGCTCCAGTCAGGAACTGACTCAGGCAGGCGATGCTCAAGTCCGTCTCCTCACTGACGTCCTCCTCTGCAGCAGCACTGAGCCCTGCTCCCCAGCCCTGTCCTGACTCTTCGGGGAACTGTTGGAATCCTGGTCAACCTTGCCCCTCCAGACCTCCCAAGCTGTCCCCTCCCCTCCAACCCCCAGCACCAAGACCGGCCTCCCGCTCCCCTTGGACTCCTCGGCCTTGCTCACCTCCCGCTGTCCCGGGACAGGGTCTTTCAGGCACTGCCTGCTCATGGCTTGCTCAGGGTCTCAGCCCCCGGCCTCCCTCTGTGCCCATGTCCTCTGTCATGTGTTCCATCAGGTGCTGGGCACGGCGCCAACATGGAAGCACTGCCTGTCTGCCCCTCAGCGTGCCCCTTGCAGCTTGGCTGGTGAGTGCCAAAGTGTGGAGGAGGCTGCGGCTGGCAGGAGATGCAGCCCAGGAGGACCCCGGGCTTGGCTCGCCGCTTAGGATGATGCAGTGTCACTCACAGCTGTGCTGCTGTGCCTAGGAGAGGAGGCCCCAGCGCCTCTGGGAACGAAACGCACAGTCATGGTTCACTCCTGTGACTGCAACAGCTCACGCCGTGGAACAGCCCAAAGTGTGACCCAATTTTTTTTTTTTTGACAGAGGTCTCACTCTGCTGCCCAGGCTGGAGTCCAGTGGCACAATCTCGACTCCCCGAAAGCCCCGCCTCCTGGGTTCAAGTGATTCTCCCATCCCAGCCTCCGAAGTAGCCAGGATTCCAGGTGTGCACCACCACGCCAGGCTAATTTCTGCATTTTTAGTAGAGACGGGGCTTCGCCGTGTTGGCCAGGCTAAGTGTGACAACATTTTTATTAAAATGAAAACAAAGGACCTCAGTCCCACAAAACAGGAATTCTGGGAGACCAGAAACGGTTCTGGGAGGTGCTGTGCTGAGCAGAGGTGGAGGCCTGGGGACGCCCCTCGGCCAGTCCATCTCCGGGCACCTGCCACGAGGATCAGAAGCCACGACGGCAGCGAGTCAGTGGAATACTTCGTGCCTACTGGAGTAAAACGCCGATCGCACTCGAAGCACCCCCCGGGCACACCTGAGTGCCACGCATCGAGCCCCTGAGAAGTTCGCAGTCGTCCGTTTCAGGTCCATGCTGTGCACTTGCTTCTGAAGGACGTTTGGGGCCTGCACCTCCTGTAGAAACAAGGATCCAGGGTAAGGACTCAGCCGATGGCTCGGCGTGGTCTCTGCCAACGGCAGCTCTGAGTCCCGGCCTCCGCCGCCACGTCCCGGCCTCCGGTGCCCTCCTGGGCAACAAACCCAGCCGGGCTCAGCCACCGCGCGGGCTCCTCGGTCTAGCGCCCCCTGGCGTGGCCGGCCGGCATTGCCACAGAGGCCGCGGGCCGCTCGGGTGGGACCGGATGGAAATGTGGCTGAGGCCACTGCTGACCCGGAAGTATTTTCCCGCGTTTTCAGCCCGGCAATGAAACTAGGCACTCTCCCACGGCCAGCAAAATGACCGTTTTTCATTTAATTTGCGTACAACGGCTTTACTGACAGCAAACATCGTGAAGGAAACAAAGTGCGGTCAAGTTGAGCAAACCGCACTGTTTTCCCAAAGAATGCTGCGCGACCTCGGGGCTCTGTCGGCATCCGTCAATCCAGGGAACGGTTTCTTTGCTCTTGGCTGAGTTCCTTCCCCAGCGTTACCTCCAAATCCTGCCCAGCACTAGTGACATCTGTCTATGAACACTAGTCTTAGTCTCAAATATTTTTTTCCCTCAAAACTCAGAAGCTTAGCAAGAAAAGAAAAATTACAATGAGAAATGTGTTGGTGGCTCACACCTCTAATGCCAGCACTTTGGGAGGCCAAAGCAGGCATATCACAAGGTCGGGAGTTCGAGACCAGCCTGGCCAACATAGCGAAACCCTATCTCTCCTAAAAAAAAAAAAAAAAAATTAGCCAGACGTGGTGGTAGGTGGCTGCAACCCCAGCTACTCAGGAGGCTGAGGCTGGAGAATTGCTTGAACCTGGGAGGTGGAGGTTGCAGTGAGCTCAGATTGCACCACTGCACTCCAGCCTGGGGGACAGAGCAAGACTCCATCTCAAAAAAAAAAAAAAAAAAAAAATTGCTTGAAAAAAATCCTACTTGGATAACTGTGGTAATTCTAGAAAAAAAGAAAAGTCAAAAGAAAACAAAAGAAAAAAGAGAAATGTGTCCACTCCACCAGCACTTCTGGACTTCCCGCAACACACAGAGAGCTGGAAACCCACGCTCTTGTTGGCAGCTGCCTTCCCATGCTGTCGCTGGGAGGGCCTCGCTGTGCTGGCTGATGAGACAGACGTGGTGCTCAGACGGGCAGGTGACGTGGTTTACCTGTGTCCTTACCCAGTCTCATCTGTGGCTCCCATAATTCCCACGTCATGGGAGGGACCCGGTGGGAGGTAACTGAATCATGGGGGTGGGTCTTTCCCGTGCTGTTCTCACGATGGTAAGTCTCACGAGACATGATGGTTTGTGAGAGGAGTTCCCTTGCACCTGCTCTCTGCCTGCTCCTTCTTCACCTTCCGCCATGAATGTGAGCCCATTAGACCTCTTTCCTTTATACGTTACCCAGTCTTGGTTGGTTAAGTCTTTGTTAGCAGCGTGAGAACAAACTAATACAGAAGGGAACCACTTTTTCACCAAAAAAGGCAAAATTTAGTAAAACATCCAGACAGTGGCACAAACCTACTCTGTGGATAGAGGCCACAGACGCACTGCTGAGGTGGGACTCCCACCGGTCCCCATGCAGCACACGCAGCCCAGAACAGTAGCGCAGGCCAGAGGGCAGATGTGTAAGGCTGCACAGCTCGTGGGGGACTCAGCCCAAGGTCATTTCCTGGCCCTGAATCACAGCTACCCCGTGAGTAGTGGAGACAGTCCCCACTGCCTGCAGCACTGCCCATGAGACACCACCAGGCAGGACAACTCATGGGCAGTGTGTGTGGGGCAGGGGTGAAGGCCTGGCTGCTGTGCATCCACATGGGAGCAGCGGAGCCTGCAGATGAGGCACCGCCCACTTCTAGCCCAGGATGCACATGAAGAACTGAGGGCACTGCCCCTTCCTCCGCAGTCCTGCCCCCTGCCAGCCTCTGTGCCCCATCACAACCGCACGGCTGGCCCTGGGCTCTCTCGCTTTCACACAGCTGGCAGCTTCCTGCATCATCCCTCAGGCCTGCACCAGGCTGAACGTGGGCTTCACGCATGGCGTGAAGACAGGTGGGAGTCCCACCTTGGCAGTGCGTCGCTCGCCTCTCTCCACGGAGTAGGCTTGTGCCACTGTCTGGATGTTTTACTAAATTTTGCCTTTTCCAGTGACAATTACTGGAAAGGAAAGACAGGTGTGCTGAGGCAGGTCCGCGGCAAATCCAGGCACGGGGCTGCCCTGGTGAACGTCCGACGGAACCAGGGGCTGCCAAATGCAGGCTCAACTATGAAAAACGACAAAAGTAAAGAACAGGAAATGCTACAAGTATGGCCACGAGTTATGTCTACAAAGGTGAAGTGATGGAAGAAACGGAAATTTTAAAATCAGGGGCCATCATCAGCCCCAAGACAGAAGCAGCTGGCACTGCCTGAAGAGAGGGTGAGGCAGTGGCAGGTGGCCCGGGGGGGAATATTTCTGGGCAGAGTTTTCAAAGACATTCCCTAAGGAACACCACAGGCATGAGGACAGTCCTGGCCACACTCCTTCACAGGGCCAGCCCCACAAATCCACCTGCCGAAGCCAAGGCAGCTGCTGCCGACCCAGGCTCATGAGGTGAACCGTGAGAATGGTGGCTGAGGGAAGATAATGGGTCTCCATGGCTTATATTTCACCTGTAGCCTAGAGCTTAACACATGACCTCTCATGCGCAGATCACATGACATGCACAGGTCACATACACACAGGTCACATAACATGCACAGATCACATGACACATCGCATGTCAGACCACCTGACAGGCACACAGGTCACATGACAGATCACATAACACACGGATCACATGACAGGTCACATGACACAGGTCACACGACACAGATCACATGACATGCAAACAGCACATAACAGGTCACAACACAGTTCACATAATACACAGGTCACATACGGGTTATAACATGCACAGGCTACATAACAGATCACATAACACAGATCACATGACACAGGTCACATGACATGCAAAGATCACAACACAGGTCATATACAGAGATTAACACACACAGGTCACATAACACACAGTTTACATAAAATGCACAGATCACATAACAATCATATGACACAGGTCACATGACACAGGTCACATAACACACAGATCACAAAATGAACAGATCACATAACACACAGGTCATACAGCACGCACAGATCACATAACAGGTCACATGACATGCTCAGATCACATAACATGTACAGGTCACAAGACATGCTCAGATCACATAACATGTACAGGTCACATAACACATCATTCACATAAAATGCACAGGTTACATAACATGCACAGGTCACAACACGCACAGATCACATAACATGCACAGATCATATGACACACAGGTCACATGACACACAGGCCACATACACACAGGTCACATGACATGCACGGGCCACATGACACACACAGGTCACATAACAGATCACATAACACACAGGTCATACAGCATGCACAGGTCACATAACAAGTCACATAACACGCACAGATCACATGACACAGGTCACGACACAGGGCACATGACATGCAAAGGTCACATAACAGGTCACATGACATAACATGTATAGGTCACATAACATGCACAGGTCACATAACACAGAGATGAGACATTGATGCCAAAATTCGATTCACGATTTTACAACATTTTGAAATTTCTGGAATGAAACTTAGAACATGAACATCACCACAGGATTTCTGCACATCTGGCATCAGCACAAGTTTTCAGGACAAAGTAAGCTAACGGAGGGGACAGCCATGAGTGTGCCATGGCTTCTGGAAGGACCGAAGGCACATGGGGCAGCCCAGGTGTCCTGGCGTCTAGAGGGCCCCAGGGAGGCGAGGGGGGCTGCCATGAAGGCAGGTACGACAGGTGCATGCTTTGGCTGCAATAAAGTCTCTGTGCAGCCTGCAGTGCCACAGCTCCACCTGCAGTGAAGGTGAGGATGCTCCTGCCCCATGGGGTGCTCGGGGGCTGTGAGACCAACTGGAGTGAGACAACAAAGTTCTTTGACACTTTTTAGGTAAATGTAAACTAAAAGATGAGAACTAACCCCAGGAGCTTCTTTTCCAACCCAGTATGGTCCAGACCGGTGGGAGAGACCCGGGGTCTGAGGTGTGTATCCCGCAGGGGTCCCACCCGCCCGACGGAGGAGGCTCCCTACATGCAGGGCATGCCTGCAAGGTGAACTCAGGTCCAGAATTAATCTCTGGACCTGACAGAGATTCCCCCACTGAACCTGGCGTCACACGCCAGCTGTGAGCATTGTGAGAATAGAATGTGTCGTCAATGGGTAACACAGGGCGTAGCGGAGCTGACCCACGCTGCGCGTGCACCTCACAACAGACCTGCCTGCCCATCCCTGCACTGCCTGCACCGCTGTCCATGCCCGCGCTGCCTGTCCCACCAGAGCCACAGCTGGAACCTTCTCACAGTGACCTAACAGGCAGGTGTTTGTTTTGCCTCCAGCATCAACATTTTCAGGAAGTCTCAAGGTGTTACAAGCAAAGTTTAAACGTATTGCATACATGCCACCCCGGTAATCAGAGGTACTTTACTCAGCTACATTAAACGTATTGCATACATGCCACCCCGATAATCAGAGGTACTTTACTCAGCTACATTAAACGTATTGCATACATGCCACCCCAATAATCAGAGGTACTTTACTCAGCTACATTAAACGTATTGCATACATGCCACCCCGGTAATCAGAGGTACTTTACTCAGCTACATTAAACGTATTGCATACATGCCACCCCGGTAATCAGAGGTGCTTTACTCAGCTACATTAAACGTATTGCATACATGCCACCCCGGTAATCAGAGGTGCTTTACTCAGCTACATTAAACGTATTGCATACATGCCACCCCGGTAATCAGAGGTGCTTTACTCAGCTACATTAAACGTATTGCATACATGCCACCCCGGTAATCAGAGGTGCTTTACTCAGCTACATTAAACGTATTGCATACATGCCACCCCGATAATCAGAGGTGCTTTACTCAGCTACATTAAACGTATTGCATACATGCCACCCCGATAATCAGAGGTGCTTTACTCAGCTACATTAAACGTATTGCATACATGCCACCCCGATAATCAGAGGTGCTTTACTCAGCTACATTAAACGTATTGCATACATGCCACCCCGATAATCAGAGGTGCTTTACTCAGCTACATTAAACGTATTGCATACATGCCACCCCGGTAATCAGAGGTGCTTTACTCAGCTACATTAAACGTATTGCATACATGCCACCCCGATAATCAGAGGTGCTTTACTCAGCTACATTAAACGTATTGCATACATGCCACCCCGATAATCAGAGGTGCTTTACTCAGCTACATTAAACGTATTGCATACATGCCACCCCGATAATCAGAGGTGCTTTACTCAGCTACATTAAACGTATTGCATACATGCCACCCCGATAATCAGAGGTACTTTACTCAGCTACATTAAACGTATTGCATACATGCCACCCCGATAATCAGAGGTACTTTACTCAGCTACATTAAACGTATTGCATACATGCCACCCCGGTAATCAGAGGTACTTTACTCAGCTACATTAAACGTATTGCATACATGCCACCCCGATAATCAGAGGTACTTTACTCAGCTACATTAAACGTATTGCATACATGCCACCCCGATAATCAGAGGTACTTTACTCAGCTACATTAAACGTATTGCATACATGCCACCCCGATAATCAGAGGTACTTTATTCAGCTACATTAATTATTTCGTCAGGAGAGAAAGGACAGGTGCACGGCTGGAGGGCAGGAAGGCGGTGGAGCGGGTGGGGGCTGCTCATCCTTCACGCCTCACTGCCCCAAGGTGGGCGGGTCCTGCAGGAAGCATCGACTCACAATAAAAAGTCAGCTCTGTCTCCGAAAGGACTTGCAACTTCACACTGTGGAGGAAAATGAGGGTGCATGGGTTACACACAAAAAATAAGGTGGGAGAAGAGTTCATTCACTCAAATGAGTATGTTAAAAATCCAGATGTTATCTCCGTGTTTTCATAGAGTATTATCAATATGTTTAAGTCATAATTTTTGGAAATTCACAATGAATATAAAAGTGGACATTACTGTGTTTACTACGGCAGAGCTCAGAAACACAACTCTTGAGAACATTTAGAGCTCCGTGTCTGCCCTCGGCACACGCTTAGTTGAAGAGTTCCTCGACACATGCACTTTCCCAAGAGCGTTCTTCCGAGGCTGGCAGAGCACTTGCCTGAACACTGCCTCTGCAGCAGGCTTGAGATGCTGATGGGCGGCTTGGGGGGCAGCCCAGCCTGGGAGCCCCCGAAGCTCGGAGAGCCGCCTCTTGCCACTCTATTTGGTAACTGTGGTGTTGGTGTTAGCGATGGTCCCTTGTAGGGGATTTGCAGAGGTGGAATCCTAAAAAATTCAAGAAACACACAATCACGAATGTTTCGAGCATCTTTGGTGACATGACTATGAGAGCACCGGTCATTCTTCGGTTTTAAAGGCTGGGATTAAAAAGCACCTCTGAGTACCTCGGACCAGCAGGGCCCGTGTAATGCCCGGGGCTGATGGCCACATTGGCAGCCTCTCGCTGGCTGTGGCGGGGGAGGCCCTCTCTGGCAGGACCTACAAGGATGGCTCCTGAGAGGGTGGTCAGCGGGCACTCCTACTGGAGGCCTCCCTGCACGGTGCTGATAGAGTCAAGTTACAGTCGGTGCCTTCTCCCCGGGCCAGTATCACTAAGAGGCTGGGCAGAAACGATAGAGAAGGCGCCCAGGGTCTCTGCCGACTCCCCCTTGCAGGGTACACCCAGACCTGCACTTTCGTCCCCAGGAGTCGGCAGAGACCACGGGGTCCCCTGGCCTGTGGCTGCCGTTGTACCAGGCTCTGACTCTGACTCCTCATCGAGGCCCTCACTCCATCTTCCCCCACAGCTATCCTCTACTCGCCCCTTAACCTCAGGGTCCTCTCAGTTTCCACTCTCAGCACTCCCAAGGCTCTGGAAGCTTCTGCAGCAAGCTTATCCATCCCATGCTTCTGACTGTGCCCTCCAGGTGATGAGTCCTGAATCATGTTCCCAACTCACATCCAGCCTCAGCCTCCTCCCAGGGCTGTTTCCTCGCCTGATTTTGCTGCTCTATCAGTCTTTTCTGTATTTTATGATGGTTTGCTGTCTTGGGGTCTTGCTATTCCTGAAAACGCAGGTCTGTCCAGAGCTGGCTAATTCCTGGAGGTGGTCAACAGTATTCATGAACACACTGTTCCCAGGCAAGACCCCAGCCCAGGGCGCAGTCCCTAAGCCCCTCCCTCCTCTCATTCTCACCAAGCCACGCTCCCCTGCCCTGCAGACTGGACATGAAGGACTGCCTCCGTAGCCAGATCCACCACACAATTCCACACAGACGACCCTGAGCCACTTGTGCTGCCCTGCCTTTCCCCAGGACACACAGCAGGGCCTGCGCACAGGCCCCTCGCCCCTGCCTCCTGGAGGAATTGCGAGGGAGCTCCCTATAAAGCTGCTGCACCTGCTGTAACCCTACGATATCTGATTCCAACAAGAAGCCTGCTTTGTTTTAAAACACATATGTGGACAGCTTTGTGTTCAATCAAACTCGTCTCTGCCTTGCCAAGACCCACACTGCCCGTGCCGCCTGTCCACTCCCGTGACGCCCGTTCATCCCCACGCCGTCCACCCATCCCCACGCCTCCCGTTCACTCCCGAGCCGCCGGCGCTGCCCATCCATCCCCGTGCTGCCTGTCCATCCCTGCGTCCCTGTCCATCCCAGCGTCCCCATCCATCCCCGCACTGCCTTGTGCTGCCCACGCCTCCCGTCTATCCCTGGGTCCCCGTCCAACCCCATGCTCCCCATCCATCCCCGCGCCGCCCATTCATCTGCACGCCCCTCATCCATCCCCGCGGCCCACATCCATTCCTGCGCCGCCCGTCCATCCCCGAGGCCCGCGTCCATCCCCACGCCGCCCATCCATCCGCACACCACCTGTCCATCCCCGCGCCCCTTTCCATCCGCCCACCCCCGTCCATCCACACGCCCCCCGATCTGCGCACCACCTGTCCATCCCCGCGCCCCCCGACCATCTGCACACCCCCTGTCCATCACCGTGCCCCCCCATCCATTCGCCCGCCCCCTGTCCATCCCCGTGCCACCTCATGCTGCCTGTGCGGCCCATCCATCCCAGGGCTGCCTGTCCATTTATGCTTCCACTTACTAGAGGGAGACAGAGGCCAGGGTGAGGGGCTGCCACGGCAGGACCCTGCCCTGGAGGGTGAGAGGGCAGCTGGTGGCGGACGTGGCAGATGCCACAGGGCCTGTGGGCACCCAGGAGGGTTGACAGCCCAGGGCAGTGGGGGCAGGAGGTGAGGGCGTGAGAGAATGCTGATGCCTGCAGGCAACCCAGGGTGGACTGGACCACAGGCAGCAAAAAGCATTCCAGGGCTCTGCGGGGGCTGATGCGGGAGTCTGCCTTTTAGAGACCACTGGACCTTGGAACAGTTGAGCTCTGTTGACAGAGACATCGGTGTGAGCTGAACTGTGCAGCAGATGAGTGGAAGCCACCCAGAAGTCTGAGAAGAGGAGCACGGGGAGGTGAACTGGGCTGGGGCCGGGTCCAGCCTGCCACCTGCTTTAGTAAATGAAGTTTCTGGAACACAGCCACGCTCTTTAATTTACACGCTGCTTGCTGCAGCCTCCTCAGTACAGAGGCAGAGCTGAGCAGCTGCCCAGAAAGCCGGGAGTATTTCTACCTGCCCTTTTTAGGTGCACCTGCTGAGCCAGGCCTGTTCCTCTGGTAAAAGAGCATGCAGCATGACATGGGTCTTGTGAAGTCTCCAGCAACAGGGAAGATGCCTACGTGATATCTTAGCTTCAAAACAGGAGACTATAAAGTGGCATATACAGCAAGACCTCACTCCAAGTGTGTAAAAATAGGGTTGAAAAGCAACATATTGAACTTTTAGAGGTAATTCTCTCTGGTGCATGAGATGATGAGCAGTTTTATTTTGCCGGTGATTTCCTTGAAGACGCAGTAAGGTACCTGAGAGGCTTTCCCACGCTCCTCTGACTCGGCGTCAGGCTGGGATGCTCGGGGCCCCGGGAGGAGACACTGCCTGTGGCGGAACAAGAATAACACATGAGCCGTTTGTGTTCACACGTCCTGGTGCTTTCAGCATCACCACCAGGCCAGCCTGCCGCGCTTCCTGGTAGCTGTCTCTCCCTCCCTGCCACAAGGGCAGCAGCAGGCGGAGCCGCAAACCGCAAACCGGTCCCTCAGGTCACTCACGCCCTGGTGGAAACGCGACACCCTGAGAAGCCCTGGGTCTCCCAAGTGAGGGCGTAAATATCCTGCATTTTAACCCTTTAGGCACCTCTGCAGCTTAGTGACCATGTAAGCCATGTGAATCACTGGCGGCTGGACAGCGAGGCCTGAAAACGAACCGGCCAGTCCCGGCTGAGTTTCAGCCTCACTTAGGGGCTCTCGGCCTGTGGGCTCCTCAAGGGGGGCCTGCCTGTCATGTGGGCAGCCGTGGGCACACAGAGCATGCCTGGCGTACACAGGTGCTCCACAAGCATCTGCAGCGGGAGCTCCTCCCCCGCCTCTCCCAGGCCTTGCTCCTGCTACCCGGAGAACTGCCCGACTGAAGGCAAAAGCGCATCCAGAGTTCTTTCAGCGGCTGACCCGGGCTTTGCCTTCTCCAGGCGCCTTGTGACATGAAAGGGGAGATGTGGTGACTCGGTTCTCAAGTCCCTGCTTGTGGATCAGCAGACCCCAGGCTGGGAGAGCCCTGGGCAGGGGAGCCCGAGCCTTAGGCTTCCCCAGCACTGTGGCTGGTGACTGCCAGTGCCCTGCCTGCTGCGTCACGTTGGGGGACGCTGGCCTGTGGGGCAGGAGGCCCCGAGCACAAGGCAGCCTCCATACCCCTGACTGCGGTCTTGTCTTTGCCCCCATGCAGGGGCAAAGGTGCAGACCTTACGAGCAGGCTGCCTGTGAGAGGCCCCACAGCTCCCGAGTCTGCAGGTGACCCTGAGAAGACTCCAAAGAGCAGCTAAGAACAAGCGGAAAGCGGTGCGAGTCCAGCCCTCACTGTCTTATGGCTGTTTGGCGTCGGGAGGCTGTGCACCTGCAGGGACTGTCCTCCTAGGAGAGCCTGTCCCCAGAGGCAGGAGGCCACGGTGAGCACACCTCTGCTATGAAAGCCAACAAATCCACAGCCCACGTCCAGAGCCACTCCCAAGCCTGGACGGCCTGTTCCGCCCACCCGCCCGATCCCCAATGAGAACCGCAGCGATGCTCTTGCTAGGTCTCCCCTCACTCCCCACCGGGGCTCTGGGGAGCCTCGGGGGAAACTCCTTTCCTCACAGCCATTGCCTCCTCATCTGCTGGCCTCACACCACCTGATGAAAACGAAACCCTACACATTTAACACACAGAACCACAAATAACAATGACAGGTATCTTTTGTTAACTTATGCTTAATACTACATGGTTATTTGAAAGTGTTTCCTATTTACTCAATGGGAAGTTTCTGAGATAACTATTATCAACAGAGATGAAGAGACTGGGGACCCGAGAAGCCAACAACTCCCCCGGGGTCCGGCAAGCAGGCTCAGAGAGCCAAGTGTGGGCTGTGGGATCTCGGACCCAAAAGAGCCCGCCGCTCAGGCCCCTGTGTGTCCCACGGGGTGCCCGGAAGGTTCTGACTGAGAATCAAGTCACACCAGGCATCATCTCAAAGAGCAGCGACTCAGAGAAAGGGGCCCTGGAATTGTTAGAGGAAGGCCCGAAAGCCACCCAGAGCCGGGCCCCTCTTGAAAGCACAGCGTGCAGGTGTGGGAGGAGCTCCTCAGGGTGCCGAGGGTGCCATATTTCAGCCCCACTAAGAGGTGGGTGAGCAGAGGGATGATCCATCCCCGCGACACCTCCCAGCGCTGTGCAGAGACCTCCACTCAGGACGGTAACGTGACGTGATGCATTTCACAAAGACGCCCATCTGAACAATTTAACTAAAAACATGCTGACATTTGAAGAGGGTAAGTTTCACGATCTGGGTGTGGAACAGTCTGCTTCCCAGTGCCGTGTTGGAGGGGACTGTGTGCTTCAGAGTGGGTGCCCTGCGCCCCTGCCGACAGGTCAGACAGCCCCACACACTGTGCAGTGACCGCAGGGCAGACGATGACAGAGGGCCTGCCTGCCACTCCGGCACGTGAGGGGTCCCTAACTCAGTCAACGAGGCTTGTTGAGGAGGACTGCTGGCTACGGTGGAGTAGAATCAGCAAATTATCTCTATGAGACTGAACAAAATGGTAGAAACAACAGTTCAGGCCTCTGGAAAACAACTCAAGGCAGACAACAAATCGGAAAACACTGACTCTTGAAATCCACTGCAGCTTTCCAAAGAGCAGGACTGGGCTTCCTGGCCTGAGGCTGCTCCACCTGCCCCTACTTCACGCTGCCCAGTAAGAGCACAGCTGCACCAGGGTGGATGGCTGATGACCAGCAGCTTTGCTTCCAGAGCGGGTGGGCTCAAGGTGGGAGAACACTTTCTTCAGCCATGAGGGGTCCACTTGCAGGACCCGGAGAGGCCCACAGCCCTGGCTGAGGAGGGCTGGGGAGAGGAGGGACTAGTCAGAACAACAGTGGGGAGATGCTGAGAGCCAGAGAGAGGCAGCTCCCCGGAACCCTGGCCGACAGAAGCAGCACAGACAAGTGCGGGGGACCCAGCGCAGCCGCAGAAGTGACCCCACGGGGGCCGGGAACCAGCTGGGTATCAGCTCCCCACACGCACAGATTGTCGGCCGTGGGGAGCTGCAGGAATGTGCACTATTGGAGCACAACTACAGACAGAGCAGGGGCCGGCTGCTGAGCTGTAAAGACGAGCGGACCCCGGCTCAACACCGACAGCAGAAATCGCGTGAACACGTCTGCGGCCGCGTAGACACAGATTCTCCAGTTTAGGTCCAGGTAAAATACCCAAGCAAAGGAAAACCAATCAAACAACCTCATATAAAAATATGAGAATCCAGACTCGCTGAAATACAGTACCTGGACTGTCCAGACTGCAGCCCCAAATTATGGGAGCAGCAGACACAGAAGTGTGGCCACACGCCGGGAAAAGGCCGACGGCAGAAGCCCACACTGGGGGCCCAGCTTGCGTTTCCTAAGGACTCCAGAGCGGCTACGGCAAATGAGCCTAAAGAATTACAGAAAAGTATGATGATTGTGACTCAGCATACAGGGCTTTCAACACAAAAACATACAGGGCTTTTCAACACAAAGACAGAAACATTAAAAGAAAAAAAGAACCAAGAAGGGAACATTTTCTACGAGGACAGGATGAGGTCCTGGTACCAAAACCAGACAGATGTTAGAAGGAAAGAACGCTGCGGAGCAGCATCTCATGAGTACAGACGCAAAATTCCTGAACAAAATACTAGCAAGCCAAACCCAGCAGCAGGTAAGACGGATCGTACGCCATGACCAACTGGGATTCATCCCAGGAATGCAGTTACCTCAACATACAGAGGTATTAACATACACACTAACATACATATTAACACACACATTAACACACAAACACACACAATAACATACACATTAACACATATTCACACATTAACATACACAATATACACATTAACATACATATCAACATACATATTAACACACATATTCACACATATTAACACACATTAAAATACACATTAACACATATTCACACACATTAACATACACATTAACACACATATTCACACACATTAACATACACATTAACACACATTCACACATTAACACAGATTAACATACATATTAACACACATATTCACACATATTAACACACATTAACATAGATATTAACATATTCACACACATATTCACACGCATAACACTAATATTCACACACATTAACACACATATTAACACATATTAACACACATAACACACATTAACACACATATTCACACACATTAACATACATATTAACACATTAACACACATATTCACACATTAACATACATATTAACACACATGAACACACATTAACACACATCAACACATATTAACACACATTAACATACATATTAACACACACATTAACATATACATTAACACACATATTCACACATTAACAGACACATTAACAGACACATTAACATACATATTAACATACTCTGTCAGTGGATGAAATGACACCTGAGAACACATAACCGTCAGAACAAAGAACAAAGCCCGACGATCATCTCGAAAGATAAAGAAAAAGCGCTGGAAAAATTTAACACTTTTTCTTGACAAAAAAAGGACCAGAGGGAACTCTTAGCCCTCTAAAGGGTGCCTCCAGGAAACCCCCGGTGAACACCACGTGCCATGGAGAGAGGCTGAACGTTTCCTCCTGAGATCAGGAATGGACAAAGACAAGGATACCTGCTCTTGCCACTTGTATTCAACATGGAGTTGAAGTAGGTTCTAGCGAGGGCAGTTAGGCGAGAAAAATAAATCAAGTCCCGTAGTGGGATGGGAAGTGAAAAAAATAAACTAAAAGATAAATAAAAGGCGCCGGGGTTGGAAAGGAAAAAGTGAAACAATCTCTAGTTGCAGATGACATGATCTGACATACAGAAAACTCTAGGGAATCCAGAAAAAGTCCCCGGAGCTAATAAATGAACTCAGTAGACTGCAGGGCACAAGATGCGTCTATAAAAATCAGCTGTATTTCTAGGTACTAGCAATGAAAATCTGAAAACAATTCTATTTATAATAGCACCAAAAATAACAAACTACTTAGGAGTAAATTTCCTCTTCACTGAAAACCACAAAACACCGTCGAAAGAAATCAAAGGCCTAAATACAGGCAAAGCTATTCCAACATTCAGAGATCGGGAGACACAGTATCAGTACTGGTGGCAATACTTCCGGAATCGACGTGCAAGGTGAATTCAACTCTACCACTTGCTTTGCCAGCAGAAATGGGAAAACTGATCCTAAAATGCATATGGAAATGCAAGGAACTCAAAATAGGCCAAAAAAATCTTAAAAAAGAACAAAGTTGGAAAACACACACTTCATGATTTCAAAAATTACTAAAAAGCTATAGTAAGTGAAAGACAAAAAGAAAATTACTGAAAGCAGCAAGAGAGAAGCAGCTCATCACCTACAGGAGAACATGATTAACAACTGCCTTCTCATCAGAAAAACGGAAGTGGCTGCGTACGGTGGCTCGTGCCCGTAATCCCAGCACTTTGGAAGGCCAAGGCTGGTGAATGGCTTGAGATCGAGAGTCCAAGACCAGCCTTGGGAAACATGACGAAACCCTGTTTCTAGAAAAAACTGAAAAATTGGCTGTGAGTGGTGGCTCATGCCTGTAATCCCAGCACTCTGGGAGGCTAAGGTGGGCAGATCACCTGAGGTCAGGAGTTCAAGACTAGCCTGGCCAACATGGTAAAACCCTATCTCTACTAAAAGAATAAAAATTAGCCAGGTTTGGTGGCGGATGCCTGTAATCCTGGCTACTCCAGAGGCTGAGGCAGGCGAATCACTTGAATCTAGAAGGCGAAGGTTGCAGTGAGATCATGCCATTCCACTCCAGCTTGGGCGACAGAGTGAGACTCAGTCTCAAAAAAAGAAAAGAAAAATTAGCTGGGTGTGGTGGTGCGTGCCTATAGTCCCAGCTACTCAGGAGGCTGAGGTGGCAGGATCGCTTGAGCCCAGGAGGTCCAGGCTGCAGTGAGCTACGGTCAAGCCACTGCACTCTAGCCTGAGGGTCAGAGTGAGACCGTCTCGGAAAAGAAAAGATAACAATGGAAGCCAGAAAGCAGAGGAATGACACCATATACCAAGAGCTAAAAAGTCAACCAAGAAAATCTATATCCAGTGAAATTATCCTTCAAAATGAAGATAAAGACATTCAAATATGGAAAAAAACAATGAAGAGAATTCACTTCTACTCAATCTTCTCTGCAAGAAAAACAAAAAGCACTTCAGTTTGAAAGGAAGTAACACCAGATTGTAACATGAATCCACGGGAAGGAATGAAGAGCTCTGGAAATGGTTAATATGCACGCTGCAGATATAATACAAAATGTAATAACAGATTTTTTTTCTCTTAAGGGCTTTAAAAAACATGTTTAATTCTGGAAATAATTACAACACCATATTGTTAGATTTATGAGATATACATCACGTGTACATGAATATAAATAAGTATTCCAAAGCAGGTGGGAGGAAATGGAGCAATGTGGGTATGTTTCACTGGAATGAAGTCAGTGTAACCTCAAGTATACTGTGATAAGTTCAAGCTGCATGCGCAATCTCTGGAGGAATCACTAGGAAAATAAGAAAGCACGCAGAGAAAGTATCAACAGAACTAAAATGTGTGTTAGTCAGCTTGCGTTTATGTAACAAAATACCACAGACTGGGCGGCTTACACAACAGAAATTTATTTCTTGCAGTTCCCAGACTGGCAAGTCTATGAAGATGGTGGCTGATGCGGGTCCTGGCTTGCAGACGGCTGCCTTCTCACTCTGTCTTCCTGTGACCTCTTGTGTGTGTCCAGAGTTAGTGAGCAAGCTTGCTGGTGTCTCATCTTGTTTTTTGACAATGATTTTATTATGATAAAAGTTGCTGCCTTATCCATTTTCAATGTACAGTTCAGTGGCATTAAATACACTCCTAACGCCGGGCAACCATCACCACCATCCAGCTTTGTAAAACTGAAATCTGGTTCCCACTAAACAGAAACTTCCCATTCCTCCATCCCACAGCCCCTGGAAACCACCATTCTACTCTCTGCCTCTGCGATTTTGACCTCTCTGAGTACCTCACAGAAGTGGAATCCCACAGCATTTGTCTTTTTGCGACTGGCTTATGTACTTAGCATAACATCCTTCAAGTTCATCCGCGCTGTAGCATATGCCGGAATCCCTAAGGCTCGGTACTAGTCCACTGTATGGATGCAGACATTTTGCCTGCCCATGCATCTGCCGATGGACATGGAGTTTGCTTCCATGTTTTAGCACGGTCATGCGAATCCTACTACTATGATCTTGGGTATACAGGCGTCTCTTCGAGATCCTGGTTTCAATTCTTTTGAGCATTTACACAGAATTGAAATTGCAGGATCAGATGGTAATTGCTTTTAATAGTTCGAGGAACTGCCACACTGTTTCCCACAGCGGCTGTGCCATTTTACATTCCCACCAACAGCACACAAGGCTCCAGTTCCCCGTATCCTCAACAACACTTGTTATTTTGGGTTTTTAAAAATGATTACAATAACATTTATTTGAAGTAAAACGTCTGCAAACCAAATAATTCTTAAATTAAGATTGTTTCAGGTTTAACCATCTTCATACAAATACTTTGAGGACAGCGGCATCCACAGACTCCAACTATGTGATTACCTCTTTGTCCATTCTTCTCTCTCTTTCTTTTTTTTCTGAGACAGGGTCTCACTCTGTCACCCAGGCTGGGGTGCAGTGGTGTGATCACGGCTCACTGCAGCCTCAACCTCCCAGGCTCAGGCGATTCTCCTACCTCGGCCTCCCGAGAAGCTGGGACCACAGGTGTACACCACCATGCCTGGATAATTTTTTGTAGAGAGGGGGTTTTGCCCAGGCTGGTCTGGAACTCCTGGGCTCAACCTCAGCCTCTCAGAGTGCTGGGGTTACAGGCATGAGCCACCTCGCCCGGCCTCTTTTTCCCAAATAACCTCTTTCAGTGTGGTTCAAGGTAGAATTTATCCTCTTCCTGTTTGGTCCACTGCTCACTAGGCAGGATCTGCTGCCTCACAGTCAGGCCCGCTGCTCTCTAATGCGAAACATCCTGTCATTAGAAAGGTTCTCAGGAAGGCTTCCTGTGGCTGTTTGTACGTCTTCATACTTTTAATAGCGTATCAGCATGCATTAACCACAGTTTATTCAGTCCTGCAGCACTGTGATACTATTTTTGAATACCATCTAGCCATGAGCCTGATGCTTCAACAGCTGCCAGCCAATCTGATATGAAAGCCTGTTTTTGTTTTATTTTACTTTTTTTTTTTTTTTTTGAGACAAAATCTCACTCTGTTGCCCAGGCTGGAGTGCAGTGGCGCGATCTTAGCTCACTGCAACCTCTACCTCCCGAGGTTCAGGCGATTCTCCTGTCTCAGCCTCCTGGGTAGCTGGTATTACAGGTGTGTGCCACCACATCGGGCTAATTTTTGTATTTTTCGTAGAAACACGTTTCACCATGTTGGCCAGGCTGGTCTTGAACTCCTAACCTCAAGTGACTGTCCACTTCAGCTTCCCAAAGTGCTGGGATTACAGGCATTTGTGCCCGGCCTGTTTTTAAGAGACAGGCTCTCCCTCTGTCGTGCAAGTTGGAGTGGAGTGGTGTAATCATAGTTCACTGCAGCCTTGCACTCCTGAGCTCAAGCAACCCCACCTCTGTGTCCCGAGTGGCTAGGACTACAGGTGTGGTTTTTAAAATATATAGTAGCCATCCTAATGGGTGTGAGATTGTATCTTGCTGGGTTTTTTTCTCCTCTTGGAAATGAGGTCTTGTTATGTTGCCCAGGCTGGACTCCATCTCCTTGGCTCAAGCAATCGTCCCACCTCAGCCTCCTGAGTGACTGGGACTACAGGCATGAGCCACCATACCCAGCTCTGTCCATAGTCTTGACTGGATTGCTCTAATGATTATCGATGAGCATCTTCCTCAGCCTCCTGAGTGACTGGGACTACAGGCATGAGCCACCATGCCCAGCTCTGTGCATAGTCTTGACTGGATTGCTCTAATGATTATCGATGAGCATCTTCCTCAGCCTCCTGAGTGACTGGGACTACAGGCATGAGCCACCATGCCCAGCTCTGTGCATAGTCTTGACTGGATTGCTCTAATGATTATCGATGAGCATCTTCCTCAGCCTCCTGAGTGACTGGGACTACAGGCATGAGCCACCATGCCCAGCTCTGTGCATAGTCTTGACTGGATTGCTCTAATGATTATCGATGAGCATCTTCCTCAGCCTCCTGAGTGACTGGGACTACAGGCATGAGCCACCATGCCCAGCTCTGTGCATAGTCTTGACTGGATTGCTCTAATGATTATCGATGAGCATCTTCCTCAGCCTCCTGAGTGACTGGGACTACAGGCATGAGCCACCATGCCCAGCTCTGTGCATAGTCTTGACTGGATTGCTCTAATGATTATCGATGAGCATCTTCCTCAGCCTCCTGAGTGACTGGGACTACAGGCATGAGCCACCATGCCCAGCTCTGTGCATAGTCTTGACTGGATTGCTCTAATGATTATCGATGAGCATCTTCCTCAGCCTCCTGAGTGACTGGGACTACAGGCATGAGCCACCATGCCCAGCTCTGTGCATAGTCTTGACTGGATTGCTCTAATGATTATCGATGAGCATCTTCCTCAGCCTCCTGAGTGACTGGGACTACAGGCATGAGCCACCATGCCCAGCTCTGTGCATAGTCTTGACTGGATTGCTCTAATGATTATCGATGAGCATCTTCCTCAGCCTCCTGAGTGACTGGGACTACAGGCATGAGCCACCATGCCCAGCTCTGTGCATAGTCTTGACTGGATTGCTCTAATGATTATCGATGAGCATCTTCCTCAGCCTCCTGAGTGACTGGGACTACAGGCATGAGCCACCATGCCCAGCTCTGTGCATAGTCTTGACTGGATTGCTCTAATGATTATCGATGAGCATCTTCCTCAGCCTCCTGAGTGACTGGGACTACAGGCATGAGCCACCATGCCCAGCTCTGTGCATAGTCTTGACTGGATTGCTCTAATGATTATCGATGAGCATCTTCCTCAGCCTCCTGAGTGACTGGGACTACAGGCATGAGCCACCATGCCCAGCTCTGTGCATAGTCCTGACTGGATTGCTCTAATGATTATCGATGAGCATCTTCCTCAGCCTCCTGAGTGACTGGGACTACAGGCATGAGCCACCATGCCCAGCTCTGTGCATAGTCTTGACTGGATTGCTCTAATGATTATCGATGAGCATCTTCCTCAGCCTCCTGAGTGACTGGGACTACAGGCATGAGCCACCATGCCCAGCTCTGTGCATAGTCTTGACTGGATTGCTCTAATGATTATCGATGAGCATCTTCCTCAGCCTCCTGAGTGACTAGGACTACAGGCATGAGCCACCATGCCCAGCTCTGTGCATAGTCTTGACTGGATTGCTCTAATGATTATCGGTGAGCATCTTCCTCAGCCTCCTGAGTGACTGGGACTACAGGCATGAGCCACCATGCCCAGCTCTGTGCATAGTCTTGACTGGATTGCTCTAATGATTATCGATGAGCATCTTTTCATGTGCTTACTGACCATTTGTGTACTTTGCTCATTCAAGTCATTTTCCCCCTCCCCCTGCTTTTTTGTCACCAGGCTGGAGTGCAGTGGTGCAATCTCAACTTACTGCAACCTCTGCCCCCCCAGGCTCAAGTAATCCTCCCACCTCAGCCTCCCATGTTCCTGAGACTACAGGTATGTGCCACAATGCCCAACTACTTTTTAAGTTTTTTTTTGTAAAGATTAGGGTTTCCTCATGTTGCCCAGGCTGGTCTTGAACTCCTGAGCTCAAGCCATCCTCTTGCCTCGGTCTCCCAAATGATGGGCTGACAAGCGTGTGCCACCGAGCCGAGCCGCTGCCCATTTTTGATTCAGGTCGTTTGTTGTTAAGTTTTAGTTCTTTATTATTCTGGATTGTAGTCCCTCATTAGATACACATGATGTGCAAATACTTTCTCTGATTCCACAAGTTGCCTTTTTACTGTATTGATAGTATCTTTTCATGTGCAAAATTTTAAAATTTTCATGAGGTCAATTTGTTCAATTTTTTGTTGTTGCTGCCTGTGCTCCGGTATCATATCCAGGAAATCACTGCCAAATCCAACATGATGGAACTTTTGCTCTATGTTTTTTTCAGAGTTTTATAGCTTTAGGTCCTTGATCCATTTTGAGTTAATTTTTGTACACGGTGTTAGGTAGGAGTCCAACTTCATTATTCTGCAGTGGATATCCAGTTTACCCAACACAGTTTCTCAAAAAAACTGTCCTTTCCCTCACTAAATAGTATCTTTCTCCATTGAATAGTATCTTTTGTTTTCAGGACATGAATCTTTTTTTAAAAAAATGATTATACATAGCTCCTATTTGGGTATTTTGGCTTTTGTTGCCAATGCTTTTGGTGTTTTGGTCAGAAAGTCCTTGCCTATGCCTACAGGACATGAATCTTATTGAATTAGGGCTCCATCCTTATGACCTCCTAAAGGTTCTAACTCAAAATAAAGCCCTAATCCATTGGAGTGCAATTGATTCTTTTTCTGTTACTCTGTGAATGTTTATTTAGTCTTCATTTTAAAAATGTTAATTTCACTGGATACAAAATTCCTGGTCGACATTTTAAAAATGCATTTTGAACATGTCCCTATCTGGGAGGATTTGAGCAGAAAATACAAACCTTTGAACAAAACAGAAATCTATGAATCTGGCTAGGTGCAGTGGCTCACATATGTTATCCTAGCAGTTTGGGAGGCTGAGAGAGGTGGATTGCATATGTCCAGGAGTTCAAGACCAGCCTGGACAACATGGCAAAACTCCATCTCTACTAAAAATACACACACACAAAATTAACCACGTATGGTGGCAATTTCCTATGGGCCCAGCTACTTGGGAGGCTGAGGCACAAGAAAACCTTGAACCCAGAAGGCAGAGGTTGCAGTGAACTGAGATAGCACCACTGCACTCCAGGCTGAGTGACAGAGGGAGACTCTATCTCAAAAAAAAAAAAAAAAAGAAAAAGAAATCCATGAATCCATATTGTTATAAATTAGTGAATATATAGATACCTGAATGGGGTAAAAGAAAAAGCTCTCCTTTATAGTAGAGTGACAATTAGTACATATAGAAGGAACTGTGGAAATGGAAAAATTGATGAGGCAGTCATCAGAGTGGTGGCTGATTGTGGAGGGGTGAAGCATGATGAGGAAAAAGGTATGGGTGCCATTTGGACTCTCTCTCCATAAGACACTCATCCATTATGGGGAACATAGTGACTACAGTGGGGAAGGCTGATAGGTGCCTGTGTGGTCAGGTGAGCAAGGTGAATATCCTCCTGGAGGCATCAGGAGACCAAGGTGAACATCCCCCTGGAGGGATCAGGAGACCAGGGTGAACATCCTCCTGGAAGAATCAGGAGACCAAGGTGAACATCCTCCTGGAGGAATCAGGAGACCAAGGTGAACATCCCCCTGGAGGAATCAGGAGACCAAGGTGAGTATCCTCCTGGAAGAATCAGGAGACCAAGGTGAACATCCTCCTGGAGGAATCAGGAGACCAAGGTGAACATCTTCCTGGAGGGATCAGGAGACCAAGGTGAACATCTCCCTGGAGGTAGGGCATTCCTGCCAGTAGAGGATGGTCTGATCTCCTGAAGAAATACCAGACAACCCAGAGTATGGGTAAGCCTTTAGAATTTTTTTTTTTTTAAAAGAGAGAAAAAAAGAAAAAGAAAGAAATAAAAGGCTGGGCGCAGTGGCTCAAGCCTGTAATCCCAGCACTTTGGGAGGCCGAGGCAGGTGGATCATGAGGTCCAGAGATCGAGACCATCCTGGTCAACATGGTGAAACGCTGTCTCTACTAAAAATATAAAAAATTAGCTGGGCATGGTGGCGGGCGCCTGTAATCCCAGCTACTCAGGAGGCTGAGGCAGGAGAATTGCCTGAACCCAGGAGGCGGAGGTTGCGGTGAGCCGAGATTGCACCATTGCACTCCAGCCTGGGTAACAAGAGCGAAACTCCATTTCAAAACAAAAAAGAAAAGAAAGGGAGAAAGAAAGAAAGAAAAGAATAAAAGAGAGAAAGAAAGAGGAAGAGAAGAGGGAGAGAAAACGGGAGTCTTCCTTTATTGCCCAGGCTGGAATGCAGTCTAAAAATGGGTACTGAAAACCTCTTTTATGCCAATAATTGCGCTTAGCAATGGAGACAGGAAGAAATAAGGGAGGAAAATAACAAACAAGCAGCCAGCCAATATTTCATTTAAACCTGTGAAATGCTATGCGATTACTGAGGAATGATTTCCTTCCAATTATGTGGTCACTCTCAGAGTAGGTGCGATGTGGTGCTGATAAGAATGTATGTTTTGTGGATTTGGGGTGGAGAGTTCTATAAATGTTTATTAAGTTTACTTGTTCCAGGTCTGAGTTCAAGTCCTGGATAGCCTTGTTAATTTTCTGTCTCGTTGATCTGTCTAATATTGACAATGTGATGTTAAAGCCTCCTACTACTAATGGGAGTCTAAGTCTCTTTATAAGTCATTAAGAACTTGCCTTATGTATCTGGGTGCTCCTGTATTGGGTGTGTATATATTTAGGATCATTAGCCCTTCTTGTTGCATTGATCCTTTTACCATTATGTAATGTCCTTCTTTGCCTCTTTTGATCTTTGTTGCTTTAAAGTCTATTTTATCAGAGGCGAGAATTGCAACTCCTGCTTTTTATTTATTTATTTATTTATGCTCTCGATTTGGTTGGTAAATCTTCCTCCATCCCTTTGTTTTGAGTCTTTGCGTATCCTTGCATGTGAGATGGGTCTGATTGCAGCTTACCGATGGGTTCTGACTTTTTATCCAATTTGCCTGTCTGTGTCTTGATTGGGGGATTTAGTCGATTTAGATTTAGGATTAATAATAATATATGTGAGTTTAATACTGCCATTTGATGCTAGCTGGCTGTTTTGCCCATTAATTGATGTAAATTCTTCATTATGTTGATATGCTTTACCTTTTGGTATATTTTTGGAAAGGCTGATACTAGTTGTTCCTTTCGATGTGTAATGCTTCTTTCAGAAGCTCTTGTAAAGCAGGCCTAGTGGTGATGAAACCTCTGAGTACTTGCTTGTTCACAAAAGATTTTATTTTTCCTTCGCTTATGAAGCTTAGTTTGGCTGGATATGAAATTCTGGGTTGAAAGTTCTTTTCTTTAAGGATGTTGAATATTGGTCCCCACTCTCTTCTCACTTGTAGGGTTTCTGCCAAGAGATCTGCTGTGAATGGGCTTCCCTTTGTGGGTGACCCAACCTTTCTCTCTGGCTGCCCTTAACATTTTCTCCTTCATTTCAACCCTGGTGAATCTGACGATTATGTGCCTTGGGGTTGCTCTTCTTGAGGAATATCTTTGTGGTGTTCTCTGTATTTCCTGGACTTAAATACTGGCCTGCCTTGCTAGGTTGGGAAAGTTTTCCTCAATAATATCCTGAAGAATATTTTCCAGCTTGGATTCATTCTCTTCATCGCATTCAGGTACACCTAGCAAACATAGATTAGGTCTCTTCACATAGTCCCACATTTCTTGGAGACTTTGCTCATTCCTTTTTATCCTTTTTTCTCTAATCTTGTCTTCTCGTTTTATTTCATTGAGTTGGTCTTCAACCTCTGATATCCTTTCTTCTGCTTGATCAATTCAGTTGTTGAAACGTGCATACTTCGTGAAGTTCTCATGTTGCGTTTTTCCGCTCCATTGATTCATGTATATTCCTCTCTAAATTGTCTATTCTCATTAGCATTTCATCAAACCTTTTTTTCAAGGTTCTTAGTTTCTTTGCATTGGGTTAGAACATGTTCTTTTAGCTCACAGAAGTTTCTTATTATCCACTTTCTGAAGACTGATTCTGACAATTCATCACACTCATCCTCCATCAGGCCTTGTTCCCTTGCTGTTGAGGAGCTGCAATCCTCTGAAGGAGGAGAGGTGTTCTGATTTCAGATGTTTTCAGCCTTTTTGCGCTGGTTTCCTCCCATCTTTGTGGATTTATCCACCTGTCGTCTTTTTAATTGCTGACTTTCAGATTGGGTATCTGAGTGCACGTCCAGCTTGTTGGTGGTGATGTTATTTCTGTTTCTTTGTTTTCCTTCAGCCAATGCCCCTCCCCCACAGAGCTGGACCTTCCTGGATTCAGCTGTGCTTGCTGTGAAACTCTCAACTGTCAGCGTTTCCAATTGCTGTTTTTTTGTGGGGTAACGGACCAGCTGAGCCCAATCACCTGGCTCCCCGCCTTGGAGCCCCTTTTTTTCTTTTCCTAATTGAATGGTCAATGGTGCCAAAAGGGAACCAGGATCTATGCAATTTCCCATGCAGCGACTGCGCCGGCTGAAACAGCGGCGCTGAGATTCGTAGTGCTTTCCTGCCTGGGAATCTCCCAGTCGGGCTCCCGGCTTCAGTCCCCCCTCAATCAGCTAAATGGGTGACTCTGCCTTCTTGGAGCTCCAAATGCCAACTAAGGGGCACCCAGTCCCGCATACTCTGCACTGAGTCGCGCTGGTGACCCACGGGGCTCCTCCGTTGGGAATCTCCTGGTCTGTAGGCAACAAAAATTCGTCTCGAAGTCTGGCGTCCACTCACTCCCTGTGCCTTCACTGGGAGCTGCAACCCTGAGCTGCTGCTAGACGGCCATCTTGTATCTCTCTCCCACCCTTTAGAATTTGAGGCCATTATTCTTCAAAACTATTGAGGACAAGAAGAAGTAAGAAGGAATGTTCCAGTCTAGAGGAGACTGAAGAGATGTCGCAGTTGGATGTAGCTCATCTTTCCTGGAGATTCCGGACCAGAGGAGAAGAGAGACTCTGTGGCGACAGCTGATGGGATGGCAGACCTGTGTCAGTGTGAATGCCTGGCCTGAGTTGTGGGTGGTTTTGTAGAACTGTGTTCCTGGTTTTCTAGAGGTGCTAGGGCGCCACGTAGGTAATATGCTCAGTGGTTCAGAGAAATAACAATGATGATAGATAGGGAGCAAATTAACAAAATGTTAACAGTTGGGGAATCTGCACAAGGGAGACATAATAATAATACTATTCTTACAATTTTTTCTGTGTGCTTGAAGTATTTTCAAAATAAATTATTTAAAAAAACAAGTTAGATGCTCATTTTACAACATACCTCAAGATAAACTCCAAATCATTTATAAGGTAAACATTAAAAACTAGAAGAATTCTGTTCTGTGAAAGATAATGTCAAGAGAATGAGTGAACAAGCCACAAAACGGAAGAAAGTATTTTCAAGACGCATATATAGCCGATAAATAAATTCATAAAAAAGACAACAAAAAAAGAAATATCATCCAAAATAAACACAGGACTCTTAAAACTCAACAATAAGATAACAATCCAATTTAAAAATGGGCCGAGTACCTTAACAGATACTTCAGCAAAGAAGATGCAGATGAAAAATCAGCATAAGATGCTCCTAGTCACACGTTATCAGCAGAATGTAAATTAAAAAAGCAAGATGGCACTACACACCTAAGATGTCCAAAACCCAGAACACTGACAAACGCTGGTGAGGACGTGGAGCAACAAAAATTCTCATTTATTGCTGGGGACAGGAAAAGCCGCTGACACTTTGGAAGGTAGTTTGGCAATTTCTTTCAAAACTACACACCCTCTCACCATCTGATCCCGCATTCACATGCCTTAGTATTTACCCAAAGGAGCTGAAACACGTTGCACAAACCCCTGCACACGGACATCTATAGCAGTTCATTCATAACTGCGCACACTTGGAAGCAACCAAGATGCCCTTCAGTAGGTGAACGGATAAACGATGATATATCCAGATCATGGCCTATTATTCAGTGACTAAAAAGATGAGCTAGCAAACCATGAGAAGAGATGGAGGAACCTTAAGTGTGCACTGCTAAGTGAAAGAAGCCAATCTGAGAAGCCTACATTCTGTATGATTCCAACTCCAGGAGGGTCTGGAAAAGGGAAAACTAGGGGACAATACAAAGTGGCTGCCAAGGGTTGGTGGGAGGTGGGGGAGGGATGAACAGGTGGGGCACACAGGATTTTTAGGGCAGCAGCATTATTCCCTACACTACTACAATGGCGGGGGGATACATGTCACTACTTGTTCAAACCCATAGAACATACAATACCCAGGGTGAACCCTGGTGTAAACCATGGACTCTGGGTGATAATGATGTGTTGATGTAGGACCATCCGTTCTAACAAATGGAGTGCTCTGGTGGAGGATGTGATGATGGTGGGGGTGTGCACGTGTGGAGTCATGAGGTATATGGGAAATCTGTACCTTCCTTTCAATTTTTCTGTGAACCTAAAACTGCTCTTAGAAAAAGTTTTAAAAAACACCCAATTAGAAGACAGTGATTGGCTGGGTACAGTGGCTCATGCTTATAATCCCAGCACTTTGGGAGGCAAAGCGGGCAGATCACTTAAGGTCGGGAGTTCAAGAGCAGCCTGGCCAACATGGTGAAACCTCATCTCTGCTAAAAATACAAAATTAGCCGGGTGTGGTGGTGCACACCTGTAATCCCAGCTACTTGGGAGGCTAAGGCCAGAGAATCGCTTGAACCAGAGAGACGGAGGTTGTGGTGTGTGAAAAAATCCTCCCTAAGCATAAGAACCTATGAAATAAAAAGGATAATAACAATAGATTTGAGTACACAAAATATTAAGTCTCTAAAATTCAAAGGTCAAATATGAAATTACAAAGCAAAGCAGGTAAAAGGTTAATATCCTGCACATAGGGACTTCCACACAAACAGCAAAGGAATAAAGCAGATAATTCATAGAAAAAACACAGAGGAATAGGTTTAAAACATTTGGAATCATTAATAGTCACATAAATGCGATCAAAATGACTATTTCCTTTCAGATTGGCAGAGAGGAAACGATACAGACACAGTGGGTGTTCTGAGCGTGTCCAGGGAGCCCTCCGCCTGCTGGGACAGAAACAAGCTGGCCCTTTGTAACTCAGCACATACTGGAAGCTTTCAGAGAGCTGGTGTGTTCCCTGTGCCTTCTAGAATTGAATGCTAGGAGGAACATCCAGTGCGGACGGACGTCTACACAGAAACACAGTGAACCTCTGGAAACCGCACACTCCGGGAACAGGGGGCTTAGACAAGGTCGACATGGGAGGGAACAAAAGCTGCTAGACCTGGCCCCGTGGGAAGACGCAGGAGACAGCATGTGGGGAGATGGCCTGTGCCACTGAGGTTGAGGTGGTAATGGAGGTGTTTACTTTGAAAACAGACCAGTGATTCAAAGCCAATTACCAGGAAGCAAATCCGGTGACACTATTTTTGTTTATAACCTCCTGCGACTTCTGAACATGGTCATCAGGAGTTTCTCCCTGGAAGGACTCAAAAGCTGCACCATTTTAATAAGTATGTAGCCTTCCATGCTGACCTGGTGGAAGGACCACACCCACGTGGGTAAGTTCTGACAGCTTTGATTAAAATGACCTTTCGGGGAATATATTTTAATTGATATGTGCATCGGTGTGAGGTAAGGTTACGGGAAATTTTACTTACCCATGCGTCCATCTTGAGGTGGACTAATCATGGAGATTCTCGAAGGGCCAGCTGCTATCTCGGGCTAAGTATGAACAAGAAAACAAGGATAAAACTCCAATACTGCCACTTCCAAGACTCCAACTCCCACTGCTCGTTTAGGAGCGCGTTCCCGGAACTCCATCTCCCTCATCTTTATCGCCCTCTGACAAGCTCCATCCAGCTTCATTCCATGTTCGTGTATCTCCCGACTGCCTGCTGGTGGTAAGGAGGGTGTGGTGGGTATTACCTGTTTATTGCCTCTGTTCCACCAGGGCCTAAAACAGTGAATGGAGAAAGGGCTCTACTAGGAATTCCAGGAGAAAAAAACAAAGTTTGCAGCTGATGTTACAGAATGTGAGATCCTGAGGAAATCATCTTGGGTGCCTAACTTTGTCACCCTGACATCCACATGCTGATGGACGGTGGGAGCTAATGCTGCGTGGAGCTGTGTGCGCCGGGCCCAGCTCTGTGCTCACCCTTCCCCCTGCCCAGCAACCACCCCTCCTCAACCCTCAGGAACCTGTGAGCCCAGAGCTGCCAGCCCCAGTTCTGAGACTGGTGAGGGAGGCTGCTCTGCTCTGAGCCCGTCTTGCCTCAGTATGACCTATGGGCGTGGCAAGGTGCTTTCTTTCTTTCTTTTTTTTTTTTTGATATGGAGTCTCGCTCTGTGGCCCAGGCTAGACTGCAGTGGCACAATCTCCGCTCACTGCAACCTCTGCCTCCCAGGTTAAGGATTCTCCTGCCTCAGTCTCCTGAGTAGCTGGGACTACAGGTATGTGCCACCACACCCAGCTAATCTTTTTATTATATTTTTAGTAGCGACAGGGTTTCACCATGTTAGCCAGGATGGTCTCGATCTCCTGACCTCATGATCTATCCTCCTTGGCCTCCCAAAGTGCTGGGATTACAGGCCTGAGCCACCACACAAGGTGCTATTTCTAGTGGCCGCTCCTCCCTGGGCTCACTCCTCTGGCTCTCCACTCACTGCTGGCATCTCCTGTTCACAGGCTCTTTGCCTCACCCTGCTGGTCCCCAGGCTCTGCTGTCATCAACTGTAACCCACCAAGACCTCTACTGCATATCTTCCTGGCCCCTGCCCCTGGCACAGCCACCCCACAGATCCTTTTAACCCACAGGCCCTTCCAATGTACCCTGGAAACCCCTCTGCATCCTCATGTCCTCTCTACCAGCACAGGAGTGCCCTGCTCCAGGGGCACTCTCCGCCACGCCCTTGGCCCCACCCTGCCAGTCCTCTGCTCCTGCTCACTGGCAAGACTCTTAATTTGGAAGGACGGAGTCCCCTCCGCTTGGCATGGCCCTCTGTACTGCCTGTGGGCCAGCTTTTTCACAAAGCTGCCCACTGGGCACATTTCCCATCCACCTGAAGCTCATGACCTCATTCCTACCCCCACCAAGACAGAATCTTGTGAAATCGGGAGCTCTGTCTCTGTACCTTCAGCCTCTGCCTGCCACTCTGTGAACATCAGACATGCTCCTGCCTCATCATGACAGGCTCAGGTACCTCCTCTCACCTGCCTGGAGTGCTGCTATGCCATCATTTCTGGGTCCTTCCCACCTGCTATGATGTCTGCAACATTAGAGTCATCCTAAGAATCCCCTTGACATCACCGCCCCTTGAACTATGTTCCATTTGCCACTCCATTCAGAGAACAGCTCCTCCACGGAGTGCTGGAGTGCTGGCGTCTCTCCCCGCCCGGTGCTGCCTGACAGCTGTGAGTTGCAGGAGAGAGTGGTGCAAGCCTGTCTTGTCCATGGACCACGGTGGACTTGGCTGGGCACAGACACTGGTCCTGCCGTGTGAGGAGCTGTTCCCATCGGCGCGCTCACATCTGCAGTCCTGGCTACTTAAGCGCGTGTTTGCTCTTTGGATTCCCCTTTAAACCAGTTTTCTATTTGACTGGCATATTAGGCCAGTCTTGCACTGCTATAAGTACCAGAGACTGTGTAATTCATGAAGAAAGGAGGTTTAACTGGCTCATGCTTCTGAGGCTGTACAGGAAGCATGGTGGCATCTTTTTCTGGGGAGGCCTCAGGAGGCTCCAATCAGGAGAGAAGGCAAAGGAGGAGAGGCACGTTGCAGGGTGAGCAAGCAAGCGACTGGGGGGCAGTGCCACATGCTTTTAGTCAACCAGATCTTGTAAGAACTCACCCACCACAGCAAAGACAGCACCAGCCATGAGGGATCTGCCCCCATGATCCAAAGATTGGCTGCCAGACCCCAGCTCCAGCACTGGGGATTATAATTCAACACGAGATTCGGGCAGGGACACAGATCCACATGATATCAACTGGTTTTCCCTCATTAACTCATAACCTCTTCTTTTTTTTTTTTTTTGACAGGTTTCACTCTGTTGCCTAGGCTGGAGTGCAGTGAGGCAATCACAGCTCACTGCAGCCTCGACCTCTGGGTGGTTATCCTCCCACCTCAACTTCTCAGTAGCTGAGACTACAGGTACACACCACCATGCCCAGCTAATTTTTTGTGGAGATGGGGTCTTGCTGTGTCACCCAGGCTGGTCTCAAACTCTTGGGCTTAGGCGATCAGCCTGCCTTCAGCCTCCTGCACCTCCCTACCTCACACCCTGTCCTCAGTGTCGGTCAGTTGCCTAGGGAGGAGGTGCACTCACGAGGGAGTGTGTATCTCTGGAGGCACAGCTCCAGTGCTGCCGGTGGGTGTGGGCATGGCCATGAGCATGGGGAAGTGAGCTGGGCAGGAAGAGGACACATGTGTTTGACCCAACTGCCAAGGAACTGGCGTTTCTCCTTCACCAATGCTGTGACGGCTCTTTGTTCCCTACTGAATGCAGTTCTGCCTTCTGACTCTGGACTCCAGCTTCCTCCATCATCTGGCTCTGGGTGATCTCCCTGGAAACGGGTGTGATTACTCACTTCACAGGGCTTGCCAATGAGTCACACTGTGTCGCACAACCCTAAGCAATACATAAATCAAATAAGCCAATACTGGGCACTGTGGCACACAGACACCCCTGCCTCCAGAACCCACTCATTTTTCCTGCCCTTTCTCCTTGGCCCCCTTCTGCCCCACAGGCTTCTCATGCCCTGAGCCCTCCCACGGGTGCAGCTCACTCTGCCCTGAGTCCTTCCCAAACTGCCTCCTCTCTCCCGTTGCCGAGATGCCTGGTGTGTGCTGATGTAGTGCACCTGGCGCTGAGCTCTGCCCACCCACACAGATGACTGGAGAGCCGGGCGTGGGGTCTCCCTGAGTTCTGGTCAGGTTTCCTCTGGTCTTGCTTCTCTCCAGCTCGAAGGTGTGGCTTTCTGTTTCCCAGAGTGCTCAGCTTTTCTGGCCATTTCTTTTCCTGGGCTGACAAAGTTTACTGTTGTCTTCTTCAGCACTGTTTGTCCTTCTCCAGACAGCAAGTAAAGGCAGGTAAAGCACAGGGCCGCCAGCTTTGCTGCTATTTCTCCTTGACACCAATGGCGACCAACAGGGACCAGCATGGGCCCAGCACAGGATCAACACAGAATTAACATATGACCAGCACAGGATCAACATGGGACCAGCATGTGATCAACACAGGACCAACACGGGAACAGTACAGGATCGACATTGAACCAACATGTAATCAACACAGGACCAACACGGGAACAGTACAGGATCGACATTGGACCCACATGTGATCAACACAGGACCAACACGGGAGCAGTGCAGGATCAACATTGGACCAACGTGATCAACACAGGACCAACATGGGACCCGTACAGGACTGACATGGGACCAACATGTGATCAACACAGGACCAACATGGGACCAGTACAGGACTGACATGGGACCAACATGTGATCAACACAGGACCAGCACACGATCAACACAGGACCAACATGGGGCCAGCATGGGATCAACCTGGGACGAATATGAGACCAACGTGGGACCAAAACAGGACCAACATAGGCCCTGCACGGGGACAACACAGGATCTGCATGGGACCCTGCCACACTCTGCATTTGCTTTTGTGTTTCCAGATGCCACTGTGGTCCCAGCTATTCAGGCAGAACAGGAGCTTTCTCATAATGGTATTTCAGGACCCAGCTTATGCCCACAGCCCAACCCTCTCGCCCGCTGAGGCAGGCACACAGTGCAGATCCAAACTACATGAACTCCGTGGGAAAGGACGAAGCCTGTCTACTGCTGCAAGGGCGGCTACGTTTTTCAGTGCTGAGGAAAGTGGCAAATGTACGTAGCGAGCATACGGGCAACGAGGAACACGGCAGGAGATGCACTTACCTTTCTAATTGGAGAAGGAGAGAGATCAACGTCCATCGACTCCACTCTGTTAAACACACAGTCAAGTGCTTTGAGTGAGCCCAGGACTTACCTTTAACACCAGTGTAAACACACATGACAAGACCAGGCAGAAGTGTCTAACTCTTGCTCTAGCTTCGTGCCACAGTTAGAGCTTAGTCAAGTAGGCATCTGATCACAGTCCTTTCCCTCCCTCTTTAGGGCCACCCGCCATCTGTACTGGGAAGCAGCTACTCCAGGACAGAGGCCGCTGGCCGGCCGGTGCTGGCTGAGGTCTCCCTGGCGTGCCTCTCCTGTGCCTCTGCACACTCGGCTTCTCCCTCCAGACCACCCCTTCTCTTCTCTCTGCCAGCACCTGCCTGGAGCCTGCAGGAGTATGACCTCCTGAGAGTGGGACGCCAAATTGACTTCTATTGTCACTCACTGCCTGGCCACACATACCACACCATGCACGCGCAATACACTTGAGTTCCTGCATTTGCCAAAGGGAGACAGGAAAACCTCATTTGATTCATTTTGAGCTGGCCCTACCCTGGCCCTGCCATCCTTACGGCTCGTGGTTTCTGCGGAAAGACTCACTCTTTACCAACAGCTCCAGCGAGAGTCCCAGGGATGACTCCCATTACTTCAGCCTGGCTAGAGTGAATTTTTATAATTTTAGGTGGCCTCAGCATCCATTTTGAATACGGGTTTAACTTTTTATCTTTTTATTTTTTATTTTTGAGACAAAGTCTCACTCTGTTTCCCAGGTCGGAGTGCAATGGCGCGATCTTGGCTCACTGCAACCTCCGCCTCCCGGGTTCAAGCGATTCTCGTGCCTCAACCTCCTGACTAGCTGAGGTTATATTCTCGTGCCTCAGCCTCCCGAGTAGCTGGGATTAAAGCCCTGGCCATCAAGCCCGGCTAATTTTTGTATTTTTAGTAGAGACGGAGTTTCACCATGTTGACGAGGATGGTTGCAAACTCCTGACCTCAGGTGATCCACCCGCCTCGGCCTCCCAAAGTGCTGGGATTACAGGCGTGAGCCACTGTGTCTGGCCAGGTTTAACTTTCTCATAGCAGAAGCAGGGCTCAGTCACCTTCAACAGGTTCCAGTTCTCCATCTGCTCCCAGTGCCTCATCATGGTCCATCCAGACACCTGGCTTCCCCCACTGCCTCCTGGTGGCCACCTCCCTGTGGGAGACTGGACGCAACCCACTTGGCTGGCCCCGCTGACCCCTCATCCTGCATGGACCATGCAGATATGCACAGTGACACCCTCTTAGTTACAGTGGGACCCAATGGAGCTTGTGCCTGCCTGCTCTAAGCCCACCAATTAAAGCTCCCCATGGGAAACCTGCCTGGATGATACCCTGAGCCCCAGTAAAGTGTTGCTGGCCCATGGGGCCACCCCTCTCTGCCTGACCCTTCATTCCTGCCTCTTGCCACCTGTGCACCGAGCACTGTCCTCCCCACGCATGGTGCCTTCCCTGTCCGGGACCTGTAATAACATATCTGAATGTGTTTCCTAAATTTGTGCTTCCATCTGAAGAGCTGGGAGCCACCCCAGGCTGAGTTTTCACTGGGACACTGGAGGGAACATGAGGTTGGGCTCCCTGTGCCAGAGCTATGGCCAGGCAGGCATGGCCTGGACACAGGGCAGACATAAGCCACGGGCATCTGTCAGTATAGACAAGCAAGCTTCCTGTGTGAGGGGCCTCCGGCCATGGGTTTGGTAACTGGGGTTCAGGCTATCCACCACTTGAAAGAAGGTCCCATGAAAGGCAGTATGTCAGCCCCTTCATTTCCTGTTAGGGCAAGGCTGCTGGGTCACTGGGACCCCAGCTTAGCTGGGGACACGATCATTCCCAAACCAATCGCTGTGGCTGCAGGGATGGAGTGCTCTGATTGGCCAGCCTGGATCACACACTTGGTTTGGGACCTGAGCCTCCCCAGGACAGGAAATAAGTACCAAAGTGAGCTGGACTCCACTCAATCGTCTGGATTAGAAAAATCTGGGGGCTTGGAGAGGGGATGGGGTTGGGATGGGAGGAGAGATGCAGGAGCGTCCACAGAAAAGAACTGCGGGTGCCGTGATTACTGCGGGTGCCGTGATTTCTGCAGGCTCCCCGCCTCCCACCTGACCCACACACCTGTCGGGCTTTGATGAGTGAGGTGGCAGCAGCAGGCATCCATGCGGTTTTGCTGGAAGAGCAATGACAGAAATCCTAACGTCAGTGCACACAGTGTGATTCAGCACCTGCATCTCTTTATTTTTTTCTCTTTCTGGCATTATTTTACTTACTTGAAACTGAATTTTTTATTGTGCTGAAAGCTGTTTGTTGTGATGATCTCATACTAAATAGATGGAGAAAAGGTACTGAATTAAACCATAAAAACTGACTACCCACTAAGTCATTCTGACTGAACGTATAAGAATGCTCTGAATCAGTGAAATGTTCTTACTGGGTTTGCAAAGGGAATTTCACATGAATTCAACAGTTCCCAAAGCGTCCTGTGAGGCCCTGCTCTCCCCAGTGCTGAAGCAAAGTGCAATCAACACTCGCTACCATTTACTTCACTGGCTCTTCCAACTGCAATTGTCACTCAGCAAATGGCCACTGCTGGTGTAAAGGTAAGAAATGAAGACTTGACAACAGGAGCCAGCGACGTACCAGCTTTTTGAGGCCAGTAAGAGGCCAGGTGCCTCACGCCCATGGTCCCAGCACTTTGGGAGGCAGGGCTGAGAGGGTTGCCTGAGCCCAGGAGTCGAAGCGTGCACTGAGCCGTGATTATGGTACTACACTCTGGCTTGGGCAACACAGCAAGAACCCATCTCAGAAAAGAAAATGGGGAAAGGAAACGGAAAGATAAAAGAAAATAGAGAAAATCAGGCCAGCAAGGTAAATATGGAAAGTTACTTGGTCATGTTTTCCTGTCTAGCAGCCCTGGCTGATCTCCATGATGGCCAGTAGCAGAGATGGCCTGCTGTGTCCTGTGACTCCGGCCACAGAAGGCTGCCACAGCTGGGTCCTCTCTGCCTCACGGGGCCTGGTGGACATGCTGAGATACACGTGCAAGACTGGGGAAGCGTGTCTGTTTCTGCAGACACACTGAGGTACAGGACTACAGATGAGGAGGGGGCTGTCTCCTGGCACCCTGAGTGCCCGTCTATGCTGGCCAGGCTTTTGAGATATGAACAGTCTGCCCTCAGCAACTGGGACCAAACTAGCTAGAAATAGGCAGCTGTGCAACGTTTGAACCACTTGGGCCTCCACTCTGCAGTCACCTCCTAGAGCCCATCCCTGGAACTCCCCCTCAATCTCCTCACCCACAGTCACTTACTCCGGCAGCCTGTGTCCCAGCCTGACCTACAGGTTCACTTTCTACCTCCTTTCTCCCAAACAGAAGCTCCCAGAGGATGGGCACTTGGCTTGTTTGGCTTACTCCGAATTGCCAGCGCCCAGAAGAGCACTGATGCGGCTGGTGCTCAGACAAGACTGGCTGCTGCCAGGTGGACCATGGTGGGTGGAAGCACCTGAGTCTCTGCATCAGGCAGGGCTGTGGTGGGTGTAAGGGGCTGAGTCTGTGTGTCTGGCAGGGCTGTGGTGGGTGTAAGGGGCTGAGTCTGTGTGTCTGGCAGGGCTGTGATGGGTGTAAGGGGCTGAGTCTGTGTGTCTGGCAGGGCTGTGGTGGGTGTAAGGGACTGAGTCTGTGTGTCTGGCAGGGCTGTGGTGGGTGTAAGGGGCTGAGTCTGTGTGTCTGGCAGGGCTGTGGTGGGTGTAAGGGACTGAGTCTGTGTGTCTGGCAGGGCTGCGGTGGGTGTAAGGGGCTGAGTCTCCGTGTCTGGCAGGGCTGCGGTGGGTGTAAGGGACTGAGTCTGTGTGTCTGGCAGGGCTGTGGTGGGTGTAAGGGGCTGAGTCTGTGTGTCTGGCAGGGCTGTGGTGGGTGTAAGGGGCTGAGTCTGTGTGTCTGGCAGGGCTGTGATGGGTGTAAGGGGCTGAGTCTCCGTGTCTGGCAGGGCTGTGGTGGGTGTAAGGGGCTGAGTCTCCATGTCTGGCAGGGCTGTGGTGGGTGTAAGGGGCTGAGTCTGTGTGTCTGGCAGGGCTGTGATGGGTGTAAGGGGCTGAGTCTCCGTGTCTGGCAGGGCTGTGGTGGGTGTAAGGGGCTGAGTCTCCGTGTCTGGCAGGGCTGTGGTGGGTGTAAGGGGCTGAGTCTCCGTGTCTGGCAGGGCTGTGATGGGTGTAAGGGGCTGAGTCTGTGTGTCTGGCAGGGCTGCGGTGGGTGTAAGGGGCTGAGTCTGTGTGTCTGGCGGGGCTGCGGTGGGTGTAAGGGGCTGAGTCTCCGTGTCTGGCAGGGCTGCGGTGGTTGTAAGGGACTGAGTCTGTGTGTCTGGCAGGGCTGCGGTGGGTGTAAGGGGCTGAGTCTGTGTGTCTGGCAGGGCTGTGGTGGGTGTAAGGGGCTGAGTCTGTGTGTCTGGCAGGGCTGTGGTGGGTGTAAGGGGCTGAATCTCTGTGTCTGGCAGGACCGTGGTCGGTGGAAACACATGGGCCTCTGTGTCTGGCAGGGCTGTGGCCTGGGTCCTCCGAAGGGCCCTTGCTTCTGCTTCCAACTAGTCTAAAACATACTTTGTTTTGTGGGAGGAAGATGACAATGAGAACAAGATGACAAATGTGGGCAGAACGAATGCCACCCCAGTGAGGCTGGCATGACGGGAGGGGCGCAGTGTTCCGGGGTAGGTCAGCTGGGCTGGCACAGCACATGGGAGCTCTCTCTGCAGGAAAATGCAGACAATAGCAGATATGTAGAAAGTGAGATTGACATGTGCAACCTCAGCAGAGATCTCAAGAAATGCACCTCCTCGAGTGAGAGTGGAAGAAAAGAGGGCAGATTTGGATCCCTGAGGGTATCAGGTAAGGGAAATAAGAGGGCTGCCTGTGAAATGACTACATGAAAGACGAAAATGCAACAGGAAGCAAGGACTATTTTCCAAATGGTGAAATGAGCAGGAATGTTCTAGAAATGTTAACTGTAATGGACAGAACAAAAACTCAACGGGGATCTGGCGCGGTGGCTCACGCCTGTAATCTCAGCACTTAGGGGGGCCGAGGCAGGAGAATCACCTGAGGTCAGGAGTTCCAGACCAGCCTGGTCAACATGGTGAAACCCCGTCTCTACTAAAAATACAAAAATTAGCCAGGTGTGGTGGCAAGCACCTGGAATCCCAACTACTCGGGAGGCTGAGGCAGGAGAATCACCTGAGCCTTGGGAGGTTGAGGCTGCAGTGAGCCGATATCATGCCTGCACTCCAGCCTGAGTGACAGAGCAAGACCCTGTCTCAAAAAAAAAAAAAAAAAAGAAGAAGAAGAAAAGAAAAAAGGAAAGGAAAGCGAATACACTGCAGGCTGCATTTGGCCTGGAGTTTGCTGACACCTGGAACATACCCTTCACAAGACAAGTCCGTGGCGACCCTCAGAACCCAAACTAGTAACAGGAAAGAAGCTCCTTTTCACCAGAGGCAATCAGAACCTCGTATCAGGAGCAGGTCACCAGCCAGTGTGACTGGCATCCCCAGCTTCCCTCAGGCCCCATCGCCCCGTGCCATGCTCAGCTGCCTGGCACAGCAGGGAGGCGGGCACCTGCCCACACGCTGGAGGCTCACCTGCCCCTGCACACACAGCTGGTAGGAGACAGAAGTACCCACACGGCCACTGACTCCTCAACCTCCAAGTTAGTGTGCAGCCACCGAACGGGGACTAGTGACTATGCAAAACACAGCTTATAAAATCCAAGGCGTCGCCAGACCTGAGACGCATAGCATCTGTGCAGCACTGCGTTATCGGACTTTGGCCTGTTACTGATTCCAAATTCCAGAAGCGCTGAATGCACTGCAAGCACACTTGGAACGGATGCAGCAGGGCAAAGGCGCGGGGAGGGTTTCAAATGGCTAGATGCTCTAGATACTGAAAGCTAATGCTTTTAGTCCCCATTGTGGTTAATCCTAGCAACTCGGGATGTTTCTTCCTAAGATGCATCACCCTTTCACAGCAGTGCCTTTACACACAGAACATGCCACATATTCATACCTTTCATACCTTTGACTGCTGCAGAAAGCAGGCCGCCAGGTGCGGGTGGATTCCAGAGGTCCCTTGCTGCAGGGCCACCCTGGCTGTGCTGGGTCACTCTGGGGAGGCCAGGGGTGCCTGCTGTTCTCCCAGGCCCTTCCCACTGCCTCAGGAATCACTGGGGCGCCTGCCCCGAGGGGAACCATTCACGTCTTTTTCACTTTTTCTTTTTTGTCTCCCTTCTTTCCTGCAGTTTTCCGACAGCATTTTTGCGCTGACACGAGTTTCCAGTAAGTGAACGAGCTCTTTCCTCTGCATCTGCTGTCATCTTTCCTTCCTGATCTTGGACAGCCAGATACCCAATGCCCATGGCAGTGGCTGCTTCGTCTGCACTCACCCAGGGGAGGCGCGGGCCTTACCTTTGTAGCTGTTCTATCTGCAGCACTGACTTCCTAAGGGATTCTTCCAACCTAGAAATCTAAACAGAATTACACAACCTCTCGTTAGCAGACTGGCTATGCTGAGTGACAGTGACCCTCTACATTTCTTGAACTGTGAATCTGAATGTAGGCTACTCTGCATGGAGTCACCCTCACGCTGTTTATGAGTAAACCTGCCTTGAGTCCGGTCTATCAGGTACTCAGGAAATGGGCCTTGGGGGCCATGCAGAGCTAAGTCAAGGCCAAGCCCAGGAGACGAGTTTCAGTGCAGCACCCTCGACAAGCTGGCATCATGGGAATTCAGCGTCAGCCCCGGGGAGCACCCAGCCTCAAAGTCAGACACAAGTACCTTCCACATTCCATCACTGCCAGCCTCTGCTGTCAGGCTGAAACCTGGCCCTGTGTGTGGCAGCTGCGAGACCCCAAGGGAGTGACTAGATTCAGGGATCCTACTGTCCTGTTTGCAATTATGGCTCATGACCATCCTCGAGGTTTGCTGGGAGCATTAGGAGGTAACGTACACAAAATGTGACAAAATAGCCCAGGCTGGCCCCTGCAAGAAGTCTCCAGGCAGGATATTGGGTGGCTGTCAAGGAGTATGATGGGGCTGTGGTGGCCTGGAGGGGTGGAGGAGAGAGGATGGCATGGGGGTGGCAGGACAGCAGTGGTTATGAGAGGATGGGATGGGTGTGAGAGGATGGATGGGGATGAGAGGATGGGGCTGGGGAGAGAGGATGAGGTGGTGTGAAAGGATGAGGTGGAGGAGGGAGGATGGGGGGAATGAGGAGATGGGGTCAGTGTGAAGAGGATGAGGTGAGAGTGGGTGTGAGAGGATGGGGTGGGGATGACAGGATGGGGTAAGGGTGACAGGATGTGGTGGGGGAGAGAGGATATGGTTGGGGATAGATGGGTAGGTGTGAGAGGATGGGATGAGGTGAGAGGATGGAGTGGGTGTGAGAGGATGGGGAGGGGGTGACAGGATGGGGAGGGGGTGAGGATGGGGTGGCGGTGAGGATGGGATGGGGTGAGGATGGGGTGGGGTGAGAGGATAGGGAGGGGGTGAGAGGATGGGGTGGGGGTGAGAGGATGGGGTGGGGGTGAGGATGGGGTGGCGGTGAGGATGGGGTGGGGGTGAGGTTGTGGTGGAGGTGAGGATGGGGTGGGTCTGAGGATGGAGTGGGTGTGAGAATTGGGTGGGTGTGAGAGGATGGGGTCAGGGTGAGGATGGGGTGGGGGTGAGGATGGGTGGGGGTGAAAGGATGAGGTGAGAGTAACAGGAAAAAGGGGGTGACAGGACTGGGGAGAGGCTAACAGGACAGGGTAGGTGTGGCAGGAGGGGGGGGTGATAGGATGGGGTAAGGGGGCAACAGAATGGGGGTGAGGGGTGACAGGATGCAGTAGGGGTACAATATGGTTTGGCCATGTCCCTACCCAAAACTCATCTCAAATTGTAACCCCATGTTTCAAGGGAAGAATTTGGGGGAGGTGATTGGATCGTGGGGGTTCCCCAGGCTGTTCTCATGGCAGTGAGTTCTCACAAGATCTGATGGTTTAAAAGTGTTTGGCAGTTCCCTGCCACCCCCTCTCCTGCTGCTGTGTAAGTCGTACACTGCTCTCCCTTTGCCTTCTGCCATGATTGATAGGTTTCCTGAAGCCTTGCAGCCATGTGGAACTGAGTCAATTAAACCTCTTTCCTTTGTAACATCCAGTCTCGGGTAGTGCTTTCTAACAGTGTGAAAATGGACTAATACAGAGAATTGGTAACGGCAGAGTTAGGTACTGCTATAAAGATACCTAAAAACATGGAAGCAACTTTGGAACTGGTAATGGGCAGAAGTTGGAACAGTTTGGAGGACCCAGAAGAAGACAGAATGTGTGAGAAAGTTTGGAACTTCCTAGAGACTTGTTGAGTGGGTTTGACCAAAATGCTGATAGTGACATGGATGGCGAAGTGCAGGCTGAGGAGGTCTCAGATGGAGATGAGGAGTTTATTGGGAACTGGAGCAAAGCTCATTCTTGCTATGCTTTAGCAAAGAGGCTGGAGGCATTTTGCCCTTACCTTTGAGATCTGTGACTTGAGAGGTGATTTAGGGTATCTGGCAGAAGAAATTTCTAAGGAGCAAAGCATTCAAGAGGTGACCTGGCTTTTTCTGAAAGCATATACTCATATACATTCACAAAGAGATGATCTGAGATGGGAACTTATGTTTAAAGGGAAGCAGAACATAAAAGTCTGAAACAATTGCAGCAGGACCATGCAGTCGCACGGAAAAACCCATTTTCTGGGGAGAAAGTCAAAACAACGGAAGAAATGTGCAGAAGTAACGAGGAGCCAAATGTTAATCACCAAGACAGTGGAGAAAATGTCTCCAGGGCATGGAGACCCTCACGGCAGCCTCCGCCTCCCCATCATAGGCCCAGTTTTATGGGCCAGGCCAAGGCCCACTGCCTAACTCCTGTGCAGCCTCAGGGCATGGTGCCCTGCATCCCAACTGCTCTAGCTCCAGCCATAACTAAGAGGGTCCAAGGTACAACTGAGCTGCTGCTTCAGAGAGTGCAAACCCCAAGCACTGGCAGCTTCTATGTGGTGTTGGGTCTGCATGTGTGCAGAAGACAAGAGGTGAGGTTTGGGAACCTCCACCTAGATTTCAGAGGATGTACGGAAATGCCTGGATGTCCAGGCAGAAGTCTGCTGCAGAGGCAGAGCCCTCATGGAGAACCTCTGCTAGGGCAGTGCAGAAAGGAAATGTGGGGTGGTTGATCCCACACAGAGTCCCCACTGCAACACTGCCTAGTGAAGCTGTGAGAAGAGTGCCACTGTCCTCCAAGCCGCAGAATGGTAAATCTACTGACAGGTTGCACTGTGTGCCTAGAAAAGCTGCAGGCACTCAACCACAGTCCAGAAAGCAGCCACTGGGGCTGTACCATGCAAAGCCACAGAGGGGAGTTGCCCAAGGCCTTGGGAGCCCCCGCCACTTGCATCAGCATGTCCTGGATGTGAGACATTAGGTAAAAGGAGATTATTTTGGAAATTTAAGATTTAATGGCTGCCCTGCTGGGTTTCAGACTTGTATGAGGCCTGTAACCCCTTTGTTTTGGTCAACTTCCCGCATTTGGAATGGGAACATTTACCCAATGCCTGTACCTCATAGTACCTTGGAAGTAACTCACTTGTTTTTTATTCTACAGGCTCAGAGGTGGAAGGAACTTGCCTTGACTCAGATGGGACTTTGGACTCGGACTTCTGAGTTTATGCTGAAATGAGTTAAAACTTTGAGGGACTGCTGGGAAGATATGATTGTGTTTTGAAATGTGGGAAGGACATGAGATTTGGGAGGGGCCGGGGTGGAATGATGTGGTTTGGTTCTATGTCCCCACCCAAATTTCATTTTGAATTGCAATCCTCATGTGTCAAGGGAGGGACCTGGTGGGAAGTGATGGATCATGGGGGCAGTTTCCCCCATGCTGTTCTCGTGACAGTGAGTTCTCACGAGATCTGATGGTTTAAAAGTGTTTGGCAGTTCCCCCTGCCCTTTCTCCAGCTGCTATGTAAGATGTGCCTTGCTTCCCCTTTGCCTTCTGCCGTGATTGTAAGTTTCCTCAGGCCTTCCAAGCCATGTGGAACTGTGAGTCAACTCAACCTCTCTCCTTTATAAATTACTGAATCTCAGGTAGTTCTTCATAGCAGTGTGGGAACAGACTGATACAGGGTGACAGGACAGGGTGGGGGTGACAGGATGAGGTGAGGGGTGACAGGATAGGATGTGGTGACAGGACAGGGTGGGAATAGCAAGATGGGGTGAGTGGTGACAGGACGGGAGCGGGTAACAGGATTGGGTGGCAGGACGGGGTGAGGGGTGAGATGGGGGTGACAGGAGAGGGCAAGGTGACAAGACAGGGTTGGGGTGACAAGATGGAAGGGGGTCACCAGTTGGCAAGCCAGGCAGGGATGACCTGTCCCCTCCAGGTCTGGGTATACATAGAATGTTCACCCACAGACAGGAGGCAACAGGTTCACAAGCTGGCTTCCAGACTCAGGGAAGTGACCCCAGGGTCCCTTGTCTTTAAAGCTGGGTTCCTTACTTTACCTACTACATAACCTTCAAAGTTTTTTGAAAAGGACTTATTTTTTAAAATGAGATGGTTGAGCAGAGAAGCCTTTAAGCTGCCTCCCAAGCTCCAAAGGACCCAACAGCGCCCCCAGTGGCTGAGGAGGAAAGGGTGGCCGAGCGGGGAGGCCCATGGGTGCTGCACCCAAGGGGCCACTTGGTGAACTACAGACAAGGGTTGGGCAAACAGGCTGATGGTCAGAAGGGGACTGAGACAACATCCCCACAGCTGGAAACACAGAGCAGATGCTGCGTCTAGCAGCCTGTCCCCTTTGAGAACAAGTTGTTAATTAACAAGTCTGACATTTAAATCTAAAGGTGAAAAAAATTCAAGTGGCAATGAATCAACTTGACTTACCTTTTCTCTATAGAAGGCTAACAATCTCTTCCGGTGATTTTCTTGAAATTCTGAAATCTGAAAAGATCATACGTTTCAGCTGCTGACAGGTGCATGGTTTCTGTGGCTGAAATCTTGCTGGGGGATGAGGAGGCTGCAGGGAATGTCAAGACAGCTCACAGTGCCTGTTTTATGTGTGTTCTGCCCTGGGCAAATGCCCCACACAGGTGGGCAGAAACAGCGTGAGCACCAGCAGGCAGGGCCAAGTGCAAACACAGGTGAGGCTTAACCGGCACCACAGGAAAGTCTCTCCAGCAACCTGCTCTGCTTGAGTTGTGAGTGGTGCTCCTGCCAGGCCAACCACAGGCTGCTGTCCCTCTGATAATGGCAACTGGTTTAAGGAATGGCCTCCTGACCAAACAGTGCTGGACCAATGTCGGGAGCGGGTGGAAAGAGAGCCGGCCAAGAATGAGGCCAAGAGAGACCCGCAGAGCAGGCAGATGTCTAGTGGGCCTGTCTGCACTCCCAGAGCCAGCCATGCCTGACACCGGCACCCTCCCTTGTCTTTCCGGTTACAGGAGCCCCAGATTCCATGGCTGTTGTCTAGACAGCTTGAACTGAGTTTCTGAGAGTACCAACATAAAGAAGAAAGAGAGGCCTGCAATTTACTCAGAGGAAGAGAGTCAAATGTTCAAACAGCGGTGCCTTCCCTCTGGAAAGACCAGGCTGGAAAGGCCGACAGATAACAGGGCTAACTGTGGCTACACTGGTGCTGAAAGTCGGCGTCCCACAGCTCCATTCCCTATTTCACTGCACCCCACCATCTGCCTGCGATGGTAACAAGCAGGAGGGAGGGGCCTGCGTCTGCCCACTGCTCACGCCCGGTGCAAACACAGGGCAGGCTTCTTCCCTCTGTGGAAAGGCGGGCCCAGCACAGGCTGGCCTTTGTTCCCATCCTCCTCCAGGGGAGGCCGTCTCCAGAGGACAGGGCTGCACAGGAGCCCCCCTCCAGGACAGCAGGGACAACAGCCTCATGGTCTCCTGGCTGCTGCATCCTCGGAGAGACTCGGAGCTCTTGAAATCTCCCCTACTCAACAGGGGACTCTCTCCCCACCAAGGAGGGAAGCCAGTCCCAGGTGCTGCCCCATGGGCTATGAAGAGGAGTGGACAAAAGACTCTTCCGGCTGCCCTGACCGCAGTTCTCATGAACATCACCAGCCACAGCCAGGGCACCTTTCCACCAGTGCCCATGCTTCTCAAGTCCTGCGGCCTGTCGGAGGCACCGGCACGTGCCCCTCAAGGCTCCGCTCAATTGTGCCTGTTGTGAAGCTTCTCCCAAGCACCCTCAATGGGAACATTCCACCCTGCAGGCGAGGGCCTCTGCTCCTCAGCTTCACATGCTCGCGGAGGGACCTGCAGGCAGATGCACCTGATCCGGACTGCAGGGGGTGCCCAGTCTGGCTGTTCTTAGAGAAGGGCCTTGGTGAGACGACAGTCAGTCTGGCTGGCCCTGATTTGGCATGGCAGGCATGGCTGCAGCAAGGACTGGGCTGCAGGGGAGGGCTCTAAGGGCACCTGGGCAGCAGATGGAATGAGCTCTACTGAGTGCGGAGCTGGGGAGCCTCTCATGAGTTGGGGGCAGCTGATGTCCGTGTGTTGTGGGGTCTGCTAGGGGAGCCACACAAGCCTGCAGCCTCATGCTGCCTCTGGGGTTTGTCTGAACTCTGACCAATGTTGGGCCCCAGAGACTTGAGACACTGTGTGTGGCCTCAGAAGAGGGTAAATTTTAAAACAATAAAACAGTTTAAAAAGAACAGTGAGTATTTATCTTGCAGAGAATATGCCTCTTGAACTGAGCCAGAGAAACAGGTCAATGAAATTACTGCAAAACTCCAGGGCTGGGATGGTCATGGAGGCTGCGCTGGGCCAGGTCGGCCCAGGGCCCCAGGGAAGAGCTGTCCGGTGACCATACATGCTTTGCCCACATCCCATCAACCAGGGGGCAGCGAAGGCCTGAGAGTGAAGGCAGTGGATGAGAGCACAGGTCACTCACGCAGACTCTCGTGATGCATTTGTGCCAAGAGGCCAGGAGAGGCAGCTGCCTGGTCCAGGCACTCTTCGGTTCGCTACCAGTTCTCCTCCATGAGTGACCTGTGCCTGCATTCATCAACATGAGCTCCTGACCAAGCCAGGACCAGGGGCTGCAGGCTCAGTGCTGACAAAGCCTGTGGAAGGGCAGAGGCTGGGTGGACAGCACGGATCTTAGAGCGGTTACCAACTAGACTAGGAGGGGTGACTGCGGCAGGCAGGCGCTGAGGTGCTTTGTTGACACTGTCCCAGGGTGGGTTCCAGAGCCTGGGCCTTGGGGCTCAGAGTTTCGGTCTTGGGCCAGTTTTGCACTTTTAAAAATCACTGAGGACCCCAAAGAGCTTTGCTTATGTGGGTTTTATCCGTCGATTTTTACCCTACTAGAAATTAAGACTGAGACAGATTTAACTGTATTTATTCATTTAAGAATAACAATAAAGCTATTTTGTGTTAACATATTATAACAAATATTACAATATTTATGTTACGTTGATAGAAGAGCATAAATATTACAGTATCACGTCACGCAGCTGCTGGAAAATTCCACCTTGTGCTTGTGGCGCCTAGCTCTGCAGTGTGACTGCCAAACAGTGGGCTGTGAGGTCGCTGAGCAGGCTGCTGCCCAGGCTGCAGGTAGCCATCTCCACGGTCCAGGCCTAAAGGCCGAGAGGCAGAGCAGACATGGTGGCTGGAGGGGCTGGCCTGGTCCGCTGGGTCTTCTCTCCTGAGACAGCACCTGTCCTCTGCGGAGGCTGCTCTGGGAAGGCGACTGCACTTGGCAAAACTACACTGGAGCATGAGCCTGTGGCTCTGATGTCTGTGATAACGTCTATGATAACGTCTGTGATAACGTCTGTGTTTCATGAACTCAGTGACTTCTGGCCCCAAGGTGACTTGTCTTGAATGAGGGTCCTGCTGGGACCGAGCAAGGTGGGCAGGTGAGGTGCATCCTGGATGGTGTTTCCATGGGAGCCTGGCTGGGCTCTGGATCCCAGCGTCCTGGTCTGGGTGTCTTGTTGTGCTGGCCCAGTGTTCTCTGGCATCTCCAGCTGCTGCTTGGCTTCCATGTATTGAGGCTCTGAGCACCTCCCTGGAGGATGTGGCTGGGCATAACTTGAGATGAGAACAGCCCCGGGACAGCCTGAGATACTGTGGGTGATTCAGGCTGTTTCAGAACAGCCTTGGGACAGCCTGGATACTGTGGGTGATTCAGGCTGTTTCAGAACCGCCCCAGACAGCCTGAGACACTGTGGGTGATTCAGGCTGTTTCAGAACAGCCCCGGGACAGCCTGAGATACTGTGGGTGATTCAGGCTGTTTCAGAACAGCCCCAGACAGCCTGAGACACTGTGGGTGATTCAGGCTGTTTCAGAACAGCCTTGGGACAGCCTGAGATACTGTGGGTGATTCAGGCTGTTTCAGAACAGCCTTGGGACAGCCTGAGATACTGTGGGTGATTCAGGCTGTTTCAGAACAGCCTTGGGACAGCCTGAGATACTGTGGGTGATTCAGGCTGTTTCAGAACAGCCCCAGACAGCCTGAGATACTGTGGGTGATTCAGGCTGTTTCAGAACAGCCTTGGGACAGCCTGAGATACTGTGGGTGATTCAGGCTGTTTCAGAACAGCCCCAGACAGCCTGAGATACTGTGGGTGATTCAGGCTGTTTCAGAACAGCCTCAGACAGCCTGAGATACTGTGGGTGATTCAGGCTGTTTCAGAACAGCCCCAGACAGCCTGAGACACTGTGGGTGATTCAGGCTGTTTCAGAACAGCCCCGGGACAGCCTGAGATACTGTGGGTGATTCAGGCTGTTTCAGAACAGCCTTGGGACAGCCTGAGATACTGTGGGTGATTCAGGCTGTTTCAGAACAGCCCCAGACAGCCTGAGATACTGTGGGTGATTCAGGCTGTTTTGTAACCAAGGAGCCTTGCTGCAGGAGGACAGCCTCCCAGAGGAGAGAGAGGATAGTCCTGGTGACCTGGCTGACCACAGCCCAAAGGCACAAGCCTGGGAAGGACAGTGACATGCTGGGGTCCTTCCTCAGCCTCCTGCATCAGCTCCTGGCTGCCCCGACTAGGTCTCTTTCCCCACAAGGCAGGTGGGAGGTGGCCAGCAGTGGGATCTGTACTCTTCACAGAAGAAGGAAAGGAAGCGCAGGGTGGGGGCCAGGGGAAAGGCCCCTTCCTTTCCTTGCAGCTTTCCCCCAGACTGGTGGACTGCAGCTGTCCAGCGACAACCGAGGAGGCCTGAAGTGCCGCTCAGCATGTGGGTGGGCACAGACGACAACGACCTGCATCAGTAGCTGGGGGTGGGGAGGCTCGGCATGCAGGTGTGTGCTGACTGGGAAGAGGGTCAGGAAGAAACAGGTAGAGGATGGACAAGCCACAGCCGTGAGGACTGGCACAGCAGCTGGCAAAGCTGTCAGCATGGGGACCACGGAGCCAACACTGCCACATGCAGCTCAGTGGGAATCACAGGCCTGGCCGGCAGAAGGCCTGGGCAACTGTCAGGAAAGGACAGTGTCAAGAAGAAACCTGAACCCAGAGAGCCCTGACCTGTGAGGAGGACTCCCAAGCCTGAGATTCTAAGGTGTGAATATGGGGAGGGGGTGTCTTGCCCAAAGGACCCCAGAGCTAATTGAGACCACTTTGTCTCAATGGACACCAAAAGCACAAATGACGGTAAAATAGATCAAATGGACTCTGTCAAAACCAGAACCTTTTGTATGTAAATGTATCACCATCAGGAAAGTAAACACACAACCCACAAGTATTTTGGCAGAAAATATTGCTGATGAAAAATCTTCAAAGGAACTTGCCTCCAGAACATGTAAAACACATGGTCTTGGGGCAGTGCACCTGGCTCACCACAGAACCAAGCCGCACCTCCCACACTCACCTTTGAGGTTTCCCTGGAGTACTTCCTACACAGACTGTCTATGCCCATGAAGAATGCCTGGATATCTGAGTCAGTCTGAAAGAGAAAGAAATCACTCTACATTTCTTGCGTCTAATAAATCCTTCCGGCCACCAGTTAAAAACTGTACTTCAAGACCTAGAACTAGCTGTAGATGACTCAGTACATTGTGAATGGCCTCTCAGGGGCCCTGACAGGGACAGCCCCTCAACCTGGCTGCATCCCTCTGAGGGCTGGGCTGGGCAGTGGTGAGGGCTAGGAGACAGAATGGCCTGGTAGCTGCTGAGCCCCTCTGGGCTACAACAAAGACGTGCTCCCTCCTCAAAAGGCTCTTGGTGAGGGCAGAAGGTCGCCGTGAGTGAAGGCCTCCAGCGCAGCCTCCTGCACAGTGGAGACATACTAACATCAGGATGCTGGTAAGCTGACAAGTGTAACTTACCACTGTGTAGTCACAAGTCCATGCTGAGTTATTTAAAAAGCAAGTGTAAGACCTTAAGAAAGGATGCAGGTTTAAGAAACAGCATCTGGTTATAAGCCCTCATGCAGACACTCCCAACTTCCTTCTAAAGTGCCTACAGTATGCCCTGCCTCACCTCCTCACACCCCTGGCCTTCCCTCACTTTCCCTATCCAGGACCACATTAGCACAAAGCACCCAGTGACAGCTGTCCTAGGCATGGAGCTGACATGAGCCAGAATCTCGAGCAGTCCAAAGAAAAGGGGCTCATGCCTGTAATCCCAGCATTTTGGGAGACCGAGGTGGGTAGATTTTGAGGTGAGGAGTTCAAGACCAGCCTGGCCAACATGGTGAAACCCTGTCTCTAACAAAAATACAAAAATTACCTGGGCATGATGGCAGATGCCTGTAATCCTAGCTACTCGGGAGGCTGAGGCAGGAGAATCGCTTGAATCTGGGAGGTGGAGGTTGCAGTGAGCCAAGATCACACCACTGCACTCCAGTATGAGCCACAGAGCAAGACTCTATCTCAAAAAAAAAAAAAAAAAAAAAACCCAAAACCAAAACAAATAAAGGGACAAACACCACAATGACAGGATGTAGAAAGAGCCTGGTGCCTCCTCCCATTCTGTGGTTCAGGACGGTGAGCGCATAGAGGGTCAAGACAGTCATCTGAGTTCCTCCACCTACCACCTGTGTGGCTCCCCAAATCTCACTGAAATGACAGAAAAATTAAATTTAGGAAAAAATCTCAATTTGTGATAGAAAACAGGAAATGGTATCTTGAATCGACCAGCCTCTGAGGAGTTCTGGAAGACAGAGTATAGACTGGCTTAGATCAGGGTTAAGGCACCAGCTCCAACACCCGGGCAAGTGCAGGTGAACAGGTCCTGGAATCCACTCCAGAACCCACTCCCAGGTCCCTAGAGGCAGAGGCCAAGCAGAACATCATGGAGGTGAGCTCCTCTGTAGGAGGGACTGAGACCCAGCAGAGGGAGGCTGCTCTGGCTCGGATGGGGTTTGAGCTCCTGCATAGCACCCTCCCGTACACACCAAACTGCAAAGCACAGGCAGTGTATCCAAGGGGTCGGGGCCAGGAGCTCAGAGTCCAGCCTAAATCCAGCTCTGCACACCTTTCACTTGCAACCCTGGTTCTTCACCTAACTCCTCCATACCTCAGTCTCCCCGTGTATAAAACAGAAGCAGAAACAGTATCCCCTCACCCCTGGCCATGGCAAGCACCAAGTGACACAATACAGGAAAAGTGCCCCCCGCACAGCGTGGCCCATGTGCGTGCACAGGGAGCGAGGACTGTCACTGTTATCTAAGGTATATTATAAATACACAGATGCCTCAAAAACAAGACCAAGGGCTCCATGGACCAGAAATGGGTCCATGGAGCAACTGAAGAAGCTGTCACAGATCGATCTGGCTCCGTTGCCTTCTGGGTGAAGAGAACTGAGTCATTCTACACATGACAGAGACCCCAGAATGGTCCAGGAGATGAAGTGGAGACAGAACAGCCAAGAAGTCTACAAAACTAACAAATGACATCACAGCAGATGCACAGACCTCAGGGAGGCCTGAGCAGGAAAACGGACAGCCATTCCTCCAGCCCCAGCACTCATGTCACAGAGAGCCAGCCAGAAGCCAGGGGCTAAGGTGCATTTATTTTCAACAAAGAATTCTAAAGTCTATGAAAATGAGCTTCAAGAAAAAGAGGCATTATTTTTTTCAAACAAAACTGAGAATTTGTCACTAACAGCCCAGCACTAAAATAAATAATAAAGGAATCTCTGTAGGTAGGAAAAATAGTTCCTGATAGAAGCACGGAGATTTGGGAGGCAGTGAGAAGGAGGGAAGAGAGGAAAACGGGGAAATCTAAATGAGTATTAGCTGTCCACGGCAGCACTGCATTGTGGGGCTTTAGCGCAGTGAGCCAGTGCGGCTGGAGGAGCAGTGTGGGAAAGGCCAGCAGAGGGAATCTGGTGAGAGCTGAGGTCCTCGCATCACCAGGAAAATCTAATTTACGTTAGACTTCTAAAAGTCAAGATTGTTTGCACAATCCCTAGGAAAATCATAAGCTAATATTTTCTTTTCGTATTTGGCTTTTAAAGGGGGGTGTGTGCTCCACAAAGGTAGACTAACGAGGATACACAATTAAATCTCACAGCCTGACCGAAGGCCTTAGCGGAGAAAATCAATGCTGGTGCTGACCAGTTGAGGCCTCTAGGGCCCACGGCGCAAGCGGAACGGGGGCACCACAGCGCTGGGTCCACAGAACTCTCCTCACGCAGCTATAGAGGCGTGCTGTCGGCGATTCGCTGTCAGACACGGGAACGGGGCGCTGCACAAGAGCACTGTTACCGTCAGGAGGGCTGACTCAGCCACCCCAAGCAGCGGGAGGCGGGGTTCTCTGCCTAGGAATGCCAGCCCTAACTTACTGTCTTGAAATAGACACAGATTGTACTGGCTACAGCATGATACCTTCCTTGGGGTACCAGGCCTATACAGGATTTTGTTGGAGTCTCGGCTGTCAACGCTGATTTCATTTTCTTTTGCTTGCTGCTTGCACAGACTTTGCATGGCTTCAGAATCGTGCAAAGCTTATTGTTTCCCAGTGACACGTCTAGGGTTATGTCTCATTTTGTGTTTCTGTCAAACATTCTGAAGTTATTGTTAAGACCCAGTCACAACCCTGTCAGATCCATTCCAATAACATTAAATTTGTCAGACATGTGGTCATTTTCACACAGTGCAGTTTACTTCTGAGCTACTCATGCACCTGTTACATTTCCATAGGCATTTTCCATATATGTATATATATACACACACACACGCACACACACACATACACATTTATATACATATGTGTGTGTGTGTGTATGTATATATGTATGTGTGTGTATATATATATATATATTTGAGATGGAGTCTTGCCCTATGGTCCTGGCTGGAGTACAATGATGTGATCTTAGCTCACTGCAACCTCTGCTCCCCAGGTTCAAGCAATTCTCCAGCCTCAATCTCCCAAGTAGTTGGGATTACAGGGGTGCACTACTGAACTAATTTTTGCTATTTTCAGTAGAGATGGGGTTTCACAATGTTGGCCAGGCTGGTCTCAAACTCCTGACCTCGGCTTCCCAAAGTGTTGGGATTGCAGGCGTGAGCCACTGCACCCGGCCGTGTTTCACATATCGAAGTTCCAACTTTTGACTAACAAATGGTCTCTATCTTCATATTTGACCACGATGGCTGAATGTTACATCATAAATAAAGATGATTTCAGACAAAAATGACCCGTTACTAGAATTATCAGGTTCTTCAGTGTAGAATGCCTATCACAGAGGGCAGACGCTGTCATGTCACATGAGCAAATGGTTCCTTTACTGCTGCTAGATACAGATGTGTGACAGCTGTTCACATGGAATTCTGTGGCTGAAAGCATTAGTTAACTCTTCCATATTGTCAGGCTTGATAGCCACAATATTAAAACTCCTGTCTATAATTTCCAGATGCCAAAGATTTGATTTAAATCTGCGGATAAATATGTTTCAAAATCACTAGCGGCAGGAATTGCATAGATGTGACAAGTACGAGCGCCGGCAGATGCCCTCGGTGGAGTGCCCTCGACCACTCGACCCATGGGCCTAAAGACTGGCACTCACAATGCAGTAACCGCGGCAGCTTCTCTATGTGGAGTGCCCTCGACCACTCGACCCATGGGCCTAAAGACTGGCACTCACAATGCAGTAACCGCGGCAGCTTCTCTATGTGGAGTGACCTCGACCACTCGACCCATGGGCTTAAAGACTGGCACTCACAATGCAGTAACCGCGGCAGCTTCTCTATGTGCAGTGACCTCGACCACTCGACCCATGGGCCTAAAGACTGGCACTCACAATGCAGTAACCGCGGCAGCTTCTCTACACATGCCATCTTCCTCTTCAGGCTACCTCCTCCTGGTCTTTTGTCCCTTTCACTGACTTTCCATAATTTCACTGTTTCATTACTGTGGACCATCAAAACTAAGCAGAAGTTCTCTCAGGTAACCACCTAGTTTTGTTGAACTTTTTCTTTTCTTTCCAAACTTTTCAAGTGGTCGAACCCTGGCTCATGGTTCTGAAAGGTGCCGTAAACACGGTGTTCCCTTCTGCTTAAGGTGAGATTTTGTTCATTTGCTCCTGTTGAAGGATTACGACTGTGCCACGTTTATCTCCAGTTCCCACTAATTCTCCAGAATGATTACATTCTATTAGGGAAGAAAAACACTAATGAAATAGTTATGGTCGATAGTTACGGAAAAATTAGCAAAATTCAACACCACTCATGCCATCAGCTGCTACATCATCATTTATTGCTCTTTTCACCTCAGAAACCACTACTATCACTTCCTCCTCCAGCTCCTGCGGTGGGGAAACAAAAATGCACAATGCCCTCCCTACGTTTTACCTTGTGAAGTGCTCGTCCTTCTCAGTGCAAAAGTAACTGCATACACACCTAATAAAGCTCGCAGCAGGAGGCGAAGCTACTTTCCTTGCCCTAAATGCTGATAACAACCTGACTGTGAAAACTTTACTAGGTAAACACTTACAATGTGTGTGCTTGTCTATGTGTTTTACTTCAACGGAAGTTCATAGAAGTTATCACTAAAAATTTGCAAATATTTAAAAATTAATAGACTTCTAGGTAACACATGGGTCACAGGAGAAACTGAGTAGAAATTTCAAAATTGACGATAAAAATATAACATCATCAAATATGTCTACTGTAGGCAAAAATGAACAGACGGAAAATTATGACCCTATCATGTAGATATTATAAAGAAAAGATTGAAAATTAATCCTAAGCACCCATCTTAAAGAACAAATTAAACCCAGACAAAAAGGAAATGATAAAGAGAATTAACAAAATCAGAATCAAATATAAAATGGACATGAGCAATAGAGCTGAAAATACAGTTGTCTTTCAGTATATGAGGGGAAGCTGCTTCCAGGACCCCGAATGTGCCAGAATCCAAGCATACTAAAGTTCCACAGTTGGCCTTGTAGAACCTGCATACAGAACAGGTCAGCCCTTCATCTGAGCAGGTTTTGTATCCCATGAATACTGTAGTTTTGATCTGCATCTGACTGAAAACATATCTATGTATACGTGGATCCACACGGTTCAAACCTGTGTTGTTCAAGTGTCCACAGTACCAATGAAAATCGCTAACATTTGGCACAACTGGTCGAGAGAAAAGAGAATTCATAACAGCCACTATTCAACGAGGGGCATCATTACAGATCTTCCAGACATGAAGAATACGAGAGGATTACAAGCAAACTGATGACAACAAATTTGAAAATTCTGATGAAATGCACTAATTCTAGAAAAATACAATTTACTTAAATTGAGCCAAGAATTAGGAACTTTAATTAGGTGCATGTCTAATAAAGGTATTAAATCCCTAGTTTAAAATCTTTCCACAAAAAACTTACCAGGCCTAAATAGTGTCACTCCTGAATTCTACCAAACATTTAAACAAATAACCCCAATCTTACAAAAAATTTTCCAGAAAGAGAAATAAAAATAATTTACAACTTGTTTTATGAAACCAGAATAGACCTGATTTGCCAAAACGTGAAAAACACATTACAAGAAAAAAAATGCACAGGTCCAGCTCTCAAATGAACAAAGGTACGAAAAACCCATGCAGAACAGCAGCCAATCGGTTTTACTTACATACACAAGCTGTCCTACGTCACTACAAAGTTGAATTTGTTCCTAGAATCTAATGTGGGTTTCAAATTCTAAAAATAAATGCAATTCACCACATTCACAAAATAAAGCAGAGGAGCTCTTTTGACTGCTGTCTCCAGTCCCTGGTTCTGCTTCCTGGGGTTCCCCAAGTGAAGGGAGGCAGAAGTGCTGCCTCAGCCTTTGGGGCCCTCACCCCTAGAGATGCATCTCTTACCACTTGGAGTTCAAAAGTAACCGGCATGTCCATGAATGTGGGGCATCCTCGTCCTTCATCTCCTTCCTGCAGCTACTCCTTTCCACATTTGTGTAAAAACCGGCCTGGTCTCGCCTATGCTCTCCCTCCTCGAGGAGGCGGATGCGGGGGGAGCACACCCCTGCTCTGCTCCGTGCTCACCGGAGTCTTCCTTCCTGGCGCCCAGCCGCCTCCTGCATCCCACAGGCACCGGCTTCAGTCTGCCCTGCTCCCTGGCCATCCGCCACCTGGCCAACATGGTGGTGCCCCGTTTCATGTGCTCAGTGGAGTAATGGAGGATTTTAATGACAAACAAATCAATATATAAATATATCTCAGGTGGTGACACATGCTGTGAAGCAGAATAATGCAGGTCCAAGGACACAGTGTTGGAGGGTCAGTTTTACACAGTGGTGTCTGTCACAACACGGGTCTGGGGAAGTCAGCTTACAACATGTTTTATTTTAAAGAACAAGCAACATGAGAAAAGAAAGCATCAGAGGGTACTGTACTTAGGGTAAGAACTGCTTTGTGAAACTGCTTTCACAGATGTGCTCACACACGGAGGCCTCCACACGTTGGAGGCAAATGCACATGTTGCCACGATATTAAGTGTCCTTTCTGACACAGGTCAGAGTCAAAGAAGCCACCATGACACAGAGCAGTTGGTGATGTCTCCCGACATTCCACAGACCTCCAGGCTGTGCGGGATGGAGCCTGTGGCCACCTGAGAGGACACTCCAGTGAGAGTGAGCAGGAAAGCCAGGCCCTGAGGTGGAAGACCCTGGCTCCTGGAGAGGCTGCAGGCCAGAGGTGCTGCCTGGCCACAGGGCCTGCAGGCGTGGGGGACTTTGGCATTTGAGCAGACTCCTCTGGCTGCAGGGTGGAGAAGAGGCTCTAGGAAGCCAGAGTGAGAGGAGGGGGAACCAGCGCCTCCCATGAGGGTAGAGCAACAGGGAAAGGAAGACCTGCTTTGAGGAAAGACTCCTGAAGAAAGAGCCCACACAATCTGTGATGGTTTAGAGAGAGAAGCAGAAGCGACTTCCACATTTTAAACAACTTGGCTTACACACACGCACAGACACATGCACACACACACGCACACGCACACACACACACACACACACATGCACTCAGACACAGAGAAAAAGGAACACATGCTTTTTTTAAATACACATTAAATAAGAACGATTACCATGTATTAAACCGCAATGAAAATACTGATAATTAAAATAACACACAGAGCCATATTCTCTCATCGGAATGCCATAGGACTAAAAATTACCGATAAAAGTGACAGGGGACCTAAAATCTAACCACTTGGAAATTATAGCATATTCTTTCAAGTAATTCTTGAGTTAAAAAACTAAAAAGATTAGAGATTATTTAGAAACGATGCAGAAAAGCAGTACTCAAAGTGATATAGAATAGCGGTGCACGGAAGGAAATGGATGGGCTTAAATATACTTACTAGGAAACAAGAAAGTGAGTAAATGACCTCAACATTCAAGCCAAGCTAGAGAAAAGCTAAGGGCTCCTTCCACCAGCCTTCAGCCCAACCATGTGACAGGGCTTAGTGCGAGGAGCAGAAACAGGCAATCACTGGGCCTCCGAGCTGCCACACGTTTTCAGGAAAAGAAAGCATTTTCTGTTAAAAGTGTAAACTTTTAAATCTTTTGCCTTTGCTTTTTCATCACTTCAGGAATTTATGCCACAGAAATATTCTTACAAATGTGGAGAGATATTGGCTAAACATGTTCACTGGAAGTTTGTTTGAAACAGCGAAAAACAAAAAATCCAAAGGCTCTCCGATAGGAAAATAGTAAAATACAACGCAGTCGTTATAAGAGTGAGTGTGCCCAAAATATAATCTCAACCAAGAAGACACCATTTTTATGAAAAGGTAAATCACAATAACACACATAGAACAGGTGCCAAACTCCTGGTCATGGTCATCTCTGGGAAATAGCATCTGGGGACTTTCACATCTGCCATTATACTTTTCTGTATTTTTTGAATGCTAAGTATAACTTTGTATTATATTTGTCATCAGATTAAAAACCAATTATTATATTTGAAATCATCAGACCAAATGCACATTTTGGAGATCTGGCATGGAAGAGACCAATCCTTTGTTTACATCAGTAACAAGTTAAGCTGAATCTTGTATAGAGCAAACGAAGGCATTGTTTTAAGCCTTCAACAGTAATTGATTTTAAACTTACATTATGAACAACACTTTTTTTTTTGAGACAGAGTCTCGCTCCGTCACCAGGCGCCAGGCTGGAGTGCAGTGGTGCTATCCCGGCTCACTGCAACCTCCGCCTCCCAGGTTCAAGCATCCTCCTGCCTCAGACTCCCGAGTAGCTGGGACTACAGGCGTGCGCCACTATGCCCAGCTAACTTTTGTATTGTTAGTAGAGACAGGGTTTCACCATGTTGCCAGGATGGTCTCGATCTCTTGACCTCGTGATCCACCCGCCTCGGCCTCCCCAAGTGCTGGGATTACAGGCGTGAGCCACCGCGCCTGGCCCGAACAACACTCTTAATTATATATGACCCCTATACAAATCCAAACTCTATCACCCTCTCAAGGAGCTTCTATTGTGCTGAAGAAATCTATTTAACCCACTTTCATTTCCAGGAACACGGCATGATTCAACAACCTAGGACTAAGGTCAATCTATAGCTAACAAAGAAAGTTGTAGCGAAGTTTAAAAACCCAAACCCTAACTGCATTTTGATTACTCAGTTATCTTTGTTAACATAGCACAGTGACAGAAAATTTTAGACACCACAAATGACTAAAAATTAAATACCAAGTTTGAAAGGAAATACGATTGTGATTAAGATGCAGATATTACATATTTCAACTTACATGTTTTGAAAGTAAAACTGTACGACAAGGAACTTTACAAATCAAGCATTCGTTCTTTTCACCTGTAGAATAAAAATAGGTTTTATTATATTACACTGACTACTGCCTTTAAATATGTATGCATGCAGACTTTACAATGTTTACTCAAGGAATAGACAGGGTTACACCACAGGTGTTCATGTTCCGACAGGATGAAGCTGTGGGTATGAGTACAGTTGCAAGGATTTATGGAACTAACATCCTTTTCCCCTCCTTTGCAGATATGCACAAAAATAGTGACCATAAAGATTAACAACACTAAGGCTAAGTCTATCCCAGGTATTTATTAAAATTAGGCTTTTTAAAAATTAAAATTAAAAAATTTTTTGAGACAAGGTTTTGCTCTGTTGCCTGGGCTGATATGCAGGTGGCATGATCACAGCTCACTGCAGCCTTGACTGCCCCCCTGCCCCGGCTCAACCATCTCATCTTCCCATCTCAGCATCCCTGAGTAGATGAGACCACAGACATGTGCCACCATACCCAGCTCATTTTTAATTTTTTTGTAGAGATGGGGACTCACTATGTTTCCCAGGCTGAGCTCGAACTCCTGGGCTCAAGCAATGCTCCCACCTCAGCCTCCCAAAGTGCTGGGATTGCAGGCGTAAGCCACTGTGCCTGACCATAATTAGTTTCTTATTTTTTTTGAGAGAGTCTCACTCTGTCACCCAGGCTGGAGTGCAACGGCACGATCTCGGCTCACTGCAACCTCCACCTCCTAGGTTCAAGTGATTCTCGTGCCTCAGCCTCCCAAGTAGGTGGGATTACAGGCGCCTGCCACCATGCCCGGCTAATTTCTGTATTTTTAGTAGAGATGGGGTTTTGCCATGTTGGCCAGGCTGGTCTTGAACTCCTGACCTCAGGTGATCCGCCTGCCTCGTTCTCCCAAAGTGCTGGGGTTAACAGGCATGAGCCACCATGCCCAGCCCATAATTAGGCTTTATAGTGATATCTTAAATCTAAAATTTTTAACTATTCAAAATGAATCTCAAGCTTGAATTTCTCACTAGTCAGCTTAGAGCCCAGGACTGATCAGGCGCTATGAGCCTTCACGCTCCTGTGTTTCTAGGGAGGACACCAGGCCCAAACCTGATCAAGCCCAGTGGCGCTCTCCCCTCCTCTGGGCCAATGCGGCTAAGAACTAGAAACAAACATCCCTTAAGTGAGAGGTGGATTCACAGACTTGCAGATTCCAACGCTGCTGAGTCATCAATGCTGCTGGGCAATCCTGCTTTCCATTTCCCATGGGGCTGTTCAAACCAGGCACCCCATAGCACCTACTGAGGAGAAAGAAGCCCTGGCCCATGAACACCCTCAATTTCTCTGCCCTCTCCTCTACACTGACCCACCCCAGAACAATCTGCCTGACTCTACCACCTTCCTTTCTGCCTCAGAGGGAGCATCTCTCCAGCCCGATCCCATGCTTCGCCTGTGTATCCACATTCGCCTGAGTGTCTGCAGCACCCAGCACACAGAATGCTGTCCTACTGTGGAATGGGGTCCCCTTCTAACAGCCTCCAGAATTGTCTCTTTTTTTTTTTGGCGATGGAGTCTTGCTCTGTTGCCAGGCTGGAGTGCAATGGAGCAATGTCGGCTCACTGCAACCTCTGCCTCCAGGGTTCAAGCAATTCTCCTGCCTCAGTGTCCCGAGTAGCTGGGACTACAGGCACGCACCACCACACCCAAGTAATTTTCTGTATTTTAGTAGAGATGGGGTTTCACCATGTTGGCCTGGATGGTCTCGATCTCCTGACCTCGTGATCTGCCTCAGCCTCCCAAAGTGCTGGGATTACAGGCGTGAGCCACCGTACCCAGTCTCCTCTCTTCATCAAGTTGCCCTCATCCTAAAAACCTCTACCCTTGACAGTGTGTCCCCTCCCTTCTAGCTCTTTGACTAGAAATTCTGGAGCAAGAAAATTTCTCTTAAGCACCATCACAGCCAGAAATCATGCAGTAAAAGATTAACAGAGCTGACTCATAAAAATCTAAAAGTTCTTACAGGGGAGGAGGATTCACAGACATGACAGAGAGGAAATCATGTGCAGCTGATAGACAAAGGGATTGATACCTGACCCATAAATAGTGCCTACAAGTCAACTAAAAATAAACACCCCAATAAAAGGCTGTGAGGAGACCTCAACAGACACAGGAAAAAGTGCAAACAGCCAATGTACACATACAGTGAAGGTCAAGGTCACTATTAAGAGACACCAAAGAGAACAGAACAACAGGTGCTCAAGTGTCACTGCCGTGAACAGAAGCAGGCACACCCCTTGTGAGAACACCCCCAGCCCAGCCACTCCACCTCTAAGAATACATTCCAAAGGAAAAATCAAGTAAGAGAACACGTGGTATCGCATAGCAGAAGAGCAGAAAATATGTTTTTTAGTAGGGAATCAAATAAATTATGGTATGATAACCAAAAGATATATCATGCAACCGCAGGAATGATGATACTGACTTATTTTACCACGAAAAGAGGTCCCCGTGTAAGTAATAAAAGCAGATTACTGAATGGGAGACACACTGTATTGTGTCTGTTTTAAAAATTGGCATCTATAGGAAATGCTTGGAAGGATATACACCAGAGTTTTACAAGGGCTTCCGTCTAAGTAACGCACCACTGGACAGCTACGGAGCTAGTCAGGGCTCTGCCCAGAGCCTCCAGCCCTTTTCAGCATTTTTTGTGTGTCCTCGGATTTGGTGTGGTCCCAACATGCAGCATCTGTGGCTTTTTGGAGGAATGCACTCAGGCCACTAGAATCTGCGTTGACCTCAGGCTTTAAGAGCTAGACAAACCTGTGAATCTACACCTGCCCCAGGCCCTTAACCAGTCACCTGCCAACATATGGTATGCTGACCTCAAAAGTTATGACACTCAGCCCTGTCTTCACACTTCCCAACACCATGAAGGCACACGTCTCCATCACTCCCAACAACATTATCTTCAGGGAACATTACCTTGGGTCCCCAGTGCCCTCCTCACTGGCAATGGACACTTACAAACCAATGCTTTGACTTCACTGGGATGTCCAGTCATCAACATCTTTCTTTTTTACCTGACATCCTTCTACCTTCCGTACCTCCCTCAACAAATGCTCTTTCCAAGAAGACATCATCTTCTAGTTTCCTTCGCCTTTGGGGCTCTCTACACTCCAGTATCTGGGATTACTATCCCATGCTGATGGCTCCCCAGATGCATTCCTGGCTGTCTTGAGTTCCAGACCCACATGTGCAGCTGCCTCTTGTCTCCCCCTGGATGGCTCTCATAGGACACATGCCACGTCCAGAGGTGAGCTCAGGGGCCCTGCACCCCATCCTGCTGCACCCCATCGTGCTGGGTTCCCTCCCACTGGGCTCCTCTCCAGCGTTCTGTCTAGCAGCAAAAACCCCGTCCAGTTCTCCAGCCCTTGTCTAACAGTCTGCTGAATCTACCTAACTGCTTTTTTTTTGTTTTTTTTTAGACGGAGTTTCGTTCTTGTTACCCAGGCTGGAGTGCAATGGTGCGATCTCGGCTCACCGCAACCTCCGCCTCCTGGGTTCAGGCAATTCTGCCTCAGCCTCCTGAGTAACTGGGATTACAGGCACGTGCCACCATGCCCAGCTAATTTTTTGTATCTTTAGTAGAGACGGGGTTTCATCATTTTGACCAGGATGGTCTCGATCTCTTGACCTCGTGATCCACCCGCCTCGGCCTCCCAAAGTGCTGAGATTACAGGCTTGAGCCACCGCACCTGGCTCTACCTAACTTCTGAATCCATCACTGCTCCCCATCACCTCTCCTGTGCTCATCTGCATAGTCCCTCCCACAGTTTCTATCTCCCTCCAATCTACTTTTCACCGGCTGCCAGAGAGACTTGTTTTTAAATACACACCTGAAATTAGCAACTCCACTCCTAATTACACACCCAACAGAAATGTGTACCTAAGATCACCAAAGACAGGAGCAAGAAGGTTCACAGTAGTGCTATTTCTACAGCCAAATCTGCAAACAACCCGAATGACCATGGATGGTGGAAAGGACGAGGAACTTGGGTGTATCCACACAACGGAATACCACATAACAACGAAAGCAGATGGACTACTGTTACATACAAAGACCAATTTTGCTGATCCCACGCTTCAGGAGGCCAAGGCGGGTGGTCATCAGAAGACAGGAATTTGAGGCCATCCTTGGCAACAAAGGGAGACCCCTCTCTGAAAAGTTTAAAAATCTGGGTGCCTGGCTGCACATACTTGTAGCCCCTGCTACCCGGAAGGCTGAGACATACCTGTAGCCCCTGCTACCCTGAAGGCTGAGGCAGCAGGATCACTTGAGCCTGGAAGGCGGAGGCTGCAGTGAGCGGAGATCCCACCACCAAACTCCAGCCTGGGTGACAGAGCAGAGCTCTGCCTTGAAAGAGAAAGGTAAGGAAGGGAGAGAAAGGAAGAAAGAGTGGGGAGCCACGGAGAGCGGCTCTGCTGTAGGGCTGGTCTCAGGGCAGGTTTCACCAATACCAATACCCCGTGGGTCTAAGGCCATCTCCGAGGATGGAGGTCAGCACAGCGGGGTCCCCGGGGGCTGGAGGGCTGTGAGCCACCGGCACCCAGCTGGGTGCTTTCACAGGGAAATTTGCTTGGTAAAAGCTCCATGAGCTTTCGCTTCTGTTCTTGTATAAACATCACTTCAACACAAGATTTTCATAGAAAGAAAAATAAACACCTCCTTGACAATGCAACTGCCAGCTTGACACCAGGGCCCAGAGCTCCCCACTGAAATACCCTAGCTTGGCTGTAATTCATACATTTCAAAGAAACCTGCTAACTCCATTTTGCCCACCCTGAGCTATGTAGGGCATTCTGTTCTGACAGCTTGTGGTTTGAGATACCTGGCATCTTTGTAACCAATTTTCTGAGAAACAGGGCCCACTGGCCTAGAACTTGCAAAACCGTGCAACTGCTTGCTCCCACATTCTGAGTAAAAAAACAACTTTAAGTAGAACTTTTTTTGTTAGGCATCCCCCCTTCCCCTAACCTGCTCCTTCTGCTCTGTAATAGTCTGCTTACCGCCCCTTGACCCTGAACTGATAGAAAAATGTTGACCGCCCTTGGTTCGTGGCCGAGAGGTTTGAGCCGTAGCTGACTCTCAGACACCGGTGTTAAAAGTGGACTCGCAACAAACTCAGAGCGTGGCGCTTCTGTTTAAACTCGCTGGGGTGTAACACCGTGGCACAGGGACAGGGTCCTTCACGGGCGCATGGCTGCCACCCACCCGCCACCTGCCCCCTTCTCCCCCAGGTCCTCCACGTGGGACCCGCAGCCCTCAAGCCAGAGCCCCCGGCTAACGGACCGTGGCCCGACGCCCTCCTCCTGGCTGCCCCTTCCTGCGGCGGCCCCCTCCTGCCTACGTCCCCTCCCGCACACCCCTCTCCCCCAGCATCCCCTCCCCCCTCATACCCCCTCACATCCCCCGTGGCCACTCCCCTGGCGTCCCCCTCCTCCCTGCACCCCCCACCACCTTCGGTCTCCCTTCTTCCCCCCTCACCCCAGCCCCTCACTCTCCTCTCCCTCCTCGCCCCTAACCCGCTGTCCCCCTCTCCCCTGCGGCCCCTCATCAGGACCATGGCCCCTCTCCCCAGTGGCCCTTCCTCTGAATCCCCGTTTCCGTGGTCCCTCACCCCCCATTCCACGCGCCCCCACGGCCCTCCCGCCTCTGGCCTGCGTTTGGGACGCCCTGACCTTTGCCGAGGCAGGCGTCGCAGTACACGTGCCCGCAGTTGGTGAGGCTGAAGCACGAAGTCCTGTGGGGCGGCTGGAAGCAGCGATTACAGAACACCCAGTTGGCCATGCCAGGCAGGCCCACTCACGGCCCACGCGAGGCTGGGACCGGGTTCCACGCGCGGGCCAGAGGCGGGCAGCTCCGCGCCTGCGCAAACCCGACCGCAGCTCCGCGCCTGCGCAAACTCGACGGGAGCTCCGCGCCTGCGCCCTGGAGCTCGCGCCTTCCCGCCAACCCTGAGGGTTGCACTGCAGCACCCGAGGGCGCGTCTGACGCCTCTCCTAGGTCGTTTCGGCTGGAGTAGGCGGAGGAATGCACCGCGAGCACCGACGTGCCGCCCCTGTCGTTGGGGTCCTCAGGTGTTCTGTGGAGGCCCGGCCTGGGTGGTGGGCGCGGGGAATGGCGGCTGAGCTGAGGAGGCGTCGGGCGCGACCGCAGCGGGAGAGGGGTTGGGGGAGCACCTGGGCGGGGGAAGCGCCGAGGGCAGGTGGCGCGGGCAGGCCCACCACGAGGGCTGGGAGCTGGACTGGAGGCCGGGGTGGGCACGGGGAGGAGTGGGGAGAGTGGGAGGATGGGAGGGAGGGTGGGGGGTGGGGCGTGGGGGTCGGGCCGCTCTGCACCAAGCGCCGTGGGGCTAGTGTCCAGGTGGCTGCCTGCGCGGAGACCTGACCGCGGGAGGCCCTGAGCCTCCTTCCCGTTGAAACAGAGGATGTAGCGGGAAAAGGGCCTCTGCTGCTTCCAGCTTCCAGGATGGGGAAGTGACTTTTTACAGAATTGCCCTCCGCGTGGTGCTGGGAGTTTCCACCCGCGGGAACGCTACGCAGTTCGGATCCTCGAGAGGCTCAGGCATGTGCTTGTGCGGGGAGAGCATGGGCGTTCCTGGTAGCTGCGGCCAAGTGGCCCCGTGTCCTGAAAGGCGTGGGTAAAATACAGCTGTTTCCAGGGCTTCCTATGAAAAACATCTTAGTAATTTTGTATTGATTACATGTTAAAATGATATTTTTGGGCCGGGCGCGGTGGCTCAAGCCTGTAATCCCAGCACTTTGGGAGGCCGAGGCGGGCGGATCACGAGGTCAAGAGATCGAGACCATCCTGGTCAACATGGTGAAACCCCGTCTCTACTAAAAATACAAAAATTAGCTGGGCATGGTGGCGCGTGCCTGTAATCCCAGCTACTCAGGAGGCTGAGGCAGGAGAATTGCCTGAACCCAGGAGGCGGAGGTTGCGGTGAGCCGAGATCGCGCCATTGCACTCCAGCCTGGGTAACAGGAGTGAAACTCCGTCTCAAAAAAAAAAAAATGATATTTTTGATATATTAGGTTAAATATATATCACTAGCATTGATTTTACCCTTTAAAAAAATCCTTTTTAATGTGGAGTCTAGAAAACTTAGAATTACATGTGGGTTGGGTATAGTGGCTCACGTCTGTAATCCCAGCACTCAGGCTGAGACCGACGAATCACCTGAGATCAGGAGTTGGAGACCAGCCTGGCCAACGTGGTGAAACCCAGTCTACTAAATATGCAGAAATTAGAGGGCATGGTCTCAGGCACCTGTAGTCCCAGCTACTCAGGAGGCTGAGGCAGGAGAATTGCTTGAACCCAGGAGGCGGAGGTTTCAGTGAGCTGAAATCACACCACTGCACTCCAGCCTGGGCTACAGAGTGAGACTCCATCTCAAAAAAACACAAACAAACTTAGAATCATATATGTAGCACATTTTTATTTCTGTTCGACAGTGCTGATCTATTTACCAAGTTTAAAATATTAAGACCAGCAACATGGCAAAACCCCATCTCTACAAAAAATATAAAAATTGGCTAGGTATGGTAGTGGGCTCCTGGGGTCCCAGCTACTTGGGAGGCTGAGATGGGAGGATCGCTTGGGCCCTGGAGGTTGAGGCTGTAGTGAGCTTGACAGCACCTGTGCAACAGAGCAAGACTCTGTCTCAAAAATAAATAAGAATAGGGTGAGGTGCCTAATCTATCAAATTCAGAAGCTGCATTATAAAAGTAACCTTCTATCAATGTTGCAATGATGTAACATTAATTTCAATTTCTGGTATCTTTGAAATCATTACAGTAATACACATTTATGCAGGTATTTTGATTTATTAACTAAAACATTATGCAAATTATTTGTACTTATTGAGAATATTTTAAACAAGCTTCTTAGCTATAAAGAAGTCTTTCAGGTACTTCATTTGGAAAATGCCGACTGAGATAAAGATTAGTGTTTGTGCAAAAGCCCACCATAAAACATTGCTGTTTGTATCTTCGCTGATCATTCGAAAATTTTCTTCACGGTCCTGTGCAGAAAAGAAATAGGCAGGTTTAGTGTCATAAAGTACTTAACTCATCATTTCGAGGGGAGGGTTGTTGTGGGCAATTCAAGGTATTTAATATCTTACACCGACATAGATGTGCTGTCTGCTTTTCTAAGCCAGAATCTACTGCTTAGCCAAGTATAAGAGAGTCAAAACCAATCTTATAAAAGATGTTTTCATATTTTGGTGTAAAATATCAGGAATTTGACCTATTTATATGTTCTGTTTGCTACCATCAGGCAAAGTGAACTAAAGTAACCCAATAGTGACAGATTTAATCATTTGAGTCCAGCCTTTATGTCAGGCGTTAGGCCAAGCACTTGCATGCCTTATCTGATTATACCTGTCCTTATCTTTCTGATAAGGACACTGAAGCTTAGAGATGACACAGATTACTGACAGGCATATCAGATTTAAGCCCATATCTGACCAGCATCCACTTAGTGAGGTGACTCAGAAAGCACCTGATGTCATAAGAATGAAATTGTGATTTGGAAAGCGAGCATCCATGAGCCTCTACAAATATATGGGATGCATTTGGAAGCATATATTCATTCTGCAAGCTCACACCGTGTGCTACTGGGCACTTTGTTAGGCATAGGGCATAAAAAGATGAATGACTGAAATTCTCTTTCCTAGAGGAGCTCATGGTCCAGCAGACAGAGTGAAGAAAGATTGCTCTCTCCATTCCCTGTGTCCACACAGTTCTACCTCAGAGAGAGAGAGTGAGAAATAGGCAGCTCATTCTTTCCTTGGTCCAGGGGCTTTGTGTTGAGAAATGCATTGCTGGCAGCAAGAGATAAAATAAGCTGAATAGGCAGACTGACCCTTTGATAGTTTTGTTCTTTGACTATTTGCTTAATTTGTTCAATTAGATGTTCAAGCTGGAAGGTAAGTTCATTAACTTTGTCCTTTGCCTGAGCAATGGCTGCATCAAGGTCGTGTTCTCCAACTCGAATGTCTAAGTGGATCCGCTGTATCAACAGTAAGAAGGAAAAACGGCATGTTTTTAAAAACAGCTCCACTCTTTTTCCTTACTTTCTCCCTCTTGTATCCTCCCATTCCTCTCTTTCCTCTTTCTCCCTTCACCCTTGTCATAAGCAGGGGCACTGCTCCATTCTGGAGCTCCCTTTTTCCCTCGCTGCCACTCTATTCCTTATCCTACTTGGTAGTCTTTCTTGTAGTAATAATGCATCAAGTGGTAAATTACTGACCTTATAGTATATTTATACCTTCCTGAACATCAAATTAACTATTAGGTAAGTGACTTTGGTGTGAAGAAAATTTGATTAATGTTCTGAGGGAAATTTTCTTTACGTATAACTAAATTTCCTATTTAGTACAAATTGTTTTCATCAGTTCTGAACCCATTTAGAAAATAGCCAATCACCATCTACTGTATAAGAGTTTTATTTATTGAAATTCCATTATTAATTCACCCTTCAGCCTTCACTTGTTTTCAAGCCTCAATAATCACAGTTCTTTTAACGTTCTCTCACAGCTCTTACTTTTCAAACCCTTTAATCAACTTCATGGCTCTCCTTTGAACCCCTTCCAAGCTCTCCAGCTCCCTCTTTGGTCACTGTGCTGAGATCTGGACATAGGACTTTAATAAGTTTCTAGCTAGTTTGAGTGTAATGGTTCTGCTATACCAGTGTCATGCTTGAATAGTGCTGACGCTGTGTTTATCAACAGGGACATGGGAAGCATATACTCACCAGCCTACTCCCTCCAAATGACACAAGCTTTGTAGAATTAGATTCTAAGCAAATGATGTGTTCACCAGGTGAATGTGAAGTAAAATGGAAAGTTCCTTGTGGGCCGTATAACTTCGACAGTATTACCTAGGATTAAGGATTTCCATAGATTGAGTTTATTATTTTCTAGTTTCCATTCTTAAAAATAAATCTACTTTATATTATCTAGTTAAAAATTGCAAAGTTTCTATAGAAGAAATCAAATGGCTAATAAACAGGAAAAATATTCAGCCTTGCTAGTAATTAAAAAAATTCAAACTGTAGTAAGATAGCCCTTGTTCATTGTCAGACTGACAAAGATTTAAAAGTATCCAGGGATAGTGTGGAAAAATAAACACTCCCCCACTACTGTTGTCCACAGAATACCTGAGAACTGTGGGACAATTAACTACAAAAGGTGTAACTTGACACATAATGGGAGTACCAGATGGAGGAGAAACAGAGAAAAGAAGAAATATTTGAAGCAATAATGACTGAGAATTTTCCCCCAAATGAATGTCAGATACCAAGCCATAGATTCAGGAAGCCCAGAGTATACCAAGCAGGATTAATCCCCTCAGCCCCCAACTCCAAAATGAAACCCAAAACTACACCTAGGAATATCTCATTAAAACTGCAGAGAAGCAAACAAAAATAAAAAATCTTGAGCCAGGGGTGGGGGGTGGGGTGGGGTGGGGAACCTTACTTACAGAGCAGCAAACGTAAATATTGCATCTGACTTCTCAGAAGTATGCAAGTGAGAAGAGAGTAGAGTAAAATATTTAATGTATTGGGAATAAAGAGCCACTAACTAGACCTCGGCATCCTGCAAAATTATCCTTCAAGAGATAAGAGGGAATAAAGCCCTTCTTAAACAAAAACTGAAGGAATTTTTTGCTGGAAGATTTGTGTAAGAAATGTAAGAAGTGGGGCCCAAAGTGGCTCCGGCCGGATGTCGTGGCGCTTGCGAAGGTGAGGCCAAGAGTTCAAGGCCAACCAACCTCAGCAACCTTACAAGCTCTCATTGATTGGCAAAAAACAAAAAACAAAAAAAAGAAATGTAAGAAGTTCTTCAGAAAGAAGGAAAATGATGTAGGTCAGAAACTCAAATCTACATAAAGAATGAGCATTAGAAAACGAGTAAATGGAGGTAAAATTAAAACTTTCTGTTTTCTTATTCTAACGTGACCTAAGAAATGCCACTTTATTCAAAATAATAGAAACAATGTTTCCAATGATCACAGTTTACATGTAAGTGAAATTAATGACAGCCATCATATACGGGCAGCAGGGAAGAATTACGAATATTTTGTGATTAAAAGGCACTTCTGGCTGGGCATGGTGGCTCACGCCTGTAGTTCCAGTACTTTGAGAGGCCATGGCAGGCAGATCACCTAAGGTCAGGAGTTCAGAATCAGCCTGGCCAATATGGCAAAACCCGTCTCTATTAAAAAATACATTAAAAAAAAAATTATTCAGGCATGGTGGTGGGCACCTGTAATCCCAGCTACTTGGGAGGCTGAGATAGGGAGAATTGCTTGAACCTGGGAAGCAGAGGTTACAGTGAGCTGAGATCATGCCACTGCACTTCAGCCTGGGCAACAGAGCAAGACTCTGTCTCCAAAAAAAGGTGGGGGGGTGGTTCTTGCACTACCTGTGAAGTGGTAAAATGTATAGCGTTATTTGAAAGTAGACTTGGGCTAATTATATATAGCAAAGTCTAAGGCAAGTTGATATGTTAAGAGAGAGAATGGAATCAGAAAACGCTCAATTAAAACCACAAAAAGCATGAAAAGGAGGAGAAAAAAATGGGACAAAGAGTGAGGGCAGTGAATGGAAAATGGTAACAAATATAGCAGATATTAATCCAATTTTATAAATAATCACTTTAAATGTTAATGATCTGTGTCTTTGGCCTGGGTAGAGTGGCACCTGGTTGGTGGTGCCCATCTTATCTGCCAGGGACAAAGCAACCCCTTGTTCATCCCAGCTTAGCTTTTGATCTGTACCCATACCTGGTTCGTGCCTTGGACACATGGAAAAAAAAGGTCGATGGTCTAAATACACCAGGTAAAAGATAGAGTGGGCCAGGTGTGGTGGCTCACACTGTAATCCCAGCACTTTGGGAGGCTGAGGTGGGCGGATCACATGAGGTCAGGAGTTTGAGACCAGCCTGACCAACGTGGAGAAATCCCGTCTTCTACTAAAAGTACAAAGTCAGCCGGGCATGGTGGCGCAGCCTATAATCCCGGCTACTCAGGAGGCTGAGGCAGGAGAATCGCTTGACTCCAGGAGGTGGAGGTTTGGTGAGCTGAGATCGCGCCATTGCACTCCATCCTGGGCAACAAGAGCGAAACTCCGTCAAAAAAAAAAAAAAGAGTGGATCAAGAAATGAGACCCAACTATATGTTGTCTATAAGAAAATCACTGGAAATGTTAAGATCATAGATTAAAAGTGAAGGGATAGGGAAAGATATGCCATGTTAACCTTAATCAAAGGAAGGCTGGAGTAGCTTTGTTAATTTCAGGCAAAGTAGACTTCAGAAGCAATATAAATTATCAGGTATAATTACATAATGGAGCAGTACATATGGTAGAGCGGTTAGTTCTCTAAGAAGGCATTAACAATCCTCAATATGTATGTACCTGACAATAGAGCATGAAAATATATGAAGTAAAGCCTGATGGAACTGCAAGGAAAAAATAAATGAGCACTCTATTATAGTTGGAGTTTTCAACCCCTCTGTCAGAAATGGACACATCCAGCCAGCGGAAATGAGTAGGGACATCGTTGAACTCAGTAACACCATCAATTGACTGGACATAATTGACACCTATGATTACTTTATCCAATGATAGCAGAGGACACATTTTTCTCAAGTTCACATAGAACATTCACCAAGATAGATCGCATTCTGGGCCATGTATCATACCTTAACAAATTAAAAATAACAGAAATCATACAATGTATGTTCTCAGACTGCAGAGGAATTAAACTGGAAATCAGTAAGAGAGAGGTAGCTGGAAAATCCCAAAATACTTGGAGGTTGAACAACACACTTCTAATTAACACATGGGTCAAAGAAGAAATCTCAAGACAAATTGAAACTACTTTTCAAAATGTGTGGGATGCAACAAAAGCAGTGACTACAGGGAAACTGAAAGCATTGAATGCATATACAGTTGGCTCTCTGTATCACCACGTTTCACCTCCATGGATTAAACCTGCCATAGATTGAAAATATTTGAAAAAAAAAATAACAAAAATAATACACATGAAAAACTACAGTGTAACTATGCAACATTTACATTGTATTATAAGTAATCTAGAGGTGATTTAAATTAATGGGAGGTTGTGTGCTGGTTAGCTGCAAACTACACCATTTCATGTAAGTGACTTGAGTGTCTTCAGAATTTTATATGTTTGGAGAGTCCTGAAACCACTCCCCCATAAATACCAAGGGATGACTATATTAAAAAAACAAGATCTAAAATTAATAATCTAAGCTTCCACCTTAGGAAACCAGGAGAAGGAGAGGAAATAAAATGCAAAGTAAACAGCAGTAGAAAAATAATAAAAAGTAAACCAGAAATCAATTAAAAACAAATAGAAAAAATCAGCAAAACCAAAAGCTGATTCTTAGAAAAGATTAATAAGCTTCTAGCCAAGCTAAGAAAACAAGATGACACAAACTGTAAATACCAGAAACATAAGAGGGGACACCATTACAAATCCCATGAACATTAAAAGAATAATGAATACTATGAACAACTCCATGCCCACAAATTTGATAACCTAGGTGAAACAGAACAATTCTTGAAATACACAATCTAATAAAATATAAGAAGTAGACAATCTGAATAGGCCTATGTCTAGTAAGAAATTGAATCAATAATTTTTCGAAGCAGAAAGCACCAAACCCAGATGGGTTCACTGGTGAATTCTATCAAACATTTAAGGAAGAAATTATGCCAGTTCTCTACAGTCTCTTCCAGAAGACACAGAAGGAATACTTCCTAATTCATTTTATGAGACCAGCAGTACCCTAATACCAAAACCAAAGACATTGTAAGAAAACTACAGATCATAATATGTCATGAATATAGATGCAAAAACCCTTAACAAAATATTAGCAGATGAAAATCCAACAATATGTAAAAAGACTTATATACCACAATCAAATGGGTCTTATTGCAGATATGCAGGGCTGGTTTGACATTAGAAATCAATTAGTGTAATCCATCACATTAATAAGTGAAAAAAAAATCACGCGATCCTATAACTAGATGGAGAAAAAGCATTTGACAACATCCAACACCCATTTGTGATAAAAATGCATCCAACTGGGAATACAGGGGAACTTAATTTGTTGAAGAACATCTACAAAAATAACCTACAGCTAATATGCTTACTGGTCAGAAACTAGAAGGCTCTTCTTTGTGCACTGGAAGTCCTGGCTAATGGAGTAGAAGGAAATAAAACATAAGGAGTTTGGGAAGGAAGAAATAAACTGTCTTTGTTCACAGGTGACATGACTTTGTGTATAAAACCCAAGATAATTGACAAACTGCTAGAACTAAGTGATGATAGTAAGGTTGCAGGATACAAGATGAATATAAGAAAGTGAATCACTTTCCTGTATACTAACAATGAAAAAGTGGAATGTGAAATAAAAAGTACAGTATCATTTATATTAGCACCCTCTCCCAAATTACTTATTTATAAACCTAACAGAATATTTGCAAGACCTATATGAGGAAGACAAAACTGTGGTGAAAGAAATAAAAGAACTAAATGAATGGAGAGAAGTCCATGTTCATAGGTCAGAAGACTTGATGTCAAAATCTCAGTTCTTCCCAACTGGATGTATAGATTCAACAGAATTCCAATAAAATCCTTGCAAACTATTTTGTAAATATTGACAAGCTGATTCTAATATTTATATGGAGAAGCGGGCCCACAATAGCCAACACAATATTTAGGGAGAAGAATAAAAGAGGACTGAGACTACTCAACTTTAATATTTACTATAAAGCTACAGTAATCAAGACAGTGTTATTGGTGAAAGAATAGACAAACAGATCAATGGAACGGAAAAGAGAGTCCGGAAATAGGCCCACATGAATATGGTCAACTGGTCTTTGACAAAGAAAGGAAATACAATGGATAAAAGATGTTTTCAAAAAATGATGTTGGGTCTGGGCATGGTGGCTCATCCCTGTAATCCAGGTAGTTTAGGAGGCTAAGGAATGAAGATCACTTGAGCCCAGGAGTTCAAAAACAGCCCTGAAAACATGGTGAGATCTTGTCTCTACAAAAGAAAAAAACAAAATAAAACTCTGGAACAACTGGACAGCCACATGCAAAAGAGAAAATAAGAATCTAGACACAGACTTTATATCTTTTACAATATTAACTTAAAATGGATCATAAACCTAAATGTAAAATGGAAAACTATTAAGCTCCTGGAAGATAACATAGGAGAAAACCTAGGTGATCTTGGTTCCATGCTGACTATTTAGCTACATTCCCAAAGGCAATATCCATGAAAGAATTGATAAGCTGCACTTAAGAAGTTAAAAACTCATGCTCTGCAAAAGACATTGTCAAGAGAATGAGAAGACAAGCCACAGGATGGGAGAAAATATTTGTTAAAGACATCCCTGGAAAGGATTATTATCCAAAATACACAACAAACTCTTTCTTTTTTAAGAGTCTCGCTCTGTCACCCAGGCTAGAGTGCAGTGGCATGGTCTTGGCTCACTGCAACCTCCCCTTCCTGGGATCAAGCGATTCTCCTACTTTAGCCTCCAGTGTAGCTAGTATTACAGACACCCGCCACCGCCCCCAGCTAATGTTTGTATTTTAGTAGAGACAGGGGTTTCACCATGTTGGTTAGGCTGGTCTTGAACTCCTGACCTCAGGTGATCTGCCTGCCTTGGCCTCCCAAAGTCCTGGGACTACAGGCATGAGTCACTGCATCCTGCCAACAATGAACCCTTAAAACTCAGATGCTTTGTTGCATATCTGTAGTTCCAAGCAACTCGGGAGGTTGAGACAGGAGGATCACCTGAGCCTAGAAGTTAGAGGTCAGCCTAGGCAGTATAGTGAGACCCCATCTCTCTCTCTGTCTCTTTTTTTTTGAGGTGGAGTGCAATGGCACAATCTCGGCTCTCTGCTGCTGGGTTCAAGCACTTCTCCTGCCTCAGCCTCTCAAGTAGCTGGGATTACAGGCCTGCATCACCACACCCTGCTAATTTTTTTGTAATTTTAGTAGAGATGGGGTTTCTCGGTGTTGCTCAGGCTAGTCTCAAACTCCCAACCTCAGGTGATCCATCCACCTCGGGCTCCCAAAGTGCTAGGATTACAGGCATGAGCCACCGTGCCCAGCTGAGACCCCATCTCTTAAACACACACACACACACACACACACACACACACCATCTCTTACACACACACACACACACACTCCAAACAAGAAAAACCCCTCAATAATAAAAAAGCAACCTAATTTTTAAGTGACAAAAATCTGAACAGACACCAAGGAAGAAGACCAAGAGATGGCAAATAAGCATGTGAAAAAATGCTCAACACCATAGCATAGGGAATTGAACATTAAAACCATGAGAAACCATAACACATCCATTAGAATGGCCCGAATCCAAAACACCGCAAACACCAGATGCTGACAAGGATGTGGAGCAGCAGGAACTCTGACTCCTGCAAAATGGAAGAGCCACTTTGGAAGACAGTTTGGCAGTTTCTTTCAAAACTAAACCAACTTTTGCCTTATGATCCAGCAATCATAATTCTTGATATTTACTCGAACTTAGGTCCATACAGAAACTTGCACACAGATTTTATAGCAGCTTTATTCATAATTGCTCAAACTTGGAAGCAACTAAGGCATTCTTTTGTAGATGCATATCTACATAAACTGTGGTGACTTCTGACCGTGGAATACTATTCAGCAGTAAGAAGAAATGAGCTCTTAAGCCTTGGAAAGACATGGAGGAGCCTTAAATGTGTACCAAGTGAAAGACATCACTCTGAAAGGGCTGCCTACACACTGTGTGATTCCAACTGTATGACACTGGGAAAACGGAAAACTATGGAGACAGTAAAAACATCAGTGGTTGCCAAAAGTTGGAGAGAGGGAGGGATGAACGGGCAAAGCAGAGGATTTTTAGGGTAGTGAAATTATTCTCTGTGATACTGTAATGGTGGATACAAGTTATACACTGTCCAAACACACAGAATATACAACACCAAGAATAATGTAAAGCAACATAATGCATTGTAAACTATGGAGTTTGGGTGATAATGAGTGTCAGTGTAGATTCGTCAGTTGTAATGAACAGACCTCTCTGGTGAGGGATGTTGATGGTGGGGGAGGCTGTAAGTGTGTAGGGGCAGAAGAAATACGTAAACTAATTTCTCCTCGGTTTTGCTGTGAACTTAAAACCGCTCTAAAAAGTGAGGTCTATGAAATCATTTTTAAAAAGGAAAATATTACAAACAGAAATGCAATAAAGATTATCCTTTTTAAAACCTATTTTGAAGAATCTTCACATGTACTTAATTTTCTTTAATTGACAATTGAAAGGGAAATTTTGTGAAATAAAACTGAATTCAAAGGTCAGGTTTTATAGTTAATTTTATTTTTGTATGAATAATAACTCCTCCCTGAAAAAACACTGTGATCAGTTATTACCTAGTAAATGACATTTCTGAAATTTAATTTCATATTCAAGGCTCTACATAGTCTTGTTCCAGTGAATATTCAAGTCAGCAGACATTTTTTGAATTCCTGTTAGCTTGATGGGTTGGAAAAAACATACTTGAGTTTAAATCTTAGTGTTGCCAGTTGTTGACAGTGTGACCTTGTATTTCGCATCAGAACCACAGATTCCTCTACAAAACTGGATAGGAATAATGGAAGTGGAGAATGGAGCATAGAATGTATGAGTTTTTATGATACATGTCTATTGCTGTTTCTGTACCCACCACAGCGGCCATGTTATTGCCTTGGGCTGCCACAAGAAGGGGTACACAATCCGGTTGATAGCTTAGAGTAACCTGTGCTCCTAGAAACATTGACAGAAAAAGTCAGAGTACTTGCCAGGTACTTTTGAGGATCTTAAAAGGGAACATCAGGTTGTAAGAAATGCTTCAACTCGAGCTGTTTCTTGTCATCTTACCTGCAAATGGAGAGAGCCTTCCTGAGAATAAGGCCTATAGTGAGAATTGTCTCTCTCCTAAACTAAGAAGAGTTTGGAATATATTAGTCCCATCATAAATATTTGTTGAATGTTTGCAGAATGAATGAAAATATTTTTCCTCCCTTCTAGAAAGCGCTATTTCAGGCAATTTCAATTTTCAAAGAATAAGTCTTCTATGTCTTTTTAAAACACTGAATGGGTTTTAATATGATAGTTTTTGGTCCAACTAAAATTTGGCTCCAGGTTTAATATGCTTTGGGAACATTTTCAGATTGGTCATTAAGGATTATTGGGAAGGTACAAAAGAGAATTGGGTTTTGATATAACAAGGAACAGCAAGTATGGGCTAGAAGCAGAGAGGTGGGTGCGTAGGGAGGAGAGGGAGATGTCTCTTCAGGTGACTGGGGCTAGGACAACAGTCCCAGTGGAACTGTTGTCAGTGAGGTGCCAGATGTGCCAAGAGAAAACCGTTGAACAGGTAAAAATCAAGTGTCCAAAACTCCAACTGCATTGGAGTCTTCAACAGCACAGCTCTCTGTCTGCACATAAATGGGGGAGGTCACCGTGTCTTCCTGAGCTTGGGCCCACCAACTGTCCAGTTTCAGAAGAATGGGAGTCTCGTCCTGCCTACTTTAAGCACCCTTTTCTTGCCAGCTAGAGAGAGGCCTGTTCTGCTCTTCAAGTCTTTGGTCCACCACCATTCTGCTACCCCATGAGCACAGCTCCTGGACAACTAGGTTCGAGTTAATGGACTGAGCAATTCATTTTCTTGAGCTTACATGCTGGGGGATGGATCTCTCTGTTATATCCATTGTATATATGAGAAAACAGCATCAAAGCAGTCAAATAACCTGCCCAAGGTTTTAGCTTGTATGTGACAATCTATGCTTGAATTTGACTCTGACTCCAAAATCCATATTCTTTTCACATTACCTGGTGACTTTTCTACTGCTCTGCTAACTGCTAGTGAGTAAAAGGTATATAAGATCAGACAGTCCCAGAAGCTGCTGCAATACTAGAGAAAGCGCATGCCAAAATGGGAGGAAGGAGGAGTAGACTTATCTGACCCCGTGCTTGGTAGGGCTGCAGCACCAGCAAAGCACATGGGGCCTGGCTGGCGCAAAACCACACGGGTGCTTTGGCCCTAAGGTCCCTTCTGCCTAGCAAGGTCAGCAGACCTCAAGATAACAAATACGAGGCTCCATATTTTATTTCTTTAAGCCTTTTATGTTATGAAGCCTGTCAGTGCTTCTCAACTAAACTATAGGCTCATTGAGGGCAGGCATTTTGTTTGTTTTTGTATCATGCTCTCATTCAATGCTATATGCATTAAAAATTATTAATGCTGGTTAGTGAGTGCTTACATAGAGGTTTTAAAACTGGGCCATATGATACCTGAGTTTTTGGCAAGTGAAAAATTTTAGTCAGAAAGTATAAAATAATGTTTTACCTCATCATTGTAAGTTGTAATAGTTACGAACATTCCCAAACCAGGAGCAGATTCGAGGAACATGTGTCTGCCTGTGTCCCACTGCTGTATCTGGAAAGTCCCTGTTTCAAAAATAGAAGACATTACAAAATGTAAGAAACAGTAAGACTGCTTATTGCGTGTTACTGCTAAATTAATGAGTTTTTCTTTTCCAGTTTAAATCATAAAGCACTCTTAGTCTGAACAGCTATGGCTTGGTAATTAGTATCTAACAGAGTAGAGGTCTCTGGAGTACAGACGAAGACCTGAGTTCTTCGCTCATCGCATTCTTGTTAACCAGGTGACCTGACAAATTATTTCACTGCTCCAAGCCTCCTCGTTTCCGATTCAGCAAAATCGTAGTGATACATTTTCCTCTCAAATTATTTCACTGCTCCAAGCCTCCTCGTTTCCGATTCAGCAAAATGGTAGTGATACATTTTCCTCTCAAATTATTTCACTGCTCCAAGCCTCCTCGTTTCCGATTCAGCAAAATAGTAGTGATACATTTTCCTCTCAGTTCTCAGAGTTACGAAAACTACCAAAAATAAGCCTATGAAAGGTTCCCACCTAGAACGTAAACCCCCTGTGAGCTGCCCCTGAGAGATAGAACTCTTAGTCCTTTTCCGATATCTCCCTAGTACTCTCCCCTTTAACTTCTTCCTCTTTCAACTTCATGCCATACACTTCTGGCAGAGTTCCTTGCTAAAACATTGGTGTCGTCATGTCAAATCTTTCATTTCATTGTCTCCCGAGGTTTCTGCTGAAATTTGGATCTGAAGGAACCTCCAGCTTCTCCCGTTAGGATGTGGCAGCTATCATATGGCTTAACTCCCCCTTGTGCCCTTGAAAGGTACAATGGGAATGAAAACCCAGCTAACATTTGTTGGACCCATAGTATTTGCCAGGCACTGTGCTAAACACTAAACATGCATCATTCATGTATAGATTTATATAACTATAATATATACTTATAAAGTACAAATATTATACAGTTTTATAAGGGTAAGGGAACAGGCACTACACTGCCTGAGTTTGAATCCTGACTCTACTGCTTGCTAGCTATGTGGGCAAATTAATTTTTCTATACTTTAGTTTCATTGTATCTAAAATCATTATAAAGGTAAAAGTAGTATTTACCAGCTGGGCACAGTGGCTCAGGCCTCTAATTCCGGCACTTTGGGAGGCTGAGGTGGGCAGATCACTTGAGGCCAGGGGTTCGAGACAAGCCTGGTCAACATGGCGAAACCTTATCTCTACTAAAAATACAAAAACTAGCCAGGTGTGGTGGCACAGGCCTGTAATCTCAGCTACTCAGGAGGCTGAGGCAGAAGAAAAGCTTGAACCTGGGAGGTGGAGGCTACAGTGAGCTGAGATCGCACCACTGCACTCCAACCTGGGCGACAGAGCAAGACTCTGTCTCAAAACTAAAAAAGGTAGTATTTACCTATGGGGGGTTATTGTTATGAAGATTTAGATGTTTGTAAATTGCTTCATTAGAATGGCGCTTGACACAATTAGCACTGAATAAATGTGTTATATACAAATATATACACATACATATAAGTTATAAATACATATATACAGTTATGCCCCAGTGTCCATGAGGGATTGGTTTCAGGATGTCCTAGGGCATCAGAATCCACAGATGCACAAGTTCCTTACATGAAATGGCATAGTATTTGCATCTAACCTATGCACATCCTCCCATTTACTTTAAATAATCTCTGTTATAAGGCCTAGTACATAAATGCTGTGTAAATAGTTGTTATACTGTATTAGCTTTGTATTTTTATTGTTGTATTGTTACTGTTTTTTCCCCAGATAAGGAGGGCCCCCTGTATACACTCACACACTTTTTAGTAACCAAGGTGATTTTTCCCTTACCAACACATCATGCTATCTCCATCTGGAGAAAGGAAACGCCATGCAGGAACACATATGCAAAAGTCCCGAGGTCAGGAGCATGCTTGGAGTATTCAAGGAGAAGCAGAATGGCTGGAGTGAGATTAGCAGGGAAAGAATGGTAGGAGGTGGGGTTGAAGAGGTAGCAGGGGCCAGATCACAGAGAGTCCATTATGTCCATTGTAAGGATTTGGGGAAGCAGTTGGGTAGAGGAGTGACACGATACGACCTTCCTTTTAAGTTGCTTATTGTTGCTGTTATGTGGAGAACAGGATGAAGAAGGGTCAAGGGTGGAAGCAGTGACACTGTTGTAATCTAAGTGGCTTAGACTATGTGATAATGGTAGAGGTTGTAAAAAGTGTTGGTTTCTGTATTATTGTCCCCATCTTACAGGTTGGAAACTGGTTCTCAGATAAAGTCACATAACCAAGAAGTTGTAGAGGCAGAGTTAGAACTCAGGCAGTCTGATTCCAAAGCCTGGGACTACCAGCTCCATTATCACAGTGCCTCTTTGGGAGGCCAGAGAGACAACTCCCTGACGGGCTTAAGAAGGGAATGTGACCCTGGATGTTGGCCATGGCGGGCATCCCACGGAATCTGTACTCTTTCGGAGATAACTAGAGGGAACACTTCCAGGGATAAGAAAGCTTCAACTAGGCCAGGCACGGTGGCTCAAGCCTGTAATCCCAGCACTTTGGGAGGCCGAGGCAGGTGGATCACGAGGTCAAGAGATCGAGACCATCCTGGTCAACATGGTGAAACCCCGTCTCTACTAAAAATACAAAAAATTAGCTGGGCATGGTGGCGCGTGCCTGTAATCCCAGCTACTCAGGAGGCTGAGGCAGGAGAATTGCCTGAACCCAGGAGGCGGAGGTTGCGGTGAGCCAAGATCGCGCCATTGCACTCCAGCCTGGGTAACAAGAGCGAAACTCCGTCTCAAAAAAAAAAAAAAAAAAAAGCTTCAACTAACTTTTAAGCTCTGCCTGCACTTTAGAGTGACTTCAGTCTTAGGCATCTTTCAAATAGTTCTGGCCCACCTTCCCCACCCTGCATCCCAAAGTTTGTTAACTATATGTGTGATGTGTATTCAGTACTTTTTAGTATTATCCATTTTAATAAGATTTTTAAATGTATCATTGATGGTTCCGGACAAGATGGGATAGGTCCATTCCACCCTATTTTTCCTGCTGATTATAAGTAAAAATTCTGGGCAAAATGTATAAAGCGACTTCCAGAAGACTCTGAAAGGTGGAGAAAAGAAGATAGAATTGCCGAGGACCCCAGGACTCACAGCACAGCTCAGCAGCGGGTTATCTGTTTGTGTTCCTCCTCCTGTATATCCTGGCCTGGGTGCTATGGTAGTCTGCAACCTACAACTGCAGACCAAATTTTTAAAAAGAACCTAATGTCTCTAGCCAAAAGATCTGGAATAAGATGCCCTGCAAGATGAACCTTCTTTGAGTATACCTCCCTGTACTAGGCGGTTCTTGCATTGCTATAAAGAAATATCTAAGACTGGGTAATACAGGAAAAAGAGGTTTGGCTGGCTCATGGTTCTGCAGGCTTCACAGGAAGCATGGTGCTGACATGTGCTTTGTGTCTAGGGAAGCCTCTGGAAGCCTGCAAGCCTGGGGCTGTCATGTGCCTCATGTCTAGGGAAGCCTCTGGAAGCCTGCAAGCATGGTGAAAGGTGAAGGAGGAGCAGGCACATTACATGGCAAAAGCAGGAGCATCAAGACCAATGAAAGTCTCAATAAAAAATAAAAGAAAAAGCAGGAGCAAGCAAGAGAGTAGGGGGAGGTGCCACACAGTTTTAAATGACCAGATCTTTTGTGAACTCGGAGTGAGAGCTCACTTACCACCAAGGAGATGGCCCAAGCCATTCATGAAGAATCTACTTCCATGATCCAAATACCTTTCACCAGGCTCCACCTCCAGCACAGGGGATTGAAATTCAACATGAGATTTGGGTGGGGACAAATATCCAAACTACATTACTGCCCTGCTCCAGAGGAACACCTTAAATAACTGTATCATGGAATACTACTCATCCGTAAAAAGGAATGAATTAATGGCATCTGCAGCAACCTGGATGAGATTGGTCAGCATTATTCTAAGTGAAATAACTCAAGAATAGAAAACCAAACACTATATGTGCTTTTATTATTTATTTATTTATTTATTTATTTATTTATTTATTTATTTATTTTTTTGAGACGGAGTTTCGCTCTTGTTACCCAGGCTGGAGTGCAATGGCGCGATCTCGGCTCACCGCAACCTCCGCCTCCTGGGTTCAGGCAATTCTCCTGCCTCAGCCTCCTGAGTAGCTGGGATTACAGGCACGTGCCACCATGCCCAGCTAATTTTTTGTATTTTTAGTAGAGACGGGGTTTCACCATGTTGACCAGGATGGTCTTGATCTCTTGACCTCGTGATCCACCCGCCTAAACACTCTATGTTCTTAAAGTAGGAGCTAAGCCATGAGGATGCAAAAGCATAAGAATGACACAGTGGACTTTGGGGACTCAGAGGAAAAGGGTGGGAAAGGGGTGAGGGATAAAAGACTACACATTGAATGCAGCGTTTACTGCTTGGGTGATGGTGCACCAAAATCTCACAAATCACCACTAAAGAACCTACTCATGTAAACAAACACCACCTGTTCCCCAATAACCTATGGGGAAAAATTTTTACAAAGAAATTATAACATTGTCTGATGTGCCTTTCAGTGTATATAGAGGTAATAGTTAAGACAACTATATTATAAAGAATGGGAGAGCAAAGGGACTTAAATGGTGTTAAGGTTTCCGTATTTCTCTTGAAATGGTAAAATATTGATATTACTAGGCTGATAAGTATGTGTATGATAATCCCTAGAGAACCAAAAATAAAACATGGAAAAAGATAAAGCGAAAAACACTATAGGTAAGCAAAATGGAGTATTACAAATGTTCCAGTAGCCCACAGGAAGGCAGGAAATGGAAAACGGGAATACAAAACAGGGAGAGAATAAAAATGAAATAGTAAAATGGCATAAGTCTTGACATAAATCTTGACATCTGTCATCACATTACATGGAAGTAGTCTAAACAGATTAGACAAATATTGTCGGAATAGATTTTTTTAAATGACCCAATTATAATGCAGTCTACAAGAAAATCACTGAATATAGTGCTACAGCCAGGTGAAAAGTAAAAAGATACACCACTTTGACATGGATTTCCGAAAATCTTGAGTGGGTATATAAATATCGGACAAAGCAGGCTTCAGGGGGCTATGTGTGGGGGCTCATACCTGTAATCTCAGTGCTTTGGGAGGCTGGGTCTGGAGAATTACTTGAGGCTAGGGTTTGAGAACAGCCTGGGCAACATAGCAAAACCTCATCTCTACCAAAAAGTTTAAAAATTGGCCAGGTGTGGTGGCATGCACCAGTAGTTCTGGCTGCTCAGGAGGCTAAGGTGGGAAGAGCCCTTGAGCATCGGAGTTCAAGGTTAACAGTGAGCTATGACTGAACCACTGCACTCCAGCCTGGGCAACAGAGTGAGGCCCTACCAAAAAAAGAAAAAACAAGTTCACTTCAGATCAAAGAAAATCACCGGGAATAAAAGGAGACATTACACAATAATGGCATCGCTTCACCAAGAAGACACAACCACCCTAAATGCACCAAACAACAGCTTCAAAACGTGGAGTAAAACTGACAACCGAAAGGAGAAGTAGACAGATCCCTACTTTCGGTTGACACTTCTGTAATCCTCTCTTGGTACTTGATAGAACCAGACAGAAAATTAGCAAGGATACAGAAGGACTGAACAGCATCATCAACCAACAGGACCTACTTGCCACTTTGTGAATGTTCTGTGTAGTAGAATACACATTTCTTTTAGAGTGCATTTGAAACATTTCACAACACAGACAACACAGCCCTAAAGGTGATTAGGTACCTTTGCTGAAGCAGCTGAGTGTTCCTGGAGAAAAGCACACAGTCAAGCTTTCCAAGTGTCTTTCCAAATTTATGACCACCTGGACATCACTGTTACGTGTGCTCACTATTCTCTAAAACAACGTGTTCATGTGTGTCTTTTCTCCTTAGCCTATTCTAGCACCTTCCTGCCCCACTCCAACTTCTCAAGTGGTTACCTTGCTTCTTATGGAAATGGTAAGAGTCTCCACCTGTTGTGGCTTGAAAGGCTCCCCCAGAGCTCATGTTGCTATTTAATTGCCATTTTACCAATATTTGGGGTGGAGTCTTCAAGAAGTGATTAGATCACGAAGCCTCCACTCTCAGGAAGGGATTAAACCGTTATCGTGGAAGTGAGGTCCTAATAAGAAGGATGTGTTTGGCCTGCTTCTCTCTCTGTCTCATGCACTGACTTGGCCTTCCACCATGGGCTGACCCTTGCCAGATGCTGGTGTTATGCTCTTACACCTTCCATCCTTTAGAACTGTGAGCCAAATAAACTTTATAAATTGCCAAGTCTGTGGTATTCTGTCAGAGCAGCATAAAATAGAATGAGACACCAAATGTCCTAGCCCCCCACATTTACCCGTTCTGGCTCCCTCTTGTTGGGATGGGTGGGGTTCCCTGTTCTGTCAGTGGCCACCCTGTCTTATTTTCTAGGACTTTGCTTTTCTTGCTGCCCCGACTTGCTCATATGGGGCTAATCTTGTCAACATACCAACATGTTCTGGTGGCCCCTAGCCTGTATTTTGTAAGGTGCTGGAGAGCAGGAGACGTATTTTATTCCTTTCTTTGGCTGTCTAGAGCCTGGCAGTAAGCCTAGCGTGGTGTCTGGCTCCTTTGTAGGGGACCAGTACATCTTTGTGGAATGAATGTGTCCTACAACACTGTGTGTCCTACAGCACAGGCTCAGCAAATGATTTTGAATGAGTGAGTGCCAGTTTCCCCTCCCTCCATTAAAATACCAGTATTCCTGGCATACTGCCTTGAGTTACCAGAATGGAAGAGGAGAATTTCTGCTTGATTTTGCCAAGATCCTCCAGCCCTAAGCACACGCCCCTGCAGGTGTCATGCCCCACGGTTGCCACCAGATGGCAGAAGAGAAGCATTGCTCCTGGGCTGAGTAAGTCTGGGAGAGCGCTCAGTGTAGATGAAATATTCGTGACAGGAGGTGTGTGTACAGAACACGGACATCCACAGATGAGATGCTGTGTCATGCTGCCTACTGCGTGACGAGAGAGCCTGCAGGGTTAACTGCTAGCAACTGGGACGGAGCTTACTAGCTTTGTCGTCTTGGACAAACACCGAGCTGCTCAGTGCCCGTTTCCCCACCAGTAAAGCAAGGATAATTATGGCGTAACTCATGTGGGTTAATATTTGTGTGCTATTTAACACAGAGATTAGCACCTTGGAAATGAAGCTCCATGTAAGTACTTGATACATTTTTTTTTTTTTTTTTTTTTGAGACGGAGTCTTACTCTGTTGCCCAGGCTAGAGTGCAATGGCATGTCTCGGCTTACTGCAATCTCCTCCTCCCAGGTTCAAGCGATTCTCCTGCCTCAGCCTCCCGAGTAGCTGGGATTACAGGTGCCTGCCACCATGCCTGGCTAATTTTTGTATTTTTAGTAGAAACGGGTTTCATCACGTTGGTCAGGCTGATCTCGAACTCCTGACCTCAAGTGATCCACCCGCCTGGGCCTCCCAAAGTGCTGGGATTACAGGCATGAGCCACCACGCCCAGCCCAGCCTGGATACATAATTCTTTACATTATTGTTAGGCTTTTAACTCACAAAGTTTTTCTATCGACAGTCGCATTTAACCCCATAACGCTGTAAAGTGGGTCTAGCAATATCCAGTTTTACAGAGGAGGGGCTTGAGGCCTGAAGAGGCTAAGATGACGTATCTAAAATCCAGATAATGAGTGGCAGCCCCAAGATTAGGATTTAGCAGGGTTGATTCCCCAGTTCAGGGCATTGGCCACCAGAAGCTACACCACCACACCCTACAGACTTGGATGTGACGTGTGTGTTATAAACCCACCCACATGTGGTTCTTGCAGAGCCTCCAGGTAGAGGCCTTACTCCTCTTGGGTGTTCAGTAAACATTGGGCACCTACTGCGTGCCAGGAGCATCCGGACCCTGTGGGAGGGGAGCTGGCCCAGGGATGCAGATGCTGTCCCCCAGGCTGCATCTCTCCTGGTCTCCCTGGTACCCTGTGCTCACCATTAATAAGGCAGCCAGCCTTTCCCTGTGATCCCTGGCGTGGCTGCCCCATTGGCTCCAGATAATGAGTCCTTGAGGCTGGCACTGTGGGTCATTTGGGTTGGTATTAGAAAAGTAAAATACATTCATTATAGGGGCTTTAGGAAGTAAAATCTCCTCTAGAAGTTTTTGGTATTTCATATTAACCTTTTAGCCTTTTTCTTATAATTACATTTTTATATTTTATAAAAAATGAGATCATACTGCACATAGTATCTGCAAATCAATTTTTCTGCCCAACGTTTTGTGACTTGTCTTTCTGTTTTAAATATTATTCTGTAATATAAATCCAGGTCTATTCAGAGGGCTGAAGAAAGACTCAACACCATCTTCCCAGTGCTGAGTACGAACTCGGTGTGGCAGACACTGAGGGTCATTCTGTGCTTGAGGAAAGGATGAGGGAACGGGAGGCCCTGCCACGTGGTGGTTTAAGGCGGAATTATCTGGTTGACCCTGGCTCTGGCTCCACCACCTCCAAGCTGTGTGATCTCGGGTGACATTACAAAACCTCTCAGAAGTAAGAGGAGGAGGAGTAGCAGGCTCTGTGGAAAGTAATCAGTGCATTCCCTGAGAACACTGCCTGCCTATAGTAATCACTCAGAATATGCTAACTACAGTTAATTCATGCCCACGTAAGGCAGAGTGGGGTAAGTGACAGAAAAGGGATGATAGCTGCTTAATTTCTTCAGCGCCTCCTTGTTCTCAGAATGAAATCCGGATTCACTAAAGAGCTCCTCAGGCCTCTAGGACGTGGCCCTTTTTTCTCATTGATCATACTGCCTACTCCTGTTTTGGGGGTCACAAGAGCCTTGAGGAGAGTGAGTGAAAATTAGACTGAGACTCCAAAGGTGAGGGGAGACTTCCAGGCTGGAGGACGAGGTCTGTAAACTCCCACTGTCACGTGGGAGGAAAGATCGTCCAGCGGGTCCTGAAGTTGGCTGCACATTGGCGCCATCTGGGGACCTTTACATGCTGCTTATGCCCAGCTCCTGCCCCACATGCTCTGATTTAGTTGGCAAGGTGGAGACCTGGGCATAGAAAGCAATTGCTTTCGAGAGTAGCTGTGAACACGCTGATCTCTTGTACAATGTCCCCGTTTCCCAGGGGGACCTTCTGCTCCCCTGTAATGCTTGGAGACTCTCAGTAGAGGAAGCACGTTGCTGACAAAAAGATGGAGTACAGCTCAGCACATTCTCATAGACAGAACCTCCCGATCCAGACATCATCAGCATTCCAGATCACCACCCCCAGCAAAGGAGCCATGACGCTGACTTCTGAAGACAGACGGTTTTGGTACTTTACATAAAAATGTGTGCTCCGTCTGGCTTCTTTTAGTCGACGCTTTGTGAGCACCATCTGCGTTGCTGTACGTCCATGTAGATCCCTGGCGTTGCTGTTGAATACACAATGTATTCTTACACAGTTTCCTATTGATGGACGTGTGGGCAGTGTCCAGCTTTTGGCTATTACGCCTCGTGCTGCTACGAAGATTCTTGTGCATGTCTTGTGGACCAATGCATGCATTTGTGTTGATCATATCCTGTGTTTATCCATCATGGGATGTGCCCGTGTTCAACTCGGTAGACACAAAAACGGTGGTGCCCGCTTACAGCACACAGTGCGTGAGGGCTTCACATCTGCTTGTACATTTACAGCACACGGTGCGTGAGGGCTTCACATCTGCTTGTACGTTTACAGCACACGGTGCGTGAGGGCGTCACATCTGCTTGTACGTTTACAGCACACGGTGCGTGAGGGCGTCACATCTGCTTGTACGTTTACAGCACACGGTGCGTGAGGGCTTCCCATCTGCTTGTACGTTTACAGCACACGGTGCGTGAGGGCTTCCCATCTGCTTGTACGTTTACAGCACACGGTGCGTGAGGGCTTCCCATCTGCTTGTACGTTTACAGCACACGGTGCGTGAGGGCTTCCCATCTGCTTGTACGTTTACAGCACACGGTGCGTGAGGGCTTCCCATCTGCTTGTACGTTTACAGCACACGGTGCGTGAGGGCTTCCCATCTGCTTGTACGTTTACAGCACACGGTGCGTGAGGGCTTCCCATCTGCTTGTACGTTTACAGCACACGGTGCGTGAGGGCTTCCCATCTGCTTGTACGTTTACAGCACACGGTGCGTGAGGGCTTCCCATCTGCTTGTACGTTTACAGCACACGGTGCGTGAGGGCTTCCCATCTGCTTGTACGTTTACAGCACACGGTGCGTGAGGGCTTCCCATCTGCTTGTACGTTTACAGCACACGGTGCGTGAGGGCTTCCCATCTGCTTGTACGTTTACAGCACACGGTGCGTGAGGGCTTCACATCTGCTTGTACGTTTGTTGTTCTCCGTCTTGTTCACTTTGGCATTTGTTGAGTGTGTACTCATATCCCAGTGGGCTTTACTTTGTGTTTTTCCTGACAATTAACAAACTCAAGCGCCTTCTCATCCACTTCCTGGCCATTTAGGTCTCCTCTCATGTGAAGCATCTTGATCTCCTGTTCGTTTTTCTATCCTGTGAATATGGGATAGCCCTCCATGACCGGTTTGTTTTCAGTGTAGGCATTGTACACATTTACCTTACATTTATTCTTAGGTGTGTGACATTTTTCATCACCAAAGAGAAACAATTGAAAGGGCAAACACTTTCCCCAAGTCAGCATCTTTAGAAACCATGAGTATTTGCAAAGGGCCTGTGGCAAGGCAAGGTATCAGCAACACTCCTGAGGTGAGAGCACTTTTCCTTGGCCACAGAGAAGACAGCTGCCATGACTTGGGCCCACAGGGCTGTGGTGGCCACTGCTGATGGCCCCCTGGCCCTTAAGGTCCCTCCCTGCTCTGTAGCCACCCCTGGCTTTGGTGTTTTTGGCTGCAGCCTGTGGCCTTAGAAGAGGCCTCGGGTGCCAAAGCCATACGCCCCACAGAGGACAGGGAGAGCCTGAGCAGGGTCTGAACTGCCCCAACCTGAACCAGTGCCAACAAATGCCGTGCAAGTACAAATGTCCAGCTCCTTTGCCTAGAGGTGGGACAAGCTCTGGCATATCCAGATTTTTTTTTAATGTTTTTTTAAGGTGTGGTAAAATATATATAACAGAAAACTTACTATTTTAACCATCTTAAGTATACAATGACATTAAGTATAGTCACATTGTTGTGTAACCATCACTACCATCCATTTCCAGGATGTTTTCATCTTCCTGAGCAGAAAGGCTACCCACTTAAGCAATAGCTCTCATCCCCCAACTCCCGATAGTCTCTGTTTGTCTCCACGGATTTGACTGCTCAGGTGCCTTACATGGAGTGTCACACAGTAGTTCTCTTTTTGTGTCTGGCTTATTTCACTCACCATCATATTTCAGGGTTCATCTATCTGTGTTGTGGCAGGTAACAGATTTCCTTCGTTTTATGGCTAGATTACATTCCATTGCATGAATGGGCCACCTTTGTTTATCCATTCATTTATTGATGCATGCTTGGGTTGTTTCCACTTTCTGGCTGCTGTGAGCATTGGTATGCAAAGATCTGAGTCCCTGCTTTCAGTTTTCTTGGGTATGGATCCAGGAGCACAGTTGCTGGGTTTGTAGTTATCTCGTGCTACTGGGCTCCTCCAGGGCTTAGAATGAGTCTGGGGTTAATCTGAAACAATGCCCTTGCTCGGCTTCTTCCCCTCCCTTCTTCTAGGAGCACTTTCTTAGCATATCACTTACACTTGAATCCTTGGCTCAGGGTCTGCTTTGCAGACCACCCAACCCAAGACAATGCAGAGAGGGCATGAGGTCTCCCATGAAGACAGTAGTGGAGTCTGGCCCAGTGGAATGATGAAGGATGATACCCATTTAACTCACTCTCCTTTTCCCCTTCTAGTCTCTTAAGACGTTGAAAAATAAAACTATGGATATTTTGCAGAATGTTTGAGGTAGATCAGGGGACCCTTTGAAAGAGAGCATCCAGGAGCAGATGTTTTAGCTTATTAGTTTTGAATTTAAACATTTTCTTTTTAATCAACAGTCTCCTGCATTATGATCACTATGCTTCATGGCACTTCTCCCTTTTTAACAGTCCTTGCTTTTTATAAGGGACTAAGAACTTTTTTTTAAAATGCCCCAAGGACCAAGTCGCTTTAAAGGCTTTAAAACTAAAACATGGCCAGGCATGGCGGCTCACGCTTGTAATCCTAGCAGTTTGGGAGACCAAGGCAGGCAGATCACCTGGGGTCAGGAGTTCAAAACCATCCTGTCCAATATGGTGAAACCCCGTCTCTACTAAAAAGACAAAAAGTTAACTGGGCGTGGGGACACATGCCTGTAATCCCAGCTACTTGGGAAACTGAGACAGGAGAATTGCTTGAACCTGGGAGGCAGAGGTTGCAGTGAGCCAAGATGGTGCCACTGCACTCCAGGCTGGGTGATAGAGGAAGACTCCATCTCAAAACAGTAAGTTAAAAAACAAAGAAAAAAACTAAAACTCACTAGACAGGTGGGAAGAACGTACACAGTTACCACCAGAGTCTTCCCTCCTTGTTCCTCTCATCTCTACCCCTCAACCTTACCATCAAAGTTGCTTTATCCCTTTTTTCAAAAAAAAATTCAAGGCAATTTGGAATTTATTGTTAAGGGACATTAATTAGAAGGCCTAAGAGAAACAAGATAAAAAAGTACAGAATATATTTGGCTTAGGAACTTTCAAGTAAGTTTACAGGGCAAGGCTTTCTTACCCCAGGTTTGTCAGCTGGTGCTGTTGACAGGAGCACAAGCCCTGTATCGCCCCCTCTCAGTGTCCAGTCAGGGAGTGCAGGCCTTTCTCTGCTTCTGGAGCAGCTTCTCTTCCTTTCAGAGAGAGCTTTGAGTGAGAGTCAGAGCCACACCTGCTCTCTAGCAGTCTTACGCTACCCAGGGGCCAAGGTAAAGAGAGCATGGGAACCCGCACTGATGGAGCACCTGCAGCACTGCCAAGGATGTGCCAAGTGCCCTGTGCTCTGCTGCTCCAAGTCAGATGTTATCTTCAGTTTACAGAGAAGGAAACAGATTCAAAGTCACCTGGCTATTAGGCAATTAAGGTGGATTTCAAGGCTTGTGTTTTTGTCTACAAAGCCTTTACTCTGGAGCTTTCAGCTACCTCCACTTGGGGAAGATGGAAGACCAATTCCTTACAAACTATTTTTAGTCCCAATGAGAAAAAACAAACTTTTAGGTAGATTTTGATGAATGGCTCTAAAGTCATCTCTCTTGAATTTTCTTTTTTGAGATAGGGTCTTGCTCTGTCGCCCAGGCTGGAGTGCAGTGGTGCAATCTCGGCTCACTGTAGCCTCTGCCTCTTGGGTTCAAGCAATCCTCCCACCTCAGCCTCCCAAGTAGCTGGGATTACAGGTGTTGCCACTATGTCTGGCTAATTATTGAATTTTTAGTAGAGATGGAGTTTCACCATGTTGGCCAGGCTGGTCTCAAACTCCTAACCTTAGGTGATCCACCCGCCTCAGTTTCCCAAAGTGCTGGGATTACAGGTGTGGGCCACAATGTCTGGCCTCAACATTCTTTTAAATGAAATTCATATCAGCTGAGTAGGAGGCACCCCCTAAACATTTTTCTGTTATTAAAACCAACATTGGTGATTTGTGTACCCCTTTAACTCCAGTAATATTTATTTTCTTAAAGTCTACTTACACTATCTTTCTTTTTGTTCTTATTTGCATGGTATATCTTTTTCTATTCTTTTACTTTCTGATATTTAAAGTTTTCTTTTGGAAACAGTATGTAGTTGTTGTTTTTTTAAAATCTAGTCTGACAATCTGGTCTTTTAATTGGAGTGTTTTGTCCATTTACACTTCATATAATGTAAAATATGTTTAGGTTTAAGTCTACCATATTGCTGTTTGTTTTTCATTTGTCCTATTGGTTCCTTTATTCTTTTCTTGCCATTCTTTGGATTACATATTTTTTTGTTTTTCGCTTTTTCTCTTTTAGCATATTAGTTTGCATTCTTTTAGTACAGTATTCTTTTCCTGATCACCTTGGCAATCATAATATGCAAACTTGTTGTGCTACCTTCTTTCTTAAATTAGCATATTTACCACTTGCTGAAGGTTGCGCGACTCTTTCAGCTGTTTAACTCCATTTACCTGCTTTCCTCCTTTGTGCTATTGTTTTTATATATTTTACTGCTACATGTGTTGTAAACTCCGCAAGCCAATATATGTATACTTTAAGAGTTCCCTTCGTATTTCTTGTAGTAGACATCTGATGGCGAAATAATCTCTTGGCTTTTGCTTGTGTGAAAACATTTTTATTTCACTTTCATTTTTGAAGGATATTTTCATTGAGTACAGAAATCTAGAAATCTAACTTTGTATTTTTTTCTTTCTTTTTTAAACTTTATTAGGTTTATTTTATTGTGGTCAGAACACAACATGAGATCTACCCTCTTAAAAAAATTTTAAGATTACAGTACAGTATTGTTGACTGTAGGTACAATGTCATATAGTAGATCGCTAGAACTTATTTATCTTGCCTAACTGGAACTTTACACTCATTAATTAGTAACTTTTCATTTCCCCCTCCCCCCAGCCCATGGCAGCCATTTCACTTTTTGATTGTATAAACTTCATTGTTTTAGATCCCGTATGTAAGTGGAATCTTACAGTGTTTGTCCCTCTGTGACTGGCTTATTTTACTTAGCATAGTATCCTTAAGGTTCATCCATGTTGCTTAAGATTGCACAATTTCCTTATTTTTTAAGGCAAAATAATAATCAATTGTATGAATAGACCATATGTTCTTTAATCATTTGTCTATCAATGGACATGTAGGCTGTTTCTACATTTGGACTATTGTAAATAGTACTGATGTGAACATGGGGTGCTAATATTTTTTTGACTCTCCTAAATATACATGCACCCAATACAGGAGCACACAGATTCATAAAGCAAGTTCTTAGAGGCCTACGAAGAGACTTGGACTCCCACACAATAATAGTGGGAGACTTTGACACACCTCTGTCAATATTAGACAGACCAACAAGACAGAAAATTAACAAGGATATTCAGGATTTGAACTTAGCTCTGGACCAAGTGGACCTAATAGACATCTACAGAACTCTCCATCCCAAATTGACAGAATATACATTATTCTCAGCACCATATCGCACTTATTCTAAAATTGACCCCATAATTGGAAGTAAAACACTCCTCAGCAAATGCAAAAGAACAGAAATCATAACAGTTTCTCAGACCACAGTGCAATCAAATTAGAACTCAGGATTAAGAAACTCATTCTAAACCACACAACTACATGGAAACTGAACAACCTGCTCCTGAATGATTACTGGATAAATAATGAAATGAAGTCAGAAATAAGTAAGTTCTTTGAAACCAATGAGAACAAAGACACAATGTACCAGAATCTCTGGGACACAGGCAAAGCAGTGTTTAGAGGGAAATTTATAGCACTAAATGCCCACAAGAGAAAGCAGGAAAGATCCAAAATTGACACCCTAACATTATAATTAAAAGAATTAGTGAAGCAAGAGCAAACAAATTCAAAAGCTAGCAGAAGACAAGAAATAACTAAAATCAGAGGAGTACTGAAGGAGATAGAGACATAAAAACCCTTCAAAAAATCAATGAATCCAGGAGCTCGTTTTTTGAAAAAATTAACAAAATAGATAGACTGCTAGCCAGACTAATAAGGAAGAAGAGAGGAGAATCAAATAGACACAGTAAAAAATGATAAAGGGGATATCACCATTGATTCCACAGAAGTACAAATAACCATCAGAGAATACTATAAACATCTCTATGTAAATAAACTAGAAAATGTAGAAGAAATAGATATATTCCTGAACACATACACCTTCCAAAGACTAAATCAGGAAGAAATCAAATCCCTGAATAGACAAATAAGTTCTGAAATTTGGGCAGTAATTATTAGCCACTAACCAAGAAAAAAAGCCCAGGACCAGATGGATTTACAGCTGAATTCTACCAGAGATATAAAGAGGATCTGGTACCATTCCTGCTGAAACTATTCCAAACAATAGAAAAAGAAGAACTTCTCCCTAACTCATTTTATGAGGCCAGCATCATCCTGATACCAAAACCTGGCAGACACACACACACAGAAGAAAATTTCAGGCCAATATCCCTGATTAACATCGATGCAAAAATCTTCAATAAAATACTGGCAAACCAAATCCAGAAGCACATCAAAAAGCTTATCCACCATGATCAAGTTGGCTTCATCCCTGGGATGCAAGTCTGGTTCAACTTATGCAAATCAGTAAACGTAATCCATCACATAAACAGAACCAATAACAAAAACCACACGATTATCTCAATAGATGCAGAAAAGGCCTTAAATAAAATTCAACACCCCTTCATGCTAAAAACTCTCAATAAACTAGTTGTTGATGGAACATATCTCAAAACAATCAAAGCTATTTATTTCAAACCCATAGCCAATATCATACTGAATGAGTAAAGCTGGAAGTATTCCCTTTAAAAACTGGCACAAGACAAGGATGCCTTCTCTCACCACTCCCATTCAACGTAATATTGGAAGTTGTGGCCAGGGCAATTAGGCAAGAGAAAAAAATAAAGAGTATTTGAATAGGAAGAGAGGAAGACAAATTGTCTCTGTTTGCAGATGACATGATTGTATATTTAGAAAACTCCAGCATCTCAGACCAAAATCTCCTTAAGCTTATAAGCAACTTCAGCAGTCTCAGGATACAAAATCTGCGCAAAAATCACAAGCATTTTTATTTGCCAGTAATAGACAAACAGCTAAATCATGAGTGAACTTCCATTCACAATTGCTACAAAGAGAATAAAACACCTAGGAATACAACTTACAAGGGATGTGAAGGACCTCTTCAAGGAGAACTACAAATACTGCTCAAGGAAATAAGAGAGGACACAAACAAATGGAAAAATATTCTATGCTCATGAATAGGAAAATCAATATTGTGAAAATTGTCATATTGCCCCAAGTAATTTATAGATTCAATGCTATCCACATCAAGCTACTATTGACTTTCCTCACAGAATTAGAAAAAGACTACATTAATTTCCTATGAAACCAAAAAAGAGTCCATACAGCCAAGACAATCCTAAGCAAAAAGAACAAAGTATGAGGCATCACACTACCTGACTTCAAACTATATGACAAGGCTACAGTAACTGAAACAGCATGGTACTGGTGCCAAAACAGATATATAGACCAATGGAACAGAACAGAGAGGTCTCAGAAATAACACCACACATCTACAATCATCTGATATTTAACAAACCTGCCAAAAACAAGCAATGGGGAAAGGATTCCCTATTTAATAAATGGTGCTGGGAAAACTGGCTAACCATATGCAGAAGACTGAAACTGGGCCCCTTCCTTACACTTTATAGAAAAATTAAGATGGATTAAAGACTTAAATGGAAGACCCAACACCATAAAAATCCTAGAAGAAAACCTAGGCAATACCACTCAGGACATAGGCATGGGCAAAGACTTCATGACTCAAACACCAAAAGCAATGGCAACAAAAGCCAAAATTGACAAATGGGACCTAATTAAACTAAAGAGCTTCTGCACAGCAAAAGAAGGTATCATCAGAGTGAAGAGGCAGCCTACAGAATGGGAGAAAAATTTTGCAATCTATCCATCTCACCAAGGGCTAATATCTAGAATCTACAAATAACTTAAACAAATTTACAAGAAGAAAACCAACACCATCAAAAAGTGAAGGATATGAAGAGACACTTCTCAAAAGAAGACATTTATGTGGCCAACAAACATATGAAAAAATGCTCATCATCACTGGTCGCTAGAGAAATGCAAATGAAAACCACAATGAGATACCATCTCACACCAGTTAGAATGGTGATCATTAAAAAGTCAAGAAACAACAGATGCTGGAGAGGCTGTAGAGAGAAGGGGACACTTTTATACCGTTGCTGGGAGTGTAAATTAATTCAACCATTGTAGAAGACAGTGTGCCGATTCCTCAAGAATCTAGAACCAGAAATACCATTTGACCCAGCAATCCCATTACTGGGTACATACCCAAAGGATTATAAATAATTCTGCTATAAAGACACATGTACACATATGTTTATTGCAGCACTGTTCACAATAGAAAAGACTTGGAACCAACCCAAATGCTAGTCAATGGATAAAGAAAATGTGGCACATATACACCATGAAATACTATGCAGCCATAAAAAAGGCTTAGTTCATGTCCTTTGCAGGGACATGAATGAAGCTGGAAACCATCATTCTCAACAAACTAACACAAGAACAGAAAACCAAACATCACATGTTTTCACTCATAAGTGGGAGTTAAACAATAAGAACACATGGACACAGGAAGGGGAACATCACACACCGGGACCTATTGGGGAGTAGGGGACTATGGGAGCAATAGCATTAGGAGAAATACTTAAGGTAGATGACAGGTTGATGGGTGCAGCAAACCACCATGGCACGTGTATACCTATGTAACAACTCTGCACATTCTGTGCATCTATCTCATAACTTAAAGTCTGTTTAAAAATTGGAAATAAAAAGGATAAAAGAAATCTCTTTCAGTTCACTAATCTAATCTCTTTCACTAATCTTTCCTGGTCTTTTGTTGACTCTATTCAATGAGTTCTTAACTTCAGACGTTATACTTTTCAGCTCCAGAATGTCCACATGGTTTTTCAAAAATAAATCCTAATTGTTGAAATTCTTCATCTTTTCATCTATGTTGTCCATCAATTTCTCTATTTTCTTTAACATATTAATGGTAATTTTAAAGTCTCTCTCTGAATCATCTGAGTATCTCTTTCTATTGCCTGTTTAATATTTTGGCTTCTGGTCAGTCTTTCTTTTTTTTTAAAAGCATGCCTCATAATTTGGGAATAGATGCTGTATACCATATAGGTTTTCATTTTTGTTTTTATTTTTATTTTATTTGTATATCATAGGGGATTTGAATAATGCTATACTCCTCCAGCAAGGGTTGTTTCCTGCTAGCAAACAGGGCTGGTCTATTTCAGTTTTGTCCTTATTTCTAGAATGTATCCTGTTCCTGGATATTTCTGCTTCTGCAGCCTTGTGGCATATAAAGTGTGGATTGTACCAAAAGCCTTCTCATGGTCAAATTCAAAGTCTGTCTGTGGTTGTGGACCAAGGCGCCATGATGCTGATCCCCCAGCTCCACCTTCTGTCCTCCAGCTGGTTCAATCTCACTGGCTGTCTTCTTCTTCCTCAGATACACTCCAAGCCTTCAGTTGTTAAGAGAGCTTGAAATTAAGTCCCAGGCAACTGTGGCAGTTTCTGAGTGTTGAGGAAGACCTGCAGTGAGCCCGTGGCTTCATCAAGAGCAGGCTGTGCTGTGCAAGTCTCATTCCTTTTTTTGTTAGGGAATACCGACAGCAAGAGCTTAGAACACTGTGGATATCATGGAAATGACACCAACAGGGAGAGCTAAGACCACCGTGTATATCATGGAAATGATACCGACAGTGACAGCTTAGACCACCGTGGATGTTATGGAAATGACACCGACAGGGAGAGCTAAGACCACCGTGGATATCATGGAAATGATATCATGGATATCATGGAAATAGTACCTACAGCAAGAGCGTAACTGAATATCATGGAAATGATACTGACAGTGAGAGCTAAGAACACCGTGGATATCATGGAAATGACACCGACAGGGAGAGCTAAGACCACCGTGTATATCATGGAAATGATACCGACAGTGACAGCTTAGACCACCGTGGATATTATGGAAGTGACACCGACAGGGAGAGCTAAGACCACCGTGTATATCATGGAAATGATACCGACAGTGACAGCTTAGACCACCGTGGATATTATGGAAATGACACCGACAGGGAGAGCTAAGAACACCGTGGATATTATGGAAAGGATATCATGGATATCATGGAAATGGTACCTACAGCAAGAGCGTAACTGAATATCATGGAAATGACACCAACAGTGAGAGCTTAGACCACCGTGTGTATCATGGAAATGATACCGACAGTGACAGCTTAGACCACCGTGGATATTATGGAAATGATACCATGGATATCATGGAAATGGTACCTACAGCAAGAGTGTAGAACACTGGATATCATGGAAATGACACCGACAGTGAGAGCTAAGACCACCGTGTATATCATGGAAATGGTACCGACAGGGAGAGCTTAGACCACCGTGGATATCATGGAAATGGTACCTACAGCAAGAGCATAGAACACTGGATATTATGGAAATGACACCGACAGTGAGAGCTAAGACCACCGTGTATATCATGGAAATGGTACCGACAGGGAGAGCTTAGACCACCGTGGATATCATGGAAATGGTACCTACAGCAAGAGCATAGAACACTGGATATTATGGAAATGATACCGAAAGGGAGAGCTAAGACCACCGTGGATATCATGGAAATGGTACCGACAGGGAGAGCTAAGACCACCGTGGATATCATGGAAATGACACCGACAGTGAGAGCTAAGACCACCGTGGATATTATGGAAATGGTACCTACAGCAAGAGCATAGAACACTGGATATTATGGAAATGATACCGACAGTGAGAGCTAAGAAGACTGTGGATATCATGGAATCTGTTACTTCAGTATTGATTAAAAGCACTCACTCCCCATGTGCCGGGCACTGCTTTGGGTGTACAAAGGTTAATAGAAGCCTTCGTGCCTCAAAGAGCTCATTCAGTCCTAATTTACCTTCAAACCTGAAGTGTCCCTACTGACACAGAGCAAAATAACCGCTTTTCTGAGTGAAGTGAAACTGGGAGGGGACCCAGATGTCCTGTCCCCATCCCTGTCACCCTGGCACAGGGCCTGTGTCCTAGCTGCTGGTGAACCAAGCAACCAAGGGAAAAGGCCAATTCTGGCTCTTCCCCCAGCAAGCCACACTGCTCGATTTGTGGGAACTCGTGGCCCATTCTGAGGGCATCATATTTGGACCATGACTTGTGGTTGTCTGTTTAATTCATTTTGACAAGTTTGGTTTGCTTTTCTCTCCTTATACTATTTGCCCATTTTCTGTTCTCAGTTTTTCCATATCAGAATAATAATCCTGTTGCTTTATGCCCAGCCACCACTTTTGCCAAAGCCTTTCACCCTCCTGCCTCAGTCTCCACAGCCTGCTCCCTCAGCTTCCTCAGCGGTGAGTCCTTCTTTCTTGGGTTATTTGCTTTGCTGCTTCTCTGCTGGCTGTAGCCAGGGGCAAGGGCAGGGACTTTGCCTGTCCTGCCTTGCGGAGTCTCCAGCTTCCAGCTCTTAGCTTGGCCCAATCGAGATGCTTCACGCATGCGTGTTACAGAGCGGAGTGAAACCACACACTTGGCAACTAAGGAGAGTTAGCCTGCAAAGAGAACTCTGGGGCGAGTGAAATATTTGACTTCAGTTATGAAGGACTTTAAGGGGAAAAAAATTGGATTTATTCTGAGTACACCCAGATATCAGAACAAGGATGACTGGTTACAGTTGTGTAGACGTAGTTCCTGCCACTATGGACAGCTGTGGGCTGTGCTCCCCAGCAAGGAAAAGGTGAGCAGCCACCCCAAAGCACCAGTGCAGAGGCTCCCTTTGGCACGAGGGTGTAGGGCAGGCGTGGGCTCCTCCACCACAGGGCAGTGGGTGCAGGAGCACCAGACTCACAGGATGGCTTCCAGGACCAGAGTCTGTACTCTTGGACTTTAAGGTAATATTGCCTCTTTTAAAGAAAAAACTGCGACCTGATGCCCTTCCTTCCCTCCGTCCTTCCTTCCCTCCTTCCTTCCTTCCTTCCTTCCTTCCTTCCTTCCTTCCTTCCTTCCTTCCTTCCTTTCCTCCCTCCCTCCCTCCCTCCCTCCCTCCCTCCTTCCCTCCCTCCCTCCCTCCCTCCCTCCCTCCCTCCCTCCTTCCTTCCTTCCTTCCTTCCTTCCTTCCTTCCTTCCTTCCTTCCTTCCTTCCTTCCTTCCAGTCTCACTCTTTCACCCAGGCTGGAGTGCAATGGCATGATCTCGGCTCACTGCAACCTCCACCTCCCTGGTTCTACTGATACCCTGCCTTAGCCTCCCAAATATCTGGGACTACAGGCACCCATCACCACACCGAACTAATTTTTGTATTCTTAGTAGAAACGGGTTTCACCATATTGGCCAGGCTGGTCTCAAACTCCTGACCTAAGATGATCCACCCACCTCAGCCTCCCAAAGTGCTGGGATTACAGGTGTGAGCCACCACGCCTGGCCCAGATGCTCTTTCAAGGTTTTTTGTAACAGTGAATTTTAAGTAGCTGAGCTCTAAATCGAATTGCCCCAAGGATGATGGTTAAGAAGACTGCAGAGTGAGAACAGAAAGGGAGGCTTGGGAAGACCAGGTGAGGAGAAGCAGTCAGTCAGGGAAGAGCCTGGCAGGAACTGAGGAGGGAGGAGTGGAGAGCAGCGTCGAGGAGGGAGGAGGAGACAGCAGCGTCCGAGGGAAGGAGGACTCCAGAGGCTCCTGACTTGGGCAAAGGAGCCAGCCATAGCAGGCCCCGGGCTTCCAGCCAAACTGGACTGGTGTCACAGGATCCTCAGGGTGTTGCATTTCTGGCTAGAAACCTCTGTCTGGTGACACCTCTGCCTGAGTTTTGCTTGGGCCCCTGGGCTTGTAATACCCACTCAGCCTGGCATGCTGCACTCAGCTTATGCTATTGGTCTGAATCCCACATCTGCCAAAGATGACTCAGGCACAGAGCAGTGAGGGGTGTGTGAGCACGTGGTCCAGCCACTGCACAATCAGGCATACCCGCTGCTGCAGCAGGATGGGTATCTCCAGGTGCTGGCATGGGCACTGGCTCTGCAAGGCTGTGGCTGGACCAGGCACACTACAAGCAGCTTCCACAGCTGGTACTGGGGAATGCAGTAGCACCCTGAAGCTTGGAGGTGCCAGGAACCACAGGGCCATAACGAGGGAGTCCAGTTCAGAAAGGGCAGGGCTCCTGCTCGTCTGTGGCTCGGGGGACTCCTAGATCTGGGCTCTCTGGAGGGTTGCAGCTCTTCCCTCCTTCTCTTCCACCCGCAACATGGCAAGAAAGGGGCATGTTTTCAGCCCTGCTTGTGTTACACCAGCTCTTTTAGCCTTGCCATTCAATGGGTCCCAAGTTCTTGTCCTGTGACCAGGAAAAATGAGGTATGCAGACAAGTGGAGGGTGAACAAGATGAAAAGGAGCTTTATTGAGCAATAGAACAGCTCAGAGGAAACCTGCAGGGGCAGCTCCTTTCTGCAGCCAGAGAGTCCCAGTGAATGTTCAGTTCCTAGCACAGTTCAGTTCCTCTGCATCTGGCTGCCCTGCTGTCTGCTCAGCTCTGGCTGAGCCTGGGCTTTTACGGGCCTCTGAGGGGAGGAAGTACACTCTGATCGGTCCATCAGCAGCCATGGGTAAAGGCACCACAAGTTCCCACTCTGATCTGTGGGACTGACAGCCCCGCCCCAAGCCTTTAAGACCTCCCTGGCCTGAAGGTGGGGGCCTCACCAGGGACCTGCCCCCTTCCACCCAGGAACTTGTCTGCCTCCTGCTACTGTTTATAGCTCCCAGGCTGTAGGTGCCAAAGGGCGCCTGTAGGCCAGCGCCAAGCTGCCCTCAGCACCCCCTCTTGGCTTCCCTCCTATTGTTGGCACTCAAAGTCTGGAGGGGCTGAGGCAGCAGGGGCTGGCATATCAGCACTGCCCTGAGCATGTGTACACCTGGCCAGGCTGTGACAGTGCCCAGGCTTGGTCCCGACTTTACTCTGAGATCAGAGGGGATGCTGACAGCAAGGAGAGGCCAGGCAGCAGGAGGAGACAATTTGGAACCTGTAAAGATTGGTAGGGCCTTCCTGCGCCCTCAAGAGGCCAGAGATGCCTGGGACCACAGCCATGGTTTGGGTGGATGCAGCTGCACCAAGGAGGGTGGAGCTTCTGTCTGCTCCTGGCTTTCTGCAAGAGCACAGGGATGCCTGGGTCTGCAGCCAAGACTTGGGCAGCTGCATCTGTGCCTGGGGAGAGGATCTCCTGCCTGCTCCATGGAAAAGGAGGCCTGGATCTGCAGCCAAGACTTGAGTGGCTGCAGCCACACCTGGGAGGGTGGGGCTCCTGCCTGCCCTGTGGAACAGGAGGTCTGGGTCTGCAGCTGTGACTTCAGTGGCTGTAGCTGTGCCCGGGGGAGTGGGGCTCCCATCTGCTCCCAGCCCTGAGAGCACAGAGATGCCCAAGTCTGCAGAAGCTCCCAACCCAGCTCAGAAGGGGCGCCTGCTCGTCCCCAGCTCCTGCCAGTTCCATGGAGCATGCATCCACAGCTGTGTCTCCCTGCTGCCGCTGGCATGATGGCAGCAGCCACTTCAGATGGACCGTGCTGCCATCACTGAGACCCCGCCTTGACAGCTGTCAGGACACTCTCTAGCCACACTTGCCTTCCTGCCTCCAATGCCTGCATTGCTCAGGTGGCTGCAGCTCCTTGAGACATCCTAATGGATCCTGAGTGAGCCCATCCGGCTGACAGGCCATGAGGCAACAGGGAAGTGGGCAGACCAGCACTATCCCTCTTCCTCTTTTGCCCCTTCGACTGGAGGCTAGAAAATTCACATTACCAGGAAAACAGCCAGCCACCCAGGGCTATTCACCCTAGGGCCCAAGCTACCCCTGGGATGTGATCGTTGGGCTGAGAGAACATGCTGAGCAAACAGTTCTTTCTGGGAGCTGGATTCGGTTCCAAACGCCTTACAAAGATTAACCTAATCATCAGCACAACCAAAAGAAATAGATTTTTTTTAAATCATCATTTCATTTTCAAATGAAACAGAGAAGGTAAGTCACTTGCCCAGTGACACACAGCTCTCAGGTGGCAGAGCTAGGATTTGGATTCAGGCCGGCTGGTACAGACTCCACCGTCCCAAACATGGCTTCATCCAGTGATGGAGCAGCATTGAGGGCTCAGAGAACACACAGCTCTCCTGGGTATTTTTTCCATTCTACTCATCCCAAAACTTGATCTGCATTGTTCTCTCTTTATCTGCCTCCATGCTTGATGCATTTATTTAATCTTTTGCAGGATGGGTCATTACCTTTTGCAATAGCACACTCAAAGGTAATGACCAAGATAAATTGAAAAGAGAATTCAACACTATTCAATGTAAAATTGAATGGGACATAAAATACGTAATCAGCACTTACGAGAAATGTCACTAGATTCTCCTTTCTTTTTCTTTTCTTTTTTTTTTTTTGCAGTAACACCAGGGAATTTGACGTTGATTCTGAGTTGAGTGTGAAGCACGTACTAGATTTCTACACAATTCCAGTACCAAGAGCACTTGTTTCTTTCTCAGAAGGCAGGTTAAGCTGATATGTGTGGGGCTGTGCTTGGTGGCAGTGTGGAAAATGTGTGAAAGTCACCATGGTGTCAGCAGGTTTTACGAGCGGTTTGCTTGGAAAGCAGTCTCCGATCTGCACTTGCCCGCCTGCCCGCCGTAATGCCTTCTCCCCACGGCTCTGTGGGCGCCACAGGGGAGGGTGCAGAGGAAGTGCCACTTGTGCTCCCACCTCGCTGCACGGTCTACAGACCTCACTTGCGTTTGGAATGTTCACCCACCATTTGAGTGAGAAATGGCATCCAACATCCTTTTACTTAAGAAAAATTGACACCTGGGAAAACAAACCAAGCTTGTATTTTAGGGAACTGTGTCCAGGTTTCCTGTTTTCTCAATTTTACAATTCTCTATTAAGGCTATTTTTATAGGTTTCAATAACTTGATAAGCCATCAAGAGAAAGCCATGCAGCGTTGTGGTCACGGCCGAGTAACAGAGGTCCCAAGAGGACTGGAACCAAGGCATCGTCCTATAAAACCACCTCTAGAGTTCCGCGTTTAACTGAACACATTCTACTCACCTGTTACCAACGTGTCGCTTGGAACGTCTTCTGTTAGACATTTCTCCTCACGTTCCCCCGCGTGGAAATAAAAGGCAGTTGAAACTGGAAAGCCAAAACATAAAAGGAATCTTAACATTTGCATTTCTGTTGCTTGAGCCACTTCTGGTAATACTTCATTTGAAATGGATTGGTTGCAGGTTCCACTGGTTGCTGAGTGTTTGTATTTCACTGGCTAATTTTGTAAAATTGATTTTTGTGAGAAGTGACACATGGCGCTGACACTGGGCAGATATTTGCAGCCAATCCCATGAACAAGATAAAAAGGCGTCTGAATCTAGGGCTTTTCCGAGCTAATGACGCAGATCCGTCACTTTGTAAAGATACTGAAGTATTCTGATGGGGTGAAGGACAAGTCTCCAGTGAAGATGGTGTCATGGAGGCTGAGGAGTGAGAAGGGGGAGGCAGGTATAGGCCGGAGGGGAGGGAGGCTGGGTGTGGGGAGTGGTGGGGCTGGGTGTGTCAGGGGGAGGCTGGGTTGGGGGAGAGTATGTCTGGAGGGATGAGGCTGGGTGTGGCGGGGGAGGCTGTGTGGAGGAGACCGAGTGTGCAGATGGTGAGGCTGGGTATGTGGAGGGGAAGCTGAATGTGTTAGGGAGGCGGATGTGGTGGGGAGAGGCTGGGTGTGTGTGGGGGAGGGTGGTGTGAGTGGGGGAGGCTGGGTGTGTGTGGGAGTCGGGATTTTGGGTGTGTGTGGGGGAGGCTGGGTGTGTTGGAGTTGGTGTGTGTGGGAGTTGGTGTTGGTGGGGGAGGCTGGGTGTGTGTGGATGAGTCTGGGTGTGTGAGGAGTCTGTTTTGTTTTGTTTTGTTTTGAGACAGAGTTTTGCTCTTGTTACCCAGGCTGGAGTGCAATGGCACGATCTCGGCTCACTGCAAATTCCGCCTCCTGGGTTCAGGCAATTCTCCTGCCTCAGCCTCCTGAGTAGCTGGGATTACAGGCACGCGCCACCATGCCCAGCTAATTTTTTGTATTTTTAGTAGAGACGGGGTTTCACCATGTTGACCAGGATGGTCTCGATCTCTTGACCTCGTGATCCACCCACCTCAGCCTCCCAAAGTGTCTGGGTGTGAGTGGGGAGTCTGACTGTGTCGGGGGGAGGCTGGGTTGTAGGGCTGAGGGCCCCACAGGGTCGTGGGGTGAGCCTTATGCTGTGCTGAGGTGCAGGATCCGAGAAATAAAGAGACAGGACACAGAAGTACAAGGAAAATGCAGCTGGGCTCGGGGGGCCATGCCACCTGTGAGCAGAGTCAGGCGAGGCTCGGAATGTCCAGAAGCCTGAGTATTTATTGTGTATAGGTTAGGGGGGCAGGGCAGTGAGTGAAATCATCTTTAAGGATAGTGATAGGGTCATGAGCAATAAAACATGGGGTCCACCCCCATTAGGTCACCTAGGCCAGGAGGTGGACAGTGCACAGCACTGAGCCCGTTCCCACGAAGGCAGGGGCTGTGTGCAGTAAGGGTTCCACCCCATTAGGTCACTGAGGTTTGAAGGTGGGCCGTGCGCAGTGAAGAGGGTGCAGTGTGCAATACTTCTATCTATGGCAAACTAATTCTAAGAAGATTTATAGGAGGATGCTTAAGTCACACAGCAGTGACACAGCTGTCAAGGTTACTGCCACCTTCTGGCAGCTTCCAGTGGGTTCTATGGGAAGATGCTTTTCAAGCAGCACAGTAGCAAGAGCTGATAAAGTTCACAGTCACCAAGGTGGATTGCTGGTCTGAGGGCGGCCTTCCACAAGAACTGGAGCAAGGTCCTACGACTCCTTTATCAGGAGGAGTGGCTCTCGCCCCAAGCCTGCCACACAGCGGGTGTCTTTACGATACTGAACGCTGCCGCCTGGGCCATGGATTCTTGTCCCAGTATAACTGTTTGTCCCTTAAATCATGCTCTGCACTGTGTCTGCTCTAGGCATTCCTCTGATTATAAGCTGCTCATTCCTTAATTCATGCTCCGTACTGTGTCCACTCTAGGCATTCCTCCGATATGAACTAAGATGTAATTATAGGTATATATGTAGGGAAATATTCTTTAGGCACTCATACTATCAACTATTATATGGTTATATACAGAGGATTATATGAAGGGATTCTTCAAGCCCTAATTCTATAATTATGTAAAGGATTATATAAGAGGAAATAGCTGAGTGGTAACACGATACAGTGAGATATTCCTCAAGCCCTAACTATGCCAGGGTTCTGCTTAGCTCTCATTCCTCAGTGCCTATATGGGGGGTTACCCACATGGGTGTGTGGGGGGAGTCTGGGTGTGAGGGGAGTCTGGATGTGAGTGGGAGTCTGGGTGTGTGTGCAGGAGTCTGGGTGTGAGTGGGAGTCGGTGTGAGTGGGAGTCTGGGCATGTGTGCAGGATCTGGCTGTGAATGGGGAGTCTGGATGTGAGTGGGGAGTCTGGGTGTGAGTGGGAGTCGGTGTGAGTGGGAGTCTGGGTGTGTGTGCAGGATCTGGCTGTGAATGGGGAGTCTGGATGTGAGTGGGAGTCTGGGTGTGAGTGGGAGTCTGGGTGTGTGTGCAGGAGTCTGGGTGTGAGTGGGAGTCTGGGTGTGTGTGCAGGATCTGGCTGTGAATGGGGAGTCTGGATGTGAGTGGGAGTCTGGGTGTGAGTGGGAGTCTGGGTGTGTGTGCAGGAGTCTGGGTGTGAGTGGGAGTCGGTGTGAGTGGGAGTCGGTGTGTGTGCAGGATCTGGCTGTGAATGGGGAGTCTGGATGTGAGTGGGGAGTCTGGGTGTGAGTGGGAGTCGGTGTGAGTGGGAGTCTGGGTGTGTGTGCAGGATCTGGCTGTGAATGGGGAGTCTGGGTGTGAGTGGGAGTCGGTGTGAGTGGGAGTCTGGGTGTGTGTGCAGGAGTCTGGGTGTGAGTGGGAGTCAGTGTGAGTGGGAGTCTGGGTGTGTGTGCAGGATCTGGCTGTGAATGGGGAGTCTGGATGTGAGTGGGAGTCTGGGTGTGAGTGGGAGTCTGGGTGTGTGTGCAGGAGTCTGGGTGTGAGTGGGAGTCGGTGTGAGTGGGAGTCTGGGTGTGTGTGCAGGATCTGGCTGTGAATGGGGAGTCTGGATGTGAGTGGGAGTCTGGGTGTGAGTGGGAGTCTGGGTGTGTGTGCAGGAGTCTGGGTGTGAGTGGGAGTCTGGGTGTGTGTGCAGGATCTGGCTGTGAATGGGGAGTCTGGATGTGAGTGGGAGTCTGGGTGTGAGTGGGAGTCTGGGTGTGTGTGCAGGAGTCTGGGTGTGAGTGGGAGTCGGTGTGAGTGGGAGTCGGTGTGTGTGCAGGATCTGGCTGTGAATGGGGAGTCTGGATGTGAGTGGGGAGTCTGGGTGTGAGTGGGAGTCGGTGTGAGTGGGAGTCTGGGTGTGTGTGCAGGATCTGGCTGTGAATGGGGAGTCTGGGTGTGAGTGGGAGTCTGGGTGTGAGTGGGAGTCTGGGTGTGTGTGCAGGAGTCTGGGTGTGAGTGGGAGTCAGTGTGAGTGGGAGTCTGGGTGTGTGTGCAGGATCTGGCTGTGAATGGGGAGTCTGGATGTGAGTGGGAGTCTGGGTGTGAGTGGGAGTCTGGGTGTGTGCAGGAGTCTGGGTGTGAGTGGGAGTCGGTGTGAGTGGGAGTCTGGGTGTGTGTGCAGGATCTGGCTGTGAATGGGGAGTCTGGATGTGAGTGGGAGTCTGGGTGTGAGTGGGAGTCTGGGTGTGTGTGCAGGAGTCTGGGTGTGAGTGGGAGTCGGTGTGAGTGGGAGTCTGGGTGTGTGTGCAGGATCTGGCTGTGAATGGGGAGTCTGGATGTGAGTGGGGAGTCTGGGTGTGAGTGGGAGTCGGTGTGAGTGGGAGTCTGGGTGTGTGTGCAGGATCTGGCTGTGAATGGGGAGTCTGGATGTGAGTGGGAGTCTGGGTGTGAGTGGGAGTCTGGGTGTGTGTGCAGGAGTCTGGGTGTGAGTGGGAGTCGGTGTGAGTGGGAGTCTGGGTGTGTGTGCAGGATCTGGCTGTGAATGGGGAGTCTGGATGTGAGTGGGAGTCTGGGTGTGAGTGGGAGTCTGGGTGTGAGTGGGAGTCGGTGTGAGTGGGAGTCTGGGCGTGTGTGCAGGATCTGGCTGTGAATGGGGAGTCTGGATGTGAGTGGGGAGTCTGGGTGTGAGTGGGAGTCGGTGTGAGTGGGAGTCTGGGTGTGTGTGCAGGATCTGGCTGTGAATGGGGAGTCTGGATGTGAGTGGGGAGTCTGGGTGTGAGTGGGAGTCGGTGTGAGTGGGAGTCTGGGCATGTGTGCAGGATCTGGCTGTGAGTGGGGAGTCTGGGTGTGAGTGGGAGTTGGTGTGAGTGGGAGTCTGGGTGTGTGTGTGGGAGTCTGGTGTGGGGGGAAGTCTGGATTTGTGTGGGGAGTCTGGGTGTGAGTGGGGAGCCACGTAGGTTCCGTCTGACCTGCCCTCCCACCAGGCGGCTCCCCGGTGGGATTCCCTGCACAACATTCCATTACCCGATGGCATTCCCCATCGGTCTCCCTCAAACCTCAGTGCCTCAACCCAACAGTGGCCGTCCTCGTGGTGTGGGGGCCCCAGAGACTTCTGTGATGGCAGCCATGTAACGACATGTCCTGGTGCCTGAGGCTGGGAGACAGCACAATAGCCTCTCACCTGGGCAGTAAATGTTCTGGCCCCAAAGTGATGCCTGTCCTGCCCCAGGGCCCCCCAGTTCCATGCCTCAGGAGGGAGCAGCTAGATGCGGGGTGTCCACAGGAGTCTCCGACACAACCCCTTCCCCAGCCTTTCAGTGTTCTTACAGACTCACAGGCGCCACAGCAGCACATGGTTCTGTGAGTCTGGTCTTGCAGTCTCTGCTCTTTGGCTGGAGTGTTATGTCCGTGTGTTCAGGCTTCAGTGCACCATCCCATTGTGCTGCTGTGGTGTCTGAGTTTTGAGCTCCTGGCAAGGTTAACTTGGTCAGCATCTTCTCACGGTCATGCCAGCCCCAGTGGCTCAGCAGCTCTGGCCATGGAGTTTTCCATGTGCTCTGACTCAGGAGCATCAGGGATGGTCTGTGTTGTTTGGTGGGTTCTGATTGTGGGTTCATGTTCCTGGGGACCCTCTGAGTCCCAAGTCCACAGTGTGGGCTCCAGGCAGGGTTTACAGCCACTTCTTCTAGCAGTCTCCTGGCATTATCAGTCCCAGAAACCTTAAGAAAACTTTAAGCCAGGGGTTTTTCAGACCTCCACGTAACCTCAGAACTCATGCACCCGTGAGCTTGGGCTTATGTTCATTGTTTTCAAGGATGGTGGGAGGGGATGGCATGCAGGGTAGTGGAAGCTGGGCCTGGGGTCTGGTTCTAGAAGCATCAGGGCTAGAGGGCCTTAGAGCCAGTTACAAGGAAGGGTTGTCTACCAGGCCTCTCAGGGTGAGGGAAGTGAGCCTCCACCTTACAGTCACTGGGAGAGGACTGAAGGAGAAGCAGCCACCCCCCTAGTCCATCCTCACACCACACACAGCTCCAGCCCAGGCTCTGGGAGACCCCTGGGGTTCCACCAGCAGAGTTGCACTGGTGGGGAGGGCTAGGGACCCTGGCTGCAGGAAGGGCCACGGTAGATCATAGTGAGCTCTTGGGAGACATCTTTGAGGTTGGGGCCTCTGAGCTCAGGTCCCAGGAGGCCTCTGCTGGTGGCCTGATGAGTCTTGGTGGTCAGCACTGCTCCCACAGAGGAGGGGGCAGAGTGAGGCTTTTGCAGCCTCAACCAGGCCTTGAGGCACCCCTCCTCTGAGCTTCTGATTGTCCTGTGGGAAGGCACCTGCCTGCTGAGTTTGTGGATGCACCTGATGCGCTGTTGGCTGTGTCTTCTGAAACACTGTATGGGCCAGGGGTGGCCTCTATTGTGGGGAAACTTGTGGGTCTCAAGCCTGCCTCCCCCACATGCACAGCACATGCCTCATGGCCCTGACGGTGTCACCAGGTGCCTTCTGAATGTGTGTCCCCCATTGGAGCACGTCAGGTGTCCCTGCACTGCGCAGGGCTCAGAACAAGGGCAGGGACAGCCAGTGACATTGGTCAGGAACAGAGATAGTCTTTATTCAAATGCAAGAGATCCGTAGCATGAAAACACGGAGTGAAGTTTCTGAAACTGCCCCATTTATTCATTTCTCAAATGGCCCCCCGCTTGCACGCGTCCTCGGGAGAGTGGGCTCAACGCCAGCCTGGAGCACCAGATCTGAGGTATCTGCAACTACGTGGGAGCCAGGCCCCTGGACAATGAAGGACAATCTCGTGGAGCAGCAATAACTTATAAGGAGACATAATTTAGAGTAGACGGAGCCTTGGGGATGACTTTATGTGTGCAGGAGGAGGCTGAGAGCAGTTGGGATATGGGGACCCCTAAGAAGCAAGGCTGGGAAAGGAGGAGGCTGTTCCCGATCCCCCTCCCGGCCACCAGAGGGCCCTTCAGTGCAGAGAAGGTCGGCCTGGCCTCTCCGCGGTCGGGAACAGCACGAAATCCCCGTGTCCTGAGCCGCCTGCAGCATGAGCCCCCGAGCCCCGGACACCCCACGGCTCCAGGGGGGCCAAGGGGCTGCGGGGCTCTGGTCTTACACGCAGTTATCAGGGACGCACTCAGCCTCTTCTTCGAGCTCAGGGCAAGGGCTCCCGTTGTTGGCGGGCTGAACACGGATATAGCGAGTCCTGCTCTTGGCCCCCAGCTTCCCACAGGGGCCTCCGCACAGTCCCCAGGACGACCACAGGGAAACTTCGCAGTCCAGCGGCGTTTCTGGAACTGGACCAAGCACAGGACAGACCGAGGTGAACACTCGCTTGAGGCGGCCCTTCCTGCAAACAAGCCCCACCCACCAATGTGCATTCACCAGAGGCCACGCCCACACTGCCTCCCACCAATGTGCATTCATTGGAGGCCACGCCCACACTTCCACCAATGTGTGCATTCATCGGAGGCCACGCCCACACTTCCACCACTGTGTGCATTCATCGGAGGCCACGCCCACGCTTCAGGGGCTTTTGGTTTCTCCGCTCAGTTGCAGAGTGAGCGGCTGGATGAATGACACCATGGCAGCCTCGGAAACAACCTAAGGACTGGAGTTGCACGTTTCTACGTGAGAGTCGGGGCTGCCGCTCAAGTCTTTGCGGTGTTGGAACTCCCGCACCGTGGCAGAGTGAGAAGCCGCAGGAAAAGGGTGGACACCGCTGCTGTGGAAAGCTGCTGGCCCCGAGCCTAAACCCAGCTGCCACATTTACTGGAAGAACAGACAGGGGCACCGGGTTAGCCGTCTGTCTTGCGGGAACTGGACCCCCAAGGGGCTCAGACGTTTCCAGTATCATTGTTTCCCAGTGTCCCATCTGGTTTTCATAATTTTCATGAACCTAAAAATCATCATCTTGGTGTTATGGTTAAGTCACTTGATAATTTCCATTTTTCCAAAGTAAAATGCAAACCTCTCTTTTGCACCCCACAGGCCAAGCCAGCCAGATGGGCATTGTTTCTCTGTGGTGTGGCCCAGGGTGGGCAGCCCAGAGGGAGGCCAGGAGCCCCGCCTCCCTCTGCCGAGCACACCAGGACAGTCAGCAAGGGCTCCGCTCCTAAGGACGGTCAGCCAGGGCTTGGCTCTCCTCAGAAATCTGCGAGCACTCTGCTGCCAGCTTTGTGGCCACTGAAGGATGAGACCCTTCGACAAGTCACAGGCGTTTGAGGAATTCAAGGATGACAGAGAGTGGAGAAGGGGGTCGGTGTGCAGGTGCAGTCCCTACAATGGTCTGGCAGCCCTGGCCAGGCCCACACGTGGAGCAGCCCTCTCCAAAGTGGCAGGAATAGGACTTGCAAAGACCTTGGGCACTGATGCTTTGCAGGGGCCCTGGTGCAGGAGAAGCCTGAGAGCCAGGGACTGGGGCAGCCCACCTGGAGAGCACACAGCCGCTGGGAGGTCCCAGCAGGCCCCAGCTTCCCGACTGGAACTGGGGTGGTGGGAGCACCCCCGCCCTTGCTGCGGTGAGGAGTCAGTGAGCATCTGCAGTGCCAGGTCTGCAGAGAGGGCCCTACCACAAACCTCTTCAATGCTGCAAAGTTCTGTGAGGAGGAGGCCTGGGGACGGGAGTCCAGTGCACGAGCAGGAAGCTGGAGCAGAGCCGGGCTGGCTTGGTGGGAGCCTCTTGTGTGCCACCCACCACATGCCAGGCCCTGCCAGGCCCAACTTCTGCCCTTGGGAAGCCAAATGTCACAGGAAAGACCCTTGTGGGCGGTAGTCTATGCTCTGTTCCCACAGGGCCAGCATGGCAGGTTCTGGAGAGAGCCTTGAGGGCACAAAGGAACGGAAGTAGGCCAGCTCGTGAGGCAGGTGGACATAGGAGGCACCAGAGAGGGTTGGTGGGAGTGGCTGCAGGCATCCTTCTCAAAGCTATGATGCCCGCAGTGCCCTGGGAATGAGGGGTGCCATGCTACCCAGTGGTACTTGCTGGGACATTGGTGAGGGAAGGTGCTTGGCTCAGTCCTGCTCAGGTGCAGTTTGGGTGGAATTCTCTCTCCCTCCCCCCCTCCTCTCCATGTCCTGCCTCCTGCTCTCAGAGCTCACAGCAGTTCCTCCCCACCCCCTGCAATGCCGTTCCTGCTTGTCCTCAGCTGACTTTATCCCCTCTCCTGGCCCGAGGCACTGGCCACATGCTCCCCTGCCCACTGTGGCCCGGTGCCCCGACAGTGGGGCACACTGCAGCTCTCCAGACCCTCTGCCCATGAGGGGCTCTTCCCGCCAGACCAGCTGTGCACCACAGACAGTGCTGGCACATTTGCCTGTTGGGTAGGTGGCTCAGGCAAATCTGCTTGGAATGGGACATCTACCTGGACAAATGAGTGAGGACCTCAAGACTGAGCTGGGCAGGGGCAGCACTGAGGCTGGCACAGGGAGGCCAAGTCCATCCGAAATGAGGAGGAGGGATCCAGGGCTGGGCACAGCCTCTGTGTGGGAGTGGTTTCCACCAGCCGTGGGGAGCTCGCTGCCTCCTGTCTGAGCTGCCCTCCCCTTGCCTCCAGGGATGGCTGACAATAAGCTTGTAATTAATTACTGCTGCTCCTCAAGAAGATATCCGATATCCGTCCCCACCACACCACTTGGGAGGAGGGGAATGTGTGGGACAGCTCTGCACCTGCCTCAACTTCAGCCAGCAAGGTGGAGGACGATGGGACCCATGGCCACGTAGGTGGGCTCCGGTTCCTCTTGGGGAAAGTCTGAAGTCCACTCTTGTCTGGAGCCTTCCCTGACCCTCCCACACCGTCAGATGAGAAGCAGAGACCCAGAGCCAACAGGTCCCGACCCATGACACAGTGAGGCGTTCCAGGCCACAGGTCTTGCATGGGGCCAGTGGCCACCACCCAGCTGAGCGCGGAGGGAACTGCCACTGGGCCCCAGCGTTCCCACCTGCCTGGGGCCAGCAGGTGCCTGGAGGAGCTAGGATAACACTCATCAGCACCTGCCCTGCCCCACACCAAGGCACCTGTGAGCAGAGCCCCAAGCTGTGTGGTGGCGGGGGCCGAGACCCCCACAAGAACCCTCCAGCACAGCTGTCACTGGTAGCCACACAGACGGGGCCATCCTAGCAAGTTTCCTTGTCAGCTGTGACACACAGTTCACCCGTGGGTGCGTGTCTGATGGGACAGTGTGTTTCAGGTACTCTCTGGGGCCTCCTTTCATTCTTTGCTCTAGCCTGTGGGGTGTAAGATGTTTCCAACTGCAGATATTGTGGAAGAGTTACATCTTCAGCATTTGAATCAACAGAATCCTAAATCTTCTCAGCACCAGCTTGCAGCACGGGCTTTGAATTCCTACTTGGAATTTCTCCGAGCCTTAGATTCGGGTTTGGTGGTGGCTCTCTGGTAGGGCTGGGGCAGGTGTGTGTCCGTATGTCCTGTGGGGTGCCAGCCGAAGCTTCTCCCTCACAGGATGAGGCTGTGGCAGACACTGAGTTTCCCTCTGAACCTGAGCACCTCTACCCCTGGAGTGATGCCCCTGAGCTCTGCCGTGGGCACTTTCCACAGCCAGCTCTTCCCTGGCATCTGGAGTGTGTGGGGGATGGGAAGGGGGTCTTTACCTGACGCGCTGTCCACAATCTCGTTGTCCCTGCTGGCCAGGACCGAGGGGGGAGGGACGAACGCCCTGGGGCTCTGTCGCAGCCGCACCAGCGTCACCCTGGCGATGGGAGGCAGGGCCTTCAGCCGCGGGTAGTAGAAGGAGTTGGCCGGGTGGCTGGGAGAGGAGGACGTTATCTGGGGAGGAGGAAGAGAAGAAGGCCACCTTCAGGTGTGCGTATGGCCTTACTGGGGCCAGTGCCCAGCGTCCAGCACCCTTCGCCCCACTGTGGGGGACAGAGTCCCTCATGCTCCTCTCAGCCGTCCCATGGAGCACGGGCTGGAAACCAAGGCCAGGAAGGGGCGGCCACCTCAGGACGCGGTCCCACTCTCCCCCATGCGGTGCTGCGACCCAGTGGGGCGGGGCGGGCATGGGGGGCGCTGCACCCCCTTGCTCACTGCGCCCCTAGAAGCAGAGCCTCTTCTACACAAAAGCCACAAGCGGCTGTCCTGGGCTGGGAGGCGCGGGCACAGCCAGGCCTCAGCCAGTCCCGACCACGCGGGGCCACAGCAGCCCTAGCGCACGCGGGACGCCCACTCACCTCAGTCACCGTGTCCTGCGGGATAGTGGCGAAGTTGGGGGAGGAGAAGGTGAAACCGCTGTCCGTCCCGGCGTCGTAGGGGTACAGGTCCAGCGCCGCCTGCTCCCGCCAGCGGTCCCCGTCGCACAGGTCCAGGCTGTCCACACCCACGAACCAATCCGGGCTGGGCACGATGCGCACCACGAACGAGACCTGCGGCAGCAGCGGCTCAGCGCGCCCGCCCCGGCCCGGCCCCCGCCCCCGCCCCAGTCTGCCCGCTGCTCACCAGCGAGTGCCTGCGCTGCACCTCCAGCTCCGCCGACGTCTGCCCGGTGCCGCTGGGGACCGCGGGCGCCGAGAACACCGCGTGCACGCTCTGCAGAGCCTCCCCCGCCGCCTCGATCTCCTTCATCAGCGCCCAGGCCTCGCCGCGCTCGGCGAAGTCGCGCAGCCCGTTGCTGACATAGTGGTTCTTCCTCCACATGCTGTAGTCTGAGCTGTGCGCGGCCCCTGCGGGACCACCCGGCCGCGCCGCGGGCCACCGTGAGAGGCAGAGGTCGCGCTCGGATCCCAGCGGGCGCCCCAGGGGATCCCTCCCCGCCGGGAACCAAGTCCCCCTCGTCACATGGGACCGTGACCTCCTGTGGCTGCCCCTGCCCCGACGCAAGGCTGCGTGGCCACCCGCAGCCCACCCTCCCCGTGACCGCCCCCTGCCCCCACGGCACCCCCGGAGCCCAGAACACAGCCAGCCGCACACGGCAGGCGCTCGGCAAACATTTCTTGCTTCAGAGTCTCCTGGACGTGAGCGCGCCCCGGACTGGGAAGCGCTGTGCGGCTGTGGGAGGCTCCGGCGCCGCAGCCCTCCTGGAGGAGCAGGAGTCGAAGAGGGGGCTGCACTCACCCAGCAGCGAAGACCACTGCGCGGGGGGGCGGAACAGGGGGTACTGCTTGGGAAAGGCCGTCTGGCTCCACTTGCCGGTGAAGGTGATGCTGTATTTGGCCGGGGCTCTGGCGGAACAGACAGACTCTCCCCCACGAGGGTGGCCGGCGGCGCCGCCGAGCGTGGCCAGGAGGAGAGCCCAGAGTGCCCTGCCCAGGGCGGCGGCCGGGCTGGGGTTTTCCATCACCTGGAAGCACAGGGGGGAGCAGGCGCGCGCTGGCACCACCGTGCCAGCCTCAGGGTGGAGAGCCGAGAGGGCTCCGGCCGCACTTTGGGCTCCAGGACTGCCCCGTGTGCCCGCGCACCCCTCCCTGCTCTGCAAAGCTCTCCGGCGGCTCTTGGGAGACCCCCATCCGCAGAAGGGACGGCGCGGAGTTAGATGCCCGTGCGCCTGCGAGCGACCAAGGGGACCGGGCAGGTTTTCAGTCCGAGTCCCTGCAGCTGGCTGGGCGGGTCGGGGTGCGGCCTCCGGGTGCCGGCCCCTCGCCGCCACTCTCCCCCCAACCTCCGCCGTCGCGGGGACCCGGGGTCTTGCCTGACTGGCTGCCCCCGGGATTAGACCCGCAAAGCTCGGGTCGCAGCCAGTCCCGGGGGTCCCTCTGGAGGTGCCACAAGGTTCTGAGCCGCGGGGAAAGTGCAGGAGGCCCGGGTCCTCTCTGGGCGTCCCGGGGGCGCGCAGTACTCACCCGGCGGGAGCGGCGGGAGCGCAGCGGGCAGCGGTCGGGTCCCAGCCAGAGCCCAGAGCCCCTATTTAAGCCCGAGGCCGTCTCCCTGGGCCGGCCAATGAGGCTCCAGTTCCTCCCGTCCCCGGAGCTGCACAGCCTGGCCTCCTGCGAGGGGCAGACCGGACGTGGGAGAAAGGAGGAGAAGGGGCTGCGGGGACTCCAGGGGCTCCGCTTTCCCAACTCGCCCTGCCCAGCGACCTTCCCCAGCCAGATCACTCTCCTCCCGCGCCGCGCGGCCGCACCCCTTTCTTTGTCTGTCTGTCCTGTCCCTCCCCTCCGGTCCCCTCCCCTCCCACACTCCTCCCCCCTCTCCTCTCTCCGGTTCCCTCGAGCGCCTTCCTGGCGCCTCCCTAGGTGCCTCGGAGGGCAGTTCTGTGCCCCAAGCCGGGAAAGCCCAGAGCGTGGGGACGGAGGGGCTCTTGTTTTCGCCTTCTTGAAATTAGAGCCATTGTGCTACACCTTCCCGCAGGGTGTGACCTGGAGGGCCCTGCTCTTGCCCTGACTGGAGTCTAAGTGTTGGAGGTGGCCCGGGGAAGCTCTGGCTCCCAGATAAGGCGCCCCTGGTCTTTGCGGCCCTGGCTTTAAGTCTCTTTCCTGGCATGGCCTAAAACTGCACAGAACAGCCAAGCGGTCTACACTGCGGCCCCAGTGCATCTGCCAGCCATCCCTCACGGAGGGAGGTCAGAGTGGGCTGAGGGTCTGGGGTGGAGCGCGCAGGGAGTCAGAAGGAAGCCACAGAAAGGGGGCACCCTCCCCAGGACTCCGTGCAGGGCTGGGGCTGCAGGCAGGCGGTGTGGGCGGTGTGTGGTGTGTGCGGTGTGTGTGGATGTGTGGTATGGGTGTGTGGTGTGTGGTGTGTGTGGTGTGTGGTGTATGGTGTGTGTGTGGTGTGTATGGTGTATGGTGTGTGTGTGGTGTGTATGGTGTATGGTGTGTGTGTGGTGTATGGTGTGTGTGTAGTGTGTGTGCTGTGTGCAGTGTATGTGTGTGTATGTGTGGTGTGGGGGTGTGGTGTGTGGGTGTGGTGTGGTGTGTGGTGTGTGAGGTGTGTATGTGTGGTGTGTGGCTGTGGTGTGTGGTGTGTGCTGTATGGTGTGTGTGTGTGGTGTGTGATGTATGGTGTGTGTGTGGTGTGTATGGTGTATGGTGTGTGTGTGGTGTATGGTGTGTGTGTAGTGTGTGTGCTGTGTGCAGTGTGTGTGTGTGTATGTGTGGTGTGGGGGTGTGGTGTGTGGGTGTGGTGTGGTGTGTGCGGTGTGTATGTGTATGTGTGGTGTGTGGCTGTGGTGTGTGGTGTGTGCGGTGTGTATGTGTATGTGTGGTGTGTGGCTGTGGTGTGTGGTGTGTGCGGTGTGTATGTGTATGTGTGGTGTGTGGCTGTGGTGTGTGGTGTGTGCGGTGTGTATGTGTATGTGTGGTGTGTGGCTGTGGTGTGTGGTGTGTGCGGTGTGTATGTGTATGTGTGGTGTGTGGCTGTGGTGTGTGGTGTGTGCGGTGTGTATGTGTATGTGTGGTGTGTGGCTGTGGTGTGTGTGGTGTGTGTGTGTATGTGTGGTGTATGTGGTGTGCCGTGCAGAACCCTCCCAGGGGCTCTGGGCCTCCCTTCCTTTGGGGTTCCACTAACAGATGCTGAAATTGATTCCTGCTCCATGTCAGGAAAATATTTATAGGTCCCCAGTCATGGGATCTGGAAACCAGAGTGGAGGAAGGAGCGTGGGGATGCTCTTGCTCAATCCTTCCCGGCCTCTGCTCATCGGAATCACCCAGAGGGCTTTTAAGCTTAGACAAAACACTGATTTTTGGAACCCTGTTAATGTTTCACATACTAAAAAAGACAGAAAAAATAAATAGAAGTAACAAGGGCAGAATGCAAACAGAAACAAATGATCTAACCTGTATTTTAAGTGAAAATCACAGACAAGCCAAGCAATGCAGTATTTAGACTCCAGATTCGACCTCGGTGCTTCTCAAATGTTTTGATCTGAGGACTTCACACTCTTAAAAGTCACTGAGAGCCAGATGCAGTGGCTCACGCCTGTCATCCCAGCACTCTGAGAGGCCAAGGCAGGAGGATCACCTGAGCCCAGATTTCAATACAGCCTGGGTAACATAGGGAGACCTCACCTCTACAAAAAAAAAAAATCAGCTGAGGTGGGGTGGAGTGCACCTGTGGTCGCAGCAACTCAGGAGGCTGAGGCAGGAGAACTGCTTGAACCCAGGAGGTGTGGGTGGTAGTGAGCTGAGATCACTGCACTACAGCCTGGGTGACAGGGCGACTGGGCGACTGGGCTACAGAGCGACAGAGCGGGATTTCATCTCAAAAAAAAAAAAGATCATTGAGGAAATTTCTGTTTGTGCGGGTTATACCTATGGATACTTACCATTTTCTAAATCATAACAGCAATGTTCAGAATACTTATCAATCCACTTTAACAAAATACTGCTATTCACATGTTTTATGAAAAACAACCAGACTTTTAAACATGGAAAACCTGGCTGACAAATGTGGCGTGGTTCTGCGTTTCTAGAGATCTTCGTATCGCCTGGCTTGGCGGAAGCTGGATTCTCACTTCGTCTGCTGAGATGTGCTGTTAGCTGAAGTCTCTGAAGAACGTCCAGCCTTGAGCATGTGTTACCAGCCTTGCCAGATACCTGCTCTGGCCTGCAGCCCTCGAAAACCGCTGTGTGCCCATCAGAGCATGGGAATGGCTCTCATGCAACCGGCTTCAATCTCGTCCACCGTCTGGAAGGATCCCAGGCCCTCCATGGGTCCTCACAGCAGGCCTGGTAACCGCTGCTGAGGCCAGACTCAGATCCACAGGGCTTTTTCCCAGAGCAGCTGGGGCAGCAGTACGGCAGCTCCTCTGCCTCCCGGGACTAATCCCTCCTTTCTGGGCAGCTTTCTCCACTGAAAGGAGCTCGGGCTCCTTGGCAAAACCACTGGCTCTGGGACTGAAGAGAGGGAGGAGGCGCTGAGCCTGGGGCATGTTCTCCTGTGGGAAGCCAGGGTGCTGCTCCAGAGACTCGCTCAGGCACAGTCCCCTCAGTCCAGTTCTGGCTGTGGCAGTGGCTTCGAGACTCCCCAGGTCTCACAGGAGGCCAAGGATGCTGCAGAACAAGCCAGGGGCCACAGGAGCTCTTTCCTGCTGCCCACAGCCCCTCCCTGGGGTGCGACACAGGCACCCAGGCCTGGCCCAGCAGCCCAGCCCTCACGCTGTCTACCTGAGCCCTGCGACCTAGAGCCCCCATTAGGATGTGGCGGGGGGCCAAGGTCTTTGGGGGGCTCCAGCTAGGATGTGGGGTGGTGGTGGGCTGAGGTCTTTGGGGGCTCCAGCTAGGATGTGGGGTGGTGGTGGGCTGAGGTCTTTGGGGGGCTCCAGCTAGGATGTGGGGTGGTGATGGGCCCAGGTTTGGGGGCCTCTGGCTAGGATGTGGGATGGTGATGGGCTGAGGTCTTTGGGGGGCTCCAGCTAGAATGTGGGGTGGTGGTGGGCTGAGGTCTTTGGGGGGCTCCAGCTAGGATGTGGGGTGGTGGTGGGCTGAGGTCTTTGGGGGGCTCCAGCTAGGATGTGGGGTGGTGGACCGGGGCACTCCAGGCAGGGCCACAGCTGATTTGTGTGGGAAGGGACAGGGCTGGTTTGGAGGGCTGGAGTAGACGCAGCCAGGAGGAATTTCCTTTGGTGGTGGGAGGCCTCTCCAAAAGCACGCCTGCAAAGGCCCCTGGGGCACCACGGGACATGGGAAGTTTCTTTGCTGTGCTCAGAGAGGGGACGTGGGAGGCCTGGGGCCAGGTGGGCTCAGTTTGCCGGATCCTGTGGCGCCTTAGGTTGGATCGGGCTGGGGTCTCAGGCACAGCTGTTTCTGCACCGAAGCAGGGACCCAGGCCAGTGACTGAGTGAGCCTGCGTGACTCTGCTCTCTGGGTCTTGCTGGAAACCCCTCTGACTCTCAGACCCTCTTCTGGGAACCGGAAGTCTCTATCCTACCTTCTGCTGAGGGTCACAGGAGATAGCACTTTGCAGTGTCCCCCCACCCACACAGGAGAGTTTCTCTGTGCCCACAGGCAGGAGGACCCCCCCCCCACATACACACAGTACATTCATTCATTCATTAACCACATGGTGAGTATTCTTTGCATGTCAGGGATGGGGAAGCAGAATTGACCCCACTAGACCCAAGGCTGCGGGAGGCTGGGTGGAGCGGATACCTTTTGTAAACTGGATTCCCTTATTCAACAAAGTGCTTAGTGAATCAGTTGACAGCAATGCCAGGGTCCTCTGAGGACAGGGCCTTCCTGGAGGTCACTTGAGCCACGTGCCCCAAGGTGGTATTCAGAGGAGTGTGGCTCAAGGCCGTGGCTGCAGTCGGCGCTCGCTGCCTGTCTGCAGCTGGGCAGAGCAGCCCCTCTTCTGCGTCCAGCTCCACCTGGCTGCCCTGCCACGGCCCCAGCCGGCAACGCCCTTGTCCTTGACGCCTCTTACTGCCTGCTGCAGCTGGGTAAGTGTAGACTGTAGTGTGAGTAATCAGCGGCCCACACTCCCAGGGTGTTGGCAGTGTTTAAAAGTTGTCTGTTAACCAAAATGTGTTGCTAAGGTTGGACTTTTGGACAACCGCAAGGTGCTGTGAAGCTCCCAGTCAGGCCTGGGAGGGCGGGGTCTGTGCTGCTGAAATTGGATCTGAGTAGGCGGGTGTGGGGTTTCCATGGGTTTGTTTGTGAGCCGCGTGGAGCCTACAGCACAGAGGAAGCCCTGGCGAGCCTCCCCTGCCAGTCCTGCCCTGTTCCTAGGCTGTGGCCCCGCCCTGGGCCCCAGAACCCAAGATCCCTCCAGGGGCGCTGGAGTCCCAGCTGGGAAGGGAGAGGCCTTCTTTACCTTTCTGCAGGGCTCTGGCCGGGGCCCTCCCTCAGGGTCTAGCAGGACAACGGCTCTTTCAGGGTTTGCCCACAGCCCCTCCCTGGGGTGTGGCGCAGACACCCAGGCCTGGCCCAGCAGTGCCGAGCTCCCAGCCACATCTGCTGACTCAGACTGGGAATCCCCACCCACAGGACACGCAGCCTCCTCCAGAGCGCCCAGACTCCACGTTCAGTTTCTGGCTCCCCAAGGGACGCTGCTGTGCATTGGAACCCCCCCCGAAAAGTGCTGCACTGGCCCACGTGGGTGCATCGCACTTGCTCGCCTGTTCACTCCGACATGTTCCCAGGGCCTTGCTCCAGCCAGGCACCACGGGCTCTGCACACACCTGCTCTCTAAAGGCTGCCTCAGCCTTTGAGACTTCAGACTCCCAGGGATGGGGCCACACCATCCAGTGGCTCTCCCTGCCCCACTCCCCTCATCCTCATCCTCATCCTCAGACTCGCAGGGGATGGGGCCTCCAGTGGCTCTCGGCTCTCCCTCCTCTCTCTCTCCTCTCTCCCTCCTCTTCAACATCGGCTGACCTCCTTCCTGCCCGAGACACCCCAGGTTGCTCAGGCCCCAGGGCCTTTGCCCGTGCAGCTCTCCCTACCCAGAGGATTCTTTCCAGACCCCCTTCTTCCTGCCATACAGGCCTCAGGGAGAACAGCTGCAGATGCTCCCCCCCCGCACCCCCCCACCGACAGAGGAGTGCCGGATCACACCCTGTCATGCCAGGATTTTATTTTCAATCAGAGCTCCTACAGAGAACTAAGCCTACTGTAACCAGTGTGAGCAGACAGGGATTTACCATGGGGGTAAGTGGCTTATAGAATTGTGAGGACGGTTGGAGGGAGGCTCTGGACTGAGTGTCCAAGGGTGACCTCCCATGCTGCACGGCAGGATGGGGCTGCTGGGTGGGCAGCTGGTCCCCCCTGCGCAGGAACCAGTCACCCCAGAGCAGACGGCCCCTCGCTCCTGCGTCCCTCTCGCCCACACACCTCCAGTCTGCATTCAGGTTTCTCTGACACTTCCCATTGATTGGCAGAGCCTGAATCAGGTCGGGGAATCCAAGGTTTTGGATTCAGCATTGCAGCCTCTGCAGCCCAAGAGGACACCGGAAGGAGGATGGGGCTGGTGCCAGTGGGCTGAGCCGCAGCCCACACAGTGCCTTCCCCCTGCTCTTCTCTGACTTATTTAGCTGACGCTGGGTGAGGACCTTGCCTCGATGCTTCACCTCCGGAAGCTCGAAGCTCGACGGCTGCTACCCCCCCGGCTGACGAGAGGGCAGCACACGCAACACTCATCAGATTTCACAGGGGCTCCCCCAGTCCCACCTTACAAAGGAGGCCAGGTCACTGCTGGTAAGCCACAGATCTGGGAGGAGAATCTGCTGCTGTCTGCTTCTAAATACTGTTTTGTTTTGTTTTTTCCCTCCGTGCAACAGTTGGCCTCCCTCGAACAGGAGCCTGTCCATTTTCAGCGGCACTTGACAGTAGCTTTTTCTATCAGCAGTAAAATGTCAAGAGTGCGGAAAAAAGACAGCACAAGGACCTCTGAGAGCAGTGAGAAAAGTGGCAAAAAAGCCAGAATACATTTTTAAGTACTCTGGAAATTAACCAAAGGCTTGCAGCAATCTATGTAGAGTTATTTTATTTTTTTGAGGAAATAGGCTGAATCTTAGTGAGAACAGCCTGCATGCCCGCCCACCCGCTTCAGCACTGTGGTAGCCTTAAAAATTAACAACCCATATTTATAATAAAAACCAACAGCCTGGCAGCCACTGGAGCTGCAGCTCTTTCAAAGCCTCGTTTCCAGAAAGTCACGATCGTTTGACCTATCTGGTGGTTCCCTGGAAGACGCCCCCTGCAATCTGTGTGTTTCTGACTTGATTCAGAGCTCGCCCAGCATGAAAAGGGTTTTCTCCTGGGGCTATTGTTGAAAATAATTATAGGCAATTGATGAAGTTTACAGTTGCCCAAGGTGCTGGCTAACAGCTGGGCAAGTAACAGAACAACTAAAAAAATAAATAAAGGAGAACCTGGGAAATGAGATGTCCACGGGGAGCTTTGAAAAAGACGGAGAAAAATCCAACATATTCCTAAAAATCTAGAAGGCCACACATATTCCCAGGTCTGAGTGCACGCTCGGGAAAGACCTCAGAAGGCACTGAGCCATCCTGCCAGCTGGCCTCGAGGCTCTGTGCACGCGGGAAGTGGGGGCTAGTGCAGAACTCTCAACTGCCATGGAACCTCAAAACAGAAACTGCGAGATGCTTCTGCGCCTTCAAGGAAACCTCTGTCTGCTCATTAACTGACCACTAAGGTAACTGAGGACAGACTCAGTGGCCACACATGGCAGATAACACAGATTTTACCTAATTAATTCAGAAACGCTAATAATAAACAAACCACAACAAAGCCTGGGGGCAGGGGAGGTATCTGATTTCTGGAGTTGCCACTTTATACTATTTTAAATGTTCATTTTTAAATGAGAAGGTACGGCCTGCACATGGGGAAGAAAGCAGTCAGCAGAGACCATCTGGGAGGAAGACAGGGTCCTGCAGGTACCCGACAGATACTTTAAAAAAATGGTCTTAAGTATGTTCCGAGAGCAAAGGAAAATTTTTCCAAATAATTTAAAATATGAGCGTATGTTTCACCACACAGAGAATATCAGTAAAGGACAGAAATTATAGAGAACCAAGTAGAAATTCGGGAGTTGAAAAGTACAGTAACTGAATTTAAACTCTCACTGGAGAATCTCAGCAGATTTGAGCAGGTAATATGAAGGGTGAGTAGAAAAGCAAACAGGTAAGTGGAAACGATCCAATCTGAGAACAAAAAGAATGAAGAAAACTGAGCAGAGGCTCAGAGACCTGTGTGACATCATCAAACATGGAAACAAATGCATAACTGAAGCCCCGGAAAGAGAGGAGGGAGATAAAGGGGCAGAAAATTATTTGAAGAAATAATGGGCCAGGCGCGGTGGCTCATGCCTGTAATCCTAGCACTTTAGGAGGCCGAGGTGGGTGGATCACCTGAGGTCAGGAGTTCAAGACCAACCTGGCCATGATGGTGAAACCCCACCTTTAAAAAAAAAAAGAAAGAATGGCTGAAATTTCCCAAAGATAAAGATGTATGTACACAGATAATAGCTTAACCGATTCCAAGTAGGGAACATCAAAGAGATAGCCAAACCACCATGACCAAGGACAAAGAGAGGACCTTGAAGGCAGCAGGAGAGGAGCGAGTCATCTCACACAGGGGATCCTTCACCAGAAAGCACGGAGGCCAACAGGCAGCTGCATGACATATTAAACGTGCTGGAGAAAATACTGTCAACTAAGAATATCTGAAAACTTTAAGGTGAAATTAAGACATTATCAGGTCATCAAAACCAGCATTTATCACCGGGAAACCTATCCTACAAGAGACACGGATAAGAGTAGCCTAGATTGAAATGAAAGAACACAAGACAGTAAGTCAAAACCACATGAAGAACACCAGAGCACGGGCAAAGGCAATGGCATAGGTACATGGACAGAAAAGCTGTCCTGGGAAGATTCTGGGAAGACGGTGGAGAAATAAGCACCAGAAATTGCACTGGCAGAATCTGATGTAACAATTTTGGAGTTCTGGAGTCTATTGAAGAATTGCAGCTTCCAGGAGTAGGTTTAGGTGGCAAAATGTAATTGATTTTGGCACCATAGCAGTCACCCATCCTCCCCACCAGCCCCAGGACAGACAGGTGGCCACTGTTTCACCTCCCTCCATTGCTGCAAGCTCGCCGGCACTGGATGAAGTGACTTTATTTTTCTCCTTTCCCCTTTTTGGAAGCCAGACATGAAAGACTAGGGCACTCAAAAGCAGCTGCATGTATGGGGAAAATGAGAAAGTGATATTGCATGCCCAGGGAAAGGCTCGGAGAACACCTGAAGTTTGTACCTAAGACTGACCCTTGGCACAGAGAACACCTGTAACAAAACAGTAATGAAAAGCAGCAAACCCTGGGGAAGGGAAACCTGATTTTCAGAGTCATGATATTACATTCAAATGTCTGACTTCCAAGGAAAAGAATCCCAAGACACAGGGAACAGGAAAGTACGGCCCATTTAAAGGAAGAAAGTCAGTAGCAACTGTCCCTAAAAAGACCTCCGTACATATCTGCTAGAAAAACCCTAAAACAACTGTCTAAAGACGCTCAGAAGATTAAAGGAAGATGTCAAGACAGTAAACAAGAAAAGGACCAAATGGAAATATTCACAAAAGATGTAAAAACCGAAAAGAAATTCTAAAACTGAAAAGTATCATCATGGAAATGAAAATTCACTAGAGGGATTAAAAAGCAGATCCGAGCAGCCGGAAGAAAGGATCCGTGAACCTGAAGGCAGGACAGGGAGATCACTGTCTGGGAACAGAAAGGAAAGCACCTGAAGGCAGGACAGGGAGATCACTGTCTGGGAACAGAAAGGAAAGCACCTGAAGGCAGGACAGGGAGATCACTGTCTGGGGAACAGAAAGGAAAGTATTACAGTGAACAAACCCTAAGACATCTGCGGGACACCATGATACGGGGCAACACGTGAGTTGACAGAAGAGAGACCGAAAGGGCAGGAGAACATTGGAGGAAATAATAGTGTGAAACTTCCCAAATCTGAGGAAAGACATGTATAGAAACATCTAAGACGCTCAGTGACTCCAGGTAACATGAACTCAAAGAACCCACACGAAGACACATTATAATCAAATTCTGGAAGACAGAGAAGACAGAACCTTGAAAGCAGTGGGAATTACTTATCACAAACAAGGGATTGTCAACAAGATTAGCAGGCCGGCACGGTGGCTCACGCCTATAATCCCAGCACTTTGGGAGGCCGAGGCGGGTGGATCACGAGGTCAAGAGATTGAGACCATCCTGGCCAACATGGTGAAACCCCGTCTCTACTAAAAATACAAAAAAGTAGCTGGGCATGGTGGCGCGTGCCTGTAGTCCCAGCTTCTGGGGAGGCTGAGGCAGGAGAATTGCCTGAACTCAGGAGGCGGAGGTTACAGTGAGCCAAGATCGTGCCATTGCACTCCAGCCTGGGTAACAAGAGCGAAACTGAGTCTCAAAAAAAAGATTATCAGCAGATATCAAAAACTCTGGAGGCCAGAAAGCAGTGGGCTGATACATTCCGAGTGTTCAAGAAAAATAAATAAATAAAGACTCTATATCTAGCAAAACTGTCCTTTAAAAGTGAGAGAGGGCTGGGCGTGGTGGCTCACTCCTGTAATCCAAGGTGTGGTCAGGAGTTTGAGATCAGTCTGGCCAAGATAATGAAACCCTGTCTCTACTAAAAATACAAAAATTAGCCAGGATTGGTGGTGGGAACCTGTAATCCCAGCTACTTGAGAGGCTGAGGCAGAGAATTGCTTGAACCTGGAAGGTGGAGGTTGCAGTGAGCTGAGATCTTGCCACTGCACTCCAGCCTGAGTGACAGAGCAAGACTCTGTCTCAAAAAAAAAAAAAAAAAAAATGACTGAGGGAGTTCACTACCACTAGGCCCACCCTGAGAGAAATCCTCAAGGAAGTCCTATAGGGTGAAATGAAAGATTATAGGGTGAAATGAAAGACTGTAGGGTGAAATGAAAGACTGTAGAGTGAAATGAAAGACTGTAGGGTGAAATGAAAGACTGTAGATTGAAATGAAAGACTGTAGAGTGAAATGAAAGACTGTAGGGTGAAATGAAAGACTGTAGATTGAAATGGAAGACTGTAGGGTGAAATGGAAGACTGTAGGGTGAAATGAAAGACTGTAGGCTGAAATGAAAGTCTGTAGGGTGAAATGAAAGACTGTAGATTGAAATGAAAGACTGTAGGGTGAAATGAAAGACTGTAGGGTGAAATGAAAGACTGTAGGCTGAAATGAAAGTCTGTAGGGTGAAATGAAAGTCTGTAGATTGAAATGAAAGACTAGCGTGAAATGAAAGACTGTATGGTGAAATGAAAGACTGTAGATTGAAATGAAAGACTGTAGGGTGAAATGAAAGACTGTAGAGTGAAATGAAAGACTGTAGGGTGAAATGAAAGACTGTAGGGTGAAATGGAAGACTGTAGGGTGAAATGAAAGACTGTAGAGTGAAATGAAAGACTGTAGGGTGAAATGAAAGACTGTAGAGTGAAATGAAAGACTGCAGATTGAAATGAAAGACTGTAGGGTGAAATGAAAGACTGTAGAGTGAAATGAAAGACTGTAGAGTGAAATGAAAGACTGTAGATTGAAATGAAAGACTGTAGGGTGAAATGAAAGTCTGTAGGGTGAAATGAAAGACTGTAGATTGAAATGAAAGACTGTAGGGTGAAATGAAAGACTGTAGGGTGAAATGGAAGACTGTAGGGTGAAATGAAAGACTGTAGAGTGAAATGAAAGACTGTAGGGTGAAATGAAAGACTGTAGAGTGAAATGAAAGACTGTAGGGTGAAATGAAAGACTGTAGAGTGAAATGAAAGACTGTAGGGTGAAATGAAAGACTGTAGAGTGAAATGAAAGACTGTAGATTGAAATGAAAGACTGTAGGGTGAAATGAAAGACTGTAGAGTGAAATGAAAGACTGTAGGGTGAAATGAAAGACTGTAGAGTGAAATGAAAGACTGTAGGGTGAAATGGAAGACTGTAGGGTGAAATGAAAGACTGTAGGGTGAAATGAAAGACTGTAGAGTGAAATGAAAGACTGTAGGGTGAAATGAAAGACTGTAGAGTGGAATGAAAGACTGTAGCGTGAAATGAAAGACTGTAGAGTGAAATGAAAGACTGTAGATTGAAATGAAAGACTGTAGGGTGAAATGAAAGACTGTAGAGTGAAATGAAAGACTGTAGGGTGAAATGAAAGACTGTCGGGTGAAATGAAAGACTGTAGAGTGAAATGAAAGACTGTAGAGTGAAATGAAAGACTGTAGGGTGAAATGGAAGACTGTAGGGTGAAATGGAAGACTGTAGGGTGAAATGAAAGACTGTAGGGTGAAATGAAAGACTGTAGGGTGAAATGAAAGACTGTAGATTGAAATGAAAGACTGTAAAGTGAAATGAAAGACTGTAGGGTGAAATGAAAGACTGTAGAGTGAAATGAAAGACTGTAGGGTGAAATGAAAGACTGTAGGGTGAAATGAAAGACTGTAGAGTGAAATGAAAGACTGTAGGGTGAAATGAAAGACTGTAGAGTGAAAAGAAAGACTGTAGGGTGAAATGAAAGACTGTAGGGTGAAATGAAAGACTGTAGGGTGAAATGAAAGACTGTAGGGTGAAATGAAAGACTGTAGATTGAAATGAAAGACTGTAGATTGAAATGAAAGACTGTAGGGTGAAATGAAAGAGTGTAGGGTGAAATGAAAGACTGTAGGGTGAAATGAAAGACTACAGGGTGAAATGAAAGACAGTAGACAGTAACTTAAAGCTATATAAAGAAATAAAGATCTCATTAAAGTAGGTATGTCACTATAATGATGAAGGTTAGTATTATGGCAACATCGGCTTGTAACCGTACTTTTTTATTTTCTAAATGATTTAAGAGAATGCGTTTTTAAAAGCACGAGTCAAAAAGCTAGTGTTCTCACCACTTTGGTTTTTAACTTCAAGTCTTGTTTCGTTCATACTTTGAGTCTAATGGATTTAAAAGAATGATTAATTTGTGTTTTGAGACATGCAGTGAATTAAGATGAAATTCTGTGACATCAGCAAGTGAAAGAAGTAGGGTACAGCTGTACAGGAGCCAGATTTATCGAAATTAAGTGGGCATAAATTTAGAGTTATAACATTAGAATGTTAAATGTCATCCCCGTGGTAACCACAAAGGAAATAGCTTTATATTGTATACGAAGGGAAATGAGAAAGGAATTTAAATATTTCACTTGAAAAATAAACATAAAAGAAGACAGCAATGCAGAAAATGGAGGACAAAAAAGTTTTAAGGCAAATAGAAAGCAGCAAAATTACAGCTGTGAGTCCCTCATTACCAGCGATTACTGTATTTATGGATTTCGTTAGTTATTTTGAGACAGGGTCTCACTCTGTTGCCCAGACTAGACTGCATGGCATGATCATGGCTCACTGCAGCCTCGACCTCTCGGGCTCAGGTGATTCTCCCACCTCAGCCTCCCAAGCAGCTGAGACCACAGGTGCATACCACCACATCCAGATCAGTTTTTGTATTAACAGGCACATGCCACCACACCTAGCCAATTTTTGTATTTTTAGTGGAGACGAGGTTTCACCACAGTGGCCAAGCTGATCTGGAACTCCTGACCTCAGATGATCCGCCCACCTCGGCCTTCCAGAGTCCTGGGATTAATCGTGTGAGCCATCGCGCCTGGCCAGAATGGTCTTTCTGACAAATGGTGTTGGGAACTGACAAGCCCACGCAAAAGAATGAAGTTGGTCAAGCCTGTAATCCCAGCATTCTCGGAGGCTGAGGCGGGGGGATCACCTGAGGTCAGAAGTTCGAGACCAGCCTGGCCAACATGGTGAAACCCTGTCCTACTAAAAATACAAAAATTATCTGGGCATGGTGGCGCGTGCCTGTAGTCCCAGTTACTTGGGAGGCTGAGTCAGGAGAATTGTTTGAACCTGGGAGGTGGAGGTTGCAGTGAGCCGAGACTGCACCACTGTACCCCAGCCTGGGTGACAGAGCAACACTCCATCTCAAAAAAAAAAAAAAAAAGCAGTTGGACATTTTGCCTTATACCATATGCAAAAATTAACTTAAAATTGATCAAAGACCTAAATGTAATACCAAAAACTATAAACCTCTTAAAAGAAAACATAAGACAAATCTGTACAACTTGGATTTTACAATAATTTCTTGGATATGACACCAAAAGCACAGGTAACAAAAGAAGGAAGTAGACAAAGAGAAAGTCATGAAAATTAGAATATTTGTGAATCAAAAGGCAGCAGCAACAGAGTAAAGAGGCAACTCAGAAGACGGGGTAAAGTATTTGCAAGTCGTTTATCTGATAAGGGATTAATGTGCCGAATATGGAGAGGACTCCTAAACTGCTAAGACAGAAAACTCAATTTAAAAATGGGCAGAGGACATAGATGGACATTTCTCCGAAGATGATGCACAAATGGCCAATAAGCAAATGAAGAGATTCCCAACATCATTTATTATTGAGGAAATGCTAATTAAAACTATAATCGGACATCTCACACCTATTAAGATGACTATCATCAAAAACAATGATTAGTACTGGCAAGGACGTGGGGAAACTGGAACCCTTGTGCGCTAGTGATGGGAATATCAAATGCTGCAGTTGCTACGAAAAACCCTGAGAGTTCCTCAAACTTACAAACAGAATTACTGTATGAGCCCACGATTGCCCTGTGGGATATACCCAAAACAATGGAAAGCACGGTCTTGAAAATAGATTTGTATACCCGAGTTCAGAGCAGCGTTATTCACAACAGCTAAAATGCTAAATCAACTCAAGTGCCTACCAATGAACAAATGGATACGCAGAATATTATTTAGCCCTAAAAAGAAAGGAAAATTAGCCTTAATAAGGAAGGACCTTTGCTACAATATGGATGACACTTGAGGACATTATGCTCAGTAAAAGAAGCCAGTCACAAAACACAAAGATTGTGTGATTCCACTTATATGAGGTACTTAGTCAGGATCAGAGAGAGAGACAGTAGATTGGTGGTTGCCAGGAGGTGCTGGGAGCAGAAATGGGGAGTTACTGTTTTTGGGTGTACAGTTTCAGTTTCACAACATGAGGAGTTATGGAGACAGATGGGGTTGACATTTATACATTATGAATGTATTTAATGCCACTCAACTGTACACTTTAAAATGACTAAGAGGGTAAATCTTAGGTTATGTGGTTTGTTTTTTGTTTGTTTTGAGGCAGAATCTTGCTCTGTCACCCAGGCTGGAGTGCAGTGATGCGATCTTGGCTCACTATAACCTCCTCCTCCTCCTGGGTTCAAGCAATTCTCCTGTCTCAGCCTCCTGAATAGCTGAGACTACAGGCACCCACCACGACGCCTGGGTAATTTTTTTTTTTTTTTTAAAGTAGAGACGGGGTTTCATCATGTTGACCAGGCTGGTCTTGAACTCCTGACCTCAGGTGATCCACTTGCCTCGGCCTCCCAAAGTGCTGGGATTACAGGCGTGAGCCACTGTGCCCTGCCTGTTATGTGTATTTTATTACAATAAAAAAATTGGGAAAAATATTTTTAAAGGATAATGTAAAAATAAATAGTTTCTCTGTGTAGCTCTTTTTTCTCCTATCTGATTTTAAAAACAGCTGCAGAGAGTGATAATTAGACATCTGCGCTGGTAGGAAAATGACGTATAAAGATTACATGACAATGACAGCACAGAGGAGGAGGAGGGAGCAGAGCTATACATGAGCAAAGCGTTTGTATACCACTGAAATTAAATTATAATTAATCTGAGATCAGTTGTTATAAATTAAGATATCAGTTATAATCCCTAGGGCCACCGCTGAAAAACACCTCAAAAGATACAGTAAATGACAAATACGTTCAAATGAGACACTAGGAAATATTTATTTAACACCAAAGAAAGCCACGTGGAAACAGGAACAAAAACGACGTAGGACGTATGGAAAAAGGCGGCCTGAATTCTATTGTCACTTTCAGTTCAGTGTGCAGTGTTGGTTACATGTTAATTACACACTCCAGTCAAAAGGCGGTGAACAGAAGAGCAGACATTTAAAAACCATGATTCAACGCACATTCAAAGATACTTGGAAATAAAAGAACCAACATGTCACAGTAAGCAGAAGAGAGCTGCAGCGCCTGTAACAATATGAGAGAAAAGAGACCTCAGGAAAAGTTGTTACAACAGACAAGGCTATTTTATCTTCGTGGGAAAAGGGTACATCGTGAAGAAAACATCACCATCATAAATGTGTGTGCACCCGGCATAGAGCCCCCGGATACGTGAAGAAAAATGAAATAACGAAGGGTGAAATGGACAATTCCACAATCACAGCTGGAGACTTCTAACTTTCAATCGCCCATTTCCAGTAATGGGTAACGCAACAGGACAGAAAATCAACAGTGAACAGAAGACTTCTACACATTCTAAACCACCTAGACCTGGCAGGCGTCTGCAGAACACTCCACCAGCAACCGCAAAATGCCCATTATTCTCAAGTACACGTGGAATGTCTCACAGAATAAACCCAGTATTGTCGGAAAATAAATCTCAATAAATTTAAAATGACTGAAATCATGCAAAGTATGTTCTCTTACCACAATGGAATGAAATTAGAAATCGATAACAGAAAGAAATTTGGGTAACTGAAAAACACGTTAAAATAAAACACTGAACTCCTTAGTATCCAACAGGGCAAAGAGGAACTCACAAGAGAATTTAGAAGATAGTTTCAGATAAATGGAAATGAAAACACAAGATACTAAAACTTACAGATGAAGCCAAACAGTGCTTACAGGGAAGGGTACAGCTGTGAATACCCACACTACACCAAAAGAGATCACAAATCAATAACCCAACCTAAAGAAACTAGAAAATGACAGCACACTAAGTCAAAGCAAGCAGAGGAAATAATAAATAGCAGAGCAGAGACAAAGTAGAAAAATGATTTAAAAGATCAATTAAAATAGGCTGGTTGTGGTGGCTCACACAGGTAATCCCAGCACTTTGGGAGGCTGAGGCAGGCAGATCACTTAAGCTCAGCAGTTCAAGAGCAGCCAGGGCAAATGGTGAAACCCCATCTCTATAAAAATAAAAAAATAGCTGGGTATGGTGGCACACACCTGTGGTCCTAGCTACCCGAGAGGCTGAGGTAGGCGGATGCCTTCAGCCCAAGAGGTCAAGGCTGCAGTGAGCCAAGATCGCACCACACTGCACTCCAGCCTGGGTGACAGAGATCCTGTCTCAAAAAAAAAAAAAAGTTTGTTTTTGAAAAGATCAAGAAAATTGAATAGCCAATAGCCAAACCAAGAAAAAAGAGAAGACACAAATTTACTAAAATCAGGAATGAAATAGAGGACATTACTAATGACATTACAGAAATTAAAAGATTTGTGAGGGACTCTCAAGAATAACGTGCCAACCAATTAAATAAATTAAATAATCTAAATAAAATGGACAAGTTCCTGGAAAGACACAAACTACCGAAACTGACTCATGAAGAAGTGGAAATCCGAATAGACCTAACACAAATGAAGGGATTGAAGTAGAAAACAAGAAACAAAAAACAAAAATCCCACAAAGGAAACCCCAGGATCAGATGGCTTCCCTGGTGAATTGTATCAAATGTTTGAAGGAGAATTAACCAATCCTTCTTAAACTCTTCCAAAGCAAGGAACACTTCCTCACTCATTCACAGGCCAGTCTGATACAAAAACGAGACAAAATCGTCACACAAAAAAGTAAACTTTCCAGTACCTTTTACGAATATAGCTGCAAAATGTTCAACAAAATATCAGAGAACTTAATCCAGCAACATTTTAAAAAAGATTATGCACAATGAATGCAAGGTTGGTTCAATGTGACTGATTAGGCAAGAAAATAAAATGAGAGGCAGCTAGGTTGACAAGGAAGAAGTAAAACTATTTCTATTTGCTGATGACATGATTTTATGCATACAAAATCATCAGAAACCCATGCAAAAAATATTGCAGCTGAGAAATGAGTTCTGCAAGGCTGCAAATGCAAGATCAACATTTAAAAACTGAGTCGCATTTCTAAAACAATGAAGAATATGAAAACAAAATTAAGAAAACAACTCCATTTATAATCACATCAAAAAGAATACACTTAGAAATAAATTCAACCAAAAAAGTGCACAACTTGAACACTAAAATCTACAAAACATTGTTAAAAGAAATTAAACATTTACATATGTGGAAAGACACCTTGTGTTCCTCAATTAGAATAATCAATAATATTAACAGTAGTCCCCATATTGGTCTACAGGTTCGATGCAATCCCTAACAAAATTCCAACTGCCTTTTTTTTTTTTCTTTCAGAAATAGAAAGTCTGATCCTAAAATTCATGTGGAATTGCAAAAGGCCTCAGAGAGCCAAAACCTACCTAATGAAAGAACTAAGATGGAAGACTTACATGTCCCAATTTCAAAAATTACTACAAAGCTATAGTAATCAAGGCAGGACGGTGCTGGCTTAAGGCTAGGTATAGAGACGATTTCTTTTTCCCAACAGAACTGAAAGTCCAGAAATAAACCCTTACTTTTATGGTGAACTGGTTTCAACAAGGGTGACAAAATCACTCACTGGAGGAGAGATCAGTGCTTCAGCAAATGGTACTGAGACAACTGGACTTCCCCTTACAAAAGAAGGTATTTGGAATCCTACCTCACACCATATACAAAAAATTAACCATGTACAAAATTGATCAAAGACCTAAAAGTAAAATCCATGAGTTTCGGGCTCACAGGGGTAGACAGATAGGGCTGAGGGGCTGGTCACCCAGTGAAGGCTGGAGGTTCCTCAATGTTCTTCCCTGAGAGCTGAGCCCGGAGCCCACTCCTCGGGATGATGGCGCCCCTCCTCTCACGCTCTGGCTCAGAACCCAGCACTGAAATCCACCAGGAAGGCCAAGGGACAGGAGAGAGCTCTGCCTAGGGAGAGTGCAAGGAGAGAGGCCACCTTGGGCTGTGCAGGCCCTGCCTGGAGGGGATACCAGAGCTATAAGGCACAGGCCTCCCACACACACGTGTGTGCAAGGCAGGGGTTGGACGAGTGTGGAGGGAGGGTAGAGAAGGTGCCCACAAGTGACCAAGATTTGAGGCCAGTTCCTGTCATTCTGCATTCAGGCACAGGGCTCCCAGGACAGCCAGCCCCTCCCCACAGGCCTGCACACCAAGCCTTCAAGCCTTGCCCAGGCTGGTGGCAGCAGACCACTCGGGTCCCCCTTTCCAGGGCTCTGATGGGTAGAAGTGACTCAACCCGTGAGGGGCCGTGAGGGTGCCTCTCATCTCTCCTCCTCAGCAAGGAGGGGCCAGATGAAGCCCCGCACCAGCCTCAGGGGCAAGGATTCCAGTTCAGGCCCATCCATGGCTGTGTGGTCTGGCATAAGCCATGATCTCTCAAGGCCTCAGTTTCTCCCTCTGTAGAGTGTGGGATGGGGGCAACCTCACCAGATGGCCCCACATGCTTTAGCTCAGAGATAATCCCTTTCCCCATGACCAGGCCAGCCAAGCAGCTCTGCTGAGTGTGGGACTCTGTCCAAGCTCTGAGTCAGCCCCAGGGCCGGCCTTGGCAGGCCCATGCTGGCTGGCCAGGGTTGGCTGTGGACCCAAGGAAAGTGAATTGGAATTCGGGGATTTATGCTTTAAACTTCACATTTTCTTTTTCCCAGTAGAGCTTCCTGCTCTCTGTCTCTGAGATGCTCATCAAGCCCTTTGATGTAGCTAAACTCAGTTGCCATTTTCGGATGGGCATTAGGCACAGGGCAGCAGAGGATGGCTTGGGCTAAGCCAGAGGCGCCTGTCTCCTTGCTTCTTAGCCTCTTAACAAAGAGGCTTGCTGCCCGGATTCTAGGAAGTCTCGGGGGGCACGGCCACCCTGCTGGAAGCCTTTGCTCCTGCAGCCCAGAGAGCACTTGCCCTGGCCCCTCGCACACCCCAGGGAGATGCCACCAGCCAATGGGAGGCTTGCCAGGGGCCCTCAGAGGCAGGGCCAAGTGGAAGGTGGTGCCAGGCAGGGGGCAGAGCTCAGTGTCTAGTGCAGAGGCTGCTGAGGTCCCTTCTCTGCTCCCACCTCATCAGGCACAGGATGGGGCATGGGATGGAAACACCTGAGTACCCACGAGGCCTGCATGCATATGTGGACACGCATGCGTACCACACGTGTGTACACACCTGTATATGTTCGCATGCCCCTGATGTGCACCATGCCAGACACACACCCTATACATGGGTGCACACACACAGCACATGTGCCCACACACGCCATGTACACGCCTGCATCTGAGGCTAACCCTGCCTTTGATCTGGAGGATGCTAATGGGTCTTGCGGAAAGAGGGTGTTTGTCATTTAGGTGACTCAGTGGGCGCTGGAGGGTGCAACGTTCCCTGCCCCTCACTGTGCCTCCCCATCGCTGGGTATCTGTCCTGAGGGAGCCCTGCAGGCCAGGCCTGGCCTCTTCCCAGAGCCCCTGAGTCTCACTGGGCCCCACCCCGGGGCTGGGGAGGAGGAGCAGGAGTATAGGGGAGCCAGGTGGGGACCGAGTCCTTGCTCCAGGAGGGAAAGGTGTGCGTCCTCACAGCCCCGTGTCACCAGAACCCCTCCCCAGCAACAGGGACCACTCCCGCAGGACCTGCTGCTGACCATGGGACACGAACGTGGGGGGGATGGGAGGGGCGTGGGAGGAATGGGAGGGGCGTGGGGGGATAGGGGCGTGGGCTGTGAGGGGCGTGTGAGGGACGTGGGCGTGGCGTGGGCCCTGCTCCCTGCCCCTCTTCTTTGAACAAGGCTGCGGGTATATAGAAACGGGGGTGCCCTGTGCCCAGCAGCTGTTCCCACCTTCCCTGTGGCCACAAGCTTTGAAAGTGGCCTTGCCAGAGCCCCCACAGGGCGTCTCAGGGGAACTGCAGCGGGACTTCGGGCCCAGCAGGCAGGGCCTGTCGCGAGAGTCCCCTCCAGCTGGCCTCCCTCCACCCCCAGCCCACGACGGCGAATGGGCTCCTCCGAGGGTCTTCGGCGAGGTGTCCGGGCCCGTCCTGCAGAGGCCATGTCGTTGGGAGGTGGCCCAGTCAGGGTGGCAGGAAAAAGGACCAACTCAGAGGGCTCGACCGGCAGGTCCCGATAGAGGGACCACTTCAGAGGCGGTTCAAGGAGCGGAGCCCCAGGGTGGGAGGCCTATGACCAGCCCCCCCGGGGGAGAGCGACCGCCCCGATCTGGAGGGCCTGAGGGAGCAGCTGGCGCACCCTACAGGGGGAGTGGGAAGAAACGGGGAACGCGGGGCCCCGGCCGCTCCCTGCTGCCGCCCGGCCCTGGAAATGCAGGCTGCAGGCAGGGATGCGGGGGACAGGGAGGCTCGCCCCGCGCGCCCGGGTGGGCTCCGGCCCCTCCTCTGGGCCAGCCGCGCCGGAGGCCGTAGGGAGATACCCCTCCCTCCGGCCCTCAGGATCTGCTCCCAGCCTGGAAAGTCTGAGCCGGCCCCAGCCTCGCTGGTGGCCTAGTTTCTGCCGGGCGCAGGGGGAATGTGGGTCAGCTTCTGTGCGTCTGGCCCCGGGCCAGAGTCAGTGGAAGGAAAAACACCCAGCGGGGACTGCCTGGCAGAGGCCCCGCCCCACAGCCCGCGGCCCCGCCCCACAGCCCGCGGCCCCGCCCCACAGCCCGCGGCTCCGCCCCACAGCCCGCGGCCCCGCCCCACAGCCCGCGACACCGCCCCACAGCCCGTGGTCCCCCTCAGAGCCACATCCCGTGGTCCCCCTCACAGCCTTTGTCCCGCCCCCACAGCCCTCGGCCGGCTCACAACTGGTGGCCCGGCCCCGCAGCCAGCAGCCCGGCCCCACAGCCCGCGGCTCCGCCCCACAGCCCGCCGTCCCCCTCACAGCCCGCGGCCCCGCCCCACAGCCCGCGACCCCGCCTCACATCCCGTGGTCCCCCTCAGAGCCACATCCCGTGGTCCCCCTCACAGCCTTTGTCCCGCCCCCACAGCCCTCGGCCAGCTCACAGCTTGTGGCCCCGCCCCACAGCCAGAAACCCCACCCCCACAGCCAGCGATCCCGCCCCGCAGCCAGCGGCCCCACCCCCACAGCTAGAGGCCCCACCCCCGCAGTCAGAGGCCCCACCCCCACAACCAGCGACCCCACCCCCACAGCTAGAGGCCCCACCCCCGCAGTCAGAGGCCCCACCCCCCACAGCCAGCGACCCCACCCCCACAGCCAGGGCCGCACTCCAGGCCTGCGGCTGGGGGCTCAGGGCCACAGGGAGGGCGCCCTCGACCCCCGCACCACCTTCTGCTCCGGGTGCAGGGGCGGAGCCCGCCACTCGCCGGCTCTGCCCCACCGCTGTCCTCTGGAGATGGCGGAGGCTGGTGCCCATGGTTCACCCTCCCGCTCCCACATCTCCTGCAGTCCCATGGCAGGTCCGGCCGGTGTGTGGCCGGCAGCACAGGAAGCCACTTCACTCTCCTGCGTCCACTTCTCCCCAGAGGCAACGGGCTCTGACCCCTGGACCCTCGATGGCCCTGCTTGGCAGCCCCAGCCGCCCCCTGCCCCTCAGAGGCCTGCCAGCTCCCAGCACCCTCCCTGAGCCCTCAGCCCCCTGGAGGGTGCCATGGCACCCGAATCCCCCAGGCTCCAGGCACAGGTCCAGAGGTTGGGCGGGTGGGGGCTGCATCCAGGGCCTCACATGGGCAGGCACTGCCGCAGCCCCTGCCCAGTAGCCCTCAGCAAGCAGGGCTGGAGGGTGGGCTCCCTGCAAAATCGCCGTCACAGCCCCAGGGCCGTCAGCAGGCAGAGGCGGTTGTGGCCCCCAGCCCTGGGATGCCCCCGCCCTAGGACCCCCCACCCCAGGAAGCCCCAGGATGCCCGCACCTCATCCTCCCAAGTAGTTGGGACACAGGTGTGCGCTGCCACACCCAGCTAATTGTTTTATTTTTGTAGTGAGGTCTCGCTGTGTTGCCCACGCTAGTTTCGAACTTCTGGCCTCTAGCCATCCTTGCTTGCTCTCCCACAGTTCCAGCATTGTGGGCATGAACCCCATGGCTGGCCACGTGCCTTGTTGAGTCGGTGACTTCACCTTTGCTATGGAGATCTGGGTTGGGGTCCCGTGTCTCACGTGAGAATTGAGGCTCATGAGGTAGTTCTTGGCACCCTCCACCCCCCAGAAAGCTCACACGGGCCAGGACAACCCCCAGCACACCCTCTGCCTTCTCCTCTGTGAACAAGGAAGCACATTGTCAGGGTGCCTGGTGCCCACCGCAGCCTGCGCTCGTGGAGGAGGCCTTTCTTTAACGTGTCTTACTGGGCACACCCAGAGGCCACATGTTCAAAGGTCGGAGAGACAAGGAGAAATCCCAGCTTCTTCACTCATGGCTGTGCATCTTCAAGAAGGTGACTTTGCCTCTCTGGGCCTCAGCTTCCTCCGTCTGACAGCACAGGGGTCTGCAAATCTCTAGGGGCCACGTGGGCTCCACGGGGACCTCGTCTCTGCTGTGAAAGCAGCTCCGAAGAGTACATGTGAGCTGTGTGGCCTTGTGCTGACCAACACCCTGGTTCACCGGGGTCGCACCAGGCGCCGCTGAGAAGCAGAGCAGAGGCTACTGCTGTGACCAGGGTTGCTGCCGGCCTGCCAGGCACCCCCCAGGCACCTCACTTGGGTCGCTGCCTGTCTCCTCTCCCTCGGAAACCCTATGGGTAGGTGTGCAGCCAGCGCAGAGGGAAGATGTGTGTGTCAGCAGAGAGAGCCGAGGCCTGGAGTTCTCATCTGTGCCACCAGAAGCAGGGGACCGTGAAACGTCATCCATGATCACCAGAGACCGCTCCATCCCAGGCATCCTACTCCAGCCCAGAAATGCCACGGGTAAGCGTGACAGATGTTAGAAGATATGTCATCCATATGGGTTATCCAGAGAAAGTGCTGGAAGGAAGCCAGCCACTGCCCACAAGTCAGAGCAGAGGGCACCCCGCTGACATCAAGGTGAGGCCAAGGGGAGGGGAAGCGAGGCTGAGTAGGGCCTGTGATGTCAGCCTGTGAAGGTGGGCACAGTGGGGGGGTCGGTGTGGCTGGCGATGACCCAGATAGACATAAACCTCATGGACCAAACAACGTGGGAGCTCAGCTCGGAAGGCAACTGGAAGGGGACACAAAGAGGGGACTCTCGTCGCAGGAGCTCCCTCTGTGTCTCTCTCCATGATTAGGGATGGTCGTGCTCAGACAGATGGAGAGGGAGGGTCGTGCTCAGACGGATGGAGAGGGAGGGTCGTGCTCAGAGAGGTGGAGAGGGAGGGTCGTGCTCACATCCCTCACGGGAAAACAGGACTTCACACGTCCCTCGAGGGAAAACTCCCGATAAGCTCTTGTCTGTTGTGTATTGGCTGCAAAGAAAACCTCAATGAACTAAAAAGAAGATTAATTAAAATGATCCTATTATCCAAATGGGATAAAATAAAGAACGGAAAGTGCCACCTCTTCCCCCGAAACTTAGAAACCGACACATTCCCAGGTAGCCCTTAGGTGAAACAGGATATCAAGTCTGAACGTGTGCTCTCCGAAAAGCCCAGGAACCATAAATATTGATCCAGTGCTGACGGCTCAGCTACCTCAGTGTCCAGAGCCCCCAGCGCACTTACTTTTTAGAGGAAAAAATAAACGTGAGGGACTTTGTGCCACCTTAAGAAAGTAGAACGAGAACAAGAAAAGTGCATTTTAAAAAGTAGGGAGAAATTCCAGGCACAGTGGCTCACACCTGTTATCCCAGCACTTTGGGAGGCTTCGGTGGGTGGATCACCTGAGGTCGGGAGTTCGAGACCAGCCTGACCCATCTCTACTAAAAATACAAAATTAGCCGGGCATGGTGGCACATACCTGTAATGCCAGCTACTCAGGAGGCTGATGCGGGAGATTCCCTTGAACCCGGGAGGCAGAGGGTTCGGTGAGCTGAGATAGGGCCATTGCACTCTATCCTGGGCAACAACAGCGAAGCTATGTCTCAAAAAATAATAATAATAAAGTAGGGAGAAACATGAAGATAAAGCCAGAAATTAATGAGGTAGAAAACAAATAAGTAAGAAGGAGAAATGATTATTTTTCTGAAAGAAATAAAATCCCCTTGCCCGGCCCAAAAGCTGCATCAAGTACTGACTGTCTAACCCGGGCGCGGTGGCTCATGCCTGTAATGCCAGCACTTTGGGAGGCTGAGGCAGGCAAATCACTTGAGGCCAGCAGTTTGAGACCAGCCTGGGCAACAACATGGTGAAACCCTGTCTTTACAAAAGTACAAAAATTAGCTGGGTGTGGCGGGCGCCTGTAATCCCAGCTTCTCGGGAGGCTGAGGCAGAAGAATTGCTTGAACCTGGGAGGTGGAGGCTGCGGTGAGCTGAGATCGCACCATCGCACTCCAGCTTGGGTGATAAAGTGAGACTCTGTCTCAAATAAATAAATAACTACCTCTATTCAGAATCTGTGTACATTGAATAAGAAAATCCCACAAACGATTAGGAAAAAGGAGACCCATTATGGAAGGGACTGGGACAATGAGGAGACTGCAGGCTGCTCAGCCGGGCAGCTGTTTGGAAACTTGAAGCAGCGGGCGATGTTCTCGTGGGTGTAAAGCGCCAGAATGACTTCAGACCAGCGGCACCACGAGAGGAGCACGTGGTGCTGGGGGGGGAGAGCTGAACCAGGCAAGGAGGGCACTGGGAGCAGATGTCCGCAGCTGACAGTGACCTCACTTCCCATGGAAGAAAAGTCATCCCAGGGTTATTCTAACCTTCCCAAGACATGAAAGCGTGGAAAACTGCAATTGGTCTCATGAAACCAGGATAGCTTAATTCAAAAACCTGATGTAGAACAGAAAGAGAAAACCATAGACAAATATCACTTTTAAAAGATGCAAAAGGGGCCCAAAGTGGCTCCGGCCGGATGTTGTGGCGCTTGCGAAGGCGAGGCCAAGAGTTCAAGGCCAACCAACCTCAGCAACCTTACAAGCTCTCATTGATTGGCAAAAAAAAAAAAAAAAAAAAAAAAAGATGCAAAAAAGATCTAAGTAACAGAGCAGCAAGTAGGACCCAGCGCGACGTCAGAGGCACCGCGTCACGGCCAAGTGGACGAAGGCCAGCCCAGCCCTCAGAGAAGTCACTTCGTTAAGCAGTTAGCACAGAAAATTCAGAGAACCCCACCAACAGGTACTGAAAAGAAGATTGAGCACATTCAGCAATCGTCATGAATAAAACCACTATTTGTATTAAAAGAAAAAAGTGCAAAAGCCTCCTCACACGGCAGCGGCCAAGCTCATTCTACATTGAAAACACGAGTGTCACCGATACACGGTTGGGTCACGGGCCCTGCTGCTGGCGTGACTGTCCAGCATTTTCTCAGAGGTTCCGGCAAAGTTAATAAGAAAACCGAACAAATGCCACCGACATCAGAAAAAATAAGACGCTTTTGTCAGTGACCTGATCGTAAACCCAGTGATGCCTCTGTACCCTCATTTAAAAATTAAAAATCAGGCCCGGCGTGCCAGAGACTGGGGGAAGGGTGGATGGGGCGTGGCAGTGACAGGGTCAAATACATCACGTGCCATTCAGGTGGGGCTCAGGAATTTCTGCCACCCGAAGTGAGGTGAGGAGCGTAATGCATCGGCACGTTTTCCATACTTACCGAGAAAGAACCAATACATTAAGATTCGTGTTACTGTTACTGATCATCTCTTCTAAGAAAAAAGGAACCAGGTGCAGAAGCAGAACATGAGCGTGGACGTGGACCGTGACCACGGAAGCACAGCCTCACACAGGGACAGTTAAGCCCCCGGATGTCTGCGGGCCTCCCTCACAGCCGTCAGGCCTCACCATGAGAGCTTGGAGACGCGGAGTTTTCTCCTAACTTCCCCAGGAAGGAGACATCTCACCATTTTGGACGTCTCCTTCCCTAGCTGGCTAAACAGCGGGCGCTTTCCCAGTGCTGGCGCTGCCGCACAGCCGAGGAGCCCTCCGGCAGCCCTTATGCGGGCGTCACAGAGGGCTTAGAGCATCCTACCTTACTGTCATTCATTTCACAGTGTCGCCCCGGGTCCACACTTCCGACCTGAGAGCCTTTAGTAAAGGAACTAAGATCGCACACGAATAACTAAGTAATATAACTCGGGTTGTATTTCTAATTACTCTCTTCTTCATTATATGGAAATAGGCTGAGGCCTTTTGTTCCTGCCTCAGTGCTTATGGGATCTCCCCGCTATATGGCTCCTGCCTGTAATCCCAGCACTTTGGGAGGCCAAGGTGGGCGGATTACCTGAGGTCAGCATTTCAAGACCAGCCTGCCAACATAGTTAAACCCTCTCTCTACTAAAAACACAAAATTAGCCAGGCATGGTGGTGCATGCCTGTAACCCCAACTTCTCAGGGGACTGAGGCATGGGAATCACTTGAACCTGTGTGCAGAGTTTGCAGTGAGCCGAGGCTGTGCCACTGCACTCCAGCCTAGGTAACAAGAGTGAAACTCCATCTCAAAAAAAAGTTAACATTTAAAAATCAATAAAAAATTTAATACAAGATGAATATACAAAAAGTAGTAACTTCACACTCCTCTAGCAATAATCACCTAAAAATTTTTTTAGAAAGAGTCATGGGCCAGGTGCGGTGGCTCATGCCTGTAATCCCAGCACTTTGGGAGGCCGAGGCGGGTGGATCACGAGGTCAAGAGATCGAGACCATCCTGGCCAACGTGGTGAAACCCCATCTCTAATAAAAATAGAAAAAGTTAGCTGGGCACGGTGGTGCGCGCCTGTAATCCCAGCTACTCAGGAGGCTGAGGCAGGAGAATCTCTCGAACCTGGGAGGTGGAGCTTGCAGTGACCCGAGATCGCCCACTGCACTCCAGCCTGGTGACAGATTTCATCTCAAAAAAAAAAAAAAGTCAAAATATTCCATTTGCCAGGGTGAAGGTCAGGATGCTCTGAGGAGCAGCTCAGTCCGCCGGGAGCTCAGTGGAAGCATCATTTCTCTCCCACATGGTGGCTGCCAACAGCTCTGTCACCTGCCACACGCGAGTCTCCACATCACGCCTCTCCTCCAGTCTTCCAGGCGGTTCTTCCTGGCCGTGGGGTTCCACTGGGTGCAGAAATGCCCATGTCCAGCCGACAGGAGGGGCTAGGGCCGGGGTCGGAGCAGGAGAGGAGAAGCCGTGTTTTCCAAGGCCACTGGTGAGGCATGGCCCATGTTGCTACATGTGTTCCGTGATTAGCCCTTGGTCAGGGCCTGGCCTGGCTGGAATCTGGTCTCACCGTGGCAGGGACAGGGCAACGTCATCGAAGGAGAAGGGGCGATGACAGGAACAGCGCCTCCAGGTGACAGAAGCTGCCGACAATTTGGGGAGAGAGGTGGGGGTGGGGGTGAGAGGAAGCAGGGCCCGAGGGCTCCAGCTGGGCGAGCCGGGAGCAGAGCAGCGGAGAGGGCTCCATGAAATTGCCTCCGACACTGCAGGAGAAACAGCACAGCCCAGGAAAGAAAGAACAGGCAGCTTGGACCCAGGCTCCAATCCTGGCCGCCAGCTACCAGACAGGGATGGCCACGTCGCGTCTGCGTGCCTCGCTCTCCACATCTGCGGCTGGGGTGATGGTTGCGCCTGCCTGGCGGGGCTGCTGTGAGTTAAGGGGTGAGAAACGCCTCCCTGTCCACTGTCTCCAATGCGTTCTTCCTGGGTCACCCCTCACTCAACACCCCCAGAGGCTGGGTGGGCGCAACGGACACTTCAGAAGGTGTCCAGCCCGCAGAATGGAGTCCAGGACCTCGAGAAGCTTCAGGGATGAGCAGGGTGGGTCGGGGCCAGGGAGTCAATGATGGGGAGCGAGCGGAGGGAGGAGGGGGCGTCAGGACAAGGGGTGCGGGCAGGGCAAGGACGGCTGAGTGGCCCTGGTGTCAGAGCAGGGGAGGCTGGGCGGGAGCGGGGGTGACCTCTGCGTTTCTGCCTCCCGGACGCTATGGATCTGGCGGGGAACGCATAAACTATGAGCTCACCCCACAGGAACGTGGCTTCCTCTGGCTGCTCCCCACAACAGCTGTTCCCCATCAGCACCGGCTCCATCCCCCCAGCAGGAAGCTGGGCGGCCGCAGCAGGCCAGGTGTGGACGCCCCTCACAACCTCCTGTCTGCGCGGACATCACTGGACAGGGTGGTAAGGGAGAGACCAGCAGTGAGGAGAGGGTGGGGTACAGCCCCCCACACCTCTGGCCCCTCTGGTGCCTGCCTTTGCTGTGACCATGTGGAGGAAATCAGCTCCCAGAGACGGGGGCCAAGGCTGCAGGGTCCTCAGTGCCACCAACCAGGCGTGACCCCGACCACTGGCTGAGCCACACGTGGTGTCTCTGCCCTGGACCTGTGCCTCCCGTGCCCTCCTGGCTCTGCTGCAGCAGACCCGTATGCTGAGGCCTTCTGGATGGTTCCAGCCCCTCCCATGTGGGCTGTTCACACCATACCTGGTCTGGGCTGAGGCTTCCTGCCCCTTCCCCCTCCCACCCTGACGAGGTTGGCCTGGGGGGCCTTCGGTGCAGCCTGCCCATGCGGCCCTCCCCCACCACCCACAGCCAGGGGGACCCAGATTCCCTGCAGGCGAAATTCAGATGCCCCAGCCCCTCCAGCCTCTTTCCCCATGGGATGTGGTCTGTGACAAAGAGGGGGTGGACTGGCCTCTTGCCATGCTGGGGTCCTGTGCCCGCCCTGCCCTGAGTGTCCCTGCTCTGAGTTCCCAGCCCACCGGCTTCAGGCACCGCCAAGCCCAGAGCTCGCCTCTCTGAAGAGGGTGTGGGGCCTGTGGCCAGCAACGCAGACAGGTGTTTGTGACCAGGGCGTCTGTGTTTTCAGGAACAGACCCCAAACCACGCAGGGAGGGAGGAGGCCCTGAGAGAGAAGGCACCAGCACACGCACGTGACCACACAGAAGGCTGCCTTCACCCTGTCCACGTCCCGGGAGCACCTGCCGCACGGGGAATCCCGTGAGCTTCTGCTTTTCCGGTGCCACCTTCTCGAGGCGTGGCCTCCACAGCGGCTCCCCTGATCCCTGAAAAACAGCGTCACCGAGATGTAGCTCACATGCACACAAGTCACCCTTTAAACTGCACCATTCAGTGGTTCTTCGTATATTCAAGAAGCTGTGGGACCATCCCCACTAGTGTCATTCCGGGACACGTTCACCATCCGCAGATGTCCTGTGCCTGTGAGCAGCTGCCGTGGTTGGAGTGAGGCCACGACAGGAACCAGACAGCGGTTTATCAGCAGAGACTTCCTGCCTCTCGGTCCGGAGGCCAAGGTGCCGCCGGCTCACACGGCTGGAGGGTGGGCCTGCCCCACGAGCCCCTTCCAAAGTGGCTTTAGTCATGAGGGCTCTGCCTTGCGAGTGGGTGACATACCTCCCATCAGGCCCCAGCTCCTGGCCGGGCTGCAGGCGCTCTAGGTTTCGGCGTGAGCTGCAGAGGATGCCACACGTGGCACGGCACGCCGGCCCAGAACTCACCCTTCTCACAAAATCCTACGAGTCAGCGTTCTCTAGAGGGATAGATGCATCTGTGAAGGGGGTTTCTGAGGAGAACTGACTCACACGATCACAAGGTGAGGTCCCACGATAGGCCGTCTGCGAGCTGAGGCACCAGGAAGCCGTCCGAGGCCCAAAACCTCAACGGTGGGGACGCCGACAGCACAGCTGTGTCTGTGGCCGAAGCCCCGAGAGCCCCTGACAAACCACCGGTGTGAGTCCAAGAGCCCCACAGCTGAAGAACTTGGAGTCCGAGGTCAGAGAGCAGGAAGCATCCCGCACGGGAGAAAGACAGAGGCTGGAAGACTCAGCCAGTCCAGTCCTTCCACGTTCCTCTGCCTGCTCTATCCTGGCCAAGCTGGCAGCTGATGAGACGGTGCCCACTCAGATGGAGGGTGGGTCTGCCTCTCCCGGTCCACTGACTCAGATGGCAATCTCCTGTGGCAGCGCCCTCACAGACACACCCAGGATCAGTGCTTTGCATCCTTCACTCCAGTCAAGGTGACACTCAGTATTAAACATCAAAAAATACATTCATTCCATCCCAACTGCCCCAGAGTCTTAACTCATCCAAGCACCAACTCACAGCTCTGAAGCTCCGAGTCTCATCTGCTTCAGCGGGGGCGAGCCTCCAGGCACAAGCCGTCGGAAGGCAGGCTCCCTGCAGCTGTGAGCCCCTGAAATCAAGCAAGTTATGTGCTTCCCAAATGCAGTGGGACAGGTTCACGACAAACATTTCTATTCCAAAAGGGAGAAATAGGCAAGAAAAGAGAAGAGCAAGCCCGGGTCAGTCCAAACATGGCAGGGCAGACAGAGTGACACTCAGGCTTGGGGATGATCTTGGAATCCATGCCCACCTTGCAGCCATGCGGGGCAGGGCTGGGCCCCCACGGCTTCTCTGAGCTCAGCCCACGCAGCACTGGTGGGTCAGTCTCCTGCCTGCAGCTCTTCCGGGCTGCGGTTGCTCGTTGGTGGCCCTGACGACCTGGGGCCTTGGAGGCAGCCCCTGCCCCGGCTCCACTGGGCATTGCCCGGGTGGGGACTCCAAGGCAGCTCCGCCCCCACGATGAGTCTCTGCCTGGGCCCCAAGGTTGTCTGTCAGTAACACACTTTGAAATCTGGGTGGAGGCCACCATGGCCTGGAGGGTCAGTGTCCTGTGGATGCCACCAAGGCCCACCACATGCGCCCTCAGGAACAATGGGTGGGGCTGTGCCCACGCCTGCCTGACCATGGCTGGGGCAGCCAAGGAGGGCTGGGCCAGGATCTGGAGAGCGCTTTGGTCCTAGCCTCAGGGGCCCACCCTGCAATGCTTCTGCCCTCAGGGGCCTCATCTAAGGGCTGGAAGGAACCAGCTGGGCTGCTTTCCCTCCAGGTTCTGCATGTGAGGCTGGATCACCCTGAGCTGCCCTCGGCAAACCCTGGCCTGCCGGCGCCTGGATCTTGGACTTCCCAGCTTGAGAATTGCAGGAAATACATTTCTGTTGCTTATAAATCACCCAGTCTGAGGTGATTGGACTAACACGCTCCCCATTTTCCCCCAGCTGTGCCCTCTCCCCTAGCCCCTGGCAGCCGGGAGCCTACACGGTGTCACCATGCACCTGCCCATTCCAGACGTTTGACATAAGTGGTCTCGTGATCCGTGGCAGTCCGCGTCTGACCTCTTCCACTTAGCAAATGTTTTTGGGGTTCGTCTGCTTTGGAGCGTGAGCCAGAGCTACAGGTGAGTGGTATCATGGGGCCAGGCCATAGTGTGTCCATCTGCCCATCAGCCGACGGACACATAGCTGGGTCCACTTCGGGCCTATTGCAGATAATGCTACTAGGAACATTTGTGGATGAGCTTTTGTGTGGACACGTTTCTGATTCTCAGGGACGTGTCCCCAGGCGTGGGATTGCTGGGTCATGTGGAAATTCGACTTCACTCTTTGTAGAACGGAACGGCGGCGGCATCTCGCGCCGCTGCACGTGAGGTCCCCATGTCTCTGCCCTCGTGCTGCTGATGCGTCTGGCTCCACACATCCCCGTGGGTGTGAGGTGAGGCCTCGTGTGGTTTTGATTTGCATTTCCTGGTGGCTCACGGTGTTAGGCACCTCGTCCTGAGCTTGCTGGCTGGTGTATACATGATTTGAAAAAACATCTTCAGATCCTTCGCCCATTTTCAAACTCGGCTGTTTATCTCTTTATTGCTGACCTGTAAGAGTTCTTAAGCACGTTCTTAAACCTCACCCTGGAGCTGACACACATCCCTTCTGCTTAGTCATTGGCCAGAAATGCAGAGAAATGCTGCCGTGTGACCCCACGACCTCGGGGTCCCCAAAACATTAGACGGCACTGACTGTCTGCAGCACAGACCCGGGAGGAGGCTTCACACCGTTTATTTGGCCGCAGTCCCTCCCGGATTCGAGGCGTCCCCTTTAGCGTGTCTGTGACGCCTGCCTGCTCGCCATCGTCTTTTCCCGTGACTGATGCACACACCGGCCCCACACGGGCTGCCTCCCCGTGTGTGTTAAAACCTGGGGCCACAGTTCTCCTGTTGCTGTTTTGTTCCAGAATTTCTTACTTTTCCACATTAACTTCACAGTCAATCTACCTGGTTCCAGGGTTCTCTGGTGTTTGAATTGCCCCATCGTGGCCCCCGGCCAGCGCGGGGGACGCTGCCTCGTGCCACCCGGGACAGACCGGCCTTGTTGCGGGTCTGCAGGCCTCAGGCCTCAGGCCCTCTCTAGTGGGTACAGATCTGCCCACCGTTTGCTCCTAGAAGTATACACTTTCGTTGCTGTTGAAAACGGTGCCTTTTCTTTCTTCCTCGTCCCCCCTGACGGGGAGGGCTGGAATCTGAGAGCGCGGAGCCCTGACTGAGTGCTGTGCATGGCTGCCGTCGTAAGCTCACCTCCGTCTTCAAATCCGTTTCCGAGGTCTGTGTGGAGTCACAGCAGCGTGCTGGGTGCAGCCTCTCTCCAGCTGCGTGTGCCCAGCTCCTCCGGGGTGCTTGGCTGTGAGGCCTGTCCTGTCCCTGTGGTCGAGGCAGAAGACCCGCTGTCCCCTCCCCAGGCCCTGCCCATGCCCTCCCGTTACGCTGCCTGGACTGCGCATAGGGCAGGACCCTGGGGCACATGGAGAGGAACTGGCCATGGGTGGAGACAGCGCCTGGCTGAGGTCCTGGCGAAGAGACCATGTCCAGGGCTCCTGGACACAGGAGGTGGCGCTGGCTGAGCCCCGTTGCTCACGCTGGGCACAGGGGAGGCACTTTCGAGCTGGGGCCTCCTCGGAGGGCACAGGGGAGGCACTTTCGACCTGGGGCCTCCTCGGAGAAGCCGCATCCTGGGCAACACCTATCCCCTGGTGTCCACGCCCACGTCTTTACCAGAACTGCTGCTGGCACCCACGGAGCTGTGGGCTTTGTCCAGGGAGAGCCATGCCCAGCACCCAGGGGACCTGCAGGGGTGCTAGGATTCAGGGTTAAAACTGAGAATCCTGGCCCGTCCCCAGAGGCCCCATCAGAGCTGCCTGGCCCTCCCCTCTGCCAGCCCAAGCATCTGAGGCTTCTGCCAGCAGTGCCTGTGGCAGCCTCAGGGAGGGTGGGGGCTGGGGGCTGTCATTTGGTGTTGATCAGGGGAGATGCTGGTGTCTTCATGGCCCCAGGCCCTCCAGGCCCTCCCGGGCTTTTTCACTCAGATGCCCCACTCGTAAATACCCGCCCAGGCCCCACCAGGGGCCCCTCTCACCTCTCACCTCAGAAGCCTTGCAGGGCCTTGGCTTGGATGGGCAGAAAGGTCCAGGAGGGGCCCCTGAGGCCTCATCGCTTGGGCCTGGGGGTTGAGGCCACAGGAAGCCACTCTCCATCCCTGATGTCCACCTCCAGCTCTCCTGGCTGCCTCCTGGCCTCTGTCTCCCTCCAGGCTCCCCACCTTGACCAGGGAGTTGGGGGGTGGGGAAGCGGAGCTTTTGGGGAGAGGCCACACCCAGTGTTGGGTTTGCATGTCCAGAGTGGGCTTCTCCTGCCTGGACTCCTCCCCCGGCACTGGGCTGGGAGCTGTCAGGGTGACCCTGCCCTACCCAAGGTCAACCTGGGGCCATGAGCAGGAGGATGCCCGTCACTGCTCCTCCTGAGTCCCTGCATGCCCCCAACAGGAGCCGCGTCTCAGGGCACACCAGACTGGAGAGGGCCCTGACCAGGGGCTGTGGGTGCCACTCAGTCACTCGCCCAGCTACAGCTCCTGGCTCCCCTGGGCTGACTGTGGGCTTAGGCTGAGCTGACAGGGCTGGGAGGTGTCAGTCCTTGGCCTGTCCTTGCCACGGCCCTGCTAGAGCAGGGGGAGGCCGGCAGCCCAGATTTTGGGACCAGAGGGAGGGCCACTCTGTGACGGATGAGAAGAGGGAGTGACCTGGAGGCCCCGGGGCAGGGACCCACAGCAAATGCCTCCTCCAGGACAGAGGTATCCCCTGTGGGTGGGCCGGGGTGCCCAGCAAGAGCAGCAGCTCCTCAGGGCATGGGGGCCCAGCAGGCCGAGTGGGGCTCTTGGAATAGAAGGAACCTCTTCAGGTTCAGCTCTGCAGGTGGAGAGGGGAGGCAAGGCCTGAGGCTTCTGGTGGGGAGGTGGCTTGCCCTGGGAGGTCTCCCTCAGGGGGCAGAAGAGCCAGGAGCAAAGAGCAAACCGCAGCCCCAGGTGAACCCCAGGTGTGGGGTGGGTGTATAGCACGTGACTTTGACCACGAGTGGACAGGTGAGGAGCAGACAGGTGTGAGCAGGTGAGCGGACATGTGGGAGCACATGGAAGGTGGGGGTGATGGGAACAGCAGAAGAGGCAGTGGGGATCGTGGGGCAGGTGTGGGCAGTTGGAGGTGGGTGGAGGTGGATGGGGCCAGGTCGGGATGGATGGGGTTAGGTGTGAGCAGGTACAGGGTGGGTAGGGGCAGGTGGAAGGGGCTGGGGTTGGTGTGGGCAGGTGCGGGGGCAGTGGGGGGGAGGCACTGTCGGGTGAGTGTGGGGCTGGGCAGAGGCTGGCCTGGGACTCCAGGCTGCTGCTCGGAACCTCCTCTCTGGGTGAGCAGCTGGGCCCTGCGAGGCGTGACTACCCACTGCAGGGTGGGGGAGGCTGGAGCTTCAGACACCTGCAGGGGCTAGGAGTGCCGTGGGTGAGTCTGGCTCCTCGCCACCCTCTGTCCCACCAGTATCCACAGTCCTGGCTGGCCCCAGCGTCCTCCAGAGTGGCCCCCACCCCCCTGCTGGAGCCAGCTCGTGTCAAGGACCTGAAGAGTGCGTGGTGAGCCCTCCACGGTGGGGTCCTGCAGGCGCTGCTGCCACTGAGCAAAGGAGTCAGCGGCTGGTTTAAAAAAGGGCAGCAATAGGCCCCCTGGAGGAGGCGGCGCACCCCGCCCCGGGCTTCAGGTGCAGGGAGGGTCCGGCTGCCTATCCTTGATCTTGTTCAAGCGGCATAACCTGCCTCTCGGGGATGTGTGCAGACCCTGCGTGGGAAGCCCTTGGCTGCTGTTTGAGGGTCGGGCCAGGGGTGGTTGAGGCTGTCCAGGGGAGTGGTCAGGGGCTTGGGGGAGCAGAGATACACTCAGCAGTACTGGTGCTCAGAGGGGCCGGGGGACACCAACTCGGGCCACACCCTGGCTGGGCCACCCTGTCCTTGCCGGGGCTCGATGCCAAGGGGAGCGGGCCAGGCGGGTAGAGGCCCGGGGCCAGCCTGGGGAGCGGAGCTGCTCAGCTGGGCCGAGGTCCTCCTCCGGGCACTGGGCTCAGGGCCCAGTAGCCAGATGGTTTTTCTTGCTGCAGGGAGTGCCAGCAGCAGGGGGAGGCCTGGGAGGGCTTGTGCAGCTGGGCCTCTCTTGGGCTTCTCTGCTGTTGTTTTTTGCTGGAAAATCCATCCTGCACGTCCAGCTGGGCTCTGGCTGAGAGCAGCTAGGGGTGGGGGTGGTAGGTACTTCCCGGCCTCCTTGGGGTCAGTTCTGGGCCCACAGTGGGGAGAGGAGGCAGGAGGCGGTGGGGACCCAGCCTGGGGTGGGGATCCCAAAGATCCTGGCTCCCCATCCTGTGCCCTGCTTGGGCCACCCAAAAGAACTGTCCTCACCCTCCCAACTTCCTGTCCAGGTCCCCGGAGCTGCCCGCAGCCTCCCCTTGCTCCCGTGCCTGCGGAGGTCTAGGGAGGCCAGACCCCAGGTGTCTGTCAACAGCCAAAGGAGAGTTCTCCACCAAAGCGCAGGAGCCCGAGGAGCTGGGCGGCCGCTGCCTGACCCTCCCCGGCTCCACCCCTCCTGCCCCACAGCCCTACGCCAGGCCTGAGAATCACGGCTTCCTCCTGCTCCAGGGGTCCCACCAGGGCCCTTGCTCGCCTGGAGGGTGTGAAAGCACAAAGGCAATGTCCTCTGCTTCAGGGTCTGTGCCTCTGCTGTCCGCGTTCAGGGGCCGCCCATGCCTGGGGTCTTGTTTTACCCATGAGGGCCCGGGACCTGTGCCCTCGATCATATTCCAGTTCACACACACAAGCACACACCTGCCCACCAGATACCCATGCACCTACACGTACACACATGTACACCAAGCCAGCGGGCCCCACCGCCTCCCCACCACCCGTCACCCCAAAACCCTCGGTGTCAGAACCAGGAGGATGCTGTGGCTGTTCCCTTTTTAATACACCTGAGTTGCACAAGCCCAGATTCATAGACCTTTGTTGCTCCATATAAATTTGGGGATAAAATTGTTGAACTTGTTCAACGTAAGCAGCTGAAATTTGCCTGGGAAGGGGATGAAGTCTACAGCACTTGGAAAAACATATTTAAAGCACAGTATTTTGTGATGTTAACAGCCCGTCTCATCTGACGACCTCACCGTTCACCACGGAGGTTGGCGGCCCCGGTCACTCCCACGGTCTTTACGAGCCGGGTGCTGGCGGCTGGGACCAGGCTCTGGCCACGGTGCTCGCTGCGGAATCGGGCTAGCGGGCCAGCCCCTGCATCGCGAGGACAGAGCAGGACGCATCCCGTCACAGGCGCCCACTGTCTGCACCTTTGTGTTTGCGTTTCTGCCCCGGGTGGGCAGGACAGCTGGCAGGCACCACAGGTGCTCCTGTGAGGCCACCTGGCCAGTCCCAGGATTAGCTGCAGGCTTTGGCTGATTCTCCGGGATTTTCTGCACAGATGCTTGTCCGCAAACACCAGCGGCTTATCTCTTCCCTTCCAACAGGCAAACCTTATTTCATGTTCTTGTCTTAGGGTTTTGGCACAATCTCCAGTCTAATACCAGCCTCTAGGGAGATGAGCGGGCTGCCCATTTCACCGGCGAGGAAACCGAGGCTGAGGCCCCCCCACCCACCTTCTGCTACCAGCACCCACCCTTGGGGACTGGCTGGGTGGGGTGACTCCCCGGAGGTGGCACCAAGGCGAGGTTCGTTTTGAGGCTCCAAACGTTTTTCTGTTTTCTGTCCCTTACATCCCAGACTCAGAATCACACTTCAGCGTCCTGGCTCCCTGGCCGCCAGCCTCACACCGCGGACAGCCCTTGGCGGCCTTCCCTTCCTGCAGGGAAAACTGACCCTTTGACTTGGAAACACTGAGGCCAGCTGAGTGGGAGCCTCCGGGCCTGCGTCCAGTCCACATTGCCAGTGCCTGGCTGCCTCTGAGGGAGTGGCCTGTCTCCAGTTGGAGCTGGGAGGGCAGCCCCACCCTCGGCTGCCTGGGGCCTGACCGGGGCCGGTGACCCAGCCCAGGGCTTGCCTGTGCAGAGGCTCAAGCCCGCAGTCAGCGTGGAACTCCTGGTCTTCCCACCGCCGCCTCTGCAGCCCCCACCGATATGAAAACGTCAGCTCCAGCCAGCACCCCAGACCCTTGAAGTCACCTTGGCTGCCCCTCCTCACACCCAATGCCCCTGTTGGCGGAACCAGGGCCAACTCTTTAATCGTGTCCAGAACCCACCCTTCCTATCAGCCCAGGCGACCTCCCTCAGCGGTCCAGGGACTCCAGGATGAGGGACTCCAAGCAGGTCAGAGATGGGCTGGGTGTCCTCTGCCACTCACCTGCTGAGGGGAAGGAGGCAGAGGCCTCGGTCAGTGAGGCAAAGCCGTCTGTCAGCCTCGAGACCGGGAACCACTGCCCATACCCAAGAGACCTCTGCGGGCCCCGGGGTGCAGAGCCAGGTAGGAGGCGGCACCCCCACAAAAGGCAGTGGCCTTCCCACTGCTTCTGCTTTAGATGGGGCGGGGGGAGCAGGGGGAGGCTGAAACTTGGGGGCTGACGCTGCAGGGTCTGGACGCTTGGGCTGGCAGGAGAACCCACCTGCATGTGGGGAAAGGCTCAGGCCAGGGACCTCCCAAAGGGACCCAGGTTCCCCCAGCGCCCGCTGCAGCCCCTCCTTGCACTACCTGGACCCACCTGCAGGAGTCTGCCTGGAAGTGCTCCTCTGGGGTGTCTGGTATCAAAGTTAATCTCAAAAAATGAGCTGGGATTCTGCTGACATGCATGGACCACACTTCCAAAGGAAACTGAGGAACCAGCAGGCTGGGATTTCCAAGTGGACCAGTAAACAGGTTCGGCTATGGGCCAGGTGAGGAGTGACCCCTTTTAGCTTTTGTGCACATTTCTGTAGGCTGGCTGACCCGTGGTCTGGGCAGCTTCCTTGGCCCTCACGTCTGCCTTCCCTCCTTCTCCTGTGGCCCACGGTCTTCCCAGGTTGCAGGCCGGCCTGAGGGAGGTCTGCCAAGAAGGGAGGGGGTGGGCCATGGGGCAGGACCTCAGCCAGTCCTGGCGGCCTTCCCTTCCTGCAGGGAAAACTGACCCTTTGACTTGGAAACACTGAGGCCAGCTGAGTGGGAGCTTCCACTCAGCCAGTCAGACCATCATCAACACAAAGGCCTGGCCTGGCACAATGCTCCCCTCCAGCAGGGAGGCCACCTCCAAGCCAGGACCCTACAGCATCCCACAGATGAAGCGGGCAGAGGGACAGGCCCTGTACACACAGAGACCACTGCCCAACCTGCCACGTCATCGTCTCTGGGTCTCTCTCGGGCTGCCCACTTCAGAGAGGCTGAGCTGGGCCCTGGAGGTCACCATAGCCGGGACTGAGGCTAACCCGCGTCCTCGTGAGACAGTCACTAGAACAGATGCTAGGGACGCTGGCTCTTTCCGGGATTTTTATTTCTTTAAAATAATTCATACAAATGGTTACAGTCACAAACATGATTTTAACCAAAATATTGCTAGCCTACCACATCAGCAGGACGGCACCGGTGCAGGCGGGACGCTGCCACCCTCCGCGTCCCCAGGACAGACGTCGACGGGCAGCGGGCGTGCCGGGCACCGCCCAAGCTTCTCCTCCTGGAGCTGCTTCGTGATGCCGTCTTCATTTGGAACAAGGGGGGTTCATGCCAAAATTAGGAAAAACAGCCTTTGTTTTGTTTTTCTAAATTATTCTAAAAATAAGACAAGCAGGTAGAAAAAACAATGCACTGTGTGGCATAAAAAGAAAAACGGGAAGGGTTCATTGTCCTGAGAAGTTTGCCAACTGCCTCCTCCGGGGCACGTTCCAACACGTAAAAGGAAAAAATGACCTCAAATTGACTTCCGAATGCTCCCTCACGTTTTCCTTTTGTTGACAGCTAAGCAAACAGATCCTTTGTAATGTTCTAAAAACTGTACACAGACAAGAACGTTCATGGGAGAATAACTACTGACTTCTGCTTAACGAGGAACGCGAAGGACACAGGACAGAGAGCCCACGGGACGGACGACGACAACCGACACGGGCCCGGCGCTGCCCACCCGCCTCCTGCACTGCCCGCCAGTCTCTGCAGCGCCAGGGCCGCCACGCAGGCACCTCCTCTGCACACTCTGGTCCGAGGGGCTTCCGGCCCTCCGCCCAGGCGCCGAGGCTGCAGAGCTCCTCCCGGGCTACAACTGGTCACTCGCGTGGTCTCGATCCGCCTCGGGCTTGACAGTTTGGCCAGGAGAAGGGGCGTGGGGCGGGTGGGCCACAGGGGGTAGACCGTGGGACAGGGACATGGCGCTGGGCACGATGCCTTCCACAGCAGCTGGGATGCCAGTGGGGGCCACACCCACCACGCCGGGAGGGTACCTGCTGGGAGAGGGTCCAGCTGTGGGGCCCACCTGTAGGCAACCTGGCTGGGCCCCACCTGCCCTCACACTGGCAGTGGCACCAAGGGAGCGTCTCCTGGAGGACCAGCAGTCAGAGTGAGGGTCCTTGCCTCTGCACGGATGCTCCTGCCCACGGGAGCTACTTCTCAGGGCAGGGGAGGGGAGCCCTGGTGTCTCCAGGCAACTGGAACATGAGGTCCTCACCTCACCCAAAGCCCCCTGCTCCCATAGCCCCCGTGCCCACAGGCCTCTGCCCAGCAGTCCTGTGTCCACTGGGTCCTGAAGGCCACCCAGCCCAGGCTCCTTCCAAGGGGCCCTGGTTCTTGTGGGACTTTTGGGTGAGGTGGGCACCAATTCCACCCAGATTCTCCAGCTCAGCAGATGCCGCCCCTCCCGTCAGAGGCTGTGCTGGGATCCAGGGGAAGCCACCCACCCTCATGGAGGCTGTTAAGTGCCCAGTGGGCCTGCTCACCTGTAGGCAGCCCCATTGAGCTCGGGGTGCACGACCGCGGGGTCCATGCTGGCCCAGTGGGTGGCGGCCGTCAGATGGTCCTTGTTGACACAGTTCTTCAGGCTGTCTGGGATCCGGCCTGGGAGACGCAGGAGGGAGGAACAGCTGTGGCTCTGAGGGGACCCCAGGAGTGTGGCCCACTGGGTTGAGGACATGAACTGCAGTGCCCTTGGCAGTGTGCTCCCGCCCTCAGCCCTGGGGCTCCCCAGGCACAGCTGGGTACTGTTGGGGGCCAGCACCCTCACAGCATGGGCAACCCCCAGCCCAGAGCATGTGCCCAGCTTGCTGAGGGGCCTGTCTGCTCAGCCCCAGGAACTTCCCAGAGCAGCTCACAGACCCCAACCAGCAGGTCTTGTGTGTAAGACGTGGCTGCAGGGCTCAGCCTGACTTTGGCCTCAGAGGCCCCTTTGGGGGCCTGGTGAGAGCAGTGAGAACCACAGCCCTGAGCTGGCAGAACATGAGCATGGATGCTGGGCAGATGTGAGCCCATGAGCACCTGGGGCTGGCAAGAAGGGGGCCCCCCAGGCTACAGGTTGGTGCAGGGCCTGATGGAGCCACCCCCGCACCTATCTCTGATGGCTCTGAGATCTCCCACAAAGGCCTGACCCAGCCACCCCCGAGCCCACCTCTGATGGTTCTGCGGAGCTCCCCAGGCCGGACCGAGCCGCCCCCGAGCCCACCTCTGATGGTTCTGCGGAGCTCCTCAGGCCAGACCGAGCCACCCCTGCGCCCACCCCTGATGGTTCTGCGGAGCTCCTCAGGCCAGACCGAGCCACCCCCACGCCCACCTCTGATGGTTCTGCGGAGCTCCCCAGGTCTGACCCAGCCGCCCCCGAGCCCACCCCTGATGGTTCTGCGGAGCTCCCCAGGCAGGACCGAGCCACCCCCGCGCCCACCCCTGATGGCTCTGCAATCTCCCCCCAGGCCTGACTGAGCGGCCCCCACACCCACCTGTGATGGCTCTGCGGATCTCCCGTGCTGCCTCCTCTCGCATCTCAATGGATGCCTGCTCGCTGTACCATGCGGCGTGGGGGGTGCAGATGAGGTTGGGTGCGTCCTTCAGGGGGCCCTGGCTAAAGCTGGGAACAGCACCAGAATGGTCAGTGCGGCCCAAGTGTTGTGCCCGCGTTCGGGGGGGAGGTGGCTGGGCACTGGACCCCCGGTGGGGAGGGCCCTGCCTGGGAAGCAGACCCCACGGCCTCTGCTCTGCTGGGCAGGTGGGCTGAGCACAAGGGCACAGCCTGGGACAGTCAGCACTGGGGACTCCTGACAGCGGTGGGATTTAATCTCCAAGCCCTCAGGGGAGCAGCCTTGATGGGGGGACATACTGGCCTGGCCCCTCTCCACCGAAGGGTCTGTGGGTCCCACAAGCTGATCCTGCCCCTGCCGAGGTGTCTTCTCCTGTAACTAACATCCAGCCCCGGGCTGCCTGGGGTCCCAGGGCACCGTTTGCAGGTCTGGATGTGACCCCGTGGCTCCATGGCCAGGACCGTCGGGGACCACTCACAGACACTGGAGCCTCACACTCTCCTGGCTGGTTGGGAGCCCTGCCCCACAGAGAGGCTGCGGAGGACAACCAGTGCCTCCCAGCACTGAGGCAAGGGAGGCCTGGAGCCCATGGCTCCATCCTCATCGCACAGCAGATGGCAAACTCCCCCAGTACAGGCTGGCAAGAGGCTGGGCACAGACAAGTGCCTGGCCTGGCAGAGGCAACGTCCGGAGGTCAAGGCCGGCAGGAAGGTGGGGCAAGGGAAGAGCAGGGGCGGCACCAGCCGTGGGGGCACCTGAAGGGTTCCGACTCATGCACGTCGAGGGCTGCGCCGCGGATCCGGCCCTCCTTCAGGGCCTGGGCCAGTGCCTTCTCATCCACCAGGCCACCCCGGGCCGTGTTCACCAGGAAGGCCCCTTGTCTCATCTGGAAGACATTAGGACAAGGCTAGGCTCAGTCAGGGATCCGCGCAGGGTGGGCGACCAGGGAAGCAAGGGTGGCAGTGCGCCCAGTCAGGTGGGGGAGCTCCCTAGCCCCTTCCCAGCCCAGGCCCGCCCTGGGCATTTGGCACCACGGCCCTGGCAGGCTGGCTGGGGCTCAGGCCAGAGACTTGCACGGCCCCACACCTCCTAGAGAGCTCGACCCTCCTGTCCAGGCTGAGCTGAGGACCAGGTGGGGCTCCAGGCTTGGCCCCCGTGGTACCCTCTTTGTGGGTCCCCTCCAGCCCAGCCTCCCAATGCCCAGAGCTTCTTGCTCTGAGGCGTGGTTTTCAACTCCAGCCCCAGCCGGGGCCTGCAGCAGAGCCTGCTGTCTTCGGAACAGGCTTGTGTTTCATGTGCTTTCGCAAAAGGCCCTTGGAGAGGCTCCCTCTTGACTTCGCAGCCAGGGCTTTCCTGCATCCCCCCATTTCAACAAAGCCAGCCCACCCAGCCACAGTGTTTGGCTGGCAGCCGTGCAGGTCACAGTGGCTCCTCTTTGTGAGTTGCTGCCCATTGCAGCCTCACACCCAAGGTCCTCAGAGACAGCAGGGCTCTGACCAGCGTCCGTGTGCCACACCCTGGGCACTAGAAGGCTCTGTGAACAAAGAAAGGGGAAGCGGGCACCTGGCCTCATCCTCCTTGCAGCTACAGGGGTCTGGGCAGGCGGCTGACACGTGGCCCCTGACATGGGTACACACACGCACAAACCAGCTCATACAAAGTGTAGACATGTGCACACCCACACACATGTGCCCATGTACATACATGCCAATGCGCACACACAACCCTTAAGAGGCCTGGAGCCAGTGGGAGCCAGCCGCCCCCAACTCCACCCACTCCAGGGGAGTACAGTGCTGAGGCTGCGCCCCAAGCTGTGCTGAGGCAGAGCCCGCCTGAGCACAGCCCTTTCCAGCTGCAGATCTGCAACCTGAACCTGGTGGCACAGCACGGAAGCCACAACGGCTGACCCAAGGCCCCCAGGTAGCTGCGTCTGTCTCGCTGTGCGAGCGACAAGGACTTCACGGGAATCTGGTACTCAGAGGTCTGTGGTTTTGTCTCGTATGGAAAGCATTTTAGGTATCCTGAGCAGAACTCGGAACATGGAGAAAACTGTCTGTGCAGACGGGGCTGACTGGAGCAGGGCTGGCGGACACCGTGGTGAGGCTTGAGGAGGGCAGGGTCTCGCCCAGGTGCAGGTGGCAGCTGGGAGGGACCCACCTGACAGCCCCACCTGTCGTCCCTCATGCTGGCCCTGCCGGAGGAGTCCTGCCCCCCGGCCCGCGCACCTGCTTGACGGTGAAGTCGTTGATGAGGTGGTGGTTGTGCTCGTTGAGGCCGCAGTGCAGTGTGACGCAGTCACTGTGGAACAGCAGGTCCTGCAGGGTGCTCACGCGCTGCAGCCCCAGTGCCCGCTCCACGCCGTCTGACAGGTAGGGGTCGTAGAAGAGCACGTTGAAGCCGAAGGCCTTGGCTCGCAGCGCCACCGCCTGCCCTACACGACCTGGTGGCGTCAAAATGCAGCATGAGACCCTTGCTCATCCACAGCCAGGGTCAGAGTGGCCTCTGTGCCTCAGTTTGACCATCTGTCTGCCAAGGATGACACCTTGGGCGCCCGCTCCACACAAGACAGCTGCTTCAGTGTGCCCGCTGGCAAGGCGGAGGCTGTGCACAGGGTTGGAAAGCGGTGAGCTGGCCCCTGGGCCCACACCACCTGTCAGTCATGCCACGCCCACTGCAGCCTGTCCACGGGACGCAACATGAACCACTCCATGTCAAACGGACAGGTCAGCAGGTCTCCACCCAGCCCACACATGCCATGTGTGCCCAGGCCCCTCCAACGGTCTGCTTTCGGGTCCACCCATCCGTGTCTCTGGCACCTCAATTTCAGCCACAGCTCGGGGGAGACAGCAAATGGGGCAGGAGGGAACCTTCCAGACGAGGCTGGCCCTGCTGGGGTTACGTCCTGTCCTGGTTGTGTGGAGCAGCAGAGAAAGCCACCCGGGCAGACATGCCTGCCCATCCCCCAGTCCTGCTGTGGGCCCTTCTCACCCACTGCCTGCCCCCACCCCAGCAGTCTAACGCTGGCACGGGTCCCAGCACAGAAGCCTCGGAGCGAGGGCCACCGAGTCTGGCTGGGGCTGGCTCTGCCCTAGGGAAGGGTCTGCAGTGTCGCACCCACTGTGAGCCAACAGTGTGGGCACAGACTTAGAAGCCCAGACGCGGCTATAAGGACACAGGACCCCAGCCCTCGAACGCAGTCTCCCCTGTATCGCGTAGGAGGGAACTACTGCAAAGGAAGGAAGCAGGGTGGGTGCTGGGGCAGGCGGGGGAGTGGACACAGTTTCAAAAGTGGCGGCCAGGGCAGGCATCCCTGAGAAGGCCAAGCTTGCTAGAGACACGAGGGGACAGGAAGGAAGCCGGAGAGCTGGAACAGCATGTGTGAGGGGCCCGTAGTGGCCTGAGGGCCACGTAGACCAGACTGCCAGGCAGACAGGGCAGCAGGACGCAGCCCAAATGCCCAGGGAAACAGGACTGGGGGAGGCTGGGGAGGCCAGTCAGAAGAGCTGAGGACCACCTCAACACACCACATCCTAGCAAGAGAGGCACCTGTTCTAGAAGGAACACGGTGGTTCCAGCAAGAACTCTTTAAACATGCTCAGAGGTGACGCAAGTGTGGAGGTGAGCAGCAGAAAGATGGAGGGTTCCAGAAGATATATGGCAACTCTTTAAAGAGCGACATGGAAACCCAGTCCAGGGAGGGCTCAGCAGGGCGGAGTAGAAGCAGGATTCTGAGGGCTGGAGCCACAGCTGGAGTCCCCGATCCAGGGAGGTGGGTGCAGGACCCGGAGGATGGGAACCATGGCCCGAGTCCGCAGGGAGCTCCTCAGGAGTAGGAACAGCCCCACCCATCAAACCCCTTACCAGGGATCCCACTGAGTGGGCAGGAAAAGAAGGGGAGAGGCACCTCCCCCAGCACAGAAGGCAGAAGACGAGGCTTCCCACTGCACTGTACAGAAAGCCCCGGGGAGTCGGGCTGCCAGTGGCGAGAACTAGTTCGAGCCCCAGCCCAGTGCCCCCCGCGCCTGACACGGGAGAGCAGCGGCTGTTCTGGACAAGACGATTCTTTGCTTTGGTCTCTGCTATTCTTTTTCACACAATGTCTGGCTTATGATAGGAACTACGACACAGATGAAGCGGCAGGAAGATGTGGCTTCTCATCAGAACGTGACGCTAGAAGCAGATGAACCCACAGCTGACCGAGGCTGGAATCAGCCAGCAAAGGCTCTTAAATAACGACTCTAAACGTGCTCAGAAATGACAGCAAGTGTGGAGGTAAACAGCAGAAAGATGACGGATAAAGAACCACACAGAAATTCCAGAACTAAACATCCTCTCTGAAACAGAACTCCCTGGATGAAATGAACAGCAAAAAGGATCGGGAGCTTGAAGGCAGGCCTCAAAGTCAGCAGACGCTACCCAAACAAAAGCAGAGAGAAAAGAATTTACATTTTTTTTTAAAAAACAGGCCATGGCGGCTTGTAATCCCAGCACTTTCGGAGGCCAAAGCGGGTGATCACATAAGATCAGGAGTTCAAGACCAGCCTGGCCAACATGGTGAAACCCATTCGTAATAGCATTACAAATGCCAAATGCTGAACAATAAACTGAAAGAACTCTGTGGAATCCTTCTACTGATGACAGAATGCTGTTAAGAAAAGTTAAAATAAATGGAGAGAAGATTCACTATCACTGGGAAGTCAGCATTCCCAAAACTTATGCTAAGTACTCAACAAAATGAACATTGAAGAGCTGACTGCAGAACGGAAATGGAAAGGCACAGTGGGGCCTAAAACAGCCAAGACCCTGGAGAAGAGCACAGCGAAGGAACACGGCCTGCCAGACCTCAAGGCTCACTGCCATGCGGACGGCGTGGCACGGGACAGGGAACACCACCTGCCAGATCTCCAGGCTCAATGCCGTGTGGACAGTGTGGTGCGGGAGACAGGGAAGAGAAACAGGTCAACGGAACATAAGTGTTCAGGCAGACCCACTCACATGTGACCAGCTGCCTTTCCACAGACAAGCCAATGGGAAGGAGGGCCCAGATGTGCTGCAGTGACCTGCCATCCTGGGAAAGGGAGGACCACAACCCCAGCCTCACGTCACGCGTGAGTGGCAACCCAGAAGACCCTGGACCCAGAGGTAAGAGGTTCCAGAAGAAAACAGAGCCCCTGCATGACCTTGGGGTAAGCGAGATTCCTCAGAACACAAAAGACATTCACCTAAAAATCAACAGGTGATGCTCTGGGATTCATCAGAATTGAAAACGTGTTCTCATCGCAGAGATGCCAAGAAAGTGGAAAGTCAAGCCATGGCCTGATACTGGGAAACATTTAAAAACAAACATTTTGAAATTAAGAAAATATCCACAGTGCATATCGATCTGACAAGACTGACACAGATCACATGACCTTCGTAAACAACACGGAAAAGACCACAGCGGAAACACGAGGAAAGCCGTGAAGGGCTCTGCGCTTCACAGCACAGGTACTGCCAGTGGCCAGCAAGGGCAGGAAAAGGTGCTCGGCCTCCGTGGTTACCAGGAAGCTGCAGGTTAAGATGAAAATACCACGAAATGCCTGCTGGAGTGGCTGGAATTACACAGACCACAACACGGAGTGCTGGCGAGGACGTGGCTGCCGAAGCGAGAAGCCACGTCCTGCTCTGGGACGCAAACATTCCACTCCGAGGAACAAACCCAAGAGAAATGTGCTCACAGAAGTTTTGTTTGTGATATTCTAGCCACAAACCTAGAAAATCCATCACCGAGGGTCTGGACAAGTGAATTATGCTGGGTCCGTGTGATGGGACCGTTGTCAGGAAGAAACTGCTGGGTCAGGCAAAAGCACAGACGAGACCCAGTCACCACCCCGACCAATAGGAGGCGGGCACCTCAGCAGAGCTGGGGAAGGGCCGTGCTCTAGGAAGCGGGACCCGGGTCATCACCGGGCAGCTGCGGCGGAAGGGGGCCCCAGGGGACTGCGTAGTGTAGGAGCCCATTCTGCAGATGGCCTTGCGGGGGTTCTTGGGTGTAAATGTGTACCACGTTTTCCTGTGTGTACATAAGATAGTGCATTTTTCAGAAGGGAGAGAGGGAAAGAACCAGAAGGAGATGTAAGTCACAGGCACCAGAGCCTCGCAGAGCAGAGGAAGCGGCCACCCCCGTTGCCTACGCCGAGTGGCGCCAACACTGAGCCACACGCCACCCGGGGCTTCAGCCTTCCTGTAATCACGACAACGATGGATTCCACACTGAGAACCACCTAGACCCAGGCGTGCACAGCGGAGGGCAGATGGGGGCCTGCAGACCCTGGGAGGGCCTGAGCAGCTGGTGACCAGCACTGGCCCCTCCTGGAGCATGAGGCGCTCCTGAGGAGGGCAGGGATGGGGCTCAGGGACAAAGGCGAGGGGCTGGGTGCGGGCTGCAGGTGCTCTGTGGTCAAAGGTGCCAGGTAGGTGGCCAGAGTGGGGCGGGGTCCCTGTCCACAAGGTGGAGGCTGCAGCATCAGGGGGCTTGTGTCCCTAGAGGACGGAACCACTCTCCTCAGCTCCTGAGGCCAAGGGAGCTCTGACCTGGCCTGGGTCACCACGAGAGCACCACAGGCAGAGGGGGCCGCGCCAAGAGAGAGGGAAGCAGCTGCACCCCAGGACTGACTCCAGCGGCTCTAAGGGTGCCTACCTGAGGGCCCACAGGATGACCTGGGCCAGTGCAGGGGAGAATGCCCTTGGCAAACCCCACACCCTGCACTCCCCAGGATGCCAGGACCCACCCCGCTGTCCCTACCAATACTCCTTCAGTCAGGCCTGGGTGGGGGCCTCAGCAGGCAGGGTCCTCAAGGAAAGGGGTAGCCACAGCCCTGCCCTCTGTGGCACCCCGACCAGGCGCTCCAACCCCCACTCAGCATTCGGCCATGGGAAGGGCAGGTTGGGCCGAGCTCCACGCTCAGCCTAGGCAGGTGCCACCCTCAGGCTTCAGAGTGGCCATGGGAAGGGCCTGGGGCCTTCGGGGCTGGGACCACGGACCCTGACCCCAGGAGAGAAAGGACACCGAACTCCAAAGGCAACACACCCACCTGCTCGTACCAGGGACTACAGACACCCCCGCCACACACAGACACAGCCCTCGCCCTCCCAGACCCCCTAGTCCCTCGTTTACCCCAGGTGAGGTGTCAGACCTGTGGCTGCGGGGCCGACGGTGCCCTGACCCAGGTGAGGTGTCAGACCCGTGGCTGCGGGGCCGACCGTGCCCTGCAGGCAAGGGACACACGGGGCCCCCATCCCATGGGTTTGCTCTGGAGACAGCCCAGGCACTGACCCTGCACAGGGCTGGCAGGCAGCTCTAGGAGCCCTGACCTCCTGGCCCCTCCCAGCCTATGCCCACACCTGGGCTTCCTGTGCACCCTCCTGCCTCCCCTCCACACACGCGTGCCCTGGCCTTGACATGGGCAGAGCCGCCCAGGCCTCAGACGAGCAGAGGTGTAAGAGACGGGCACCTCAGGGCTCCAGGCTCCAGCCAGCCCTGGGGTCCTGGTTGGGGCACCAGCAAGGTCGTGAGAGCTGTGCTCACGAAGAGACAAACGTGTTCCATGCACATCTGTGAGCCAACCTCTCCCACTAGTTGAGGTATGTTATCCTCACCAAGACCACCCAGTATGTCCCTGTTCCCCACACACTGGCGGGACAGGGACAGCAGTCAGCAGGGGTGGGCTGTCTGGATGTTTGGGAAGCAGGGGTCCAGCTGGTCAAGGGGAATCCCTGGTCCTCACATCCCCATGGGGCCTCCTGGGGAGACAGTTACCTGGGCCACAGTGTCCAGGGGTCTTCAGAAAAAGGACCCCCCCCACCCACCCTCTGCATGAACCCTCTAAGGGAGCATCTTCCTAGCCCACAACTGGGCGCAGCCCAGATTCTCCTGACTCCTTTATGGGGCTCCCCACATCTGCCCTCTCCCAGCTCCACTTTCCTTCAAGATATAACTCTACTCCCAGAATCTCACATACACACACAGACACACACAGACACACACAAACACACACACATGCACACATCTGCTGGTCTCAGCTTAACCTGGGCCTGGCTGTGTGGGGCCTGCCGCACACCGGGCCCAGGACAGGCGGCTGCAGAGCGAGCAGGCAAATCAAGAGTGAGGGAACACGGGGTCAAACACTCCATGGGACCAGGGCCGGGACCAGGGCCAGCACCAGGGGAAGCTACTGGTGACGGCAGAGGAGGCCCTGCCCCCAAGCAGAGCCCACAGCCAGCTCCAGGGGCCTTGAAGGGTGAGCACATGCCAGACCTCGTTGATGTGTGTGCCCACATGTATGTCCGCATCTAGCTACGTATGTGCCCACAACTGACAATGTGTCCCTGTGAGGTCCTGGGTGATGCCCCATGTGCCGTGTGATAGCCGTGTGTGCTGTGACATCTGTATGTCCCCGTGAGGTCATGTGCATGCTGTGACGTCCATGTGTGATGCCCCTGTGTGCTGTGTGATAGCAGTGTGTGCTGTGACATCCATGTGTTATGCCCGTGTGCTGATAGCCGTGTGTGCTGTGACGTCCACGTGTGATGTCCCTGTGTGCCGTGTGATAGCCGTGTGTGCTGTGGCATCTGTATGTCCTCATGAGGTGTGCTGTCACATCCATGTGTGATGCCCCTGTGTGCTGTGTGATAGCAGTGTGTGCTGTAATGTCCATGTGTGAAGCCCATGTGCTGATAGCCGTGTGTGCTGTGATGTCCATGTGTGATGCCCCTGTGTGCTGACAGCCATGTGTGCTGTGACATCCACGGTGATGCCCATATGCCGTGATAGCTGTGTGTGCTGTAATGTCCATGTGTGAAGCCTATGTGCTGATAGCCGTGTGTGCTGTGACATCCATGTGTGATGCCCCTGTGTGCCGTGTGATAGCCGTGTGTGCTGTGGCATCTGTATGTCCTCATGAGGTGTGCTGTCACATCCATGTGTGATGCCCCTGTGTGCTGTGTGATAGCAGTGTGTGCTGTAATGTCCATGTGTGAAGCCCATGTGCTGATAGCCGTGTGTGCTGTGACGTCCATGTGTGATGCCCCTGTGTGCTGACAGCCATGTGTGCTGTGACATCCACGGTGATGCCCATGTGCCATGTGATAGCTGTGTGTACTGTGACGTCCACGTGTGATGCTCGTGTGCCATGTGATAGCCGTGTGCTGTGACATCCACATGTGATGCCTGTGTGTACCCGTGAGGTCATGTGTACTGTGATGTCTGTGAGGCCTACACGTGTGCTGTGGTGTTGTGTGTGACGTCTGCGCAGGCCCGTGTGAGGCCGTGTGCTGTGACATCTGTGTGTGATGTCTGGTGTGTGCCCATGAGGTCGATGTGTGTACTGTGGTAACTGTGAGGTCCACACGTGTGCTATGGGATTGTGTGTGATGTCTGTGCAAGCCCGTGAGGTCCACGTGTGTGCTGTGACGTCTGTGTGTGATGTCTATGTGTGCCCACGTGAGGCTGTGTGTGCAGTGACGTCCGCGTTGACACGTGTGCAAGCCCATGTGATGCCCAGGTGCGTGCTGTGACGTCTGTGTGTGATGTCTATGTGTGCCCATGTGAGGCTGTGTGTGCAGTGACGTCCGCGTTGACACGTGTGCAAGCCCATGTGATGCCCATGTGTGTGCTGTGACGTCTGTGTGTGCAGGGCACAGAGCCTGGGATTCCCGAGACCCGTAGCCTGGGCTGTGCACACTCAGTCCTGTCCTGGGTTGGGACCCACACCTGCAGCTCCGCCCAGCCCTGGGCCTCTCGTCCTAGGCATGGCTGAAGAGTGGCAGTGCCAGACGCTGGGAGGGGGCACAGGCACAGAACTGTGGCCAACGCACCGAGTCCGATGATGCCCAAGGTCTCCCCACGGATCCTGGCGGCGCCGGACGCCACCTCTCGGATCTGTTCAACGCTCTGGACTCGCGTGCCCTCCCGCAACGCCTGGTGTAGCCAGGTGGCCCGCCGATACAGGTTCAGAATGTGGCACAGCGTCGAGTCAGCGGTCTCCTCCACGGATGCTGCAGGCACGTTGCAGACGGCGATGCCTGTGGGGACAAGGACACAGCGGTCACCCCCGGACCGGGCCCAGCCCCCAGGAGGACACCAGGGTCACCGGGGCCGGGGCAGGTGTGAAGCTTCCCGAGGAAGAAGCCGAAGGACACGTCCCCAAGGCCACTCTGGAGGCTATGGAACAAGCGTGTCTCACAGGCTTGGGGGTGGCAGAGTAACCAGCCAGGACCCTGTGGCCCAAGCCCTGCCTCCACTTAAGGATCACGAGGCCCCTGCTCGTGTGTGCTGGGGCTGGGGCGGAGACGCTGCCCTGACCCCTCCCAACTCAGCACTGGAAGCCCAGGACCACCACTGCCCCAAATCCTCCCTGGGAAGCTGCGGCCAGGTCAGAATCTGGTTGCGGGCCCAGCAGCACACATGCATGGACATCTGCACGTGTCCTTGGGGCTCCTCCAGGCCAAGTGGGGCCCCTGCAGGCCCTTCCAGCTTCCCTGCCCCACACCCCGCAGTCAGTAACACCGAAGCTGGAGCCATTCCTGGAAAGCGAATCCATCCCATTTCTCCTGAATAGCTGGGCCGGGCACACCCATGTGTGCCTGCTGTGCGACGTCCTCCACGTGACCCCTACTCCACTCTCCTGGCCTCATACCCAGAGGCAGGACCTGCCCCGGCCAGCACCCCGCCCCGCACTGCTCTGCACTTCCTACCCCATCCGGGTGGTCACACTCCTGCATCCAACTGGCCCTGTACCTAACTGGCCGTCCGTCTCTCTGGCAAGGAGGAGGAGCAGGGGGCCAGGACAGAGCTGCACTCATGCACAGAGGCTGGACAGGACCACGTGGTTCCACAAGTGGTCCCCAGGGCCAGGCGGGGCCTGACCTGGGGAGGCGCGAGCAGGGGCTGTATGAGGCCAGGGGTGGGATCCCGCACAGCCCCCAGACACAACTCGCTTGGATGTAAAAACGTTAAGTAATGGAAGGAGAACCAAGCCAGGCACGAGACTGAAATAAAGGCCTCCTGAGGGTGGCCAGATCCCAGGGATGCCCCAGACTGTCCCTGGCTGAAAAGCAGAGCCCTGGCCTGGGAAACCCCAAGGACAACTGAGATGGTAAACAGCAGGGGCTGCTCAGAAAGCACCCAGGCCTGCACCCGACAGACACCATGGCCAGCCCTTCCTGAGACGCTGCCCACAGAGACCAAGGCGGGACAGGGCTGTACTCGGCTGTGGCCCATGTGTGTCGGCAAAGCAGCTCAAGCCAACACAGGAGGAAACCCCGAACAGGAAGCATGGCTTCCAACGCCACCCGCGTCTCCTGCAGGAACACAAGCGGTTCCGACTTCACAACGCCATAATCTGCATCCTAGGAACAGGGAAGCAAGACCAGTCGTAATCTGGCCAACCGTGGATACCGGCAGGGTATGACCTCGTCTGTTACCAGCATCGAGGAGGAGAAAACACAGACCGGGCACGGCAGAAAACGGAACGTGCACTCCATGCAGAACGGCCGAGCACGGCTCCCCGAGTTTGTTCTGATGTGTGCGTGCATGGTGCAGACGTGTGTGTGTGTTCCACGCGCATGTGCACATGTACTGGGCTGTGACACACACAGCCATTCCCACCGTGTCTTGGGACAGAGACCTATGAGCCTATTACAGCCACACACTGACACCTCTGCCCCTCACCCCCAGGGCCCTGGTACCCCAGCAAGGGGCACCAGACCGATGTGCACACAGACCCAGGTGGCAACAGGTGCACGCGTGTGAAGCTGCAGCTGGATTTCCTGCTGCCCATGAGAGCATGTGCCCGCAGGTGAGGCTCTGTGAGGAACGGAATGGCTGCAACCTCACGCCGGCCCTTGACGGGACCACACGCCACTGCCACCCGTTGACATGCAGTGGGGTCCTCGATGTGGCAGCAAAGCCTCCATGGAAGCAGCGAGCTGACAGAGCTCACACAAATGGGCGCGGGAGAGAACTCGAAGCCAGCCTACCTAAGTCCCCGGCCGACTTGATGTCGATGTTGTCAAAACCACTGCCGATGCGGACGATGATGCGGAGGGCTTTGAACTTCTCCAGGTCCTCCCTGGTGAGTGTGATGGTGTGGTACATCAGGGCCCCCACGGCCTCGTTCAGGACCTGCAGCGAGGACAGAGCACTCCAGCTGAGCCAGCGCCTGCTAACCCTTGGCCTCAGCCTTCGGGGCAGGAGTGAGCCAAGCTGGGAGATTAGCCCGTGGCCCTCAGGCTCTGTTCCCCAAGCACCAGCCCAGACACCGGGGGAGGCCACACGGACACACCACACGCTGCCCCTCACCCCCACCAGGGCATCCTGAGTCCCGGCAGTTCCCGCCACAACCCCCTCAGCCTTGCGCAGGGTGCACGCAGGTGCTGGTCAGAGCTGCCCACACCCCACTGTGGTGGCTGAGATGTTTCTCTTTGAGCATGCACCCCACCCTGAGGCTCTGCTCAGCCTCATGGAGGAAATGGGGTCACCGCCAGGCAAGGACACAAGAGGGGGGTGCAGCCACACCTGGCAAGGACGCTGAGCAGGTGCAGCTGCATGGGAAGAGGCGGGGCACCTGAGACCTGCAGGCCCAGAGGTGCGGATAGAAAGCAGTAAGTTCCCAGGACACACAAGTACGTGGGCGGAGACAGGCAGGGGCCACCCAGCCACAAGGACAGGACCACAGGAGCACGAACTGCCCTGTGTCACCTGAGAACCCGCCCAGAAATGCTGCCCACAGCGGGCACAGTGCACAGCACAGCCAGCGAGGCTTGGGGAGCTGTGTTCACAACAGCCACTCTCTTTTTCAGTTTCCAAGACAAACCCTAGACTGGAACGGCTACAGTGAATGTGGACCTGCACACAGCAGCCCGGCCATGGTGCCTCCACTCAGCCAGCACCGGGAGCCGCCGTGGTCACAACCAACCCTGCCCTGCCAAAGGCTTCCAGGTACCTCCGGCCCAGAGGGGACCCCAAGGAGGGTAGGGCAGTGTGGGGTGCAGAGGCACACGGGTTGAGGAAGTGCCAGGCAGAAGAATCAGGAGTGGCACTGGGCATGAGGCAGAGGAGGGTGTGAACCACCTACACACGCACCCATGCCCAGAAATACCCACCTGCACACGTCCATCCCACACACCCGTGCCCATGTATGACAACGCCCACATGGTGCAGACGCTGTGGAAACAGCCATGGTTGGTGGCTGAGGACACCAGGATGCACAGACTTCATCCATGTGGGCACCTCCAAGTCCTGGGAGACACCACTGCACCTCCCATGAGGACATGACTCACACCTACCACCTGTCCAGTGGGGCCACAGGGCCTCCTGACAGATCAACAGTGCAAGCTCAGCCCAGAGGTTGCCAGGGGCCTGGGCGGCATCCTTCCCTCCCTCCCTGCCATGCTGAGCCTGCAGCCCCCTGGCAGCAGTGCCTGGGTTGCTGGACTGCAAGGTGTCCTGTGGGAGCTGACCCTGCCTGGGGCTGGGCAAAACAGCTGGTGCTGGGCCAGCACACATGGGTGGGGTGAGGGCAGTCCCAGCAAGACCCCTTCTCCTATAGTGCCCGGACTTCCAGCCCAGCCAGAACAGGCTGGCACAGCCTCCCTTCTAGGCAACAGGGCAGGGGAGCCCTAGTCTGGCCTGAGTGTTCTGTGGGAGGAAGGGAAGCATCTGCACAGACCACGGAGGAATGGGCATGGCACTCATCAGTTCACGGGCAGGGCTGACGGCTGGCCCTGGGCTCCTGGGAGGGCTTTGAGGCTGCATGGGTGCAGACCCCTGGTGCACCACACTTGACCAGTAGTGTGGACCTGGCAAGGCCATGGAGGACAGCACAGGCAGAGGCCAGCAGTGGGCGGCTGGTGCATGGTTGCATGTGGAGGCGCCAGGAAGACCCTGTGCTGTGTGCACTGGAGATGGGCGGCCACACACCACAGAGGCCGCCTCAGGCAGCTTGGCAGAGCAGCCTCAGCTGAGGGGGGAGTCGCCTGCAAATGAAGCTTCGTCAGCACCCACTGTGGGTAGGAAGGGCTACACATGCGAGCAGCAGTGGCGTGTGGGAGTTGGGCCCTGGGGTCAGGAAGGCCTGGCACCAGTCATCAGCCCCGGGGGGGCCAGCCTGGGCAGCTGGACATGCAGGGGCCCCTCCCACAGTGCGTGTGCAGAGGCTGTGTGAACAGGCTGCAAAGACCCGCAGTGCAGTGCACAGGACAGGCTTGTGTGTACACAGGCACCGGCCTGCTTTCATCCTGAGCACTCGGCACGTCACCTCCCGCATAATCGGATCAGATTCATGTGACTATCCCTACTGCACAGCTTTCAGGTGGCTTCCCTCGTTGACGCTTCCATGATGAAAATTCGTTTCTCTCATTGAGGTAAGTTTTGAGAAGCGGAAACGTGCCAGCCGAGGACCCTCCTGCGGGCCCAGGGTGCCCCCTCCCAGCTGTGGCAGCTGGACAGCTGAGCGGGGAAAAGCAGGCAGCCTCCCTAAGTAGTAACTTGCCTGGGTACGTTTCTTGGTACGATTTTTTCAGGCCCTCACCCTTTTCCCTACGGAATGTGTTTTTAACGACATAGTGCTGGGTGAGTGCATTCGCACAACAGGAATCTGAACATGGCCTGCAGACCCCGTGCCCCAATCTCTACCACATACCAGGCTGGCCTGTGCGCAGCTGCAAGGCCAGAGCCGCCGGCATGGGCTTCACCCTGTGGTGGCCACGTCACCCAAAGGTCCTCAGGCCAGGGCGCCGCAGCTGCTGTCAGCCTCGGGGTCTACCTTCCTTTCCCTCTCACACTGCTCTACCCCTGGCTGTGGCATTGGTCTCCCATGGAGGAAGTCTGCAGGAGGTGGGTGCAGCCAGGCCTGCCCCTTCAGATCAGGACGCAGCGGCCTCCCAGAAGCCAGCCTCAGCCAGCACCCACAGATGTGTCCCCTCCACCACTAGGGACTCAGCCCCACTCCGCTCAATGCCTTCAACTCTGGTGCTCAGAGCAGGCCTGGGGAAAGCCAGGTGCCCAAGCTCACTGCTACTGGGCTGGAAACAGACCCCAGGATGCTCCTGGTGGCAGCCAATTCTCAGGGGGCCAGGAAGGGGCCTGCCACGCCCACCTCCTGCCATGTAGTTGCCACCTGCTTCTCCTGTGCTCAGGACTCAGGTACATCACACTTACCTCTCCAGACCTCATACACAGGTGTGGCTTATTCTGTGACACTGCTGCTCACATCAGGTCACCATCAGGTCAGAAGTTTCTCTATGACGTGCAGCCACATGCAGGCTTCAGATTTCCAGACTGTCAAAGCAGACTGGGTCAGCCCATTCTATTCCATATGAAGGGACAGGACCAGGCTCCCTCGGCATGGCTGGTGCAGGGCTCGGCGCAGGCCAGCCAGTGGTTACCGGCGGTGACTGCTGCACCCGTGAGAATCCAGGAGGGGCACCCCGATTCTCACCACCCTCATCCATTTTCTACTGGGATTCTTCGTTTCCTACTGATCGGGAGAAGTCTTTGAATACATACACTTTCCACTTATTTATTTTACAAACTGGGTGTCACTGGACTGCAGTGGTGTAATCATGGCTTGCTATAGCCTCGACCTCCTAGGCTCAAGCACCCTCTGGCCTGAGCTTCCGGACACACTGGGATTGTAGGCTCGGCCCCCACACCGCTCTGAGTACGTCAGACATTCACCCTCACGTTGGCACACAAATTGAAAATACCCAAACCCCTATCTGTCACTTACTTTTATTTTTAAGATTTATTTTGCTACGTCATTCTTTTCTTTCTGGAACACAGTCTTGCTCTGTTACACAGGCTGGAGTGCAGTGGCATGATCTCGGCTCACTGCAACCTCTGCTTCTTGGGTTCAAGTGATTCTCCTGCCTCAGCCTCCTCAGTAGCTGGGACTATAGGCACCCATCACCATGCCTGGCTAAGTTTTGTATTTTTAGTAGAGAAAAGGTTTCAGTGTGTTGCCCAGGCAGGTCTTGAACTCATGACCTCAGGTGGTCTACCTGCCTCGGCCTCCTGAAGTGCTGGGATCACAGGCATCAGCCGCTGCACCCAGCCTTGCAGTGTTATTTCTAACTGCCATGAATCAAAGTGACCTTTAGCTCTGTAGTATCACATTTTCTACTGAAAACCTATTTTCTGCGTTGTCATGACCTCAGGGAGTACACATTCTTTCAAACGTTCCTCTAATGCTCTGCATTCACACAAGTGGCGGCTTACAGAGACAGCAAGCTTCTGCAGGCTGGGAGCCGCCGCTGATCCTGAACGGCCACCCAGGGCCCAGAAGTCACTGGCTCCCCAGTCCTTGGCCCACACATCTAAAGAGCCACTGCCTGTGTCCTTGGGTCCCACTGGGTGGGGCTATGTCTGGTCCTCTGTCCTGTCCACTCTTGGTGGAACCAACACCACCCAGCTGGCTCTTCCAGACCTGAGAGTGGGTCCTGGACATGCCCTGTGGGGCCGCACTGGACCTGAGGCTCGCCCAGGCACTGGTCAGTCTGCCTGGAAACAGCCCCCCCACCTGGTGGCGTGGCCTCTGTCCTCTTGGTCCTAGAGAGACTGTGACCCGGTGTTAAGGTCAGAGCCCACGGCAGCCTGTCTCTGTGCCGGCTGCCTCTGAGAGACGGGCTCTAGGACGGTCCTGCACGCCCCCACCCTGACGAGGCCAGCTTTTGTGTTTTTCCTGGATTTCAATCGCTTCATTTCCTGCTCAGCCCCAGCATCTGTGTCCAGTGAGGGCTTCCCAGCGACCTGCCCACCCTCAAAGCCTGGAGATGCTCGTCTTGCAGGAGTACAGCTGTCCAGCTGCAGGTCCTCGGGGCCTGCGTCCTGTGCCCTCCCAGAGCCACCCTGCCACTCCAGGCCCCACAGCCTGCATGGGATGCAGCCTCCTGGCTCCCAGGGCCGCCTCCTTCTTGCTGAGCAGTTCCATCAGATGTGCAGTGTTGGGCTGAGTCCTGTGTCCTGGTGGGTGATACCCCCAACCCTGATATCAGTAAAACGCTGAACCTGAAGAGCAGGGTGCCTCCCAAGCCCCGACATTCTTCTTGTTCTTCCCATGACTGCACTGACGGCATCACGTTCTCTCCCTCCACAGCATTAACACAGCGGCGACATCCAACCAGCTGTGTGGGAAGCTTCCACCTCAGGAGGAGAAATTCCTGACCAACAGTGACACACGGAGCAGGCCTTCAGTTTCCTCCCACGCCACAGCCCGAGATAGGTGGCCCGCGGGCCCACTGCCCTCTCCACAGTCAAAAATAGGTGGCCCACAGGCCTGCTGCCCTCTCCATAGTCACAAGGGTCCCTGCCTCAAATCTCCTTGCTCCATGGTTCCCCACACGCGGCTCCCCTCACGACCCAAGGTGGCTACCCAGACTCCACCCATCACAGCTGGTTTCCAGCCAGCAGGGACAGGGAGGGGACAGCAGGGAGAGGCCCCGCTCCACTGTGTGCTGGAGCTCGTCCTTCGGCCACCCCTAGTGGCAAGAAAGCATTGGCAGCCAAGTCCTCCTGCAGGACCACAGGCTGTGACATGGGGACTCAGCACCCAGGCAGCCCTGCAGACTCACACGCAGCCCTGGGAGACCACGGCCTCTCTTCCCATCTCTGGACACACAGCCCCGGGGAGCTGAGGCCTCTCTTCCCATCTCTGGACATGCAGCCCCGGGGAGCTGAGGCCTCTTTTCTCATTTTTGGACACGCAGCCCCGGGGGCCGAGGACTCTCTTCTCATTTCTGGACACGCAGCCCTGGGGGCCGAGGCCTCTCTTCCCATCTCTGGACATGCAGCCCTGGGGAGCTGAGGCCTCTCTTCCCATCTCTGGACATGCAGCCCCGGGAGCCGAGGCCTCTTTTCTCATCTCTGGACACGCAGCCCTGGGGGCCGAGGCCTCTCTTCCCATCTCTGGACACGCAGCCCCGGGGGGCCGAGGCCTCTCTTCCCATCTCTGGACACGCAGCCCCGGGGAGCTGAGGCCTCTCTTCCCATCTCTGGACATGCAGCCCCGGGAGCCGAGGCCTCTCTTCCCATCTCTGGACACGCAGCCCTGGGGGCCGAGGCCTCTCTTCCCATCTCTGGACACGCAGCCCCGGGGAGCTGAGGCCTCTCTTCCCATCTCTGGACACGCAGCCCCGGGGGCCGAGGCCTCTCTTCCCATCTCTGGACACGCAGCCCCGGGGGCCGAGGCCTCTCTTCCCATCTCTGGACACGCAGCCCCGGGGGGCCGAGGCCTCTCTTCCCATCTCTGGCTCCTGCAATTTCCCTGTCTTTAAGCTTCCTGTTTTTCCTCGATTTCCACTTGTGTTTTAAATTTCAAGTTCTCCTGGTTCTCTGGGGCTCCTTTCAGTGGCACCTGCTCTGCTTCAGGCCCCTCCAGGATGCCAGGACGGTCCCCAACCCTCCCGTCTCTTCCAAGAACACTGCTGCATCCCCTGGGGAGGTTTTCTGTGTATTTACCGTGTCCTTTCTCTGCCCTGGGCTGTATGGTCTGGGTGCGGAGCAGGGAGTCTGTGTCCCGCCAGGGACCACGCCGGCCACACCCCGGCGAACCTGTCCAGGCAGCCTGGGATTACTGCAATTTCAGAAAACCTCTGTTTTGCCTTAGTTTTCCAATCTGTTGGCAGACCTTGCTTTAGTGTGACTTACGACTTTCCAAGTTTACCATGTGCCTCTTTTCCATTCCATGCGTGTGTATCTTTAATACACACCCAGCTTCCCAGTGAGAAAACTGTACTAACTGGGGCACTGCTAAAACCAAGTTGGTACCACATGACTCCGCAGGTGTACACCGTGGCCTTGCACGCGTGTGGACACGTCCGTGTGATGTGCTCACGTGCAGATTCCGGCACACTGGCCCACTGGTGGCTCCCCGACCCGCACCCTAGCAATGGTTTCCATCACGCTGATGCCTCCACCTGAAGACGAAGAGCTCAGACAGCCCTTGAAATCAGCTCTTCACTCGCCGTCACGCTGCCGAGATCACCCTGCCTGTTGCTGAGGACGCAAAGGGAGGTGGCCAGCATTTGCCTGGCCACTCACCTGCCAAAGGGCAGCCGGGGGGTGTCCTGGTTTGGGCTATGATGAGTTAAAGCTGCCAGGGAGCATGCTGTGCAGGTCTCCCTGCGGACGTGCATTCCAAGCCTCTGCGATTAAGGAGTGTGGCCGCTGGGCTGCATTACAGGCGCACGTCTAACTGCCTAAGAAACCAGGAAGCGTTTTGCAGACAACCGCCGGCCCCAGCAGACGCGCGCCCATCTTTAGCACCACGTTTCCTTTGGAAATGCTTCTGCTGTCATCACTTCCAGCCCCTCCCCTCTCTCGTTCCGAAGTGTCTGTGAGGGTGGCTCCTCATCTCACTGTCCTGGCTGCTAAACCCGCCCCTCTGTTCTCCCATTCGGCTTCGGCATGTCTCAGAGCCACATCTCACCTTCTCCTCTGAGGCACTACGCCCCATTTTAGGGGCAGCAGCTCGTCGTGGGTGTCTAGCCTGGCCTCCTCCTGAGGGCTGTGCTGGGGCCACCGTGCCGTGGTCAGCTCAGGGAGCTCTGGTGGACCCGCACTGCCTTTTCTGGCTTTTGGGCTTTATGCCTCATCTGCCATCTCCTGACTGCCCGGTTATCTCTACTGCATCTGACGGACCCCGGGCCAGACGATGATCTGTAGAAATGAACCGAGGCCCAGGCTGATGCTACGTTCCTCTGAAGGGGCTGTCCCATTTCTTCCTGCCAGGCACCTGGGGCCAGGCAGTGTGGGATCCCCTGAAATCCAGGCTCAGGTTTCCCCAGATGTTGGCAGGCTGGATGCCCACTGTGCAGCACGTCAGAGTCCAGGTCACCCTCACTCCAGGTGTCACCTTCCAGGCCATGGATATCCCAGCAGGCCCACACTCTGCAGGCCAGGGATGCCGCCAAAGCCAAATTCAACCCCTCAGCCACTTCAAGAACAGCCAACACCCCAGGCCAGAACTGGGGTCCGTCCGTTCCTACAGATTCTGGGCTTGTCTGGATTGCAGCCTGGGCAGTTGTGGCTGTCCTGTTCGCTTCTGAGGACACGGCTTCTTCGTCTGTCTTCAGGGAAAAGCTGCTCTGAATCACCAACCCCTGGCTACAAGTAGAAGCCAGACCAACCTGTTTCTCATCACAGAGGAGCCTGTGGATCTCCTAAGCAAACACAGCTCAGGAAAGCTGCCCAAAGACTGCCCACTGCTGGACCACAGCCGAGTCTTGGGCAATGCCAAGACCACCCATGCCCATGCAGACTGCTGTGCGCCTGGGGCCAGGGGAAGCAATTCACTCTGGCCCCGCAACAAAGGCAGCGTCCTGAGGACCTGCTCTCGGGAGAAAACTGAAAATGAATCCAGAAGCTACAGGCGAAACCCCGCATCCATTTCCTAATGGGGCAGGGTGAAAGGGAGAGGCTGCACCTGTCCCAGTGGCATCCAGACCTGCTGCGGCCCATGCTCCCATCCCTTCCCACTCCCCTCCGGCATGTGGCTCTGGCAGCCCCAGGACAGTACGTGGTGGTACCTTCTCGTGGATCTCCTGCGTGGACTGCGCGTCGCAGAAGGCCACGGTGGCCACGTCCTTCAAGATAGGCATCTCCACCGTGCAGTCCCGGCCATCCAGCAGTGCCACCAGGGGCCGCGGGTGCAGGGGCCCGTTCATGATTGGAGGTCGGACGCCTGCAAGACAGAAGCAAGTGCTCAGCCTTGCACCACCGCAGCCCCATGGCCACGACCTGCTCCACACTGCCCGCTGCACACGGGCCGATGAGGGCTTTCCACTCTAAATGTTGTGATATTTGTAAACAATGAATTTAAAATCCACAGGAAGGACAGATTTGTGTGTGCCTCAGCTCGCTGACACGAGTGGACAGACTACAGACACCCACCATCGCCCTCAGGCGCAGGGGCTCCCAGACCCCCGAGGCCCTCTGAGACTCCTCTAAGACCCCCCGAAACCCTCCCAGACCTGTCTGAGACTCGCCAAGATCCCCCCATACCCTCCGAGATCCCGAGAACCCAGGGCAGCTCCATGAGGCAGAGGGACAGGAGGGACCCGTGACACTGGAGGGCACAGATAGCAGCACAGGGCTTTACGAACATGGCTGCCCTTTTCCGCCTGGGCTACTGTGTGGCTGCTGGAATCCCCGATGCGGTCACCAATATTTCACACAGAATGCCCCACACTCTGCCTGGCATCGCTTCCATTTGTAAATTTGAAGGGACAAGAAACAGAGCTATGGAGGAAAAGGGTTAAAACCTACTAAAGTCCACTGTGCCCCTACCTTCCCAGAACGAGCTGATTAAAGACCACTAACACCCATTCCTTTCACATATGACACAACTAAGCTTCGTTCGGGACCACGTAGAGAAAGAGGGGCTCTGAAGTGTCACAGAAGCACAGCAGCTTCCAGGCGCCACCCGGCCACCCTGTGCCAGGCAGGGAGCACCAGGTGGGGCCACCGTCAGCCCCAGGGCAGCTGGGAAAAGGCAGAGCTGGAGCCAGGGTCTGGCCGGTCCACCCCCCAGACTGGCCCCAGGAGACCAAGCAGCCCGCAGGACCATTTGGCCAGCAGGAGAGGAGACACAGGACAGAACCAGGAAGCAGAGTGACCCAGTAAAGTCCTCAGTGGCTGCAGCCACAAGCACGCTCAGCCATCTCCCACCCCGTCCACCAGCAGGTAAGCAGAGGGCACCGAGCCGCCAGGGCCCAGAATGCACTGCAAACATGGCTCTTGGAGCCCACAGCAGAGAAAAGAAACACCTGGTGGACAGCCCAAGGGTGCAATGGGCCTGCAGCTGGTGCCTGCAGGGGACAGGGCACAGGTCTCCACTGCCACCCCAAAGCCGAGGGCTCCCGGTTTGGCTGGGCCCAGGATCCTCCTTCCAAGTCCTCACGCCCCAGTGACCTCAGAGGAGCTACTGGCCATTCTACCCACTGGCCTTCAAGACAGGACAGGTGCCAGGACCTGCCCAGACCGCAAACACGGGGTGTGCATGATCAAAGCCACATCCTGGCTCGCCTGTTCCCTCATTCCATCTGGACAGGAGCTGCCCATGCCCCCCCCACCCCCCAGTGACACCCCACACGTCCCCCTCCTGCAGCCCCCCAGTGACACTCCACAGGTCCCCCTCCTGCAGCCCCCCGGTGACACTCCACAGGTCCCCCTCCTGCAGCCCCCCAGTGACACTCCACACTTCCCCCTCCTGCAGCCCCCCAGTGACACTCCACACGTCCCCCTCCTGCAGCCCCCCAGTGACACTCCACAGGTCCCCCTCCTGCAGCCCCCCAGTGACACTCCACAGGTCCCCCTCCTGCAGCCCCCCAGTGACACTCCACAGGTCCCCCTCCTGCAGCCCCCAGTGACACTCCACAGGTCCCCCTCCTGCAGCCCCCCAGTGACACTCCACAGGTCCCCCTCCTGCAGCCCCCAGTGACACTCCACAGGTCCCCCTCCTGCAGCCCCCCAGTGACACTCCACAGGTCCCCCTCCTGCAGCCCCCAGTGACACTCCACAGGTCCCCCTCCTGCAGCCCCCCAGTGACACTCCACAGGTCCCCCTCCTGCAGCCCCCCCCAGTGACACTCCACACGTCCCCCCCTGCAGCCCCCAGTGACACTCCACAGGTCCCCCTCCTGCAGCCCCCCAGTGACACTCCACAGGTCCCCCTCCTGCAGCCCCCAGTGACACTCCACAGGTCCCCCTCCTGCAGCCCCCCAGTGACACTCCACAGGTCCCCCTCCTGCAGCCCCCAGTGACACTCCACAGGTCCCCCTCCTGCAGCCCCCCAGTGACACTCCACAGGTCCCCCTCCTGCAGCCCCCAGTGACACTCCACAGGTCCCCCTCCTGCAGCCCCCCAGTGACACTCCACAGGTCCCCCTCCTGCAGCCCCCAGTGACACTCCACAGGTCCCCCTCCTGCAGCCCCCCAGTGACACTCCACAGGTCCCCCTCCTGCAGCCCCCCAGTGACACTCCACAGGTCCCCCTCCTGCAGCCCCCCAGTGACACTCCACAGGTCCCCCTCCTGCAGCCCCCCAGTGACACTCCACAGGTCCCCCTCCTGCAGCCCCCAGTGACACTCCACAGGTCCCCCTCCTGCAGCCCCCCAGTGACACTCCACAGGTCCCCCTCCTGCAGCCCCCCAGTGACACTCCACAGGTCCCCCTCCTGCAGCCCCCCAGTGACACTCCACAGGTCCCCCTCCTGCAGCCCCCCAGTGACACTCCACACGTCCCCCTCCTGCAGCCCCCACGGTGAGACTCCAGAGGTCCCCCTCCTGCAGCCCCCCCGGTGAGACTCCACACGTCCCTCTCCTGCAGCCCCCCCCGGGTGACACTCCACACGTCCCCCTCCTGCAGCCCCCCCGGTGACACTCCACAGGTCCCCCTCCTGCAGCCCCCCCGGTGACACTCCACACGTCCCCCTCCTGCAGCCCCCACAGTGACACTCCACAGGTCCCCCTCCTGCAGCCCCCCAGTGACACTCCACAGGTCCCCCTCCTGCAGCCCCCCAGTGACACTCCACAGGTCCCCCTCCTGCAGCCCCCCAGTGACACTCCACACGTCCCCCTCCTGCAGCCCCCCCAGTGACACTCCACACGTCCCCCTCCTGCAGCCCCCCAGTGACACTCCACACGTCCCCCTCCTGCAGCCCCCACGGTGAGACTCCAGAGGTCCCCCTCCTGCAGCCCCCCCGGTGACACTCCACACGTCCCCCTCCTGCAGCCCCCACGGTGAGACTCCAGAGGTCCCCCTCCTGCAGCCCCCCAGTGACACTCCACACGTCCCCCTCCTGCAGCCCCCCAGTGACACTCCACAGGTCCCCCTCCTGCAGCCCCCCAGTGACACTCCACAGGTCCCCCTCCTGCAGCCCCCACGGTGACACTCCACAGGTCCCCCTCCTGCAGCCCCCCAGTGACACTCCACAGGTCCCCCTCCTGCAGCCCCCCAGTGACACTCCACAGGTCCCCCTCCTGCAGCCCCCCAGTGACACTCCACAGGTCCCCCTCCTGCAGCCCCCCAGTGACACTCCACACATCCCCCTCCTGCAGCCCTCCAGTGACACTCCACAGGTCCCCCTCCTGCAGCCCCCCCCCAGTGACACTCCACAGGTCCCCCTCCTGCAGCCCTCCAGTGACACTCCACACGTCCCCCTCCTGCAGCCCCCCCAGTGACACTCCACACGTCCCCCTCCTGCAGCCCCCACGGTGAGACTCCACACGTCCCCCTCCTGCAGCCCCCACGGTGAGACTCCACACGTCCCCCTCCTGCAGCCCCCACGGTGAGACTCCAGAGGTCCCCCTCCTGCAGCCCCCCAGTGACACTCCACAGGTCCCCCTCCTGCAGCCCCCCAGTGACACTCCACACGTCCCCTTCCTGCAGCCCCCCCAGTGACACTCCACACGTTCCCCCCCCTGCCGCCCCCCAGTGACACTCCACACGTCCCCCTCCTGCAGCTCCCCAGTGACACTCCACAGGTCCCCCTCCTGCAGCCCCCCAGTGACACTCCACAGGTCCCCCTCCTGCAGCCCCCCAGTGACACTCCACGGGTCCCCCTCCTGCAGCCCCCCAGTGACACTCCACACGTCCCCTTCCTGCAGCCCCCCAGTGACACTCCACAGGTCCCCCTCCTGCAGCCCCCCAGTGACACTCCACAGGTCCCCCTCCTGCAGCCCCCCAGTGACACTCCACAGGTCCCCCTCCTGCAGCCCCCCAGTGACACTCCACACGTCCCCCTCCTGCAGCCCCCCAGTGACACTCCACACGTCCCCCTCCTGCAGCCCCCCAGTGACACTCCACACGTCCCCCTCCTGCAGCCCCCCAGTGACACTCCACACGTCCCCTTCCTGCAGCCCTCCAGTGACACTCCACAGGTCCCCCTCCTGCAGCCCCCCAGTGACACTCCACACGTCCCCCTCCTGCAGCCCCCCAGTGACACTCCACAGGTCCCCCTCCTGCAGCCCTCCAGTGACACTCCACAGGTCCCCCTCCTGCAGCCCCCCAGTGACACTCCACACGTCCCCTTCCTGCAGCCCTCCAGTGATATTCCACAGGTCCCCCTCCTGCAGCCCCCACGGTGAGACTCCACACGTCCCCCTCCTGCAGACCCCCAGTGACACTCCACAGGTCCCCCTTCTGCAGCCCCCCAGTGACACTCCACACGTCCCCTTCCTGCAGCCCTCCAGTGACACTCCACAGGTCCCCCTCCTGCAGCCCCCACGGTGAGACTCCACACGTCCCCTTCCTGCAGACCCCAGTGACACAGCGCATGGTCTGGCTCCCTAAGCACAAGTGGCAGTGGTTACTGCTCATGTGTGAGGAGTTTACGTTGCTGTTTCTGAGTGAGTGGGTAGACATCTACTCTTACCACCCTTGGTCTTCACTTTTGATAAGGAAGGTGTGAACACGCAAACCCCACAGGCCCAGAGCTCACGGGCCATCTCAATGCAAAGTCTGAACCGCCCCTGCCAGTGAACGTGGGGACTTGGGCTGGTGTTGTGGTGAGAATTCGACAGTGGGAACCACAGCAGACGCAGCTGCGTCCCAACTGCCTGGGAGGACTCCTGGGTGCAGGGTGAGTGGAGCCGGGAGGAGTAGGTGAAGACGCCAGGCCCCACCAGTCAGCTACCCAGGGTGTCTCATCACATCACCCACCAGCTGCCCCCACCCACACCAGGGTCCCACCAGACAGCCTGCCCTTGCGGGCTTGTGGACATGCCCAGGAGTCATACGGCCTGTGCTGGAGCAGGCTTTGCAGCAGCCCTCAGCCCAGGGCTGTTTCCCAGCTGCACGCACTTCTGGGCCAGAGAACACAGACCAACTACTAGAAACAGCTCCACAGGGTGGCAGCCCTGCTCTGGGGCATGCCAGGTGGACACCTGGGACTTCCAGGGTTCCATGTGGGGCTCCGTCCTCGTGCTGGCGGACCCCGCAACCCCTCTGTGCCCCTCAGACACTTTCCAACAGAAACAGCAGATGCCATGGACAGGCCTGATCACAGCTGTGCTCTGCCACCAGGCATGCAGGAAACCCTCCCTCAGGGGATGGCTATCCTCGCCCATAACACACTGGGGGCCGGGTGGCAGCAAAGAAGCCCAATGCCCGCACAGCCCGGGTCCCTCGACTTCATCCAAGGTGGCGGAGAGACCAGCCAGCTCCGTTCTGCCGCAGACGCCAGGAACCCCTACCAACCTGACATCTCTTAATATGGGCTCGGCTTCCACGACCATGAATTCGACTTTTCAAAGCTTTTTATCTTCAGGGTCCCCAGGCAGAACCGCGTCCTGTCTCGGAGCCTCATCCCACGTCCTTAATTGTCTCGAGCCAAAGCGCTCAGGCTTCTGATCCACGGCAATCACTGAAGCCTGCGTCGGGGTCAAAGTCTTACTAAAAATCAAACACAAGAGACACATTAAAACGCCATCAAAGGTCCGACCAGAACTCACAGACTCCAGGAAACGCCTCGGACGTGGACCTCGCTGCATCTGCCACACCCAGGGCTGCTGGCTGAGACCTACCTGGACTCAGGGGCCTGCTGTCAGCCAGGGGCCCTGGCTCCCGCCACACATGTGAGAAGCACGCACCCCAAGGTGGCAGTGCCAAGCCCGAAGCCGGGCTCCAGGGGCCCCTATGCCGCTCTTGAGAACCACCCCCCAGCACTAAGGCCACCCCCACAGGCTCTAGCTGCACCCTGATGTCCCCAGTGTCCAAGAACAAGGGGACGGAGGACAGGACAGAGGATGCGTGCTGTGGGCAGGGAAACTGAGAAAGGCTCTGCCTACTGTTCTGGAAGCTTCTATCTCATGTGGCCAATTCCTGGGAGCCACCGGGAGAGGTGCTGCTGGCTTTTCAGCATCCAGCCTGCCACTGCCTGCCCTGGGCCATGCTGTCTCCACCTCTGACCCTCAGAGCACCCCAGCAACGCTCCCTTAATTCTCCCGAAAGCACTGCTCAGCTCTTCCTGACTGCTAGGCCAGGGCCTGGCAGGAAGCTGAGGGCACGGACCTCGACGGCCAAATGCACAGTGGTGGGGGGCACCTGAGGGGCCAAGCCTTCCGGGCAGTACAGGGGGCTGGGAGTGCCCATGATCACCCAGCCCTGGGGAGGGTGTCACTGAGCCGCCCACAACTGGCCCCTGCTCTGGCATGAAGACACCGCACAGGGGCTGACCCCAAGGTGCAGCTGACGTCTGGCAGACCAGGGAAGGAGCCGGCCACCAGCCGCACTGCGCAGGCACAGGCGAGACGACTGCCTGCCAAGCCAAGAGGGGCCGCTCAGACAGGCCTGACACCCTGGTGGTGCGCTGCGAGGCTGCCCCTGCCAGAGGCCTTACAGACGAATCTCTGCCCCTCACTCCCCTCTACAGGATTCAAGCGCACACGCCAACTGTGTCCCGTGGTGTGCAGCCCCACACACAAACGCACCTCCCATCCGGGGTCCCTGACACCACTCTTCATGGCAGGTGCTGGGTGGGGCTTCCCTATGGAGGACCAGAGAGCAACACGGTGGAGTGGAATCCCCCCGCCTGGGCCTGGGCCCCCAACAACCTGTGCTGGGCCTTCAAGGTGGGGTCCCCGCCCCCCCAGCACTCCCACCACTACCCCCACCCACTGCACCTGGATCCTGCATAAAAACAGAAACTAAAAGGACAGGAGAAAACAGCCTCAATGTCACACCTCTGCCACAAGCCAGCCTGGCCAGGGGGCAAGGCACCGCACCATCCATGCCCGGCCAAATGCATCAATACCGGCTGATACCCATCAATACTGCCCACGGCGGCCCGGTATCAGCTGCTGCTCGTCAAGACGGCCAATACTCATCTATACTGCCCGTGGTAACAGCGCTGGCTGCTGCTCCTGGAGGCTCCTAGATACCCCTCAATGCTGCTCAGCGCTTGTCAGTACCACCCAGCACTTGCCCACACCTGTGGCTCCAAGGAGGAAGCAGATGTGGGAAGGCCACCTTGGCCCTCCTGAAGGACCCTGCAGTGAGGAGGCGTGGGCTCCTGAGCTGAGGGACCTGCGACAGGGCTCCTGTCAGAGCTGAGGGGCTGCACCCTGTGCCACAGGGACCTCCTGCGGCTCCTTGTTCCAAGCCTGCCCGGGTTCAGGAGAGACCCCTGAGGCCCAGTACCTGGTTCTCCTCCAGGGGCCTGTCTTGGAAACAGCCCTGGGGCGAGACCTGTCCTTAACTTTGGGGGAGATCTGTCCACCCTCTGCCCTACCCTGGGACCACGGTGCACCCACAAAGCAGCCCCCCTGCCGGGCTGAACCTCCCGCACTGACACCCAGCAGGTGCGATATCTAGAGGCCCTGGGCACCTCATGCGAGTCCCAGAGCTCCCACCCAGTGTGATGTCCGGAGGCCCTCCTAGCTGGCCAGTTGGGATTCAAGGGCTCCTGGTCTGTACCTCCCTCACACGCTCCGAGATGAAGGCACAGAGCTCCCAGAAGGGCCTGTGCCATTCAAACCCAAGACCACGCTGCTTTTCCTTATTAAAAACTCACGGCCACACATGGCCCTCAGCTCAGCAAGGCAAGGACAGTCTCCAGGTCCACATCTTGCAGATGCCGAGGCCTCCTTCGACTTAACTTCACATTGTAAGAAAGCCCTCAATGGACCCACAGGGGAAACTGAGTGTGGGGCGCAACTGAAGCTTGTGCTAGCTTCCTCACTTTCCCGCAAATCTCAGACTATTCTAACATAAAAATTTATTTGTTTATGTAGGAACGCCTGATGACCCCAGTGCCTCCAGACTGCGGGCCGAAGCCATCTCTGGATGCACATCACCAGCTGCCTGCAGGATCCTCCCTCCGTTGGCCACACCTGCCCCCTCGGCCCTAAGTCACGTGTGCGCTGGGCATCGGTCCACTCTGGAGAGGGACCAGGGTAGCCCCTTGCACACCGGGGTCACCACAGGCTGGGACCTGCCCCCCCGCCCTACAGCCACAGAAGGTCTCTGGGCACTGGGTTTGCGGGAAGTCCCAGGAGACCCCAAGATGCCCCAGAACCAAGCAGCTGCTTGGGGTCATCTCCAGCCCAGGCTGCGCCAGTCCCCTCAGGTAGGACTTGGGGTTGGGGGTCCCCTGCTGGCTCCTCTCTCCTCCTGCAGCCCTGATGAGATGTCGGACTCAGCTGTCCAAACTCACAACAGCACTGTTCCTTACCCAGCCTCAGTGCCTGGCCCCCATCCCAGCCTGCTTAGACCCAGCCTCGGCAGCCACCAACCCTCCAAGGCCCTCCAGCCCTGCTGGGCCAACCAGTCCTCTGCCCTCCCCCGCGGCTTCTACCAGAATATGAGTCCCCAAGGCCCTTCCTCACCAACCCCTTCTTCCCCCTCCCCACAGCGGCCCCTAAAGCTGCTGCCCAGGAAGGCATTCCCCGACCTCCAGAAGGGCACCCTTGGGCTGGCAGTCTCACTGGCCCTCACCCTGCCTTGTCCCCATAAGCCCTGGTGCCTCTGGGCTAAAAGTCCGGCACTGCCCCAAGTGGCCTTCTCGCAACGAAGCTGTCCTGCCGTCAGTCCCCTGGCACAGCCACCTAGGCGTTGGTGAGATGCCTCCTTCGGCTGTCCAGGCAGAGCTGCCCAGGCAGGGGCTGACAGTGACAAAGGCTGCGCACAGCCTGACCCAGAGCCCTCCAGCCGCGAGATGCAGCCACCTGCTGCCCCAAGGGGACTGAGTCCTTGCCCTGTAATAACAGAGAAGGCCAGTCCCCCAAGAGGGAGCCCCACAGCAGCATGGGGCCACCAGAACTTCCCCCAGACAGACACCGCCCGCCACCCACGGGCCGACGCAGCACCTCCTACGACAGCATCCTGTGAGCCCGGGAGCCACGGTGCTCCACAGGGCCTGTGGGGCCACATCGCAGCTGAGGACAGAGTAGGAGCTGTAATCAAAGGCACGAATTTGCCACCAAGACTCCTCTCCAGGACGTCCCACGTTTGTTCAGCAAGCACATGCAGACGCCTTGTGAACTCCAGGATCCCCCGAACGCCACCTTCCCAGCTTCTACCACGTGTGGGGCAGCTGGGCCACGCCCTTCCTGGCCTTCCCAACGGGACATTCTACACATCATACTGCTCGAGAGGCAGTCTCGGATGCCTCAGGCTCATGCCAGCCAGGCAGACGGGGCAGCCTAGCAGTCCGCACACCACAAATGGGCCACATCAGGCCTGGGGAGTTGATGGCGGTGCCAGGGGAGGGTGCACAAGGGGCCTGGTCCCACTACCACCCACGCCTCTCAGGGCCACAGCCCCAACGCCTCCCCATCCAAACCAACCCTGGACCTACTGGGCTTCCGCGGGACCATCCTCACTCTCCTTCAACACCTACAGGCTGTTGGGCCACCCAGAGGGACAACTCCAGGTCAGTGTTTGGCTTGATAAAGAACAATCTAAGAGATTTCCGGATTCACAGGAAAAAAATGAACATTTTCTCATGGGAGATACCACATTAAGTGTGTGGCTGGAAGGGCTGCTGGAAGGGACAGTCAAGTGACAGAGGTGGCACCTTGTAGGTTTCCCCCAGTCAGGAGGGGAGGACAGCAGTGGGCTCTGGCCACTGCAGCAGACAATGGAGGGCCCGGGGGGCCAGATGCTCCCAGGACAGAGCTTTTGCCCACCAGAGGACCCGGCGCTCTGACCAGGCGCTGACCAGGGTTCCCTCGAGTGATGCAGTTCAACCACAGAACCCGCACAGCAGCCCCTGGAGCCTCCACCACCTCCTGGCCACCCTGGGCCCTGAACCAAGCCCGCACCCTATCAGCACCACCTGCACAGAGCCCTCTGCAGCCCCAAGTGGAGTGGAAAACAAGTTCTTCTGGAAGGAGAGTCACCCGAGGTAAACACCTCACAGGGCACATGCTCTGACTTGGGCAATGCATGGGGAGTACAGGGCACAGCTGGGCACAGAGCACTGCAGGAAGCCTTCTCAGCAACATTCGTGGTGCCAGCCGCACACCTCTTGGCTCTGGGATGGCACCATCAGCTCAGGCCAGGTCACACTCTGGGAGCGCTGGCCACAGGAAGTTGAGAGGGCAAGCGACAGTCGGGAGAAAAGCCAGAACTGCCAGGCTGTGGGGAGCCCGGTGTGGCTGGATGGCCACCTCTGAGCCCCACGGAGTGAGAGGGCTTCTCCAGCCTGGGCCCGTTTCCTGGACAGCAGGGCTGCTTCTGCCCAGGGATCCCCAGCAAAGATTTATTCACAGAGTGGCTGTGAATAGTGGCTGTCTGCCGGATAACCGAACCTTACACTACACTACACATGTCCAAAGAGTGGTGGCTCCTGACCCTGGGGGAGGCAGACAAGGCCAGCCTGGCCAGGGCGGCTCAAGCCCACAGGACTGGGCCCAGGCTCAGCCCACTCAGCAGAGGGACAGGACCAGCCCCCATCCTGTGCACCCCGGGCCAAGCCTCCCCTCCCCCACTGCCATATCCTCAGGTTAATGACAAATGTGTAGAAGGGAAGATCCCACACTGACATCCCCAACCACACGCCCACCTCTCAGAACTCATCACTGTCCTCGTCAAAGCTGACAGGATGAAGTGTACGTTGGGGACATGGCAGGCACCCCACAATGGCCGGGCAGGCAGACAAGGCACCACCAGGAGTGACGAGACGGGGCCCCCGGTGCATGTCCCTTCCAGAGCTCTGCAGAAGACCCGAGGACAGAAGCAGGTGCTCAAAGATGGGCGACAGAACCAAGAGAGCAAAAGGCGTCTGCGGAGCCTTCAGCACCAGCCAGGAGCCAAGCCCAGACCCCAGAAGGTGGTGGCCAGGCCTGGGCCGGCAGGGAAGACCCGGGAGGCCTGGTGCTGAGGCCCAGGGCAGAGGCAGGCCCAACGAAGTTCCACGACAGAGAAAGGGGTCCCACAAACCGCAGCTGTCATCCTCAGCTGCAACGGCAAATAGAGTCCCCCACGGTGCTGCCCCAACACTGTCCCAAATCGCAGCCGGAGACGCAGACGCGCAGAGGCCACCCCCGGCCGGGGTCACCGCGCTAGCTCAGCGGGGACAGCCGAGGTGCGGACCCAGCCGCCAGCGCCTTTCTTTCCCTGAGGAACGTGCGCTCCTTGCCGAGCTCCTTCACAAACGGTGTAGAGGACTCGGGGGGCTCGGGCTCCGCGGAGCTCGACGGAGCACCCTGCGCACCCGCCGCCTCGGCCAGACTCCGGGCCCTGTAACCCCGGCTCTCAGGGTTTCACCTCCCCAGCTCGGAGCACCGGGAACAGCGCGACCACCCTCCCTGCTCCCCACGAGAAGGGAATTCTGTCCAGGCAATCAGACTAGAGCAGCAGGGCTCTGGCCCCCGCCCGGCTTCTAGACACCGACGCCCTTGGGGGCCGCTCCCGGGCAGACAACGCTCCAGCCCCGGCTCGGGGCTCAGGCGCACGAGCTCTGCCTTTGCAGCCGCGTCGAAGGTGGGGGCAGAGGCTCCGCGGAACGACCCGGGCCGGCCCAGAACGCGGGCACTGCAAGATGGCGATGCCTGCGGGCCCGGCTCCCGCCCAAGCTCCCTGCTTCCGCAGCCCGCGGGGAAGGCGCCCCAGGACCAGGGCGGCACCAGGCACGAGCAGGTGAGGGCGCCCGGCGGGTCCGGGACTTCGCGAGGACGGAGACCCCCGGGCCCTCCCGCGTCACCGCCGGGGACTGCACTTTGGGCCCGGTCCGAGAGTGACCGCCTCCTCCGCGGTCAGACCCGGCGCCCGGGACCCGTCCCCTTCCCCCACAGCGCGCCGCCACCGTAGCCGGCGTTCTCCGGGCGGGCGGGGCGCGCTCCCGCGAGTGGCCCGGGGAGCGCGCCCCAGGACGTCCCGAGCTGCGTAGGGCGCACCCCACACCTCAGCCCCGCAGGCCCAGCCGCGGGGTCATGACCGGGGACTGGATCGCGGCCGGGGATCGTGACTCAGGGGGCCGTCCCGGGTCCCGGGGGCTAGGGCCAGAGGAGCCGAGGACCCGGCGGGGCAGCCAAGAGGCCCGCAGGCCCCTTTGTGTCACCTGCGCGGGCCGCGGGCGGGGCGGGCGGACGGCGGCGCTCGCGCACGCGCACCGGCACGCAGCAGTCCGCGCATGCGCACCACCCCTCCCGCGGTCCCGCCCCTGGTCGCGGCTACGCGCAGGCGCTAACGCGCACGCGCACTCGCACACAAAGCCGGCGGGCTGTGGGCGCGCGCTCAACCCGCCCCCGCGTCCCCCGCCGGCGCGGCCTCCGCCCCGCCCCGCCCCCGCCCGCGGCCGGAAACGCGCGCGCGCGCGGCCTTACCCAGCGGCAGGCCCTTGTTGAGCAAGTGCGAGCTGCCCATCGAGAGGCGCGGGCGGCCGCGGGCCCCGACCACTCCGGCGCGCTCCGCCGCCGCGAGCCCGGCGCTTGGGGCGGCCTCGGCGCCGTCTGCTGCTCCGCCCGCCCGCCTGCGCCTGGCCGCCGCCGTGCCGAGTCTCCGCCGCGCCGCTGAGCCGCGCTCGGACGACCGCGCGGGCGGGGACACGGCGGCGCGCGCGGGCGGGGCCTCGCGGTTGGTCTCCTGGTTCCCGGCGCGGGCGGCGGGCGGACTCACGCGGGCGGCTCAGGGCCCGCCCGGCCGGGGCGCGGCCGCGGGGCGGGGCGGGAGCCCGGCGGGAAGCTGGTCGTGGTTGCAGCCCTGCGGAGCCCCGGGGCCCGGGGTTCTGTACGTTCTAAATCGCCCGTCCCCGAGGAAGACGGGCAGGGTCGGGCCGGACTCAGCGCCGCTGGCGGGCGCGCCGTCCACCCAGGGGCTCCTGGGGGACGGCGCTGGGCCCGGAAGCCGAAGCCGGGCCGCCCACGTCAGCGCCCGGCGCGGGCCGGAACGTAAATGGCGCTCCTCCGCGCCGGGGCTGCCCCGCTCCCTTCCCGCCCTCCGGCCGTCGCCTCCCGCGTTCGCGCCTCGCCCCGCGGCCTGGCCCTGCAGCCGGTGCGCGGCGGGGTCCGTGCGCCCCCGGGGAGCCTGTCCTCGCGGTCCCGCTCTTTCCGCTGCTGTCCAGGGTCGCCGAGGCCGCGGGACCCCGTCGCCTCCACCCGGGCCCTGAATTTACCGTCCAAGAGCCGGCCGCATTCGGGGCCCCAAGAGAAGAAGCGCGCTCGCCCCGGTGCCTTCCCCCGCGCGGGGACCCGGACTCCGGGAGGGGCCGCGTCCTGCCAGGCCCGGGAAGCTCAGGGCTGGAGAACCCCCTCCCCGACCCCCTTTTCCTCTAACAAGAGTGGGGTTTGTAGCCGACCAGCGTCCTGGCAGCTCAGCTCCTCTTTCCCGTTAGGGATTAATAATATCAAAGCCCTGCCCGCTGCAGGAGACGTCCCGACCGCGGCCTGCTCCCCAGGGGCTGCCTCTGCGGACTCCACGGGGCCCAGGGATAGCGGTTGGACGCTTCCCTCCGCCCCGTGGGGAGGGCCTCAGTGCGGGGCTACTCTGAGCTCTCTGAAGTGTTTGGATAGTTGCATAATTTCAGATACAGCAGCATGGATCCTGAATGATGCAGACTCCTCTCCGCTGCGAGGCACCTGCTGTGGTTCCTGAGGACGCGTCCGGGGCTGGCCTGGGTAGCTCAAGTTTCCCCTTCAGGGCTGGGAGGACCTCAGACCCCACTGACAGTGCTGGGGCCCTCAGCCAGCCTGCCCTGCGGGCCACTTCCTATTCTCTCAGACGTGGGCTGCTGAGCTGTGGCCTGGAGGAAGCCTGGCAGGTGTCACCAGAGCTTTGGAGACGCTGGGGCTCTGCCGGGGAAGCCCAGTGGGAGTCATGAAGGAGGGAACATGTGTGGAGCCCTTGTAGGGGTAGGGACAGTCCTGCAGAGATCTAAGAAAAGAATATTCCAGAAAAGTGTGCGGCAGCTTCCAAGGCCAGGCATGGGTGCAGGGGACACGGGGCCGCCGCTGGAGGGGCCTAGGTGAGGCTGCCGGGAGGGGACAGTGTGGTTGGTGGGGTGCACAGGCAGGGACCTCGCTGGGCTTTCCTGTCCACTGGGCAAGGAGAGGCAGCAGGTGGCCGGACGCAGGGATGTGCCAACCCCTGCCCCTAGGGGAGCTGGGGACGGGGGGTCCCAGACACTATCCTCTGCAGCGAGTCAGGTTGTGGTTTACTGGGGGGTGTTGGATAAAATGGAGAGGCTTCTGGGGAGAAATTCCTGGCTCCGTGGTGGACTTGCAGAGCTCAAGAGGCAGCGACGTGCTGGAAGGTGCAAGGAACATCACTAAGGCTTTGGGCCCTGTGGGTGGGGCTGCCATGAGCAGCAAGCTCACTCCAGAGGAGCAGTTCCTCTCCAGCATCCACTTCCTGCACACTTATACGTTGAAAGTAGCTGGAGCAGAGCACCCCGGAATTCCACAGGCAGCTAAGAACCAGAGAGCAATGCAGGCCAGCCGGGGATGCAGCGTCTCCCCCAGGATCACGCTCCACGGCCTCCCCCCGCACCACTCAGTGCGTTATCACGTCTACTTGGCCCCTGCCCCGTCCCAATGGCTTGGCTTGTTCCAAGCACTGCATTCTCCAGCTGCGGTTTTGGCTACAGTGCTGTCTGCTCCCCACGTTGGGCAACTCGAGCCTAGATTCCTACACCCAAATGTGACTGTGTTGCTCAAGGAGAAACCTCAGCTTTGGGTGTGCCAAGCCATGTGCACAGCTCGTCCCAACCCCTGCAGGCCCACCTGCTTCTCCCACCTCCAGTCCTCCTCTGTGATGAGCAGATGCCCACCGCCCTCCACGGTTTGGCCAAGCATGTGCCTGCCCTCTAGCCTCCTGTGGTTGAGCTTGCCGTGTACCTGCACACAGGAGGGGCTCCTGGCGTTTGCCCTACACTATGGGCTGTCTGGGAGCTGCTCGAGAGTCACCTTGGTGGGGATGCCAGAGGCCTGGATTCCCCCAGCCAGCCTCAGTTTCCACGTGGAGTCGTTTTGCCCATCGCATGGGACAACTTAGTATTGGGGTAAAACTCAGCCCACCCTAAGGAAGCATCGGCGTTTTGGATGGATGAATGCTACTTCATGTGACTCCATGTCAATGGACTCATTCATTCAACGAAGGTATTATGTGAGTCTCCTCTGTTCAGCCACGTGTGAAAGGAAAACCCCAAGTTGCTTGACACTGGGACAAACCAGGAAGTTCACTGCGTCTGGTTCCTTCCCTTCTGCCTACTCTCCTAGGCCACCGTTCCGACTCCTGGCACAGAGTAGGGGGCAAGCTCCTCGGTACCCAGAGCTTCTGGTGTGTAGCCAAAGGCCTCCAGTTCAGTGTCACACTCAAGACGAGGGCCACCCTATTCACATACCTCCAATACGGAAAGTGACTGGAAATGTTGATAAGGGTTTTTGTTTTGTTTTTGTTTTTTTGAGACGGAGTTTCGCTCTTGTTACCCAGGCTGGAGTGCAATGGCGCGATCTCGGCTCACCGCAACCTCCGCCTCCTGGGTTCAGGCAATTCTCCTGCCTCGGCCTCCTGAGTAGCTGGGATTACAGGCACGCGCCACCGTGCCCAGCTAATTTTGTGTATTTTTAGTAGAGACGGGGTTTCACCATGTTGACCAGGATGGTCTCGATCTCTTGACCTCGTGATCCACCTGCCTCGGCCTCCCAAATTGCTGGGATTACAGGCTTGAGCCACCGTGCCTGGCCTTGATAAGGTATTAAAGGAAACCACTGGGTTGTCAGTCACATACACACAGAAAAAAAAAAACACACAAAACAGTCGTTTTTATTTTTTAAGACAGAGTTTCACTCTTGTTGCCCGGGCTGGAGTACAGTGATGTCATCCCAGCTCACTGCAACCTCTGCCTCCTGGGTTCAAGCGATGCTCCTGTCTCAGCCTCCCAAGTAGCTGGAATTTCAGGTGCCCGTCACCACGCCCCCCCCCCCGCAATTTTTTGTATTTTTAGTGGAGACAGGGTTTCACCATCTTGGCCAGGCTGGTCTTGAACTCCTGACCTCAGGTAATTCACCCACCTTGGCCCCCCAAAGTGCTGGGATTGCAGGTGTGAGCCATTGCACCCAGCCCCCCCAAAAAAACAAATTTTTCATACAAAAATGATGAACAAGTAAACTTGAAACAAAAATGGACAAATACCTAAAATATTTTTAAATGTATTTATTTTAATTGGCACATAATAATTGTATACATTTATTGTTTACCATTTGTTTTAAAATATGTATACATTGTGAACTGGCTAAATCAAGTTAATTAGCATTCACTCACATACTTGTTTTTTGGGGTGGTGAGAACACTTAAAATCTACTCTCTTAGCAATTTCCAAACACAAGATACGCTGTTACTAAGTATAGTCACCATGTTCTACTATAGATCCCTTGATCACATTCCTCCATGTGGCTGAAATGTTGTATCCCTTGACCATCACCACCCAGCCCAGCCCCGGATAACCACCGTTCCACCCTCTGCTTCTGTGAGTCGACTTCTGTGGATCCCTCCTGTAAGTGAGATCATGCAGTGTTTGTCTTTCTGTGCCTGGCTTTTTCACTTAATGCCCTTCCGGTTCATCCATATTGTCATACATGGCAGAATTGTCCTCCTTTTTAAGGCTGACCGCTGAACCATTGCGTATACACACCACATTTTCTACCCAAAATATTTTTTAGCACAATGGCTGAAAACTGCCACATAACTTGTTTAACTGCCACAGGCTTGGTTTTCAGCGATAAGATGGGAAGAGAAATAACATCTGCCCTGCAGGATGATCGCGAGCTGTGAAGCGCGGTGAAGCCCAGGGGAGCCGAGAACTGCCACGGCAGGACAGGCCTTCCAGAAGCCGACAGACCTGCCTTGTTACTTAAGCCCTCCAGGGCCCAGTTTCATCAGTGATGCAATGAGTGCAAAAGAACGCCTGTCTCGTGGGATTGCAAAATGATACAGAGGATGTCTTCATTCTGTGCTGCTGCAACAGACTCCTACAGACGGGATAACTTAGAGTGTAGAGAAACTTGCTGGCTCATGGTTCTGGAGGCTGGGAGGTCCAGCATCAAGGGTCAGGGCGTTCTCGTTGCATCATCACATCGCAGAAGAGCAGAAGGGCAAAGAGGAAGGATGATTGAGCAAGAGAGAGAAACAGAAGGGAGCTGAACCCTCCCTTTTATAACATGCCCACCAGCCCATTCAGGAGGGCAAAGGCTCGAAGGTCCCACCTATTAATATCGTCACAATGACAATCAAACTTCATGAATTTTGGAGAGGACAGTCATTCAAGCCAGAGCAGAGGGGGTTGGCAAATGTACTGAAAACAAGCCTAGAAATTCATCTTAGAAATAGTGCAAAAGCAGATTTCCACTTCTGTCTTTCCTTGCGATGGTGTGACCCCCAAAGCCTCCCAGGACAGAGCTTGTGAACACAAGATAGAAACAACAAAATTTTTTTTATTATTATTTTTAAAAATGGTTTATTCTTTTTTTTTATTGCATTTTAGGTTTTGGGGTACATGTGCAGAACGTGCAAGATAGTTGCATAGGTACACACATGGCAGTGTGTTTTGTTGCCTTCCTCCCCTTCACCCGCATTTGGCATTTCTCCCCAGGCTATCCCTCCCCATCTCCCCCCGCCGCTGTCCCTCCCCTATTCCCCCCAGACCCCAGTGTGTAGTACCCCCTTCCCTGTGTCCATGTGTTCTCATTTTTCCTCACCCGCCTATGAGTGAGAATATGTGGTATTTCATTTCCTGTTCTTATGTCAGTTTGCTGAGAATGATGTTCTCCAGATTCATCCATGTCCTTACAAAGGACACAAACTCATCATTTTTGATTGCTGCATAATATTCCATGGTGTATATGTGCCCCATTTTCCCAGTCCAGTCTATCATCGATGGGCATTTGGGTTGGTTCCAGGTCTTTGCTATTGTAAACAGTGCTGCAATGAACATTCGTGTGCATGTGTCCTTATAGTAGAACGATTTATGGTCCTTTGGATATATACCCAGTAATGGGATTGCTGGGTCAAATGGAATTTCTATTTCTAGGTCCCTGAGGAATCGTCACACTGTCTTCCAGAATGGTTGAACTAATTTACACTCCCACCAACAGTGTAAGAGTGTTCCTCTTTCTCCACATCCTCTCCAGCATCTGTTGTCTCCAGATTTTTTAATGATCGCCATTCTAACTGGCGTGAGATGGTATCTCAATGTGGTTTTGATTTGCATCTCTCTAATGACCAGTGATGATGAGCATTTTTTCATGTGTCTGTTGGCCTCATGTATGTCTTCTTTTGTAAAGTGTCTGTTCATATCCTTTGCCCATTTTTGAATGGGCTTGTTTGTTTTTTTCCTGTAAATCTGTTTGAGTTCTCTGTAAATTCTGGCTATCAGCCCTTTGTCAGATAGGTAAACTGCAAAGATTTTTTCCCGTTCTGTTGGTTGCTGATTCACTCTAGTGACTGTTTCTTTTGCCGTGCAAAAGCTGTGGAGTTTGATTAGGTCCCATTTGTCTATTTTGGCTTGTGTTGCTGCTGCTTTTGGTGTTTTGGTCATGAAGTCCTTGCCTACTCCTATGTCCTGAATGGTTTTGCCTAGATTTTCTTCTAGGGTTTTTATGGTGCCAGGGCTTATGTTTAAGTCTTTAATCCATCTGAGGTTAATTTTAGTGTAAGGTGTCAGGAAGGGGTCCAGTTTCTGCTTTTTGCACATGGCTAGCCAGTTTTCCCAACACCATTTATTAAACAGGTAATCCTTTCCCCATTGCTTGTTTTTGTCAGGTTTATCAAAGATTGTACAGTTGTAGATATGTTGTGTTGCCTCCGATGCCTCTGTTCTGTTCCATTGGTCTATATTTCTGTTTTGGTACCAGTTCCATGCTGTTTTGATTACTGTAGCCTTGTAGTATAGTTTGAAGTCCGGTAGTGTGATGCCTCCCTCTGTGTTCTTTTTGCTTAGAATTGACTTGGCTATGCGGGCTCTCTTTTGGTTCCATATGAAGTTCATGGTGGTTTTTTCCAGTTCTGTGAAGAAATTCAATGGTAGCTTGATGGGGATAGCATTGATTCTGTAAATTACTTTGGGCAGTATAGCCATTTTCACGGTATTGATTCTTCCTAACCATGAACATGGAATGTTTCTTCATCTGTTTGTGTCCTCTCTTATTTCGTTGAGCAGTGGTTTGTAGTTTTCCTTGAAGAGGTCCCTTACGTTCCTTGTTAGTTGTATTCCTAGGTATTTTATTTTCTTTGTAGCAATTGTGAATGGCAGTTCGTTCTTGATTTGGTTCTCTTTAAGTCTGTTATTGGTGTATAGGAATGCTTGTGATTTTTGCACATTGATTTTATATCCTGAGACTTTGCTGAAGTTGCTTATCAGTTTCAGGAGTTTTTGGGCTGAGGTGATGGGGTCTTCTAGGTATACTATTATGTCGTCTGCAAATAGAGACAATTTGGCTTCCACCTTTCCTATTTGAATACCCTTTATTTCTTTTTCTTGCCTGATTGCACTGGCTAGAACTTCCAGTACTATGTTGAATAGGAGTGGTGAGAGAGGGCATCCTTGTCTAGTGCCGGATTTCAAAGGGAATGCTTCCAATTTTTGCCTATTAAGTATGATATTGGCTGTTGGTTTGTCGTAAATAGCTTTTATTACTTTGAGATATGTTCCATCAATACCAAGTTTATTGAGGGTTTTTAGCATAAAGGGCTGTTGAATTTTGTCAAATGCCTTCTCTGCGTCAATTGAGATAATCATGTGGTTTTTGTTTTTGCTTCTGTTTATGTGGTGAATTACATTTATAGACTTGTGTATGTTGAACCAGCCTTGCATCCCCGGGATGAATCCTACTTGATCATGATGGATAAGTTTTTTAATGTGCTGTTGCAATCGGTTTGCCAGTATTTTATTGAAGATTTTTGCATCTATGTTTATCATGGATATTGGCCTGAAGTTTTCTTTTCTTGTTGAGTCTCTGCTGGGTTTTGGTATCAGGATGATGTTGGTCTGATAAAATGATTTGGGAAGGGTTCCCTCTTTTTGGATTATTTGGAATAGTTTCAGAAGGAATGGTACCAGCTCCTCTTTGTGTGTCTGGTAGAATTCGGCTGTGAACCCATCTGGACCTGGGCTCTTTTTGTGTGGTAGGCTCTTAATTGCTGCCTCAACCTCAGACCTTGTTATTGGTCTATTCATAGTTTCGGCTTCTTCCTGGTTTAGGCTTGGGAGGACACAGGTGTCCAGAAATTTATCCATTTCTTCCAGGTTTACTAGTTTATGTGCATAGAGTTGTTTGTAGTAGTCTCTGATGATGGTTTGAATTTCTGTGGAATCTGTGGTGATTTCCCCTTTATCGTTTTTTATTGCATCTATTTGGTTGTTCTCTCTTTTCTTTTTTATCAGTCTGGCTAGTGGTCTGTCCATTTTGTTGATCTTTTCGAAAAACCAGCTCTTGGATTTATTGATTTTTTTGAAGGGTTTTTCTTGTCTCTATCTCCTTCAGTTCTGCTCTGATCTGTTATTTCTTGTCTTCTGCTAGGTTTTGAGTTTTTTTGATCTTGCTTCTCTAGCTCTTTCAATTTAGACGATAGGGTGTCAATTTTGGATCTCTCCACTCTTCTCATGTGGGCACTTATTGCTATATATTTTCCTCTACAGACTGCTTTAAATGTGTCCCAGAGATTCTGGTATGTTGTGTCTTCGTTCTTGTTAGTTTCGAAGAACTTCTTTATTTCTGCCTTCATTTCATTGTTTATCCAGTCAACATTCAAGAGCCAGTTCAGTTTCCATGAAGCTGTGCGGTTCTGAGTTAGTTTCTGAATTCTGAGTTCTAACTTGATTGCACTATGGTCTAAGAGACTGTTTGTTATGATTTCAGTTGTTTTGCATTTGCTGAGGAGTGCTTTGCTTCCAATTATGTGGTCAATTTTGGAGTAGGTGTGATATGGTGCTGAGAAGAATGTATATTCTGTGGATTTGGGGTGGAGAGTTCTATAAATGTCTATCAGGTTTGCTTGTTCCAGGTCTGAGTTCAAGCCCTGGATATCCTTGTTAATTTTCTGTCTGGTTGATCTGTCTGATATTGACAGTGGAGTGTTAAAGTCTCCCACTATTATTGTGTGGGAGTCTAAGTCTCTTTGTAAGTCATTAAGAACTTGCCTTATATATCTGGGTGCTCCTGTATTGGGTCCATATATATTTAGGATCATTAGCTCTTCTTGTTGTATCGATCCTTTTACCATTATGTAATGACCTTCTTTGTCTCTTTTGATCTTTGTTGCTTTAAAGTCTATTTTATCAGAGACAAGAATTGCAACTCCTGCTTTTTTTTGCTCTCCATTTGCTTGGTAAATCTTCCTCCATCCCTTTATTTTGAGCCTTAGTGTATCCTTGCGTGTGAGATGGGTTTCCTGGATACAGCACACTGATGGGTTTTGGTTTTTTATCCAATTTGCCAGCCTGTGTCTTTTGATTGGTGCATTTAGCCCATTTACATTTGGGGTTAATAATGTTATGTGTGAATTTGATACTGCCATTTTGATGCTAGCTGGCTGTTTTTCCCATTAGTTGATGCAGATTCTTCATTTTGTTGATGTTCTTTAGCATTTGGTATGTTTTTAGAATGGCTGGTACTGGTTGTTTCTTTCTACGTGTAGTGCCTCTTTCAGGAGCTCTTGTAAAGCAGGCCTGGTGGTGACAAAATCTCTGAGTACTTGCTTGTTGGCAAAAGATTTTATTCTTCCTTCACTTATGAAGCTGAGTTTGGCTGGATATGAAATTCTGGGTTGAAAGTTCTTTTCTTTAAGGATGTTGAATGTTGGCCCCCACTCTCTTCTGGCTTGTAGAGTTTCTGCTGAGAGATCTGCTGTGAGTCTGATGGGCTTCCCTTTGTGGGTGACCCGACCTTTCTCTCTGGCTGCCCTTAGTATTTTCTCCTTCATTTCAACCCTGGTGAATCTGACGATTATGTGCCTTGGGGTTGCTCTTCTTGCGGAGTATCTTTGTGGTGTTCTCTGTATTTCCTGGACTTCAATATTGGCTTGCCTTGCTAGGTTGGGGAAATTTTCCTGGAAAATATACTGAAGAGTATTTTCCAGCTTGGATTCATTCTCTTTGTCACATTCTGGTACACCTATCAAACGTAGGTTGGGTCTCTTCACATAGTCCCACATTTCTTGGAGATTTTGTTCATTCCTTTTTGCGCTTTTTTCTCTATTCTTGGTTTCTCATTTTATTTTATTGAGTTGATCTTCGACTTCTGATATTCTTTCTTCTGCTTGATCAATTCAGCTGTTGAGACTTGTGCATGCTTCACGAAGTTCTCATGTTGTGTTTTTCAGCTCCTTCAATTCATTCATATTCCTCTCTAAGTTGTCCATTCTTGTTATCATTTCCTCGAATCTTTTTTCAAGGTTCTTAGTTTCTTTGCATTGATTTAGAACATGTTCTTTTAGCTCACTGAAGTTTCTCATTATCCACCTTCTGAAGTCTGATTCCGTCATTTCGTCACACTCATTCTCCGTCCAGCTTTGTTCCCTTGCTGGTGAGGAGTTTTGGTCCTTTGTAGGAGGTGAGGTGTTTTGGTTTCGGGTGTTTTCCTCCTTTTTGTGCTGTTTTCTTCCCATCTTTGTGGATTTATCCACCTGTCGTCTTAGTAGTTGCTGACTTTTCGATTGGGTCTCTGAGTGGACACCCAGATTGCCTCTGTGCCTTCACTGAGAGCTGCAACCCCGAGTTGTTCCTACCGCGCCATCTTGGAAGTCCACCTAGATGGCTTTAAGGTCTGAGGGTGAATTCGCATACTAAAAAAGTCCCCGCATTGCCTCCTTCTTCCACTCTTCAGAAACAACAAATTTTTAATGCAGAGCTGAGCTCACAAGGAGGTCAGGGACGTGACAGGAGCCAGAGACAAACAGAAAACTGAAAACCAGGCCCCGAAGTGTGAGGGCCCAAGGGCAGCTGCCTGGCAGAGTGTTGGTCTGGAGCCTCGGGGCCTAAGTCTTGACACTCACATGGGAAAGGAGATGAGGCCTCCCTGGACCCACATGAAGCAGGTACTGGAACAAGGGCACTCAAAGGGCTACACCTTCAGGAGAGATGTGAACGAGTAGCTGTGTGCCCACAGGAACAGGAGACTACGATGGTTCCATGTTGGCTTGCCTGTTGTGGTTCCGTGAGACAGAAAGTTCTGTTGACAATTGGTAATCACGGCTCACAGCCTCGTTAGACATCAGGTATTGATTTTTTCTTTTCTTTCTTTCTTTTTTTTTTTTTTTAGATGGAGTCTAGCTCTGTTGCCAGGCTGGAGTGCAGTGGCGTGAGCTTGGCTCACTGCAACCTCTGTCTCCCAGGTTCAAGCAGTTCTCCCATCTTAGCCTCCCGAATAGCTGGGACTATAGGCACACACCACCACACCCAGCTAATTTTTGTATTTTTAGTAGAGACCCAGTTTCACCATGTTGTGCAGGATGGTCTCAATCTCTTGATCTGCCTGCCTTAGCCTCCCAGAGTGAGGATTACAGGGCACTCCTAGGATTACAGGTGTGAGCCATCGTGCCCAGCCTGAATTTTTCTTTTTTGAGGCACGGTCTAGCTGTGTTGCCCAGGCTGGTCTTGAACTCCTGGGCTCAAGCAATTCTCCTGTGTTGGCTTCCCAAAGTGCTGGGATTACAGGCATGAGCTACCATGCCCAGCCTAGGTATTGAATTTTCACAGGTTTCAGAGTCCAGGCCCTTCCACCCCTGCAGAAAATAATGATATAAAACCTGAGCTCAGGCCAGTAATACCCTTAAAGGCCATGACAGAGCAGACACAGTGATAGAAGTAAAATCACATAGACATTCTCAATCTAGCCCCCTCCAATTCCTACCCATAAAGCCCACTGAAGATGAGTTTACAATCATAAAGTACAAAACATGCAAAGAAAGAACCACAGGAAAGACTTTCCTGAGTCCTAAGATTCAGGAAAGAACCACAGGAGGGAAGTCAGCAGATGTGTGAGCAGCAGGGATGGACTCCTCCACCAAAGGTCTTCAGAAGGTAAACCGAGCAAATGTTTACATGGTTAAGAATTACATGAACGAAAGAAAGAAATGAACAAGAATACGATTCCAAGGGAGTTGGGGAGGAGCAGGCAGTTTTGAAGAACTAAATGGAATATCTGGAACCCAAAACTGTGCTTGCTAAAATTAACTCAATGGATGAGTTAAAAAGCAATTTAAACCTAGCTGAAAACTGAATTTGTGACATATGCAGAAATTACTTCTCCTGCGAGGCGGGGCATGATGACAGAATGGGGAGATCCCAAACGTCTATGAGCGTTCCATTCCGAATGATTAAACAAAAACGAGGAAGCAGCAGTATTTATAAAGATAGTAACTAAGAAAGTTCTATACTTGATGAAAAATGTGAGTCCTAAGATTCAGGAATGCTGTGAGACTTGAGCCAGGGGTAAAAAATGAAACTGCACTTCTACATTTAGGAGTAAAAATACAGAATACAAAAGAAATGTTAAGGTGAAAAAGAAAACCACTCAGATTACGTCAAAAGCAGTTCTCATGAAAGCAGCCTTATCAATTACAATAATAAAAGTCAAGCAATAGTCAAATATCTATTTTTTCGAAGTCACAAGGTAAAATTAGTAACATAGGATTCTATACATAGCATTATTTGTTATCTACTGGGGCATAACAAAATTCCCCAAAACGTGGCAGCCTAAAAAACACTCAGTATTTCACCCTTTCCGTGAGTCAGAAATCCAGGTGTGGCTTAATTGCATACTTGCATATTGGCTTCTCACCAGACTGCAATCAGGACATTGGCACAGCATCTGTGGTCTCATCTGAAGGCTTGCCTGGGGAAGTCTGCATCTGATCTTACGCTTCACGGGCTGTTGAGCAGAGGCACCCTCAGCTCCTGGTCATGTAGGCTCTCCCATGGGGCAGCTCCCATCAACAAAACATGCCAGACAAGAGGGCAACACACAGTCTTCTAGGAAGAAGAAAGCCATGGCCTTTTTTTTTTTTTTTTTTTTAAAAGCAATATTTGTGTAATTACCACTTGGTTTGAGAAGTAGAACACTGTGTCAAAAAGTCCCCCAAAGCCCCCACCAGTAACTGCCCTCCTCCTTCTCCCCAGTACAATTACTCCCCTCACTTCTGTCTTTTTGTCAACTTTTTAAAATTGTGGTAAAACGCATATAACTTAAAATTATAAACTTAATCGTTTTAAATGTGCAGTTTGGTGGTGTGAAATACACTCATGATGTGCAACCATCACCACCATCCATGTAGAGCTCTTTCTGTCTTATAAAACTGAAACTCTGTCTCCATTAAACAATAATTCCTCATTTCCCTTCTCCTGGCCCTGGTTCCCACCATTATACTTTCTGTTTCTGTAATTTTGACTACTCTAACTACCTGATATAAGTGGAATTATGTAGTAGTTGTATTTTTGGCAACTGCCTTATTTCATTTGTCACAGTGTCCTTAAGGTTCATCCATGTTGCAGCCTGTGTCAGAATCTCCTCCCCTTTTAAGGCTAAATAGTATCCCATTGTGTATACCACATTCTGCTTATTCATTTCTCCATCGATAAGGTTGTGATAAGGTTTGGCTGTGGCCCACCCAAATCTCATTTTGAACTGTGGCTCCCACAATTCCCACATGTTGTGGGAGGAACCCGGTGAGAAGTAATTTTTTTTTTTTTTTTGAGACGGAGTTTCACTCTTGTTACCCAGGCTGGAGTGCAATGGCGCGATCTTGGCTCACCGCAACCTCCGCCTCCTGGGTTCAGGCAATTCTCCTGCCTCAGCCTCCTGAGTAGCTGGGATTACAGGCACACGCCACCATGCCCAGCTAATTTTTTGTATCTTTAGTAGAGACAGGGTTTCACCATGTTGACCAGGATGGTCTCGATCTCTTGACCTCGTGATCCACCTGCCTCGGCCTCCCACAGTGCTGGGATTACAGGCTTGAGCCACCACGCTTGGCCTATTTTTAATTTTTTTTTTAGATATTTTGGGGGTGGGGAGTCTCACTATGTTGCACAGGGTGATGTTGAACTGGGCTTAAGCAATCCCACAGCCTCTCGAAGTGCTGGAATCACAGGTGTGAGCCACTGCACCCCAGCCTCATTGTAGTTCAGATATGCATTTGCCTAACGAATGATGATGTCAAGCATTTTTTCATATGCTTATTGGCCATTTGAATACTTATTTAGAGAAATGTCTATTCAAGTCATGTCTAGTTTTTAATCAGCCTGTTATTTTATTTTAGAGTTTTAGGAGTTTTCTTTTCTTTTCTTTTTTTTTTTTTTGAGACGGAGTTTCGCTCTTGTTACCCAGGCTGGAGTGCAATGGCGCGATCTCGGCTCACCGCAACCTCCGCCTCCTGGGTTCAGGCAATTCTCCTGCCTCAGCCTCCTGAGTAGCTGGGATTACAGGCACGCGCCACCATGCCCAGCTAATTTTTTGTATCTTTAGTAGAGACGGGGTTTCACCATGTTGACCAGGATGGTCTCGATCTCTTGACCTCGTGATCCACCCGCTTTGGCCTCCCAAAGTGCTGGGATTACAGGCGTGAGCCACCGCGCCCGGCCAGGAGTTTTCTACATATTAAGTACACTGATTCCTGATCACATATACAACTTGCAGCTATTTTCTGCCGTCTGGTAAGTTGCCTGTTTGCTCTGTTGACATTGTCTTTCGCCTGTGCTTTTGTTGTCATATCCAAGAAATCACTGCCAAATCGAATGTTGTGTAGCTTTGTGTTATTATTAGTATGCTTTAGAGTTTTACAGTTTTAGGTTGTACATTTAGGCCTTTGTAGTTTGTATATGGTGTGAGACAAAAGGTCCAGCTTTATTCTTCTGCAGACTGATGTCCTGTTTTCCCAGAACAGTTTGCCAAAAAGACTGTTTTTTCCCCACTGAACAGTATAGGTACCTTGTCAGAGATCATCTGACCATATAGATGAAGGTTTATTTCTGAGCTCTGCATTCTATTTCATTGACCGATGTGTCTGTCTCTATGCCAATGTGGTACCGGCGTAAAGATAGACATGTAGGTCAAGGGTGCCATCCTAGCATAAGGACAGACTGTAGATTACTGTATTCTTGATTACTGTAGCTTTATACCGAGTTCACCAGATTACTAAATTACTGAATACTGTAGCTTTGAAGTAAGTTTAAAAACAGTAAGTGTGAGTCCTGTAACTTTCTTCTTTGCTTTCAACATTGTTTTTGCTATTTGGGATTCCTTCAAATTCCATGTAAGTTTTAGGATGGCTTTTTCCATTTCTGAAAAAATAAAAGGCTTTGTGGTTTTGACAGGATTGAATTAAATCTGTAGATCACTTTGAGTACCATTGACATCTTCCAATGCAAGAACATTGGACGTCTTTCCATTTATTTATGTTTTCTTTAATTTCCTACCACAATTTTTTGTAGTTGTTGATATAGAAGTCTTTCACCTCCTTCATTAAGCTAATGCCTAAATTTTTTTTTTTTTGCTGCTACTGTAGGTACAATTATTTCTATAATTTCCTTTTCAGACTGTTTATTGTTAGCATGAACAAGGTACTGACTTTGTATATTACTACTTAGCTGAATTCATTCATTATTTCATTTCCTTTTCATGCCTAATTGCCCTGTCTAGCACTTTTAGTACTATGCGGAACGGCAGTGGGGAAACAGACGTCCTTCCTTGTGGTTTTTCTTATATTCTTTTATGATGTAATGTTGAGGCAGTTTCCTTTTATTCCTAATTTGTTAACTGGTTTTTTTTTTAAATCATGAAATGTGTTGAATGCTGTCAAATGCCTCCTCTGCATCCATTCAGATGGTTGTGTGAGGGATTTCCCCCTTGTGGTAACGTCGTGTATTGCACTGATCCATTTTGATAGGTTGAACCATCTTAGCGCTCCAAGAATAAGTCACACTTGGTCATTGTGTCTAATCCTATCCATATGCTGCTGGATTCGGTTTGCTAGTATTTTGTTGAGGATTTTCGCATCTATGTGCGTCAGGGATATGAGTTCTGCAGTTGTTTTGTTTTGTTTGAGGCAGGGTCTTGCTCTGTTGCCCAGGCTGAAGCACAGTAACACAATCTTGGCCTACTGCAACCTACACCTCCTGGGCTCAATCCATTCTCCTACCTCAGTTTCCAGAGTAACTGGGACTACAGGCACATGTTACCATCCCCAGCTACCTTTTGTGTTTTTGTGTAGGGATGGGGTTTCCCTGTGTTTCCCAGGCTGGTCTTGAACTCCTGAGCTTCTATCTTGGCCTCCCACAGTGCTGGGGTTGCAGGCATGAGCCACCGTGCCTGACCCTAGTCTGTAGTTTTTGTTAAAAATTTTTTTTTTGTTTTAGGGACAGGGTCTTGCTCCGTTGCCCAGGCTGGAGTGTAGTGGTACGATCGTGGCTCGTTGCAGCCTGGAACTTCTGGACTTAAGGGATCTTCTCACCTTAGCCTCCCAAGTAGCTAGGGCTGCAGACATGCACCACCACACCAGCCTATTTCATTTTTTTGTAGAAATGGAGTCTCACTATGTCACCCAAGCTATTCTTGAACTCCTGGTTTCAAGGGGTCCTCCTGCCTCAGCCCCCCAGAATACTGGGATTACAGGTGTGATTTACCACACTCAGCCCAGTTTTCTTTTCTTATAATGTCTTTGTCTGGCTTTGGTATCAGGGTAATGCTGGCCTTATAGAATGAGTTAGAAATTAGTCCTTCGCCGTCAGTGTTTCTGAAGAGTTTGGAAACAGTTGGTATTCTTCATCAAACGTTTGGGAGAATTTGCCAGTGAAGTCATCAAGTCCAGGGCTTTTCTTTGTCAGACTTTTGATGACTGATTCAATCTCCACATTACTTAAAATTCTGTTAAGACTTTCTACTTACTCCTGATTTATTTGTTTCTCAGATTTTATTTTTCTAGGAATTTGTTCGTTTCATACATGTTATCCGATTTGTTGGCATACAGTTGTTCATAGTACTCTTGTAAATTCCTTTTATCTCTATAGAGTCTGTGGTAATGTGTTCACTTTCATTTCTGATTTAGTAACTGGAGTTTTCTCTCTATTTTCGTAGACCATCTAGTGAAAGGTTTGCTAATTGTGTTGATCTTTTAAATAACTAACTTTCGGTTTTATTGATTTTTCTCTCTAGTTTTTCGATTCTTTATTTCATTTATCTCTTCCGTATTTCTTTTCTTCTGCTAGCTTTGGGTTTAGTTTATTTTTATTTTTCTAGCTCCTTAGGTTGTAAACTTAAGTTGCTGGTTTGAGATCTTTCTAGTTTTTTAATGTAAGCATTTATAGCTTTGAGTTTCCGCTGTGGCCCTGCTTTTGTGGCATCCTGTGTGTGCTGGTCTGCTACATTTTCATTCTAAGCACTTTCTTATTGCCCTTGTGATTTTTTTCTAGGGCCTATTGGTTGTTTAAGAGTGTGTTGTTTAACTTCCAGAAATTTGCGGATGTTACAGTTTTACCTCTGTTATTAATTTCCAACTGCATCTTCTTGTGGTTGGAGAAGAGTCTGTATGATACCTGCACTTGAAGATCAATTGAGACTTGATTTGTGGCCTAACAGTTGGTATATCCTGGAAAATGGCTCATGCTTATTTGAGAAGGATGTGTACGCTGCTGTTGTTGTTGTAGAATGTCTGCATGTGTGTTAGATCTAGCTGGTTTATTGTGCTGCCTAAATCCTTTATTTCCTCACTTACGTCCTGCGCGGTTGTCCTGTCCATTATTGAGAATAGGGTATTGGAATCATCAACCATTGCTGTAGAACTGTGGTCACGTATGTCTTTCATACGTGATGGATTTGATAGTCTTACAATTAATCAGGTTATGAAAAATTGAAGAACCCAGTTAACAAGCATCATTCTAAAGACATATAAAAAGCGTGTACCCCAGATTAAAGAATTCACCATTTTCAAGCATATATGGAATGTTTACTAACAAACAGTGAACACATTACCGGCCCACAAAACCAAATCTCAACAAATACCAAGGAATCCGTATCACACTGGCCATGTTACCTGACCAAATGCAGTGACAACAGGACAAGAAGCAATCACCGAACATTTGAAACTGTAAAACCATAAAACCCATTTGACTAAAGAACGAATCACAGTGGGAGCTGAAAAGATTCAGAACCGGGTGATAAGATACACGACTACAAACGTTTTTAGCATGCAGCTACGCCCAAGTGCCTTCAGGCCGTGAGTGAGTGGACTGCAGGGTCTGGGCTAGTTGGGAGCTTAGCCTCAGTGGTCACGTTCTTCAGACAAGGAGTCCACGCAGGAGCCTGTTGCCTCCCTGCCCATCCACATGGAATCCTCGGGAAGCTTTCTCTTGTGCTCCTCGCTTTGCCGTGAGGTCTTTGAACTTGTTACTTCTCGTCTCCGCTTCCATTCCCAACGTGCAGGTTTTGCCCGGATGGCGTTCCACGTTTCTTGTCAGACTGTTGCATGTTTTGCCGCACGCTGACGGCCATCTTCGTAGGAGTCCCATGGAGCACACCTGTCGCCGGGAGGGAGTGGGGCGTGGGACTCCCGAGCCCGATGCTGGGTTTGGTTCTAAAACCTCTACTCACCACTCACCAGCACCAGTGACCAGAAGCTCATCTTCTCGGGGCCTGCTTCTCCTCTCTGGGAAACAGAGGTTAGGTTGGCAAGCACCTTCCTCATGAGCAGTTGGAGATTAAGAGAATTGACATAAAAAGGAGATTATGATCCCCATGGGTGGTTCAGACAGGGAATGGGTTGATGGAAGATGGATGACAACCCCTTGTGGGGTTTGCAGGAGAGAAGTGGAATGAAGAACTGTGGAGATTATGATAACCCTTCACGGATTCCAAGGGGCAGAAGAGTATTGATTGAAACCGAGTTGATGATACGTCTTCCTCATGGGCAGCGGGCAGAGTAAAATCAGCCACAGAAAATGGAGATTATGACCATTGATTATCCAGAGAGTCAAGTGGGTTCACAGAGATGGGAATATTGCAGTAGCCCCATTGTCGTAATGGGGTCATGCCACACTAGCTGAGGTCCTGCTGAGATGGTGACGGCCTCCTCCGCGTGTTGAGGCGGAAGTAACGGGCTGATGCAGAATTGACGTTGCTTTTCCGTATGTGCTTGGCAAGCCGAACCGGATCAATGGGATGATCGGATCATGACAGCACTGTCCCCGTGGAAGGCTGGGAAGGCGAAATACGTTAATGGAAAACGAGATTATGACAACATGTCCCCTATGGGCGTTTGAAATGGTGAAGCGGTTGACTCTAAGTGAGTGAGCACGCCTGTTCCTTTTGTGTGATGGGGAAGTCACAGTGGGTTCACGGAACATTGAGACGATGCCGTATTGTTTCTGTGCTTGTTGGTAGGGTCGGGTGGGCTCACAGACCAAGGAGACGGTAATGTACCTTTCTGTGGGTTGCTAGGAGGGTGAAGAAGGTTGAGAGAATGTGGGTTGGGAGATTAGCACGATGCCTCCGTTTCGGGTGGTTGGAGGGTGAGGTGAGTCGATGGATGATGAGGATTATGCTTTGACTGTCTTCTGTGGCTTGCCAAGAGGATGAAGAGGGTTGAGAGAATGCGGAGATTGGACAACGCCTGTCCCTACACATTTTCTTGGGGTTTTCTTGACCTCTTTTCTCATGGTCTCCCTTTGGCTGCTGCAGCCCCAACACTGAATGTTCGCCCTGCTGGGTCGTGTGCAGAGTGATGCCTTTTGTTAGTTAAAGAGATACGACTTTCTCAGACACCACCTGCCTCCTACAGCAGACATCTCCTCAGGCCCTATTGGCCAGAACTGTGCCAAGCTGCCCCACCCACGACAGTCCTAGCAAAGCGGAAGGGGAGACCCGTCGCAGGCTTCCTTCCCAAGGACAGACTTACTTCCTTTGAGCCCATAGTGTCAGGAGACTGGGACGTTTATTCGTGGTATCACTGTTCCGTGCAGGAGAGGCTGGTGCTGGGAATACCAGCAACGTTTGTAACAGAAAAGCAAGGAGGTCAAGGAGCAAAGGTCTAGGCACAGAATGGATCGTCCTGGTGGCTGTAGAACTTAGAAATCACAGTGACACGGGTGCTGCCAGCAAGAGGGGCTCAAGTCTTCACTGCTGACCTCGGCCATTGGAAGGGGCGGACCACAGCGCAGGCCGGGGGCGGGTGTTCTCAGGCAGGCCGTCCACTCCCCCATGGCCTGGCCCCTGGCGTGAGGCCCTTCCTCCTCCTGGAGTTTGGTCTTCTCTGTCTTCGCCCAGGCACCCGCATCCCACCCATGCGACACCCGGTCTTCCTTTAGGTGAGGTCCCCACTCCTCAGACCCAGGGGTCTGACTTTCAGAAGCTCCAGCAGCAGAGGAACCGGTTGCAGCTTTGCAGCGACAGGCTCTCAGCCAAGGGTAGGGTCACCTTGAAACCCCAGGGCGGAGCTTTGCGAGGGGTGGGGCTCCGAGCCAGGACCTGCACTGGGTGACTAAGGTCCTCACTCCTCCTCACACTGCCCCTCACCCTCGGCTCCTGCCCCGGGCTGCTCACCTGAGCTCTGCTGTCCACCCTCATGCTCACAAACACCTTTAGCCCTCCCGGTGGCACCATGGGCCCCATGTCCGGGACCCCTGCCCAGCTGTATGGACCCGCCACCCAAGGTCTCTGTGTGGACTCTACTCAGCAAAGAGCCCCTGTTGATCCAAAGTGAGGGCCCCCTGAAAGCCCACTTGCCTTCCGCCACTGTCCAAGCCCTCCCCATCCCACCTGCCCCCTAGCCCAGAGCCTCCAGCCTGCTCCCCCTGCAGCTCCTGCATCTACCTCCCCAGAGCCCAGTGCAAAGCCCCAAGGGCTGGGGCCCTGCTGCGTATCCTCAGTCCTTGGGTCCACCTTGGACTCCCTGGACTCAGCAAAGGGCACCTGTGGTCAAGCATGGAGAGCCCCTAACCCTTTCCCACTGTCGGAACCTCCGTCCAGTTCTCTGCATTTGACTCCCTGGTCAGCCGAGGGCCACCACCTGTTTGCAGCTCAGTACCCAGTGGCTTCCTGCCCACTGGCAGCTCTAAAGCCATGGTTTCTGAACGGGGCCCCCAGCTCAGCAAAGAGTGGCCTTGAACCCACGTTGATGTCCTCGAGAGCCCCTTCCACCCGCCCACCTGGCATCCAGCACCACAGGTTCACCTGTGGTTCCCCGTGTCCTTTTCTGCCTGGGGACAGCACCTCTGCCAAGACTAGAGGACCCAGCTGGAAGTGGCTGCTGCCTGGTGGACGAGAAGGGCCTCCCAGCAGTCCTCAGACAGCCACCACACTGTTCTCCAGCAATGTGAACACAGGCACTGCAGAGTGTGGACGGCAGCCTTGGGGGCGGTCCATCACCTCCCGGCACCCCCGACCCTGGCCCTGGCTGTCCATCGCCTCCTATCACCCCAGACTCTGACTCTGGCTGTCCATCGCCTCCCGGCACCCCTGACCCTGGCCATCTATTTCCTCCTGGCACCCCAGACTCTGACTCTGGCTGTCCATCACCTCCCGGCACCCCCGACCGTGGCCCTGGCTGTCCATCGCCTCCTGTCACCCCAGACTCTGACTCTGGCTGTCCATCGCCTCCCGGCACCCCAGACCGTGGCCATCTATTTCCTCCTGGCACCCCAGACTCTGACTCTGGCTGTCCATTGCCTCCTGGCACCCCTGACCCTGACCCTGACCCTGGCCATGCTCCAGCTCCCGGTGGTGTCCCAGCAGCTGGCATGCAGCCCCCCCTGGTGCCACCACAGTACAAACACAATTATAATACAATAAATGGAAAGCCAAGAAACAGGGTCTCAAGACCACAGAAGCCAGAGATGCGGAGCCCAACGTGGAGCATTGTTACCCTGAGCAGAAAGTCCGAGACCCCAGCCCAGTGGAAACATGTCTTTCAGGCCCAGGTCCAGGGTTACCTGTGAATGAAGAGGGGGCTGCCCCTGTGCGAGGCGTGCACAGAAACATCAGCCACTTGGGCCCAGTGCTGAGGCCTCACCAGTGCTTCTTGGAGCTCCCTGGAGCACAGCCCCTCGGGGCCCATGGTTCTGGGGTGCTACTGAGGCCAAGGCATTGAAGTGCCACAGGCCTGTGACCAGCAGCTGGGAGGGATGCCAGCAGTGTCCCTAGAAAGCAGTCCCTGGGGCTGGGTAGGCAGGAGGAGTGTGGCAGGTGGGGAAGCTGGATAGAGGTGGCCAGGATGGGGGGCTGTGCTCTGCAGGCATGGGAAGTGTGGAAGGGTGGGGGGCAGGGAGGGACTTTGGGTTTGCCTTCACAAGGATCGCCCTGGCTGCTCTCAGAGAGAAACTGAGGGAGCAAGGCAGGGAAACACAGTGGCGTTCATGGTCATGGGGAAGGGCTGCTTTCTAGTGGTGGGGCTGAGAAGTGGTGAGGAAGAAGCCTCGGGTGGCGGGTGGCTTGCACTGAGTCTGGGCTGTGGTCCTACCTAAGCTTCAGGGAGGACGGGGTTTCTGAGGAGAGACTTGGCGAACACAGGACACACCCATGGAACCCCCGGTGGAGGGTGGCTGCCTGGGGCCCAGAGGCAGCACTTGAGGTCACAGGAGCTAAAAGCAACAGTGTGTAAGCCAAGGAGAGGGTCAGAGGCGCTGGGTCTGGGGCACAGTGTGCCTTCCAGGGATGTGAGTGAACCTGAGGGGGATGTGGCAAGAGGAGGGATGAGCAGGGTCAGGAGTAGAGACAATGGGGCTGGCAGGGCAGAGTTCAGGCCATGCAGACCTGCCTGCAGAGAAGCAGCTTGGAGCTGATATGGATGAATGGACGAGGCGCACATCCAGGGAACCAGTGTCAGGACAGTGAGGCCCAGGAGGAGGGGCTGTTTGAGCAGGGACTTGGGTGCAAGTCTGAGGAGGGAGGACATGGTGACCTCTTCCACTTCTCATACCAAGACCCTGGGCTGCCGCTTCTGGAGGACTGCAGATAGGAGCGTTTCTTCATCCGTGTGCCACTTCTGGAGGGCTGCAGATAGGAGCGTTTCTTCATCCGTGTGCCACTTCTGGAGGCCTGCAGATAGGAGCGTTTCTTCATCCGTGTGCCTTTTCAGGGACGTTTCAGTTGTTTCCAGGTGTTTTCATTTTTTGTGATTTCAAAGAAATCTGCAAACATTTGCACAGAGGTTTTCACGTGAAGGTGGATTTTTGATTCTCTGGGACAGGTGTCCGGCTGTGGTTACTGGGCTGTAAAGTGAGCGTGCGCTTCACTTTTGAGAACCCATCAGACTGTCCCACCAGCGTGGCTGCTCCACTTCACCCTCTCACCAGTGGTATGTGAGCAGGCTGCATTCTTGCCAACATGTGGCGTTGTCACTATTTTTTTTTTTAGATGGAGTTTTGCTCTCGTTACCCAGGCTGGAGTGCAATGGCGCGATCTCGGCTCACCGCAACCTCCGCCTCCTGGGTTCAGGCAATTCTCCTGCCTCGGCCTCCTGAGTAGCTGGGATTACAGGCACGCGCCACCATGCCCAGCTAATTTTTTGTATTTTTAGTAGAGACAGGGTTTCACCATGTTGACCAGGATGGTCTTGATCTCTTGACCTCGTGATCCACCCGCCTCGGCCTCCCAAAGTGATGGGATTACAGGCTTGAGCCACTGTGCCCGGCGACTATTTTTAATGTTACCTGTTTTAGCTGTTCTAATAGGTTGGTAGTGATCTCTCACTCAGGCTTTCCTTTGCATTTCCCTGGAGACTAGCGCCGTTGGACATCTTTTCACGTGCTCATTTGCCATCTACATGACAGCTGTCTCTCACTATCCCTGGGGATTGGCTTCAGGTCACACCTCAAATACCAAAATCCCTGGATGCTCAGGTCCGTGATGCAAAATGGCACAGCATTTGCTCATAACAAAGTATTCTCCGGTACTATTTTTAAAACACCTGTAGGTTGCTTATAATACTGAATGCAATGTAAGTGTTAGGTGACTAGTTGTCACGTTGTATTGTTTAGAGAATAATGACAAGAAAAAGTCTATACACATTTCAATACAAACACGACTTTTTTCCAAATATTTTGGATTTGTCGTCGGTAGAATCCACCGATGCAGAGCCCACAGATACTGGGCGAGGACTATATTCTCTTTGGTAAAACTTGTCTTGTGCCCATTTTCTACTTGGACGGCTCAGCTTTTTTACTGTTGAGTTTTGAGTTTATATATTCCAGACACAAGTCCTTTATCAGATGTGTGGTTTGCAGATATACTTTCCTAACAGGAAACTTGTTTGTCCATCCTCCCACCAGGATTTTTACAGAGCAAATGTTTTTAACTTTGCTAAAGTCCAACTTACCAAACATTTTATTTTATAGATTGTACTTTTAGGGTCATGCCTTATATCTCTCAGCGAAACCCTAAGTCCTAAAGATTTTCTCCTACGTTTCCTTCTAAAAGTTGTATCATTTTACATTTAAATCTATGTGGTTGTCAATTTGAGTTAATTTTTGTCTAAGGAGTGATGTTTAAGTCAGGGTGGTTTTGCTGCTTTTGTTTTTGCCTATGTGCATCCAATCGCGCCAGCAGGATTTGCTGAAAAGACAATCCTCTTTCAGTTGGATTAACTTTTCACTTTTGTGAAAAATCAGTTGTGCTCATGTGAGTCCAATTCTGGGCACTCTATTCTGTAACGTTGATCAATGTGGCTTCTCCACATAACCTTGATTACTCTGGTTATACTAGGGAATAAGTCTTGAAATGGGACACACTGGTTTCTCCCATTTTATTCTTTTTGTTCTTTAGAGACAAGGTTCTTGCTCTGCCACTCAGGCTGGAGTGCAGTGGATCAAACACTGCTCACCACAGTCTCAAACTCTTGGGCTCAAGCAATCCTCCCATCTCAGCCTCCCAAGTACCCAGGACTACAGGCACGCACTAACATGCCTGGCTAATTTTTTAAAATTTATTTTCGTAGAGACGGGGTCTCACTATGTTGCCTAGGCTGGTCTGAAAACTCTTGGCCTTAAGCAATCCTCTCACCTTGGCCTCCCAAAGTATTGGGATCACAGAAATGAACCATCATACTTGGCATGTTTTATTCTTTTTCAAAATTGTTTTAGCTACGCTGGTTCCTTTGCATTTCCATATACAATTTGGAATGAGCGTGTGTGTGCGTGTGTGTGTTTTAGATTAAGTTTTGCTCTTGTTGCCCAGGCTGGAGCACAGTGGCACGATCTCAGCTCGCTGCAACCTCTGCCTCCTGGATTCAAACGATTCTCTTGCCTCAGCCTCCTGTGTAGCTGGGATTACAAGCGCTGGCCACCATGCCCAGCTAATTTTTGTATTTTTTAGTAGAAACTGGGTTTCACCATGTTGACTAGGATGGTCTCGATCTCTTGACCTCGTGATCCACCTGCCTCGGCCTCCCAAAGTGCTGGGATTACAGGCGTGAGCCACCGCGCCCGGCCTATCCTTTTATTTTTATGTACTGTCACTCTCTCTAGTAACTATCTTTGCTTCAACGAATGCTGTATCTGATATAGTTATATCTAACATAGCTACATCTACTTTCTTTTGATGAATGTTTACATGGTACATCTTTTCCCACCCTTTTACTTTAAACTTGCCTATATTGATGGATTTGAAGTGAGTCTATTGTAGACACAATAGAGTGCTTTAGATATTTTAATCCGTTTTGCCTATCTTTAGTTTATTTAGGCCATTTACATTTAATAGTAATTATTGATATTTTAGGGATTAAGTATGCCATATTATTTTTGTTTTTTTCTGTTTGGTCTCTCTGTTTGCTGTTTCCCTGGGTTTTTTTCCTACCTTCCTACGGTGACCTGAACATTTTTTAGAATTCCATTTTGATTAAAGTGTTTTTCAGAGTGTTTCTTTGTATAGCCTTTTTTAAGTGTTTATTCTAAGCGTTACATTATATGTACATAACTTATCATAGTGTACTGGTCTCCATGTTTTACAAGTAACATTTTACCAGTTTAAATGAATTTTAGAAACCTTACCATTGTTGAGTTCCATTTACCCTCCCCTGTACATAATAAAATTATCTTACTTATGTCTTTTGCTTCAACCTTCAAACACAACTTAGAAAAATTGAGGACCAGACATGGTGGCACACACCTGTAATCTCAGCAGTTTGGGAGGCCAAGGCAGGCAGATGACTTGAGCCCAGGAGTTTGAGACCAGCCTGGGTAACATGGCAAAACCCCATCTCCACAAAAAATACAAAAAAGAAAAATTAGCCAGTACTGGTGGTGCACACCTGTAGTCCCAGCTACTCGGGAGGCTGAGGTGGGAGGCTTGCTTGAGCCCAGGAGGCTGAGGCTGCAGTGAGCTGAGATCATGCCACTGCACTCCAGCCTGGGTTACAGAGTGAGACCCTGTCAAAAGAAAGAAAGAGAGAGGCCGGGCGTGGTGGCTCAAGCCTGTAATCCCAGCACTTTGGGAGGCCGAGGCGGGTGGATCACGAGGTCAAGAGATCGAGACCATCCTGGTCAACATGGTGAAACCCCGTCTCTACTAAAGATAAAAAAAATTAGCTGGGCATGGTGGCACATGCCTGTAATCCCAGCTACTCAGGAGGCTGAGGCAGGAGAATTGCCTGAACCCAGGAGGCAGAGGTTGCGGTGAGCTGAGATCGTGCCATTGCACTCCAGCCTGGGTAACAAGAGCAAAACTCCGTCTCAAAAAAAAAAAAAAAAAAAAAGAGAGAGAGAGAGAAAGGAAGGAAGAGAGAGAAAAAGAAAGCAAGAGAAAGAAAAAGAGAAAGAAAAATTTAGAAGAAAAACCTATTGTCATTATTCATATTTTTACTGTCTCTGTACTTTCTTCCTTTGTGATATTCTAGGGTTCATTTTTAAAAATTTTTCTTTCTTATCAAGAAATTCTTAGCTGGGAATGGTGGTTTATGCCTGTAATCCCAGCATTTTGGGAGGCTGAGGCAGGCAGATGACTTGAGGCCAGGAGTTTGAGACTGGCCTGGCCATTATGAGAAAACCACTTCTCTACCAAAAATACAAAAATTAGCCAAGCATGCCTGTAATCCCAGCTACTCAGGAGGCTGAGGCAGGAGAGTCACTTGAGCCCAGGAGATGGAGGTTGCAGTGAACTGAGATTGCAACACTGCACTCCAGCCTGGGCCACAGAGTGAGACTCTGTCTCAAAAAAAAAATTCTTTAGTCTTTCTTTTAGGGTTCTGCTGGTGACAAATTATTAGTTTTCCTACATCTGAGAGTGTCTTTATTTCCTCTTCATTTTTAAAGGATATTTTCAATGGATATAGAATTCTAGGTTGACAGTGTTTTTCTTTAAGCACTTGAAAAATACTGTGCCACTCACTCTGGCTTCTGTAGTTCCTAATGAGAATCTGCTGCCATTCAAATGTCTCCCAAACACACCCCAGTGGGCAATATGTCATTTGCCTCTCACTGCTCTCAATATTTTCTTTGTCATTAGTTTTCAATAGTTTGGTAATCATGTGCTGTCTTAGTCTGTTCAGGATACTATAACAAAACATTGCAAAGTGTTTGGCTTAAATGATAGAAATTTATTTCCTCAAAATCCTGGAGGCTAAGTGTAAGATCAAGGTGCCAGCATGATTGAATTCTGGTGAGGGCTCTGTTCCTGGCTTACAGACAGCCACCTCCTTGCTGTGTCTCACATGATGGGGAGAGAGAATGTAAGCTGTCTGGTATGTCTTCCCATAAGGGCACTGATGCCATTATAAAGAGCCCCATCTTCATAATTTTATCTAAACCTTATTACCTCCCGTAGGCCCCATCTCCAAATACCACCACATTTGGGGTTGGGACTTCAACATATGAATGGGGGGAGCACTGATCTACTGGGAGGGTTGTGTCTTGGTATAGATTTATTTGGGTTTATCCTGTTCGAGTTTGCTCTGTTTCTTTAATCCTTAGGTTTTTGGTTTTTATCTTTGCAAATTTAAGCAATTGTCAGCGATTATGTCTTCCATTTTTTTTAATCTCCTTTCTTCATTTTCTCTTTCTGGGATTTCGATGACACAAAAGTTAGACCTTTTGTTATCATTTCACTGGTACTTAAGTTTCCCTCATTTTGGTCTTCTTTCTTTCTGTTGTTAAAATGGGATAATTTGTATTGTTCCATCTTCATGTTTTCCTATTATTCCTCTGTCTTCTCCATTCTGCTTTGAGTTCATTCAGTGAGTTAAAAAAAATCAGTTTTTGTGTTTTTTTCTCAATTTATTTCTTCTTTATATCTTCTATTTCTTTTCTTTTTTTTTATTTTTTATATCTATTTCTTTGCTGAGTATTTCTCTTTCTCATTTATTTTAAGCATGTTTGTAATTGCTTGTTGAAGCATTTTTACAATGGCTACTCTACAATTCACATCAGATAATTCCAACATCTATGTCCTGTTGGTGTTGGGATTTTTTTATTGTCTTACTCACTTGCGATGACATTTGCCTGCTTTTTGATGTTATGAGTGTTTTTCAAGTATGTCCTGGGTATTTTAGGTGTTATGTTATGAAGGTCTGGATCTTATAAATGTTGTGTGTTAGCAGGTGGTAGATTATGACAGAGTGGTTAGCAAGTGCAGCCCCACCCATATGCCCAGAATAGAAAGAGCAAAGTTAAGTCTGACCAGAAGTTGCTCAGCTTGGTAAGATATGGCTGAGAAATTATAGGACAATTGTGTGGGGAATGTCAAGTTATCACAATATTTTCCTCTGCAGCTGATGAGAGCACCTCACAATGAGCAACCTGTTTGCTGAATGTATAGGATGATGAGAACTTTGTTCCTCCTGAAGCTGCTTTGTAATGGCTGGTCAGCTGCCATGCCCAAAGGAGCTCCTGTCTGTTTTGCAGGCTGGATGCTGCCCAGTTCATGAGTCACTAATAAAAGACAATTAAGCTGGGCATGATGGTGCACACCTGTAGTCCCAGCTACTCAGGAAGCTAAGGTGGGAGGATCTTTGTTTTTTTCTGGGGGGTGGTGTGGACAGAGTCTCACTCTGTCACCAGGCACCAGGCTGGAGTGCAGTGGTGCGACCTCAGCTCACTGCAACCTCCACCTCCCAGGTTCAAGCAATTCTCTTGCTTAAGCTTCCCAAGTAGCTGGGACTACAGGCACACGCCACCACACCCAGCTAATTTTTTTGTATTTTTAGTAGAGATGGGGTTTCACCATGTTGGCCAGGATGTTCTCGATCTCTTGACCTCGTGATCTGCCCGCCTCGGCCTCCCAAAGTGCTGGGATTACAGGCGTGAGCCACCGTGCCTAGCCAGTGGGAGGATCATTTAAGCCCAGGAACCTAGGCAACATAGCAAGACTCCATCTCAAAACTTGATTTGCTGAAATTTTGTTCTTTGATGGTTTCTGTCATTAAAGCAGAACCAGCTGGGACCCTCCAGGGCATTCCAGAACCATCAGCATCAGTGGCATCAGGGTGGCCAAGATGTGGGCACTGCCAGACAGGGGCCAGAAGAAATGACAGGATATGGCAGGTCTCAGACGTGACCAGAGACTTCTGCATGTGGTAGAAGGCTCCACTGAGTGTGGTGACCCAGCCACTTCGCAGGAAGCCACTGCACCCAGTGGTGACCCAGCCACTTTGCAGGAAGCCTCTGCACCCAGTGGCGACCCAGCCACTTCGCAGGAAGCCTCTACACCCATGCTTAAAGGTGTTCAGCTGTGCCCAGGGTTCCAGGGAACCTGTGGATCCTGTGATATGGCACTGAAGATCTGAGCCGTGCAGAGGAGTTGCACCACAGAGGCCAGGCGTTGGTGTGGAGAGTGAGTATGAAGGGAGCACGGGAGGCCTTCAGCTGAGTCCCAATCACCAACCCTCACCCCCACCCACCACCAGGGGATTCTCTTCAGGGATTCACAGAGTACCACGTGGTGTAATTGCTGGGCCTGCCATAGGTCCCAGGACCAATGCTTCTCAGTACTACCTGCTAAATAAATACATCCAGTACCTTTCCTTCGAGATTTTGAAAAGTGAAGACTTCACTTGGCAGTAACAGTGAAACATTTCAACATGTTAAATTGTCATTTATGTGCACAGGGAATGCTGGCCCATAAAGGTCCTGGGAGTCCAGCATCCTACACATTGGACTCCTCATTAGTCATTTGAGTCTCGTGTTACCTCACACAGTGCATTGGGATCAAACTGAATTTGCAGCCAGGCACCGTGGCCCATGCCTGTAATCCCAGCACTTTGGGAGGCAGAGATAGAGGATTACTTGAGGCCAGGAGTCCAAGACCAACCTGGGCAACATAACAAGATCCTGCCTCTACAAAAAAGAGTTTTAAAAATTAGCCTGTTGTAGTGGGCATGCCTGTGTAGTCCTAGCTGCTGGGGGAGCTGAGGTAGAAGAGTCACTTGAGCCCAGGAGTTCAAAGTTATAGTGAGCTAAGAGTGCACCACTGCATTCCAGCCTGGACAACAGAGTAAGACCCTGACTCTAAACATCCACACACACACACACACACACCACCACCACCACCACAACTGTCACCAACAGAGTAAGACCCTGACTGTAAACATCCACACACACACACACACCCCACCACCACCACCACAACTGTCACCAACAGAGTAAGACCCTGACTGTAAACATACTGGCACACACACACACACACACTCACACCCCCCCCACCACTACAACTGTCACCAACAGAGTAAGACCCTGACCCTAAACATACTGACACACACACATACACACACACCCCACCACCACCACTACAACTGTCACCAACAGAGTAAGACCCTGACTGTAAACATACTGACACACACACACACACACTCCACCACCACTACCACAACTGTCACCAACAGTAAGACCCTGACTGTAAACATACTGACACACACACACACACACACACTCACACCCCACCACCACAACTGTCACCAACAGAGTAAGACCCTGACTGTAAACATACTGACACACACACACACACACACACACACACACACACAAGAAATGGAAAGCAACCAAATGGAAGGGAAGTGGTAAAACAATCTCTATTTGCAGATGACACGATCCTACATATAGAAAATCCAAAATAACCCACAAGAAGGTACAACAGCTCATAAACAAATTTAGCAAAATTACAAGATCAACACGCAAAATTCATTTGTGTTTCTGTGCACCAGCATTGAACAATTCAAACAGGAAATTAAGCAAATAATGCCATTTACAACAACATCTAAAGGAATTAAACAATCAGGAATAAATCTAACCAAGGTAGTGAAAGACTCGTATGCTGAAAAATAGAAAAGATTGCTAAAATACATTAAAGAACACCCAAATAAATGGAAAGGCATCCCATATTCATGGATAGGAAGACTTAACATTGTTAAGATGTCAATACTATCCAAAGTAACCTACAGATTTAACACAATGCCTATCAAAATTCCAACAGCCCTGTCCAAAGAAATCAAAGTAGATTCTCAAATTTATATGGAATTGCAAGTGGTTCCCAGTAGCTTAAATATGAGGAATTTACGGTATTTCAAACAACAGGAATATTTATTTAAGATCATGCCTCAGAGCTCTCAGAGTATCTTCTGGAGATGGACCTTTCCAGAGATGCCTTGGATTCTTGCAACTTTGGTGCTTAGTGTAGTCCAGGAGGTAACTAGAAGGGAAGTGACTCCTCCATTCTCATCCTCTTTATTTTTAGATTGTGTCGTCAACATTAACAGAGGTGACCAATGAGGCAACTTAGAATTCTGTGCAGATGTCACAGAAGCTATCACTTTATTGTGAATAATGTAAATTCAGAGTTTTTAATTGTTGTTGTTGGTGACAGTTGTAGTGGTGTGTGTGTGTGTGTGTGTGTGTGTGTGTGTGTCAGTATGTTTACAGTCAGGGCCTTACTCTGTTGGTGACAGTTGTAGTGGTGGTGTGTGTGTGTGTGTGTGTGTCAGTATGTTTACAGTCAGGGTCTTTGTTGGTGACAGTTGTGGTGGTGGGGTGTGAGTGTGTGTGTGTGTGTCAGTATGTTTACAGTCAGGGTCTTACTCTGTTGGTGACAGTTGTGGTGGTGTGTGTGTGTGTGTGTGTGTGTGTCAGTATGTTTACAGTCAGGGCCTTACTCTGTTGGTGACAGTTGTAGTGGTGGTGTGTGTGTGTGTGTGTGTGTGTGTGTCAGTATGTTTACAGTCAGGGTCTTTGTTGGTGACAGTTGTGGTGGTGGGGTGTGAGTGTGTGTGTGTGTGTGTGTCAGTGTGTTTACAGTCAGGGTCTTACTCTGTTGGTGACAGTTGTGGTGGTGGGGTGTGAGTGTGTGTGTGTGTGTGTCAGTATGTTTACAGTCAGGGTCTTACTCTGTTGGTGACAGTTGTGGTGGTGGGGTGTGTGTGTGTGTGTGTGTCAGTATGTTTACAGTCAGGGCCTTACTCTGTTGGTGACAGTTGTAGTGGTGGTGGAGTGTGTGTGTGTGTGTGTGTGTGTGTCAGTATGTTTACAGTCAGGGTCTTACTCTGTTGGTGACAGTTGTGGTGGTGGTGGAGTGTGTGTGTGTGTGTGTGTGTCAGTATGTTTACAGTCAGGGTCTTACTCTGTTGGTGACAGTTGTAGTGGTGGTGGTGGGGTGTGTGTGTGTGTCAGTATGTTTACAGTCAGGGTCTTAATGTTGGTGACAGTTGTGGTGGTGGTGGTGGAGTGTGAGTGTGTGTGTGTGTGTGTGTGTATGTTTACAGTCAGGGTCTTAAGGTTGGTGACAGTTGTGGTGGTGGTGGTGGAGTGTGTGTGTGTGTCAGTATGTTTACAGTCAGGGTCTTACTCTGTTGGTGACAGTTGTGGTGGTGGGGTGTGAGTGTGTGTGTGTGTGTGTGTCAGTATGTTTACAGTCAGGGTCTTACTCTGTTGGTGACAGTTGTAGTGGTGGTGGTGGGGTGTGTGTGTGTGTCAGTATGTTTACAGTCAGGGTCTTAAGGTTGGTGACAGTTGTGGTGGTGGTGTGGTGTGTGTGTGTCAGTATGTTTACAGTCAGGGTCTTAAGGTTGGTGACAGTTGTGGTAGTGGTGGTGGAGTGTGTGTGTGTGTGTCAGTATGTTTAGAGTCAGGGTCTTACTCTGTTGGTGACAGTTGTGGTGGTGGTGGGGTGTGAGTGTGTGTGTGTGTGTGTGTGTCAGTATGTTTACAGTCAGGGTCTTACTCTGTTGGTGACAGTTGTAGTGGTGGTGGCAGTGGGGTGTGTGTGTGTGTGTGTGTGTGTGTCAGTATGTTTACAGTCAGGGTCTTAAGGTTGGTGACAGTTGTGGTGGTGGTGGTGGGGTGTGTGTGTGTGTCAGTATGTTTACAGTCAGGGTCTGTTGGTGACAGTTGTGGTGGTGGTGATGGAGTGTGTGTGTGTGTGTGTGTGTGTCAGTATGTTTACAGTCAGGGTCTTACTCTGTTGGTGACAGTTGTAGTGGTGGTGGTGGGGTGTGTGTGTGTGTGTGTCAGTATGTTTAGAGTCAGGGTCTTACTCTGTTGGTGACAGTTGTGGTGGTGGGGCGTGTGTGTGTGTGTGTGTGTGTGTGTAAACAGAATCTCGCTCCGTAGCCCTGGTGGTGGGGTGTGTGTGTGTGTGTGTGTGTAGACAGAATCTCGCTCCGTAGCCCTGGTGGTGGTGGTGTGTGTGTGTGTGAGTGTGTGTAGACAGAATCTCGCTCCGTAGCCCTGGTGGTGGTGGTGTGTGTGTGTGTGTGTGTGTGTGTGTAGACAGAATCTCGCTCCGTAGCCCTGGTGGTGGTGGTGTGTGTGTGTGTGTGTGGAGACAGAATCTCGCTCCGTAGCCCTGGTGGTGTGTGTGTGTGTGTGTGTGTGTGTAGACAGAATCTCGCTCCGTAGCCCTGGCTGGAGTGCAGCGGCACAGTCTTGGCTCACTGCTGCCTTGGCTCTACCTCCAGTCTTAAGCGATCTTCCCACCTCAGCCTTTCAATGGCTGGGACCACAGATGTGCACCACCATGCCCAGCTAATTTTTTTTTTTTTTGTAGAGACAAGGCTTCACTATGTCGTTCAATTTGGTCTCGAACTCCTGGGCTCAAGTGTTCAGCCCACCTTGGTTTCCTGAAGTGCTGGGATTACAGGCATGGGCCATCGTGTCTGGTCAGCTGTGGGTTTCTTATAATACCCTTTAGCATGTGGAGGAATTTTGTTTCCATTCTTAGTTTTCTGAGCTTTTCTTTCTTAAATCATGAACAGTATTGGATTTTGTCAAATACTTTTTCTGTGTAAATTGAGATGCTTGTGTAGGTTTTCTCCCTTAATTCTATTAATGTGGTATGTTACATTGATTGATTTTTCTCATGTTGAACCATCCTTGCATTCCTAGGTAAATTCAACTTGGTCATGATGAATAGATGAATAATCCTTTTAATATGCTGTTGCATTCAATCTGCTAATATTTTGCTGAGGATTTTGCATCTGTATTTGTAAGTGATAATGGTCTGTTCTTTTCTGTGAATGTCTTTATCTCATTTCAGTATTAAGGTAATGCTGGCTGCATAGAATGAGTTAGTTAGGAAGTATTCCTCCTGTTAAATTATTTGGAAACACAGCACCCTGAGCAGCCCTGTGGCAGGAGAGGCCTAGCAGTGACAGGCTCTACCTGCAGCTGGGAGTACAGGGGCCGTGCCCTCCAGCCTTGCATGAGTGACACTGTGATTTCATACAATAACAACAAGATCCTGTAACATTGCATTTTTTGGACACGTCCCTGTCGTTAAGCCACACATTACTATAGATCACAAAAGACAGGTGTCCAGAATGTCTGAAGAACTCAGAAGAACTCCTAATCAACAATATAAAAACAAATGACACAATTTAAACATAAGCAACAAAATAATCCCAGGAATTTGGGAGGCCGAGGTAGGAGGATAACTTGAGGTCAGGAGTTTTAGCCCAGTCTGGGCAGCATAGCAAGACCCGGTCTCTACAAAAAAAGAAAAAAGCTGAGAATGATGTTCCATGACTGCGATCCCAGCTAATCAGGAAGCAGAGGCAGGAGAATCACTTGAGCCCAGGAGGTTGAGGCTGCAGTGAGCCGTAGTTCCACCACTGCAATCTAGCCTAGGCAACAGAGCAAGACCCTGTCACAAAAAAAACAAAAAAAAAACAGACATTTCACAAAAGAACACACAATTGACCCTTGAACAACTTGGCAGTTGGGGTCACTGACCCCCTCACAGTGGAAAATCCATGTGTAACTCTTGACTCCCCAGAACCTAACTGCTAATAGCCCCTGGTGACTGGAAGGCTTATCGATAACATAAACAGCTGATTAATGCATATTGTATTTGTTATATGTATTGTAAATTATATTCTTATGATAAAGTAAACTGCAGAAGAGAAAATGTTATTGAGAAAATCAGAAGGAAGAGAAAATAGATTCACGGTTCACTAAGTGCAGGGGACCCCCATCAGGGTCTCCATCTTCCTCCTGCTCGTGTGAGTGGCTGAGGAGGAGGAGCAAGCGGGGCTTGGTCATGCTGTCTTGGGATGGCAGAGGCAGGAAAAATCCACAAACAACTGCACCTGCGCAGTTCAAACGCCTGTTGTTCAAGGTGAGCTGTAAACAAATAAGCAATGAGCACATGAGAAAGCATCAGCCACCTCAGCTGGGCGTGACGCACATTTAAATCACACACACTTAGCCCAGCGCAGTGGCTCACACCTGCAATCCCAGCACTTTGGGAGGCCAAGGCGGGCTCACTGCTTCATGCCTGTAATCCCAGCACTTTGGAAGGCCGAGGCTGGCTGATTGCTTGATGTCTGGAGTTCAAGACCAGCCTAGCCAACATGGGGCAACCCCAACTCTACTAAAAATACAAAAAAAAAAAAAAATTAGCTGGGCATGATGGCAGGTGCCTGTAGTCCCAGCTACTTGGGAGGTTGAGGCAGGAGAATCGCTTGAAGGCTGGGGGCAGGAGGTAGCAGTAAGCCAAGATCACACAACTGTACTCCAGCCTGGGTGCTAGAGTGACACTCTGTCACAATAAGATGAACCACACACACTGAAATGGCTCCATTGGAAAAGACAGAATGCTGACACTGGAACTGTCATGCACGCCTGCTGGAGGTGTCAAATGACACAGCTGCTTTTTTTTTTTTTTTGAGACAGAGTCTCACTCTGTTGCCCAGGCCGGAGTGCAGTGGCACAATCTTTGCTCACTACAACCTCTGCCTCCCGGATTCAAGCAATCCTGCCTAAGCCTCCCGAGTAGCTGGGACTGCAGGTGCCACCAGGCCTGGCTAACTTTGTATTTTCAGTTTCACCACGTTGGCCAGGCTGGTCTCGAACTCCTGCTTCAAGAGATCCGCCTGCCTTGACCTCCCAAAGTGCTGGGATTACAGCTGTGTGCCACCACACTGGGCCTCAGCAATGATTTTGAACACAGGAGATAGAGAGTGCCCTCTTCTCTGGGAGGCTACAAATGGAGGAGACATGACAGCCCTCACTGACTTGCCAACAACTCGCGGATGCGGTGAGTCTGAGATGCAGCCACACAGAGCTCCTGGGCACAGCCTCGGGTGCAAGGCAACATTTGGTTCATTTCTAGAGGCTTCTTTCATGCCTCCCACGTGCAGTGGAATAAAAGCTCTCTCGTGATTCCCTAAACTCCTGTCATTTCTGTGGCCTTTTCCGCTTTGTCATTTCTTGTTTCCAAATTGTGACACTGTGCTTTTTAAAAAATGTATGTCGGCTGATGGGGTTATCTATTTTACTTTTTAAACAACTGGGTTTACACATATGTATTTGGTTCTACATTTAAAATTTTTCTTTCCTTTTAATTTTCAACTTCATTACTTTTTATTTCTGCTGGCTTTTCTTGCTGCAGTCCCTTTAGCTTTTCTGAATGGTTTGCACAGGTCATTCTTTCTTCCTTTTGTAATCGACACAGCTCTTAAAAACCATGAACTTCTCAGGGCACACACGCAGTAACAATATTCCATTCGTTCTGATATGCATAGTTTCATTACTGCTGGTTTATAGAAACTCTGCAAGCTCCATTTCTTAGCATCTCTTTGACACTAGAAAGAGGGATTTTCCATTTCTGGGTGGAAAATCTCTATTTTATTAGTTTGGGTGTTTTGTGGTCTAGAATGCCACCTGTAGAGCTTCCACTGTTTGCAATGTATTGACATTTTCATTATGACCTAATACATGGACAATTTTAGTGACTATTTTGTGAGCACCCTCTTTATCTGCTGCGATTCATTGCTTAGAATTAGGAAAATAGTGGATGAATTCCACTAATATGACCCCCAAATAAGAAGACACCATTTGTTTTCTGAGACAGGGTCTCCCTCTGCAGCCTAGGCTGGGTGCCGTGGCATGATCATGGCTCACTGCAGCCTCACCCTCCTGGGCTCAAGCAAGTCTCCCGCCTTGGCCTCTCCAGTAGCTGGGACCACCGACGCACACCACCATGCCCAGCCTTGGAGAAAACCTCTCTCAGTGACTCAGCGGCCTCGTGTCAGTCTAGCTCTCACAGTAGTCCCTGTCTCCTCACGAGGAAATCCACGGTGGCGATTGCGGGGGGCGGGGGCAGGGGTCTGCATGCAAATCCCACCTCTCAGGGCCCAAGTGTCCTTGTAGGTGGGCTTTACCTGATGACAGGGTGGGAAAGGCCCTCATGCATGCACACACTTAAACCCGCATGCCCACACATGCTGACACGCATACACGCTCACATAAGCTCATGCACTCACACTCACGCTCACATGCTCACACATGTTCACTCACACATCTACACATGGCTCACATGCACACACATGCAAACATGCTCACACACACCCACACACATGTTCATACCCATATATGCTCACACATGTGCACACATGCATACATTCACACACACACATGCATGCTCACACGCCCACAATATGCTCACACACACCCATACATATACACACACAAGCTCACACATGCACAAACATGCTCACACATGCCGACATGCACGCATGCTCACACACATGCCCACAACGCACAGAATATGCTCACACATGTACACATGCTCACACACATGCCCACATGCTCACACACCCCCCCCACACCTGCACACGCTCACACATGCACACACACTCACACATGCTCACACTCACATGCCCACGCAGGCTCACGCACACACGCTCACATTCCTGATTTCCTGATTTCCTGAGCCATGGTTACAGAGACCCATGGAGCAAGCGAGGGGAACCTCTCACTCCAGCTCCTCTTGGTCCCCCCAACCCACAGCAATAGTGTCCACAGGAAGACAGGTCCTTTTGTGTCCAAGGCACTTAACTCTGTCCAGTGTGAGGTAAAGTTATTTAACTACAATTTTAGGGCTCCTTTTGGAAGGAACTTCTACAATCTTGGCCCAACAGAAGCCACCTCAAACATCCAGCCCGCTCCCTGGCTGGGCCCCACCTGGGAGCAGGGAGGCCTTTACTGGAGATACCTACAAACAGACGTGAAGATAACACTTGCGTGACTTGAGTCCGTTCCACCTCTACAGCTAATCATGGGAACGAGTTACAGTTTGTATTACTAAATACTTGTAAGGGAAAATCAAATGCTATTTTCTTACCAACAAAACAGTCAACACTTGAGCCCAAGAGTTTGAGACCAGCTCGGGCGACATGGCAAAACCCTGTCTCTGCAAAACACTTTAAAAATTAGCTGGGCATGGCGGCATATGACTGCAGTCCCAGCTACTCAGGAGGCTGAAATGGGAGGATCGACTGAGCCCGGGAGGTTGAGGCTGCAGTGAGCTGCAATCATGACGCCATACTACAGCCTGGGTGACAGGGCAAGACTCTCTCAAAAAAGAAATCAACAAAACAGTCAACTATGTGCAAACTATTCTCCCCTGATGTGAGGTACATGTTTCACTCATTTAAGAATTAAGGTTTTCAGCAGGATTGGCAACTGTTAACTCCCTCCTAAGAGACGTGTGGGTCAAAACAACGACAAGGACAACTCCAGCTCAGAAAAGCGATCTGGCCAGGCGAGGGGAAGTGCTGTGTCGTGCCACCTGGGCAGTCACCCCCGCGACCTTGAGGGGCTACCTTTAAGTAGCAGAGCCCTGTGGCCCATCAGTGGAGATAAGAGGGGCCCTGGGATGTGGACAGAGCCCCTGCAGCATGTGGTGTGACTTGGCTATGACAGTGCGTCCCTGAGCCAGAGGTCAGGCCCTCCCACACAGTGACCGTGCAGGAGACACCCAGCACCGTCCATCTGCTGGGCTGTTCTTCCCTGGGCGCTCCTGGTCCATTCACACAAGGAAACCACGTGTTCCAGGCGTGCCCCACAGCTCCTCACTGGCATATCTGATTAGTCCAGATGTGCAGCCGACCCATGCTGAGCTAGACTTTAGAGCCTAAGATTTTGAAGTTTAAACCAGGAGACACAGAACGTGACAGCTGTTGAACGCTACGCCACAAGAAGTATATTTGAACTCAGCCCCTGGTTCTGGTCACTGAGTGTCTGAAACCCTTGGGATTTCCTGAGTGTGGCAGTGTCTTCTGTTACTCGGAAGGAGCCCCCTTCCACCACACCTGAGTTTATGTTAACAAGGTGACTCTGGGTGGACATCATCAGAAAGACTCAGAGATTAGTTGGCAGGAATTCTCAGCCCCTCTCCCACTCCACCTCCACCTCTGGGGAGGAGAGGGGGCTGGGGATTGAGATATAATCTGTGAATAATGAGATTTGGGAGAGCCTCCAGATTGGTGGATGCCCTGAGGTCCTGGCAGTTGCCACATGGAGAGGTCTTAGGAGCGCCTCACCCCATCATGCCCAATGTGCTCCCATTGGCTGTTCCTGAGCTGTGTCCTTCATAATAAGCTGGGAAGCATAAGTTTTTTCCTGAGCTCTGTGAGTTGTTCTAGCAAATTATTGAACCCGAGGAAGGGTTCATGGGAGCCCCAAAGGTATCACCTGCTGTGTGGGTGGCCTGGGCACCCTACATGCGGCCCACACCTGGAGAGGGGACAGTCTTGTGGAAAGCAGCCCTTAGCCTGTGGGTGAGCGTGTAAGTGGGGTAGGATACCCAGTTGGTGTCAGAGTGTGACAATTGGACAGCTTCAAGTATGTAAATGGAAATAAAAGTCTAAGCTCCCACAACCAACCGAATGGAACCCACCACCCCCACCCTCAGCCAAGGGGATTTCAAAGAAACCTGAAAAACTAGTTCAGGCCACGATGGTGATGCAGGACTCTTCTTGGTCACCTGTCAGCCAGAGAGCCCAGGCTGGTGACACCCTTGCCCAGGCCTTGTTCAGGCCTAGGTTTGCCACAGGAGGTGCCCCGTCCACTCGGCCCACTGGGGCAATCCAGTGTGGATCCCATGGCTGCTGTGACTGCATGCTCAGCCCCCAGTGGGAGGGGGCGTGTGGGCAAGAGAGTGCAGGGTCCAGCCAACTGTTCCAAGTGCCAGTGTAGAACCAGGTTTCATGTGGGGCTTGTGGCTGGACCAGGCATGTTGCAAGCCACTCCCACGGTGGACTCTCGTGTTCAGACGAGGGGAACACGGTGGTGCCCAGGTAGAGGTGCTCATGATCCTGAAGCCCCAAAGGAGGTATTACAGCGTGCTAATTAGCTCTTTTAGTCCACAGCGTGATGGACAATGGTGTGTCAACAGCTCTGCCAGCCCCTTGCTCTTCATTGGCACATGGCTCCAAGGCTTGCTCAGCCCCGCCACTGCTTCCATCATGTGGGGTGGCTGCCCTCCACTGGTGAAGGGCAAAGGGTCATGGTGTTACAGCCTTCTCTGTACTCACATTTAATGGGTTCCAAGCTCTTGTCCCATGTCCAAGAAGAATGAGGATACATTGACAGTTGAAGGGTGAGGAGGATGGTGAAGAATTTTATTGAGAAGGCAGTGGAGCACGGACGTGAGGGTGGTCTGCCACCTGAAGTCAGGTGGTTTCTCTCTCCATGTGACTGGGTTCAGGGCTTTTATGGGCTCCAAATGCGGAGTGCACGCTGACTGGTTTGTGAATATGCAAAAATGTCTAAAACAAAGGCATCACTCAAAAGTGGGCACAACAGTGTTAAAAAACAATTAGGGAAGGGTAGGTGTATGTAACATAGGTGAAGGGTGGCAATCAATCATAGGGAAGCATGCCAAGCAGGAAGACAGGTTCTCAATCCAGTCCATGGATTTACCTGGGACTTGTAGCTAGGCTTTAAACTGTCTTCAGCTTGAAGGTTAGGTTTCACCTGGGACCCGCTCTGTCTGCCTCCTGCAACTATTAATGGGAAGGGAGGGTCAGACATGCCTCAGTATCCCCTCCTCCCTTTGCAGTTCAGGCATAAAACTTACCAGCATTAACATTAAAACAGAGATCTTACGACTGACAAAACAGACTCTTTGTAGCAATAAGATGCCAAATTCCAACCTGAATCTAGTACAGTGTTACATGACAGATGGCTGGCCCTGAAGGAGATCAAAGTATTTTACCCCAAAACACATTTCTTTGACATATTTTGCAATGGCCCTGCAAAGCTGTTTCTTCTGGGAGAAATCTACATTCTGTAGAGAATCCCCTGCCCTTTCCAGGTCTTTTCAGATTCTGAAGAAGTTAACTGAAAGTCTAGCAGCTTTTAAAGCTGTAGATAGCAAAGATTTGCCATCCATTGCCTCTAATGGCAGCCAGCTATGAGACTTCATCTATGTAATAAGAATCTTGGTCTCCACAACCCCTTTTTAACCCAGATGCTCCTTTCTCTTGATTCCAGATCTTTAGATAAGAACTCTTTCAGCCAATTGCCAATCAGAAAAATCTTTGAATCTACCTGTGACCTGGAAGCTCCCCACCCACCCCTCTTGCTTTGAGTTGTCCTGCCTTTTTGGACCAAACCAACGTAAACCTCACGTTACTGATTGATGTCTTATGTCTCCCTACAATGTATAAAGTCAAGCTGTAACCCAACCACCTTAGGCACATGTTCTGAGGACCTCTTGAGGCTGTGTCACAGGTCATAAACCTTAACCTTGGCAAAATAAAGTTCTGAATAGATTCAGATCTGTCTCAGACACTTTTTGGTTTACAACCTTTTGTAACCAAAGGATCAACTAATTCAAATACAGTTTTATCTTCCGATATTAAGATAAACCTAGAATAAATGATCCAAAGGTTGTAGAGAGTGAAACAATTTCTCCAACGTGCAAGCCTCTGCCTCATCATTCCTAAGAATTTCTAACTGCAGATGTTACTAAGATGGCATTACCATGGAAATAACCCGTGTTGTTTCCTTTGGGTTAATCTTGAATTCCTGGTGAAGTGAACCCAAAGTCTTTAAAGAGGATGGCAGTCCATCCCATTGCTGCAGTGCTCTGGTGGATTACTGGGGCCACCCAGGAGAGTAGCAGACATGATGCGAACTGTGAACAGATGCAGTACAGAGCACACACTTCCATTCACAGGAAGGTCAGGAAAGCTGTTATGGGGAGCAGGGTTGGAATGATGGGGATATAGCCTGAAAAGGGTCAGGTGACCTTTCTGTGCCACAGGAAATGTCCTAAATCTCAACCAGGACATGGTTAGATGAAAGTGCAAATAGAGGTGAAAATTCATTAAGCTGTAAAGATTTGTGCACTTCACTGTAACATTTACCTCAAACGTTTAAAGGACTGGAGTCCACAGCCACGTGCTCGAGGAGTAACACTTTCCTTCGTCCCCAACTCCTGGATAAAACAGACTCCACAGTGCAGGGGTCTTCGTGCGTTCCAGCTGTAACGTGTAGCAGTTAAAACTCCGGCCACCCTCCAAGCGGAGATTCTGGCTTCATCGCGATGCCACCTTAGGGGCTTCCCCTTTAAAGGGAAGTATTTTTAAAATTGTTTAGAAATGAGTTACGTGAAACACAAGGTTGTTTAACTGGGGCGTCATTTCCTCGTTAATCAAACCTAATTTCATTTTTATTTTGGAAAGGAGCAGGGAGACGGGTGAGAATGTGAAGCGGCTGAAGTGAAGGCAAGGCACCACCCGGATGCCAGCGCTGCCCGCCCTGTAAGGAGAGGGCGGAGGCGGCACACGCCTCTCCTGCTTCAGGAGTTTGTCCATGAAACAGGATGGGGCATTGGGCCTTTCCTCGGCATCAGGCTCCAGCAGGTGGAAATCGGTGAAAACAAGGCCGAAGAAAAACAGCTGGCTGCAGGCGCCTGTGCCCAGGCGTTTTGTCGGCGTTGCCCTTGGGACCGCAGGCACGAGGGACCCACAGGGGACCGCCCTGCGGGAGCCCGAGTAACGAGACGGACGCCAAGTCCCCTAGGCCGCTCGGCCCCAGCTTCATCAGCCCCGGCCGCAGCCCGCACCCAGGGAGCATCGCGATCCCGGCGTCTGCGGCCTGCACCGGGCCGAGAATTCAAGAAGGAAACCGCCAGCCGGGACTATCGTTGATTGGCTGAGCGAGAGGAAACCCGGCAGTGATTGGTCAGCATCTTCTTCCGCCTCCGGCCGAGGGAGCGGATGCGATTGGTGCAGGGGCATCGGCCCGCCCCCGCCCCGCTCCGGCCGCAGCGCGCGGCGTCATTTCCCGGCGTGCAGCGCGCCCGCGCGTCCCCCGCCCGCTAATGTTTTGGCCGCTTCAAGATGGCGGTGCAGGAGTCGGCGGCTCAGTTGTCCATGACCCTGAAGGTCCAGGAGTACCCGACCCTCAAGGTGGGCGCCTGCGCTGCGCAGGCTGAGGCCAGCGACGGCGTCTTCCGCCAGTGCCCACGGGCTGCGAGGGGCCGCCCCGGGAGGGCCGGCGGAGAGGACGGCGGGCTCTGGGCGCGGCCTCGCGGGGCCGTGCGGGCTCCCCGGGGTCGCCCTGTCCGCGCCAGGCAGGTGGGGCGGGGGCGGCCGCTTTGGCCCTGTCCGGCACCTGACTGTGGCCCCTTTGCTTAGAGAGCTGCGTGAGCCGAACCAGCGACGACCCTGGCAGCGCAAAGGCTGGCGAATTTGGGGCTGGGGGTGGCAGCCGGAGTTTCCGGGGCGTGGGGTCTCGGGCGCCCAGAGTACGCAACGTGCCCGGCCGGTATCCGGCTGCCCTCCCGGGAGCCCAGGGCTAGAAGGTGCTGGGTGCCAGCTCCCGGTCGCTAGTTAGGAACTGTAGGGAGAAACCTCACGGCCGGATAGCACCCAGTAACCTTTTTGATGGGCGTCACCAAACCTGAAATACAGCTCTGGCCGTCCGTTTACCGGTTGCGTGACCTTGGGTGGTCACCTAGCCGCGTCGCACTTTTTAGAATGAAATTTGTGCTCCTAGTGAAAGGAGCAGATACCTGCTCTTTACCTAGTTAATAGAGGATTTGATATAAAGCACCTGGGAAGGAATTCCTTAGCCGATCAAGGTCATAGCTTTCCTAGAGCTGCGGCTGAGCTTTGTGGTTCTGTGTTCCCTTCTTGGAGGGCTGCGAAGCTTTTCTCTCCTCCCAGAGCACGCTGGTGTTCCCGTCCGTCCGTCTCAGTGGCGACAGGTGTGGAGGATGCAGTGTGGCCAGGTTGCTGTGCGTTCCCCCAGGCCCAAGGTAGTTCGGCAAGGGGCTGAGGAGCGCAGGCTCTGAGCCATCCTGCTGGGGTGTGACTCCGGCTCCTCTGTATTCCTGCTTACTGGGAGACATCAGGCCCCACTTGGTGATTGTTTATTCTTGGCAGATTTAAGAAATGGTAGCGCCTGTGTCACCTCTGGCTGAAACCAGTGACCACGTATTGTTTCAAGCAGTGCCTGGCATTCATTAAAAGGTAGCCGCTATAGTTAGCACTGTTGAAGTCAGGCTGTACCCTGGTGTAGTTCGTCTTCATAGGAAAGCAGAAGCAAGCTTCTCTTCCTCTTCATTAACTAGCGGTTTATTTCATATTTCTAAAAAGAAATAGGGTCTCACTGTTGCCTACGGTGGTCTTGAATTCCAGGGCTCAAGCCATGGTCCTGCCTTGACCTCCCAAAGCGCCTGGATGACAGGTGTGAGGCGGTGGCCACTTTGTCTCTTGCAGTGCACCTCCAGGCCCGTCATTTCAGCTAACACACAAGATGGCTTGAAGATCAGAACTGTGGTGGCTTGTCACTTTTGGCCCTGGCTGGTGAATATGGAAACGCCAAATAGGAAAGGTGTCCAGAAATCCTGTGTGTTGAAGGAACTAGGGAAGGAGATGGAAGGTCTCTGGAGAGGATTCTTCAAGTCTTCTGCTGTTTCCTGACCTTGGCATTCCGGAGTTATTACATAACTTCTGATTAAAGTAGTCATGTAGACAGTCATCCAGGTAAAGAAATGTAGCCGGGCACGGTGGCTCAGCACTTTGGGAGGCTGAGGCGGGTGGATCTCGAGGTCAGGGGTTCAAGACCAGCCTGACCAACCCTGTCTCTACTTAAAAGTACAAAAAAAAAATTACCCAGGCTTGGTGGTGCACACCTGTAATCCCAGCTACTTGGGAGGCTGAGGCGGGAGAATCGCTTGAACACAGGAAGTGGAGGTTGTGGTGAGCCCAGAGTGCACCATTGCACTCCAGCCTGAGTGACAGACTCCGCCTCAAAAAAAAAAAGAAAGAAAAGAAATAGTGTTGTGACACTTGTGTCACTACTGAGTTAAAACTTTTTTCCATAGAAGTTTTCAGGAGAGATTCCTAGTGGATAATAGAGATGTTTTACTGGGAAACTAGGGATCCTTGATTTTGAAGCATTTATTAGTATAGAATGAAACAGAACATGCTGAGATGACAGCTCAAGAACTGCACTCTTCGGTTCTTAGGAGGGGCCGGTGCGGATGTGAGAGAAGGGAAGGAGGGCTGAGGATGGGGCTCTGGAAGCTGTCGGGTGGATGTCATGCTTCTCTAGTCCGAAAGCACGTCCTCCTGGGTGGTGGGAACTGGCATGACTGGACTGGATCTTCACCTGGGAAGAACTTGCCAAGTGAGTCCTCCACAGACGCACAGGGGATTCCTTGCTCTTCAGAGGGCCTAGGAGCCCTAGCTGGGGTTCAGCAGTAACACCTGGATGTCTGATTCCTCACAGTATCAGGGTGGGTGGTGGGGCTCCTGGGTTCTCCTTATTTTCCTGGTGAGGTGGGAAGAGAGTGGAACACACGTGAGTTGCCGCAGGCAAAACGCACTGACCTTTGTCATCCCGAGCTTCCATGTCCACCAGAGGGGTGGACGAGCCTGTGAACGTTTGGGCCGGATGGGCCTTTGTCAGGGGGGCTGTGCAGTGTAGGATGTTCAGCAGCATCCCTGGGGTCTGCCACTAGATGCCAGGAGCATGCCCCAGAATGTCTCCAGGTGTTGCTAGATGTGCCCTGGGGCCGAGCACACTCCCAGGGGAAACGCTGGTCCAGATTTTGCTTTAAGGGACTTGTCTCTTCTTCTTAGCAAACAGAGGTGTGGCTCCTGAGGCCTCACCCTTACGTCCTGGCTGTGGCTGTGTCTTTGCTGCCGAATGCTGTCTGGTGTAGGGTGGTGGGTAATGGCTTGTGGCAGGGGAGAGATGCACAGTTCCAATTCAAGATGCGTAATTCACCATCTTTCTTCTTTCTTTTTTTTTTCTTTTGAGACAGAGTCTTGTTCTGTTGCCCAGGCTGGAGTACAGTGGCACAATCTGAGCTCACTGCAACCTCTGCCTCCCAGATTTAAGTGTTTCTCCTGCCTCAGCCTCCTGAGTATCTGGGATTCCAGGCACCCACCACCACGCCCAGCTAATTTTATTAGAGACGGGGTTTCGCCATGTTGGCCAGTCTTGTCTTGAACGCCTGACCTAAGGAATTCAACATCTTTCAATTCAACATGCATAGTTCACTATCTTGAATTGCAAGCCCTTGTTTTCATTGTTTTTTAAAAGGTTTTTTTTCTGATTATAAAGGTAATTTTATGAGTTGGGTGCAGTGATGTGCGCCTGTAGTCCCAACCAATTGGGAGGCTGAGGCGGGAGGATCGCTTGAGCCAGGAGATCCAGGGTGTGGTGAACTGAGATTGTGCCACTGTCCTCCAGCCTGGGCAACAGAGTGAGATCCTGTCTCAAAAGATAAATAAATGAAAGTAATTTTTTTTTCTTCAAGTTACTGTGCTGCACAGAGATAACTTCCTTAACAGCTGGTGTATTTATTTCTGCTGTTTTCCTTCAGAGAGCCTAAGAAAAGTAGTAGTTTAAAGAATTTCACGTGGGTGTCTGCATGGCCCAGGGCGAGAAGTGACCTTCATCACCTGCAGACCTTGGTCTCGACCTGGCTCCTCTCTGAGCCTCTCCGGGGCCCACCCCTCCTCTCCTGGAGCCCCAGCAGGGGTTCCCAGCTCCAGTGAGTCCTCTCACACCCCGGGTAGCGATGCTGCCCTCTACCCAGAGGACAGGCTTCAGCCCTGGGCCTGCGGGCGCATGTCTGAATTCTCTGCAGGAAGATTTGCATGTTTTGCCTTTGGTTTGATAACAGTCTGGTTGCCCAAGCACTGCCCCGCAGCCTCCCAGCCTGGGTCTGTGCTTGTGGTAGGGGTCTGGGTACCAACTCTGTTCTTGAAGTTGTAACTTGTAGTGCAGTTTTGGCATTTTCTGAACTCCATCTTGGCTGGATTTGGGAGGATCATGTGTTCTCGAGTGTGAGAAACACAAAGCATTTGACGTGAGAGGCACACACATTGGACTGGACCTAATGATGCCGTGTCTGTGTCCGAGGAGTCTTGGGCGGGGTCTCCACTTCCTTCTCTGGCGGGCTTTTTTGATGTGCTTTATCTGCAGTAACGTCACACGGCCCTCCAGAATCCTCCCAGTCTCCAGAGCACAGTGGAAATTCCTTCTGCCCAGAAGAGCCGTGGCCTGCCCTTTGTGCCTCCCGGCTCCACGCCGCTCGCCTCTCCCACTGTTCGCCCGTGGTTTGGCCCTGGGCCGGCTGGCGCCGTCTCTGTGCTGGCACAGGTCTTCCCTCCGGGCCTGGGCTTTCCAGCTGGATAGGCAAGGCAGAGATGAGGGTGTAGACTTGGATTCACTGCTAGCCGGGGGTTGGTTTTGTTTTTGTTTTTTTAAGTATTATTTTTTAACACATTTCAAGTCAAGAAAGGGCTTTTTAATACTTGCTTCGCTCTTAATGGCTGGGGTAGGTTGGAGGCAGTACTGATGTGAGGCCCCTAGCAGCCCTGGGACCTGAGCAAGGCACAGCCGCTGGGCTGCAGAGCAGGGCTGCCGGTGCACTGGGCTGCTCGCGTGCCCTCCTCCGCAGCAGTGCTTCGATAGCCGCCTGTGGCCAGGCACTGTCAGGCCCTGGTCTGTTATGACAGGGAGACAGGTCGGGTCCCCGTCTGCACTCCAGCGGGAGGGAGGCGTCAGCGCAAGTACACAGACGTTTGAGATCCTTTAAGACACTGATGACGTTGAGGTGAGTTGGGCAGTGGCAGGGGGTGGAGGCCGGGTGGGCCTCCCCTGTGGATGCGATGTGAGCTGGTTAGCAGAGCTGAGTTTTGGGGTGAGGCTCTGTGGGCTGTGTTGAAGTCCCAGCCGACTCTAACCCCAGTAGGCACATAGCTCCATCGGGGTGATGTGGCTGGGGGTGTCCCAGAGCCGTCCAGAGAGGATCTCACAGCGAGACCGAGTGACAGGCAGTGCAGGGGTCAGCAGAGTGGGAAGCAAGCCAAGGAGACAAACTGGCACCAGCATGAAGAGAAGATGGGCAGGCGCAGGCAGCATGAGAACTACCCGTCTGCAGAGGGCCCAGCGCCGAGCCCCACTCGAGGGGGCGTCAGGCGGAGCGGGAATGTCTGGATGCTGACCTAGGATCACAGAGCTCACTTCCTGCCAGGGTAACTGCTGATGATTTTTAGGTCTGTGTTATTTCAGAAGCATTATAGCTAAGGGCCGTTATTTTGAAAACCTAAACAAAAGAATTATTCACTGTGTTAATACTGCATCTAGTGACTGTTGAGCTGAGTGTGGCTGAGCAGAGGGAAGCACCTGCTGTATGGATGGCAGGACTGTGGATCCGGACTGGGGACCCCAAGTGGAGTCCCTTTCAAGGGAGGCGCCCAGAGCAGCCTCCTTCCTCTCCTCCCAGGCGAGCCTTTCATACCCGTCCCTCTCTCAGACCTTCCCTCCCACTTCACGCTCACCCGTGCCCGTCACACAGATCCTGCCTGACCTGTACCTGCTCCCACACCCGTGGTGCATAAGCTGCCCTGCCACCCCTCACCTGCACCCGTGCCGCCTTCACCTGCGCCCCCTTACCTGTGCAACCCCCCACCCGCGCCCCCTCACCCGCACTCCCCTCACCCACGCCTGCACCCCCCCTCACCCAGGCCCCCTCACCTGTGCCTGCGCTCTCACCTGCACCTGTTCCCCCTCACCTGCGCCCTCCTCACTCACGCCTGTGCCCTCGTCACCTGCACCTGCGCCCCACTCACCTGCACCTGCGCCCCCTCACCCGCGCCTGCTCCCCACTCACCCACACCTGTGGCCCCCTCACCCGCACCTGCGGCCCTCTCACCTGCGCCCACGGCCCCCTCACCGGTGCCTGTGCCCACCTCACCCGCGCCTGCGCCCTGCTCATCTGCACCTGCTCCCTGCATACCCGCGCCTCCCTCACCCACACCTGCGCCCACCTCACCCGAGCATGCGCCCCCTCACCTCCCTCACCTGTGCCTGCAACATCCTCACCTGCTCCTGCACCCTCGCCTATGCCCTTACCGCCCTCACCCACACCTGTGCCCCCCTCACCTGTGCCCCCCTCACCTGTGCCTGCTCCACCCTCACCCGCACCTGTGCCCTTGCCTCGCGGCTGCTCCTGTAGTTGGCTGTCCTCTCTCCTGCGTGCAGATGGCTCTGAGTCTTCCCCTTGTGAATGAAACCCCCTCCTGGCCCCACGTCCTCCTCCAGCTACTGCTCCCTTTCTCTGCCCCTTCCTCTTGTCCCTCTTCCTGTTTTACCTAAATCAGGTTTTTGTCCCCCAACACTCCACCCACATGTTCCTCTTGAGGATGGGATGGAATGATGTTCCTGAAAGCGGCCAGCCCCCAGTTCATCACGCTGCCTCGAGGCGCCCCCCTCACTGGGTGCCTGTGACATAGTCCGCAGGGTTCTCCATCCTTGCTGCACGTCCTCTTCAGGGGCCTGTGATGTCTTCTCTAGTCCTAGAGGCGTTTTGCTCTTTGATGTCACCAGCTAGTTCTCCAGAGGTCGTGAGGCTTCATGGACAGTGTCCACACTTCCACCCTCCCCAGGCCTCTCCCTGAGGGCCGTCTTGTGTAGCCACGCCCAGAGCTCTCTTCGCTTGTCTGGGAGACGGTTCACAGATATGATACCAGGCTCGAAACCGAATGCCACATCTTGGCCTTGGAGCCCCAGACCTGCCTTATGATCTAGCCTTCCCAAGTCAGTTGACAGTGACGTCCTCCTGGCACTTGTTCAGTGACAGGCCAGAACTCAGAGGTTTCCTCGATTTCTGTTTCTGACGTTTGTCCTTGAGTCCACGATGGCTGCTGGGGCTGCGGCCTTTGCAGTGAGAGGAGGGTGAGGGGGAATCAGTGTTGCCCTGTGTGGCCAGCTCTTTGCGTGGGGCCTTAGCGGAGATCCTTCTGAGTGTTTACACTGCAACTCGTTACCCAGAGCATGGGCTGGCCATTTCTAGCTTTGAAGGAGCCTGAAAAAATACGCATTGTTTGTGTGTGTGTGTGTGTGTGTGTGTGTGTGTGTGTGTGTGTTTGTGTGTGTGTGTGTGTGTGTTTGTGTGTAGAGAGTGCAAGAGTGAGCCCTCGCGCTCGAGTGTGGGCTCACTGCTGCCCTGAATAAAACTGGGATGTGGTTCGTGTTGCTGTTGGTCGCTGGCCTGCCTGGTTTCCTTTGTAGCACTTGTCACAGTCTGATGTGTAGCCTGCCTCTCTCTGTGTGCTGTTGTCCTAGTCTGCCTCTCTCTGTTCTGGTGGGCATCTCCTTTAGAGCGTCTGCTCTGCAAAGGCAGGGGCTGGCTTTTATCGCTGTCACGTTCTCGTCACAGGAGTCACAGCGTGGATGGCTGTGGCCGAATGAATCTCTCCCGTCTGTCTGGGCAAGTCCTCAACTTTGCATCTCATTTTGGTCCACGTGCCGCATTCTGGAGTACGTCTTGGATTCACAGCCTGTGCCCTCATCTGGGTGTAGTCAGCCTCTTGCATTTCCTTTCTGCCTCCCTTCGGCCCTCGAGATGTAGCCTCAGCCCCTGCCCTTCTCCCTCCCATTGTTCGAGTTTCAGTATGGGAACTGTGGTGTGCAAGGCTCCTGTGCCAGCCGCAAAAGCTGCACCTACTGCTGAGGAACCTGGTTGCTGGCTGGAGTGGGTGCCAAATGCTGCCTGGCAGCATGGCCATTTGTCTTGAGGCCTTTTAGCCCCCTGTACCCCAGGGACTGTTCCATATGAGCCCCTGTGCCTGCTCCCATCCTTGTGCTCTGCTCCTGGGGTTGCCCTGTCTGTCCCCTGCCTGCTTGCACTCACTGTCTCCTTCCTGTTTCTGGGGACCCCTCATCTGTGCCCCACTCAAGACCAACCTCTGTTCATGCACCAGACCCCCCGCCCCATCCCTGTGACCTGTCTTTTGATTAACTTGGGCGAAACCCATGGGCCCCTCTCTCTGAGCCAGCCCTGCCTTGGGGTCTGTGGAGTTGCTTATCATCTGGTTTTGCCCCCATTGCAGTGCTATAGCCAGAGCACCAGGTACCCCCAAGAGGCTGCTGAGACCCGTGATGGATTCTTTGGGCCCATGTCTGCTTCTCAGAGCTCACCGCCTTGGGCTCCTGGAGCACCATCCTCGCTTTTCCCCCAGGCTCACAGCCTCTCATGCTCCCTGGCTGGCCCTTGCCATCTGACTTCTGGCTCAGTCCTTGGCATGGGGCGTTGCTGTGAGGTGCCACCTCTGCCCTCACAGGGTCCAGTGGATTCTAAGGAGTGTCTGTGTGTACTGATGACTCCTAGGTGGGTATCTTCCCAACTCCAGAGCCCTGTGTCCAGTCACCTGTAAAACAGACCCACTTGGCAAGGTACTTTGGTATATTTATTATTTTTAGAGGTGAGCCTCACTCTGGCACCCAGGCTGCAGTACACTGACATGATCACAGCTCACTGCAGCCTTGACTTTCCGGGCTCATGCAGTCTTCCTGCCTCAGCCTCCTGGGTAACTGGGATCACAGGCACTTGCCACCATGCTGGCTAATGTTTTTATTTGTAGAGATAGGTTTTTGCTCTGTTATCCAGGCTGGTCTCGATCTCCTGGGCTCAAGCCCTCCCCCCTGGGCCTCCCAAAGTGTTGGGATAACAGGGGTGAGCCCCCACACCCAGCCCCTTGGCATATTTACATCTGAGCTTTCCATCCTGACTCCTGCTGTGCAAATCAGTTCTGCTACCTTCCTTGTCTTCAGGGCCAGAACCTTCAAGTTGGCCTTGACCCCTCTGTGGTCACAGCTCATGCCCAGCCTTCTGGCTGGTCCCTGCTTTGCTCATGCCCACCCCAGCTGCCCCATCGCCAGATCCTGTCATCCTTTTGTTCTAGGAGTTTCCTGTTTCACTGGGGATGAAGGCCAGGGTCCTTAGAGTGGCTTTGGCCCTTACGGTGCTGGGCCAGTGGCCTTTCTCCTGCTGCTCAGCCGGGCCAGCATGCGAGCCCAGGGCTTTTGTGCCATTTTCCTCTGTCTAGAGCGCTCCTCCCACAGATGTCCATGGGCCCGTTTCCTCAACTTCTTCAATCTTTGCTGAGCTGTCACCTCCTGGAGCTTCTCTGACCCCACTATTGAAACTGCTGCCCCAGTATCTGCCACTTCCGCCCTTTTCCCTCCCGAGCCATGACTGCTGTCTGACAGACAGGATTTTGCTTGTTTCTAACCACTGGGATATAAGTTCTTTTGGAGGATAGAGAAGCAGTAATTCTCCAATTAACAAATGAACAAAGTAATATTAAATATTTTAGCAATGGCGTCTAGAGCAGTAAGAATTGAAATGGAAGTAAATGTAGCTATCAAGAAAGGCAGCACAACGATGGGGCACACAAGTGCCCGAAACCCACTTGCTCTTCTCTATACCCCCAGCCAGTTAGAACACATCCCACTCACCACAGCCCAAAGCAGCGGAAGCAGAAGATCCAGCAGCACCCTCAGCAGGCGGCCTGGCTGCCACACCGCTGTCTCAGTAAAGGCGCCAAGGAAGATTGGCTCTAGCAGAGGATACTGTTTCTGCATGAAAACTGTGAAGTTGCTTTCTTTGTGCTTGATAAAATCTTTCTTATTTATAATGAAAGGGACACCAGGAAGGGCTGGGCTCTGCCGGACGCCACAGCCAGGTATGAAACTGCCAAAGTCATGACCTTGTGGCAGAACAGCTGGCTCCCTTTGAAATATTTTATAAAAAGGAGAAAGTGCGCTCTGCTGACGTCATGTATGTGAACTGACATTCTCTGCCTGCACGAGGTCTGTTGTTTGCTCAGGGAGTGACCTGGGGGATGAGGGCACTGGACCACGTGGGGCATGGCCCCGGCCCTTCCGTGCTACTGGCTTCCGACGCTGGTGCTGCATTGTGTGCACGTGTGCAGCTGCTGTAGGTCATGGACCCTTTCCAAGATGGACCAGTTGTGTCAGAAGGTTCTGCAAGGAACCAGCTAAGGCGGAGCCTGACTGGGCGCGCATACCACAGGGAGCGCGCAGCTGGGGCCGGCGGTCCTCTCCCCACTGAGAGCTTTGGTGGACACAACGTCAATCTGGTCACATCCCCTCAGAAATTGACTGGAAGTGTCGATTTTTCCAGAAGCCTGCTTAGGTTTTTTGGAGCATTTTTGTCCTTGGTGAATCTCCCTCAGGGTTTGTACTGTGCTTCGGGAGATCAGCTCAGGATGGCGGGAAGCCACTGAGATTGCGTGCCCCACACCAGAACACGAGACGGGCCCTCCAGGATGGAGAGGGATGCAAACTGCTAGTCAAGGCTCAATCCAGCACTTCTGGCCACGTGATGAGCTTTGTGATCAATATTTAGAAACCTCTTCTGAGGTTAATTGCAAAAGGCAAAGAGCCTCAGGCAACTGGGAAAGTCGTCCTTCCTGTGTTGGTGAGAACATGACACACTAGAGCACGTTTCTTTTTGTCAGCAAATACTGTCAGAAAAGCACAGCGAGTGCTGGGGAGGGTTTCAGCAAGCATGTTCTGAAGCTGATGGCCTGTGGGGGCTGCGGCAACGGGTGTGCAGGTGCACGTGTGTCACCACGCCTCCACTTGTGCTGCCTGCCACATTCTGCTGCCGTGATGAAAACAAAAGATTGCCGCTGTGAGTCACCGAAGGGGAAGATGTGCTGGAGGAAACGTCATTTAACATTTGCTAAGAGAAATCCTGTGATTGTAAAAAGCTGTAATGCAACAAATTACCTAGGAAAAATTGGGCAGATGAGATAAATGTTTAATTCTTTGGTATAGCCAGATAAGATAACCAGAATTTAAAAGCAGATAACAAGCCAGGCACAGGGGCTCACGGCTGTAATCCCAGCACTTTGGGAGGCCAAGGCAGGAGGATCACTTGAGCCAGGAGGAGCTCAAGGCTGCAGTGGGCTATGATTGTGCCACTGTGCTCCCACCCGAACGACGGAGTGAGACCCTGTATGAATGAGTGAATAAGTAAATACAAATAAGCACTGGACAAGGGACACACAAAAAATGTGTAGAAGGAAAAATATATTAGTTTGAACCATATACAGTTGTTATTTTTGTTAAGTTGAAAATGATGACTGGGTGGACCTATAACAGGTGAAGTTATTACAGAAAACCTCCTCACAGAGAAAAGCCTGGGACCAGGTGGTTTCACTGGTAAATTCTGCTAGACATTTAAAGAAGAATTTATACCAACTCTTCCCAAAAACGTATAAGGAGGGAATACATCCCAACTCATTCTATGAGGATATAACCTTGGTATAACCTTGAACCAAAGACATCACAGGAAAACCACAGACTGTTGTTCCAGATGAAGGAAAATAGATGCTAAAATCTTCAACAAAATATTAGCAAACTGAATCTGGTAACATATAGAAAGGATTATGTGTCAGCACCAAGGATTTCCCCCAGAAATGCATGTGTGAAAATCTATGTAATGTGTCATATTAATAGAATGAAGGACAAAAACCACATAATCATCTCAATAGATACAACAAAAGCACTTTACAAAATTCAACACATTTTCATTATACAAACACTTTTATGCTGAAAAAAACAAGAATAGAAAGGAACTTCTTCAATTCAATAAAGGGCATCTGTGGAAAACCAACAGCTAACATCTCGCTTCACGCTGAACAACAGCGCTTTCCCCCTCAGAACAGCAACAAGATGAAAGGTGTCAGCTCCCACACGTTCAGCATCGTCCTGGAGGCTCTAACCAGGGCAGTTAGGCAAGGAAAATAAAGGACATTCCGATTGGAAGAGGAAATGTGAAGTCGTAGTTGCAGATGACGGGATCTTGTATATGGAATCCTAAGGAATACACGTAGGAACTATTAGAATTAATAAGCTAGTTCATCAAGGTTGCAGAATACAAGATAAGTAAAAATAAGTTATATTTCTGTACCTTGGAAATAGTCGAAAAGGAAGAAAATGTTGTTACGACAGCACCAAAATAATAAAATGCTTAGAAATAGGACCGACTGTTACTAAGATAGCGGTATTCCCCCAGCTGACCTACAGATTCAGTAGATTTTGTATCAGAATCTCAGCTGGCCTTTTTGTAAACTGACAGCTATTTTGAAAATTCATGTGGAAATGCGAGGAGTCAGCGTTGAAGCAGTCAGAGGCTTGCATTTCCTGGCTTCAGCACTTTCCATGGAGCTGTGGTGATGAAGATTGTGTGGTGCTGGCAGGGGGGTCGATGCAGATGAGCTGGGTGGAATCGGTCTAGGCAGGAACCCATTCATTTGTGGGGACTGATTTTTAGCAAGGCTGCCAAGATAGGAAAGAATTTAACAAATGACGCTGAGACTACTAGCTTGTCACAAGCAAAAAACGAAGTTGGGCCTTAACCTCCCACACCGTATACAAAAATTAACTTACAATGGATAAGAGACTTCAATGTAAGACCTAAAATTGTAACACTCTTAGAGATGTACATTTTTCTGACCTTGGATTAGACGGTGGTTTCTTAGCTACAACATCTAAAACATACACACACACAAAATAGGTAAACTGGACATGAAAATGGGAAGGTTGTGTTTCAAAGGACACTGTCAAAGTTTTGCACAGACTACCTACCGCTGTGTGCTGAATGTGTGAGCCCCTCCAGCTCCACATGCTGAGGACCTAACCTGCCATGGGCTGGCATTTGGAGGTGTGCAGTCTTTGGGAGGTGACTGGGTTTGAAGGTGGTCACGAGGACAGAGACCCAGTGCTGAGATTAGCGTCCTTACAGAAGACGGAGAGAGAGCCCTCAGAGCTCTCTCAGCATGCGCATAATCTGGGAAGGGCCACATGAGGACATCACCAGGAAGAGGGTCCTCACCAGGAACCCCACCATGCCAGCACCTTGAGGTTAGGCATCCAGCCCTCAGCACTGTGAGAAATCAGTTTGCTGTGTAAGCTGCCCATTTTGTGATACTTGTTACAGCAGCCCGAGCTGACTGAGACAGCTGCTCAGAACAGGGAGAACATCTTCGCCAGTCAGTCATGTATCTGTTAAGCGTTTAATATTCAGAGTATATTAGGAACTCTACTTGTTCATTAATACAAATGCAGAAGAAAACATATTTAGATCGAGCGCAAAATTTTAGTAAACTTCTCCAAAGATATATAAATGGCCAGGAAGCACATCATGAATCCTTAGGGAAATAGAAACTAAAACCACGGTGAGGGCTGATTCATACCCTAGCAGAAGGGTGTAGCAGAAGCAGTGCTGTTGGGTATGGATGGGGGAAATGGGGGTCCTCATACACAGCCACCTCAGAAAACAACCTGGCTGTTCTTCAGGTGGCACACCAGGTTCCCTCCTGGGCTTAGCCCCAAGAGCAGTGGAAACTCTTAAGAATGTCAGCGTCTCATTGTCGGTGGCAGCCAAAGGTCCATCACTTGTGAATTCATAAACACTAAGACCATGGAATACCGTTCACCAAGGAAAGGGATGGAGCGTCGCTGAATGCTACACCCCGCTGGACCTGGAGAGCAAGCTTTGTGCTAAGGGAGAAAAGCTGGATACACAAGTCCCTATCACGTGTGATTCCATTTATATGGAATTGGTTGCTGGTTGGTTGCCTGGGTCTGAGGGGATTGTAGTGGTTTTTTTTTTTTTGGAGTGATGAAAATCTTCTGGAAGTAAATAGTGATTTGCATAACCTTGTGCTTATTCTAAAAAACTACTAAATTGTACACATGAAAAGGGTGAATTTTATGGCCTGTGAATTATGTAAATAAAAATTGGTAAAATTAAAAATGACGTTGCCATCTTTTGTATGATTTAATAGACAACTGAAGAACATACATGCACAGTGCTGGCTGGGGCCGGGGGTCTTGGGATAGGCAGCTCAGCTCGCAGGAGTGTTATGTTTTTAAGCGGGGTCCAAGGGTGAGGCACACTTCCCATCAGGCCCACACACCCTCCTCCACCTGTCCATAGTGCGGGTCCAGTTTTCTTAGCCTCACCAGTGGGTTTTCTGTGAGCTACATGTGACTTGAGCACGTGAGATGTGGCTGGTCCAAATTGTGGTGTGCTCTCAATGTAAAATATATCCTGGCTTTTAAAGATTTAGCACAAAGAGGATAAGGAGTGTAAAATATCTAATCATTTATTGTTTGTTTATTTGGTATTTTTTTTTGTAGAGATGGGGTCTCGCTGTGTTGCCCAGGCTGGTCTTAAACTCCTGGCCTCAAGTAATCCTCCCACCTTGGCCTCCCAAAGTGCTGGGATTTCAGAGATGAGTCACCATGCTCGGCCTTGATAATTATTTATGTTGATTGTTCAAATGAACATATTCGGGACGAATTGGGTTAAATAAAATACATGAAAACACATTTCATGTGTCTCTTTGTACAGTATAAGACGGCCACTAGAAAATTGAAATTGTATGCAAATGAGTCTCGCGCTGCCCCCTCTCGGATGGGGCTGCTTTGCAGCTTTATCCTTTTCTCACCTGCTTCAGTTTCTGAGAGGTGTTTCACAAAGAAGAAAAGCTTGTTCGGATGTTTCCGTCTCCATAGCCATCGGATTTATGATGATCACTAACGCTGTGGGCTTTCACATCTTACTTTGCTTTCTATTTCCTTTGCTTTTGTTTCTTCATTCCTTTTGGTGGATTGATAAGGTTTCCTTTGTTCCAGTTAATTTCCTCTTGCGGTTTGGCTAGTTCACAGCCATGCTCCAGTTGTGACAAATCAAAAACGTCTCCACACATTGCCAGATGTCCCCTGGCGAGCGAGTTGCCCCCTGTGGAGACGCGCTGCACAAGGTGAGCCTGGCCCCGATTAGGGAGCCCACGTGTGTGTGCTGCTGTGCCCGGCTGCTTCCATGCGGCGCACCCCCTCCCTCTGATTGCTGGAGGACTTCTGTGTGGGCACACTACAGTGTGTTTACCCATCCTGCTCAGTGGACATTTGGAATTGTGAACAAGCATGCCTGCACCTGTATTTGGATATTCTAGTCCATTTCTCTTGGGAGTGAATGGCTGAGTCATCTGATAGTTACCTTTTAAAGACCTAAGTGCTTGTTCCAGAAGGATTGTTAGGATTACTGCCAGCAAGAGTCCAGGTATCCTGGGCTCCACCAGCATGTGGTGGAGGCCTCCTGAATTGGAACTGTTTTTCTGGGTCCCAGGGTTCTCCAGAGAAACAGAGCCAGTGGCACATGCGCACATTGTGTGTGTGTGTGTGGCGGGGGGGGGGGGGCAGGACGGGGGGCATGCATGCACGCACGCACGTATGAGTTATCACAAAGAATTGGCGGGTGTGATTATTGAGGCTGAGAAGTCCTAAGCTGGAGACCCAGGACAGCTCCCTCTGAGTCTCAAAGCCTGAGAACCAAGAGGGCTGACAGTGACAGTTCTAATCCAGAAGCTGTCGGGTGGGAGATCCAAGAAGGACCAGTGTTATAGTTCAGCGCAGTCCACCAGAGGCCACCCGCTTTGGGAGGAGTTCCTTCTTACCCAGCCTTGCTGTTCCTTCAGGTCCTCGGCTGGTTGGGTAGGGTCCCTCCCCAGCGGAGAGGGCTATGGGCTTTATTCAGTTAACCTTTCAGATACTAATCCCATCCCGAATGCTCTCACAGACACAACCAGAATAATACTTGGCCAAATGTTTGTTGGGGAACTTAGCAATGTCAAATGGACCCATAAAACTCACCATCACACCTTACGCTGTGGTCTGTTGCATTTCCCTGATGACTCATGATATTGCAGGTCTTCCCATAGATCACCTGCCCTTCATGTATCTTTTTTGTGATGTTTCTGTTCAAACCTTTTTCCCACTAAAAAAATGGGATTCCTAGCCAGGTGAGGTGGTAGGTGCCTGTAGTCCCAGCTACTCAGGAGGCTGAGGCAGGAGAATCACTTGAACCCTAGAGTTGGAGGTTGCAGTGAGCCAAGATCGCGCAATTGCACTCCAGCCTGGGGTACAGAGTGAAACTCTGTCCCCCCCCCAAAAAAATAGGCTGTAGGAGTTGACTGTTCCAGATGGAAGCTCTTTGTCAGGTGTGCTGTAAATGCTTTCTCCTAGTCTGTGGTCCTGTTCTTATTTTCTTACATCATTTTCTGAAGAGAAGAAATTTTCGTTTTGATGAGGTTCGTTGATGGGTTTTTCTTTTACAGTTGGTATATTTTGTATCCTTCTAAGAAATCTTTGCCTGTCTCAAGGATGCAAAGATTTTCCCCACGTTTCCTTCTAAGGAGTTTCACAGTTTGCGCTTTTGTGTTTAGGTCTGTGATCCATTCAGAGGCACTTTTCATGGGGATGTGAGGTTCGGGTTGAGGGGCATCCCTTCCCTATCCTGGCTGTTGGAGACTGTCCTTCCCCTCGGTTGCCTTGGGCCTCGGCTGGATGTAAGTGAACCCTGCCTGTGGGTCCTTTTCTAAGTTCCCACCCTGCATTGACTCCTGCATCCATTCCTAGACTGGTACCGTGCCGGCTTGATCACTATAGTTTTGTCATAAGTCTTGCAGTTAGTTCAATTCATTAGCATTTTTAAACGTTTTTTAATTTAAAAAGTTATTAATGTTATATACATATGAAATTTGCCATCAGCCATTTACACAGCAGCCACTTTATCCATTTGTAGTGTGGACACCGTACCTTAAGCATACAGAACAGTCATACCGTTCTATGTGCACATCGTGCAGTGGATCACTAGGATGCCCTCCTCTTGCAAGCCGGAAACTCCATGGCCATTGAACAAAATGGCCTCCTCCGCACCCCAGCCCCTGGCATCTAGCACTCCACTTTCTGTGTCTAAGAGCTGGCCTGTGAGGCACCTTGTGCAGGTAGAATCATGCGGACGATTGACTTACTTCACTTAGCATGCTCTCCATCCATGTTGTAGCATGCGAGAGCATTGCCTTCTTTTAAAAGGTGGAATAATATTCCACTGTATGTTGTTAGTGTTCCGCAGGGGGACAGAACTAATAGGATGTATAGGCAGATGAGGGGATTCATTGGGGAGTCGGCTGGTGTGATGACAGAGGCTGAGGGGTCCCCAGCAGGCCTGCAACCCGGAGGCCCTGCGAAGCTGGCGCCCGGCTCTACCCAGGCCAAAGGCCCGAGAACCCTAGGGGGCTGCTGGTGTCAGTCCTGACGTCCAAAGGCCAGAGACCCCGGAGTTCTGATGCCCAAGGCAGGGTCCCAGCTGCAGGAGAGGGAGGAGACTGCCTCTCCTCTGCCTTTCTTGTTCTGTCTGGGCCCCAGCTGTCTGGATGGCACCACCCAGCTGTAGGGCATCTTGGCACTCAGCCCACGTCTCTCCTCTGGAAAAACCCACACAGGCATACCCAGAAGTAATGCTTCCCTGGTTCTCTAGGTATTCCTCCTCCAAACAAGCCGATGCCTGCAGTTAACCATCACGTGTGCAGGTACAGCCACGTGCCGCTTACATGGAAAAGCTCTGAGAAACGCATCGTTGGGTGACATCATGGTGTGAACGTGGCAGAGTGAACTCTCATGAGCCCACATAGCGTGGCTGCTGCACACCACACTGTGGGGAACAGCCTGTGGCTCCCGCCTGCAAACCCAGACGGCATGTCAGTGCACTGCATACTGCAGGCAGCTGTTCCACGGTGGTGGTTGTGCATCTGACACATCTAAACATAGGAAAGGTGTCGTGAAAATGCAGTGTCATAATCTCAACAGGGTCACCGTCCTCTGTATGGTCTGCTGTCGACCACAGTGTCGTTAAGTGGCGTGTGACTGCTGCGTGTTCCTCCTTCATTCCCCCGGTGGTAGACACTTGAGCTGCTTCTGCCTCTTGGCCGCCATGAACACAGGTGTGCAGATGCCTCCTGGAACCCTCCTTCAGTGCCCATGGCCTGCTGGGCACTCGGGAGTTCTGTGCCTAACGTTCTGAGGAATTGCCTCACTGCTCTCCACACTGTGCCGGGCACGCTCCTGGCACTGAGCACCATCCCACTGCTCCGCTTCCTGCCGTGGCATCACTCGGCAGGAAGTGTTTAGTGATCTCTGTTCTAACAGGCATGAGGTGATGCCTCGTGTTGGCATATGTGTCTCCCTAGTGGTTGGTCGTGTGGAGCATCGTGTCATGTGCCACTTGGCCATTGGTGTATCTTCTTAGTAGAAATGGCGAAGTCCTTGGTCCATTGTAAAATTGGATGTTTCCTTTTGCCATGGAGTTGTAGGGGTTTTTAAAAATGTGTTCTGCATGGAAGCTCCAGAGTGGATCCCTGGCTTGCAGCTGTTTTTCCCCCGCCTTTACCTTGTTGGTCTTTCCTGCTCTGCAGATTTTACGTTTGATGTGGTCCCGTTTGCCTCTTTGTTGCCTGTGCTGTTAGGAATCTATTTGTAACGTTTCGCCCCTTCTCACAGTTCTTCCTTCTGCTCTGTTACGTTGCTCGTCCTCGTTTGGGAAGCCGTATCTTCTGCTGGTCCCTCTCTGCAGTGCGGTTTCTTGTGTCTTACATTGTCTTTCCCTGTGGATTTATTCTATTTGATCACTGAGCAATATTTCTGAATAATTTCCTCCCAGAAAGGTTTGTGGGTGTTCAGCTTTCAGCCCTTGCATATCTGAAAGTAGCTTCAGTTTGTCCTCATTGTTGAGTGATAATTTGGCTTGAGTTAGAGTCTTCCGCATTTCTGAAATTCCACTCACTCGTTCACCAAATGCCCTTTAAGGAGCGTGTGAAGGAGCTGTTGCTAACCAGCCAGCCCAGGCCAGTGTGGGAGCTTTTAGAGCAGGAGTCATGTGCTGGGTTCCCCGGAAGAGGAGGCGTTGCTTCCCGGGGCTGGCCGGGTTTCTCTGGGGGAAGTGGATGTGGGGAGGAGCTGCTGTCTGGGTCAGCAGCTGCCCTGCAAGAGAGGGGCTGCTGCACTCATCCCTGAACTCAGACTGGATAGCCCTGGGCCAGCGCCGGAGAAGGAGCAGAGGCAGGGAGGCGGGAGGAGCCTGCACAGAGGTGTGGGAGGCCTGAGGAGTAGTGGCTGGGCCCTGGGAGCACTGACAGGGAAGTGAAGGCTGGGGTCGGCCGTTTGGAGGTCAGGGTCAGCATGGGAGCCACGCTGCCCAAAGAAGTTCAGGTCAGGTGCAGGCCCGGGACGGGTGTTCGGAGTCCAGGTCAGGCCCGGGCCCGGGATGGATGTTCCGAAACTGGCAGTGCCCGTGGAGGAGTCTCAGCAGTGGCTGAGAGCTCTGTGTAGCCGTTGGTGTCATGGGGTTACCGGCTGTGCCCCGCGTGAGGAAGGCAGGCCCTCACCCCTGGTGGTGTGTGATTCCATTAACGGCACCCCACAGCTGTGCCAGATCCTGAAGTGGTTTCTTCATCAAAACGTAGTTGAATTTGACTACAACCTCAGCATGTAGACTGTAGGGTGTCCTGATGATGGCCTGGAGATGCGCATCACAGCACCGCCTGCCTCCTCTGTGGGTGAAAGTTGGCCGTGGGCACCCCAGCCTGTGAGCCAGCCCTGCCACTGTCTCTGGGGCTTCTCTATTGTCATGCAGACCACCCACACTCGCCTCTGCTGGGCGCTGCTGTGCCATGGCTTGAGCAGTCCATTAGCCGAGGGAGGGGCATGAGGGTCTTGTGGAAAGCTGGAGCAGTGGCCACGCTGGAGCCTCGCTCAGCGTCTGCAATGGGCAGTTAAGGTTAGAGTTGCTGCTGAGGGCCTGCACAGCTCCGCTGTGCACGCTGCGGCTCAGCAACATGTGATTCTGCAGCGTTTTCTTCCTTACAATTTTAGTGTCTGAACCTGGTAATAAAACTTCAGAACTTTTGTTTATTATGTGTCTTGGAATTTGTGTCTTTTTTTTAGTGATTAAATTTTATTGTGCTTAGCAAAAATGTCAGTCCCACTCAGATGGGACCGCTGCCGACACCTCCCTGGGCACATCCTCCCTGTGGTTCCTGAGGCCTGGGAGCCCTGCTGTGGGAGGGAGAGCTGCAGCGTGGAGCCAGCCTTCCTGATTGTTCCATGCCCCCATGTGGTCTTCTGTCCCAGCCTCGTCTCTCAGCACCACAGGGTGCGGGGTAGCGTTTGCTGGGTGTTGTGTGTGGGCATCTTTGGGGACGCCAACACCAAGTCTGTTGGGGCAGAGCTGGTGGCATAGCCCTGGTGACCGGGACCGGCACTCTCGCCCTCTCAAAGCATCCGAGTTGCCGCCTGCACTTGGCTCGGAGCAAGTTCGAGACTCTGAAAGGCATGTGTGGCTGTCAGTGAGTGTCCCTGACCCTCGGCCTGCGTGGTTTTCCAGAGGGCACCAGCAGATACGCACATGTGTTGAGCTGTGGGTGCCCCTCTTGCATTGTTTTGGTTTTAAATGTTTTATTTGGAAATAACATGAGACTTAACACAGAAGAGTTGTGAAGACACTGTGGCCCTGGTGAGCCCTTCCCCCGCCTCCTTCACGCTCACATCCTGCGTAACTGGCGCGTTCTGGGCAGGGCCTCTTTGCCTTGCACTGGGAACACGGGGTTCCTGTCTGCGGCATGTCACCTGCTCAGAACTCTGCCCTTTGCATGAGTGGTGTAAGTGCCATGGTGAGGTGGGGCCTGCCTGGGGTTGGAAAGGCCCCGTTCCTGCGTAGAACTTGAATGCAGCTGAGGGGCGTCCAGAGAGGCCTTGCCTTTCCTGGTGGCAGTTTGGAACGTGCTAGCATCGTGAACATTGTGTGGGTTCCTCCGCAGGAGACAGGGTGGTTGTGCCCCTTTGCCTCACGGTCTAATGGCAAAGGCTTTCTGTCCTGCTCACGTGAGACCCTGGCACAGGCACAGCAAAGACTAAGCGCGCTTTGCGTCCTTCAGAAATTCCACCTTGTGGCAGGATGTGCTCAGGGAGGACCTCGAGTGGGAGAGCTCTGCAGGCTGGTGTTGGCTGTCGTGTCAGGGCTCGGGGTCTTCTGGGCCTTACCTGGTGGGTCTCGTTGAGCTCACGCACGCTGATCAGGTATTTATGGAGAGCTGAAGTGCTGTCTGCTGTGACTGCCTCATCCACTGGATGTAGAGCAGAGGAAAAGAATCCTTCCCAGCTTTCTTAAGCGGCACCAAATTCTTGGGAGAAATCTTTTTAAATTTGTTTTGTTGTTCCTTTGTTGTTTGTTTGTTTCTTGAGACAGTCTCACTGTCACCCAGGCTGGCGTGCAGTGGTGCAATCTTGGCTCGCAGCAACCTCTGCCTCCCAGGTTCAAGCGATTCTTCTGCCTCAGTCTTCCAAGTAGCTGGGACCACAGGTGCGCACCACCACCACCACCTTGCCTGGCTCATTTTTGTATTTTTAGTAGAGACAGGGTTTCCCCATGTGGGCCAGGCTGGTCTTGGACGCTTGATCTTGGGTGATCCGCCTGCTTCAGCCTCCCACAGTGCTGGGATTACAGGCGTGAGCCACCACTCTCGGCTGCAGAAATCTTGAAGACAGGCAGTGTGGGCAGTGGGGGGCCCGTGACACCAGCCAGCTTGGTTCCGGATGCCGCAGTCGGTGCCTGGCTTCCAGTCTTCCTCCTGTTGTCACTGCCTCGTTGCTTTGTCAGTTGGTTAAACGTGTTATGGCTTCGTAGCTTCCCTGCCCTCTTTCTCAGCATCTTAAGACTCATTTGCTCAGCAGCAAGTGTGAGTCCTGCTTGGCAGCCTGTGTAATGCTAGCTGCCGTTTGCGAGCCCTCCTGTGTGGCCGATGGGGCTTGTCTGGTGTGGACGAGAGCTTGTACACACTGCCACCAGTGTGTATACATCAGCTCCGGGGGACGTCTGAGTGGAGGGCAGCTGGAGCAGGCTGAGTGGGGACTGGCAGCCAGGGGACAGGTGCAGAGCTGGCCTTGTCACGTGTGTCCTACCTCTGCTTTCAGGGAGAAAAGTGAGTCTGGGAAAGGCCCTGCTGTGTGGCTCCTTCCTTGGCTATGGCCAGTCCCGTCTCTGTTACCCTGGCTGTCACTTCTCGGGAAGCCCAGGTGCTGAGCTGCGTCCAGGCCTCTCTCGCTGTAGCCCTGCCTTCCTCATGTGGCCTCATGGCTAAGCATGGTGGCCGACACGAGGTTGAGGCCTGCCCAGGGCCAGGGGAGCAGGCAGTGCTCGAGAGTCTGTCCTCCATGGTTGGGTATGACTGCAGATGAGGCACAGATGGAGCGCTTGTTCTGGCATAGGTACCACAGCAGAGTTGGACCCACTGCTCCCGGGTGGCAGCATGGCCACGTTGTGACTTGTTGTGCGGAGAGCTGGCTGGAAGTGCAGCTAGGACCACGGGCAGTGTTTCCTGCTGGAGCTTGGCCCTGGAGGCCTGGGAGTGCTAGGGCACGACTCTGTCATGCCGCATTCAAACCGTAGAGTGCGGAAATGGGGAGAGAACGTCAGCAGTGCTTCTCTCCAGAGGGACAAAAACAAATGATGACTTGAAGATTCTCCTTGATATACTTACTTTCCACAGGGAATAGATTATTTTTGTGATTGGGGTGAGGTGAACATGCTCATGCAGGAGAGGTGTGGGTTGTGCGTGTCCACGGGGACTAGATTATTTTTATGATTGGGGTGAGGTGAACGCGCTCATGCAGGAGAGGTGTGGGTTGTGCGTGTCCACGGGGACTAGATTATGATTGGGGTGAGGTGAACGCACTCATGCAGGAGAGGTGTGGGTCGTGCATGTCCACGGGGAGTAGATTATGATTGGGGTGAGGTGAACGCGCTCATGCAGGAGAGGTGTGGGTCGTGCATGTCCACAGGGAGTAGATTATGATTGGGGTGAGGTGAACGTGCTCATGCAGGAGAGGTGTGGGTTGTGCGTGTCCACGGTGAGTAGATTATTTTTATGATTGGGTTGAGGTGAACGCGCTCATGCAGGAGAGGTGTGGGTCGTGCATGTCCACGGGGAGTAGATTATGATTGGGGTGAGGTGAACGCGTTCATGCAGGAGAGGTGTGGGTCGTGCACGCAGCTTCACGTGCTTGTTTGAGGCTTGCTGTGCCCTACCCTGACCTGTGTGGAACCCATGCCCTGTACACCCTTGGCCCTTCCTGGACTGATCTGTGTGGTGGTGCCTGCAGCTGCGGCAGCCCGGCGGACCACTGGCCAGTCCTGTGTTTCACTGTCTGACCGTGTCATGCCCATCCACTCCTCTCCTATTCGGAAGTTTCTGTAACTGTTCATTATTCTAGATGAACTTTGGGATTATTTTGTCAACACATACTTAGCATTTTTTTTTTTTTTTTTGTCAAAAACTGGGTTGCTTCTCATCCAGGGATGAGGAGCGGCTCTCCATTCACCAGGCCTTTCTTGAGTCTTGGTCAGAGTTTACAGTAGATACTTGGAGACCAGAGCCTTCTAAGACTTCTGCCTCTGAAAGTACCATGGTGTGTCTGGGTGTGGGGCTGGTGGGGCTGGCGGGGCTGGCACCAGTGGAGCGGACCCCTCACCATCCTCCTTCCTCCGCAGGTGCCCTATGAGACACTGAACAAACGCTTTCGCGCCGCTCAGAAGAATATTGACCGGGAGACCAGCCACGTCACTATGGTGGTGGCCGAGCTGGAGAAGACGCTGAGTGGCTGCCCCGCCGTGGACTCCGTAGTCAGCCTGCTGGACGGTGTGGTGGAGAAGCTCAGCGTCCTTAAGAGGAAGGTTGGTTCGTCCCAGTGGTCCCTCTTCGGCTGGGGGCACAGGCACCCCCTTTGTCTTGAAAATGAATCCTAAGACTGGCAAGCCGCCATGGTGGGAATGTGGGAGGTGCAGCTGGGGGCCCCGTTCCCTGCTGTCTGCCTTCTGGGACCACTGTCGGCTGAGCAGGCCAGCTTCCTGTTCCTGTAGGACCATGTTGTCTTGCTCCAGGAGTGTCCAGAGCCCAAGCAAGAGAGGCCAGAATGTATAGCAAGTTGATTTTTTTTTTTTTTTTTTTTGGAGACATATCACTGTCACCTAGGCTGGAGTTCAGTGGCGCTATCTCGACTGACTGCAGCCTCTGCCTCCCGTGTACAAGCAGTTCTCCTGCCTCAGTCTTATGAGTAGCTGGGATTACAGGTGTGCGTCACCATGCCCAGCTAGTTTCTGTATTTTTAGTAGAGATGGGGTTTCACCATGTTGGCCATATGGGTTTCAAACTCCTGACCTCAAGTGATCTGCCCTCCTGAGCCTCGCAAAGTGCTGAGATTATAGGTGTGAGCCACTGCACCCAGCCCAATTGATTATTTTTAAATAGAATTTCACCTCAAAGGAGCATGTGGAATTTCCTGTCACTAGGATGGATGGACAAGGGCATTGGGACAAATCTGGCTCACTGAAGACACCCAGAAAGTGGGATAAGATATCGTAACACATCGCAGTGAAAATATCGAATAGATTGTGAAACAGAAAGGAATCACTAGGCCAGAACTGGAGGGCAGGGGGTCAGAGACGAAAACAGCCAGAGACTGCTGTTGCCCTCGGAGTCTCGGCCAGACCACATGGAGGTGAGGACTGATGACCCAGGCCATGTAAAGTGGGGCCCAGTGGAGAGAAACTGGGACCCCATGGTGCTACAGCTCAGGGTGAGGTGTGCCAGAAGTGGACTGTCATTGACAGAGTGTTGCAGCCCAGGTTCAGAGTACCTGGGTGATGGGAGACCCTTAGCCTTCCCTCTAGGGAGGTGGTGCTGGCTGGTGGTGCCTTCCAGCTCTGGGTAGAGTAAATTCAGATTATTTTATGGGGAGGATAACTTCAATATGGGCATAAGATGATTCGTAGAAATAAGTTTCCAATTACAACATCCAGCACAGAGGCAGCCTGGGTGACACTGAGACCCTATCTTAAGACACCATGATGGATTAGAGACACAGCAGACAGCAGATGACAGAGTGTTGTACAGACTGCAGGTGCAGGGACTGCCAGGTGCCACACTTTACTCAGAGCTGCACAGACTGCAGGTACAGGGACTGCCAGGTGCTACACTTTACTCAGAGCTGCACAGACTGCAGGTGAGGAAGCTGCCAGGTGCCACACTTTACTCAGAGCTCCACAGACTGCAGGTACAGGGACTGCCAGGTGCCACACTCTACTCAGAGCTGCATAGACTGCAGGTGTGGGGACTGCCAGGTGCCACACTTTACTCAGAGCTGCACAGACTGCAGGTGTGGGAGCTGCCAGGTGCCACACTCTACTCAGAGCTGCATAGACTGCAGGTGAGGAAGCTGCCAGGTGCCACACTTTACTCAGAGCTGCATAGACTGCAGGTGTGGGAGCTGCCAGGTGCCACACTTTACTCAGAGAGCTACACAGACTGCAGGTGAGGAAGCTGCCAGGTGCCACACTCTACTCAGAGCTGCACAGACTGCAGGTGTGGGGACTGCCAGGTGCCACACTGTACTCAGAGCTGCACAGACTGCAGGTGTGGGGACTGCCAGGTGCCACACTTTACTCAGAGCTGCACAGACTGCAGGTGTGGGGACTGCCAGGTGCCACACTCTACTCAGAGCTGCACAGACTGCAGGTGAGGAAGCTGCCAGGTGCCACACTTTACTCAGAGAGCTGCACAGACTGCAGGTGAGGAAGCTGCCAGGGGCCACACTTTACTCAGAGCTGCACAGACTGCAGGTGAGGAAGCTGCCAGGTGCCACACTTTACTCAGAGCTGCACAGACTGCAGGTGTGGGGACTGCCAGGTGCCACACTTTACTCAGAACTGCACAGACTGCAGGTGTGGGAGCTGCCAGGTGCCACACTCTACTCAGAGCTGCATAGACTGCAGGTGAGGAAGCTGCCAGGTGCCACACTTTACTCAGCTGCACAGACTGCAGGTGAGGAAGCTGCCAGGGGCCACACTTTACTCAGAGCTGCACAGACTGCAGGTGTGGGGACTGCCAGGTGCCACACTTTACTCAGAGCTGCACAGACTGCAGGTGTGGGGACTGCCAGCTGCCACACTCTACTCAGAGCTGCACAGACTGCAGGTGAGGAAGCTGCCAGGTGCCACACTTTACTCAGAGCTGCACAGACTGCAGGTGTGGGGACTGCCAGGTGCCACGCTTTACTCAGAACTGCACAGACTGCAGATGTGGGAGCTGCCAGGTGCCACACTTTACTCAGAGCTGCACAGACTGCAGGTGAGGAAGCTGCCAGGTGCCACACTTTACTCAGAGCTGCACAGACTGCAGGTGTGGGGACTGCCAGGTGCCACACTTTACTCAGAGCTGCACAGACTGCAGGTGTGGGGACTGCCAGGTGCCACACTTTACTCAGAGCTGCACAGACTGCAGGTGTGGGGACTGCCAGGTGCCACACTCTACTCAGAGCTGCACAGACTGCAGGTGAGGAAGCTGCCAGGTGCCACACTTTACTCAGAGCTGCACAGACTGCAGGTGTGGGGACTGCCAGGTGCCACGCTTTACTCAGAACTGCACAGACTGCAGATGTGGGAGCTGCCAGCTGCCACACTTTACTCAGAGCTGCACAGACTGCAGGTGAGGAAGCTGCCAGGTGCCACACTTTACTCAGAGCTGCACAGACTGCAGGTGTGGGGACTGCCAGGTGCCACACTTTACTCAGAGCTGCATAGACTGCAGGTGTGGGGACTGCCAGGTGCCTCACTCTACTCAGAGCTGCATAGACTGCAGGTGAGGAAGCTGCCAGGTGCCACACTTTACTCAGAACTGCACAGACTGCAGGTGAGGAAGCTGCCAGGTGCCACACTTTACTCAGAGCTGCACAGACTGCAGGTGAGGAAGCTGCCAGGTGCCACACTCTACTCAGAGCTGCACAGACTGCAGGTGTGGGGACTGCCAGGTACCACACTTTACTCAGAGCTGCACAGACTGCAGGTGAGGAAGCTGCCAGGTGCCACACTTTACTCAGAGCTGCACAGACTGCAGGTGAGGAAGCTGCCAGGTGCCACACTCTACGCAGAGCTGCACAGACTGCAGGTGAGGAAGCTGCCAGGTGCCACACTCTACTCAGAACTGCACAGACTGCAGGTGTGGGGACTGCCAGGTGCCACACTTTACTCAGAGCTGCACAGACTGCAGGTGTGGGGACTGCCAGGTGCCACACTCTACTCAGAGCTGCACAGACTGCAGGTGTGGGGACTGCCAGGTGCCACACTCTACTCAGAGCTGCACAGACTGCAGGTGTGGGGACTGCCAGGTGCCACACTGTACTCAGAGCTGCACAGACTGCAGGTGTGGGGACTGCCAGGTACCACACTTTACTCAGAGCTGCACAGACTGCAGGTGAGGAAGCTGCCAGGTGCCACACTTTACTCAGAGCTGGACAGACTGCAGGTGTGGGGACTGCCAGGTGCCACACTGTACTCAGAGCTGCACAGACTGCAGGTGTGGGGACTGCCAGGTGCCACACTTTACTCAGAGCTGCACAGACTGCAGGTGTGGGGACTGCCAGGTGCCACACTCCTCAGAGCTGCACAGACTGCAGGTGAGGAAGCTGCCAGGTGCCACACTTTACTCAGAGAGCTGCACAGACTGCAGGTGAGGAAGCTGCCAGGTGCCACACTCTACTCAGAGCTGCATAGACTGCAGGTGTGGGGACTGCCAGGTGCCACACTCTACTCAGAGCTGCATAGACTGCAGGTGTGGGGACTGCCAGGTGCCACACTTTACTCAGAGCTGCACAGACTGCAGGTGTGGGGGCTGCCAGGTGCCACACTACTCAGAGCTGCACAGACTGCAGGTGAGGAAGCTGCCAGGTGCCACACTTTACTCAGAGAGCTGCACAGACTGCAGGTGAGGAAGCTGCCAGGTGCCACACTCTACTCAGAGCTGCACAGACTGCAGGTGTGGGGACTGCCAGGTGCCACACTCTACTCAGAGCTGCATAGACTGCAGGTGAGGAAGCTGCCAGGTGCCACACTTTACTCAGAGCTGCACAGACTGCAGGTGTGGGGGCTGCCAGGTGCCACACTACTCAGAGCTGCACAGACTGCAGGTGAGGAAGCTGCCAGGTGCCACACTCTACTCAGAGCTGCACAGACTGCAGGTGAGGAAGCTGCCAGGGGCCACACTTTACTCCGAGAGATGCACAGACTGCAGGTGAGGAAGCTGCCAGGTACCACACTTTACTCAGAGAGCTGCATAGACTGCAGGTGTGGGGACTGCCAGGTGCCACACTTTACTCAGAGCTGTATAGACTGCAGGTATGGGGACTGCCAGGTGCCACACTGTACTCAGAGCTGCACAGACTGCAGGTGTGGGGACTGCCAGGTGCCACACTTTACTCAGAGCTGCACAGACTGCAGGTGTGGGGGCTGCCAGGTGCCACACTACTCAGAGCTGCACAGACTGCAGGTGAGGAAGCTGCCAGGTGCCACACTCTACTCAGAGCTGCACAGACTGCAGGTGAGGAAGCTGCCAGGTGCCACACTTTACTCAGAGCTGCACAGACAGACTGCAGGTGAGGAAGCTGCCAGGTGCCACACTCTACTCAGAGCTGCACAGACTGCAGGTGAGGAAGCTGCCAGGTGCCACACTGTACTCAGAGCTGCACAGACTGCAGGTGTGGGGACTGCCAGGTGCCACACTTTACTCAGCTGCATAGACTGCAGGTGTGGGGACTGCCAGGTGCCACACTTTACTCAGAGAGCTGTATAGACTGCAGGTGTGGGAGCTGCCAGGTGCCACACTTTACTCAGAGCTGCACAGACTGCAGGTGTGGGGACTCCCAGGTGCCACACTTTACTCAGAGCTGCACAGACTGCAGGTGAGGGAGCTGCCAGGTGCCACACTTTACTGTGCTTAAAGAATTCAAACAGGCCGGTGGGTCACGTCTGTGAAGTACTGTGGAAAGCTGAGGCTGCAGAATTACTTGAGCCCAGGAGTTTGAGACCAGCCTTGGCAATATGACGAAATCCTATCTCTGCAAAAAATATTAGCCAGGTGTGGTGGCACACACCTGTAGTCTCAGCTCATTAGGAGGCTGAGGCAGGAGAATCACATGAGCTGAGGAGTTCAGGGCTGTAGTGAGTGGAGATTGTGTCACTACATTCCAGCCTGGGCAATGGAATGAGACACTGTTTTTTGTTTTTTTTTTTTTAAAGTGATTGGCTGGGCACAGTGGCTTGCACTTGTAATCCCAGCACTTCTGGAGACGAAGGCAGACGGGTCACCTGAGGTTAGGAGCTCCAGACCAGCCTGGCCAACATGGCGAAACCCTGTCTCTTGTAAAATTACAAAAATATTAGCTAGGCATGGTATGTACCTGTGGTCCCAGGCACTTGAGAGGCTGAGGTGGGAGAATCGCTGAACCTGGGAGCGAGAATTTTCAGTGAGTTGACATCTCGCCACTGCAGTCCAGCCTGCCCGGAGACTGTCTCCAAAAAAAAAGTGATTTAGAGTTTAAAAGGAATTAAAACTTCAAGAAATGGGAAATGTAAAACCAAAATGAAAAACTCAGCGTTTGCCTGTAATAGTTTAACAGTTAACAGACAAAGCTAAAGACAGAATCAGTGAACTGCAGGGTGGGTCTAAAGTGATGATCTAGAATGGAGCGCAGAGATTGAAAAATGAAACTGCCCGTGAGAATAAAGTACAGAATAGAGCAGAAACCTGTGGATGTTTCACCAGAGCCCACCAGTGGGTGGGGACAGAGATGGCGCAGGGAGCGGGACCCAGGTTTCAGAACTGATGAGTGCTACCGGTGAGAATCCCACACAGAGTACGTGGCAACGTGCCTTCAGGATATATTAACATAAAGCCAGAAATAACAGAGAAACTGCAGGTCCAGCGTGGGGATTTTCATGGGCCTTTGTCCTCTCCTGGGCCAGGCACACCTGCCTCGCGGACCTCAGTAGAGCATGGTCCTCGCATCTCTGTCCCGCCATCTCCACTTTTCTCCTTGTGAGTGTTGTAGACTGGGGCAGCCTGACCTCCCTTGGCTCAGGGCTGCGAGGCATCCCTGTCCTGAGCAGGTCCGTGTTGTGTGTGGCTCAGGCGGTGGAGTCCATCCAGGCCGAGGATGAGAGCGCCAAGCTGTGCAAGCGCCGGATCGAACACCTCAAAGAGCACAGCAGCGACCAGCCGGCGGCGGCCAGCGTGTGGAAGAGGAAGCGCATGGACCGCATGATGGTGGAGCACCTGCTGCGCTGCGGCTACTACAACACGGCTGTCAAGCTGGCACGCCAGAGCGGCATCGAGGTGGGCGCCTGCTGGGTGCGGGCACAGTGCCCCAGCAGGCCTGGGCCAATGGCCTGCCGCCCTGCAGCATGTCCCCCAGCATGCCTGTGTGTGCCCCTCCCGCCACCACGTGTGTGTGTGTGTGTGTGTGTGTGTGTGTGTGCATGTGCATGCGTGCGTGCATTCCCCAGCGTGTCTGCGCTGTGGTGAGCGCCTCCGCCCCAGCTGAGAGGCCCTGACCCTTTGTGGAATGCACCTCGGATTTCACCTTCTGAAGGAAAGAAGTCTGTCTCAGTGGCTCTCCAGGTTCTTCTCATTTCCCTGTGGCCATTTCCACGCATCCTGCTTAGGAAAGCGGGCAGAGGACTTTCGCGCCTAAGACCTGCACCCTTGCTTTTGTGCTGGTGGGGTCCCCGTCGCTGCCTTGTGAGAACTTTGCCTTTATCTCTGTCAGGGTGCGTTTTCCGTGTGTTCTGTGGCATCCTGTTCAGCCGTAGAAACGTGGCACCCTTGCCCTCCACTGGTGCAACTGAGGAGACACCAGGAGGTGCTGCCCCCGCCCTTAGCTGCCTTCACAGACTCATCTGCACCTTTCAGCAGGGTTAGCTGGGGCGCCCCTCAGCCACTGGGCAGTCATCCACCACTGTGGGGTCCGATAGCAGTTGGAGCCTCCCAGACCAGCCCTCGAGCCCATCACCCTTTGCCCCGTCCAGATCCCACTGTGAGAGCCGGCCTCACCTGACTTGTGTTGGGGTGGCGTCCACGTTCTCTGTTGATGAAGACGGCAGCTCTTGAGAATCAGGCAGAACTTGTGTGAGAAGCCCTGCCCCGGGCGCAGCCTCCCCACACACGGGCCTCCCTCCCACGCTGCTCCCAGCCTCCCCACACCCGGCTGTCCGCCCAGCCATGCAGGCCCCCCTCCCACGCTGCTCCCTGAAACGGCTCCTCAGCCAGCCTTCTGGCCGCTTTTTTCTAACCAGGGGTCTTCTTTCCACGGCTTAAATCCCACACACGGGCATGGCTCCGACCTGGGGCAAGATAGGCCTCAGCCCTGGTCACGTTAAACCTAGCACAGGCTCCCTTCTCAGGCCCGGAGGCTGCCTCACATTGTGCAGTCCCAGGCCTCGTGTGCCCGTGCCGCTACACTCATGATCGCTCCTGCTCCCACCCGGCTCCCCTGAACCGGCACTTCAGACTCACCGCAGACCCACACTCCAGACTCACCCCAGATCCACGCTCCAGACTCACCCCAGCCTCACTCTCCAGACTCACCCCAGCCCCACACTCCAGACACACCCCAGACTCACCCCAGCCCCACACTCCAAACACACCCCAGACTCACCCCAGCCCCACACTCCAGACACACCCCAGACTCACCCCAGACCCACACTCCAGACACACCCCAGACTTACCCCAGCCCCACACTCCGGACTCACCCCAGACTCACCCCAGCCCCACACTCCAGACTCACCCCAGACCCACACTCTAGACTAACTCCAGACCCACACTCCAGACTCACCCCAGCCTTACACTCCAGACTCACCCCACCCCACAGCCCAGACTCACCATAGACTCACCCAGCCCTACCCTAGACCCACACTCCAGACTCACTCGAAGGCCTACCTGGCCCTCCCTGCTCGCCAGCTCCCATCCTCGGTGTTTGCCCCGTGCCTCATTGAGATGCCGCCCTGGTGGAGCAACGCCCTCCCACCCGTGCCTTCTCCCCACTGCTCACGGTCTCCCTGCTCGTGCTCGTGCAGCGTCTATCCTGCCCACCAGGAGGGGAGTGGTGAGTGGCTGCCCAACGGGTAGGGTAAGCAAGTGAGTCCTCATGTCCTGGGGGTCCTCATCTGCCAGATGTCCTGTCTGTCTGGGGCCGCCGCCCATGCATTCACAGATGACCTAGGCATCCTCTCCTGAACACCTGCACACTGTCCTTTGGACCTGCGAGTGTGGCCAGGCACACCTGGTGGTGGCTGCTGAAGCAGGAGCTATGGGTGCCCCTTAGCCTAGGGAGCGTGCGCTGTGCTGGGGGAGAGCAGCATGAGGGGAAGGAAGAGGGTCACCTGGTGGGCACATGTCACACCTCCCACAGAGGTGCACAGATCAGGGCTGGGGTGGGAGGGCTGATGATTCTAACAGTGAGAGTAGCCTCAGCAGGATGAGACAGGCTAGACTCGCGGTGTTGAGGGGTCCTGAGCATGTCTGTCCCAAAAAGGACCTGCAGCTGCTGTGTGGAAGAAGGCGGGGCGTGTGTAGAGCCCACGAGGACCGGGGTTCTTCCTGCTGAGGTGCACCCAAGGGCATTGAGCTGAGGATTCGCTTTTGACCACAGGGAACCACGTCACCAACAGTGGGGGTCTGCCAGGCTGTGAAATGTAAAACCCCAGCTGTCCTGGTCAGACCTGGACTTATTGTAGAGTGTGCCACGGAATTCCCATGTGGGACCCCTGGCTTCATGCCTGTGCACTAGCATTAGAGACGAAACACACATTGGAGATGAAGCACTCATGTTCTGATTGGAGCACGGTCTCAGACAAGATGGGACAGGAAGCCCTGCTGCCAAAAGAGGGGCACCGAGGCCAGCACCAGGCCGGCCCAGGTGGGCTGAACAGAGCCCTCTGCATGGCGGGGGCTGTGAACCCTGCTGCTGAGGGAATGCACTGTGGACAGCGCCAGGCTGGCCAGGAGAGGCCAGAGAGTCCTCAGCGTGGCTGGGGCTGTGCGCCCACCTGTACTACCTTAGAAATCGGCGTGACAGGCTCGATACAGGGCTTTCAGCCTGTTATCCTAGCATTCTGGAAGGCTGAGGTGAGCGGATCGCTTGAGCCCAGGAGTTTGAGACCAGCCTGGGCAACAAAGTGAGACCCCTTCTCTACAAAACTTTTTTCGAATTAGCTGGGTGTGGTGGCAGGTGCCTGGGATCCCAGCTAGATGGGAGGCTGAGGTGGGAGGATCACTTGAGCTGCAGTGAGCCGTGATCTCACCACTGCTCTCCATCCAGTCTGGGTGAGGGAGCGAAACTTGTCTTAAAAAAAACAAAACATTAAGTTGGGAAACGAAGGTAGAAAATAGAGTAGAAAGCAAGACTTTGTGGGCGACCCAACGTTCGCCTGCTATGAAGGGGTTTCAGAAAAAAAATTATCAAAGAAAAGAAGCAAGAAAACAACGAATCTTTGCGGCCTGTGGTCTGGACGTGGGGCTGTGGGACAAGTGGCGATCTGTGGCCTCACCTTGAGCCATCGGGTCTTGGGTGGCCTAGGGGTGGAGGTGCTATCCTTGGTCCCTCTGGGGGAGTCGGGGTCACTGTGGCTGAGGACCACCTGAGTGCTCTTCCTCAGCCTCCTGGTACCTGGGGTGGGGCGAAGTCCCAGGCCAGCTACCCTACTGCCATGGGTTCCACTACTGGGCACTGAGCACCTGCCCCCTGTGCCTGGCCACTCTCGGAGCCTGGGTTACTTGGGGTTTTTTGCTTTCATGTAAATCATTGGTTGTAACTATCGTGATACTAGCCATAATGTGTTTACGTATTACTTGGCATGTATTATTATTCACTTGCTGTTGGTTTTGACATGAGGGGCTGCCCCCCGAGGGACTGTAGGTGTGCTGTGGGCTGTGGGGAGGGGAGGCATGGCTGTCTGGCACGTGGCCTGGCCCCGCGTGTGTGTGTGGCCCTCAGCTCCTCTCCATGGGACAGGTGGGGCAGCCTGGCCCCCTGCCCAGCTGTGGCTGCAGTCCACCTGAGCGTCTGAGCTTTTGGTCCTTGGCAGCTGTTCTGTTCCTAGGATCTCAGAGTGGCCCTTAGCAATCCACGGTGCAGACCCACAGTGTAGACTGGAGATGTATCTCGAGTGGTGGCCAGTGCTGGCCTGGCCTCATGGAGGCTGGGGTGTGGGAGGGTGCGTGGGGCCCTTGAGTCAGCACCTTCTGACCAGCAGCCGCTTCCTTCCTCTAAGGACCTCGTGAATATCGAGATGTTCCTGACAGCCAAAGAGGTGGAAGAGTCCCTGGAGCGACGTGAGACTGCCACGTGCCTGGCCTGGTGCCATGACAACAAGTCCCGGCTCCGGAAGATGAAGGTGCACGGACTCCCGGCTTGGGGTGGGGGGTGGAGTCTGAGCAGAGGGTGGGGTCAGGGCCACCTGCCCTGGAGCCAGCTCGCCCTCGCCCGGTGGTTCACAGTGGTTTGGTTTTGGTTGGTAAGGTGGGAGTTGTGTTTGGGAGGTTAGTTGGTGGTTGTGAAATCTGGAAAAGTGCACCTCATTTGGCTTTACAGTTTGCATACTCATGGCATGAGGCTCCGAGGGTGGGTTACGGGAGGCTGACCACGTGCATGCAGCATGTCTGGGGCTGCTGGGCTTAGAGCCGGGAGATGCCTCAGTCCCACTCCAGGGGGCTGCCCCGGGGACTCCCTGCACTCAGACACAGAAAAGCTGGTTGGGAAGTCATTTTCCATCTGCGAGGCTGCAGAGCTCTGGACTATGATACTCTTAATGAATACCCACTTTTCTTGCCTTGTCTTTTTTTTTTTTTTTGAGATGGAGTCTCACTCTGTTGCTAGGCTGGAGTGCAGTGGCGCGATCTTGGCTCATTACAACCTCCAACTCCTGGGTTCAAGCAATTCTGCTTCAGAGTAGCTGGGATTACAGGCGCCCGCCCCCCCGCCCGGCTAAATTTTGTGTTCTTAGTAGACGTGGCGTTTCACCGTGTTGGCCGGGATGTTCTCAATCTCCTGACCTCATGATCTGCCCATCTTGGCCTCCCAAAGTGCTGGGATTACAGGCTTGAGCCACTGTGCCCGGCCAAATACCTGCTTTTCTAGAGACCATAAGAGGCTTGATAAATAGACTGTTAAACGACAGAATTTCACCCTGCTTATTAAAAGGCAGTGTCACCCACGGGCTTGCAGACATGCTTTGACTTGGATTAACAGTCCTGCCTCCATTAGCAAAACTGTTTTGTTTTCTAAACTGAGTGCTGCTTTAACTCCGCCCTGGCTGAGCTTGGTGGGCTGCATGCTCTGCCACTCAGGGCCGCCAAAACAAGCACCCAGAGAAGACGGGACGATCAAGTAGAGCGGCCAGTGGCTCCCCTAATGGGGAGGGTCTTGGTATGGAAACCCTAAAAGGAGAGCCAGATTGGTATGTAACCCGTGACACCCCCACACAGTGCCCACACAGTGCCAGCCCCACAGTCCTTCCCAAGGAGCCAGCACATGCCTCACGTTGGGAGCTGCTGGGCCGTTCTGTGTGGACGTCAGAGGGAGGATAGGTTCTCGGTGCTGCCAGGATGTTTCTGCAAGCCTTGAGCCCTAATTACATACCAGACAGTGTTGCTGGAGGGCGCTGGGGGCTTGCCGTGGGCTCACGACCCATCTGAAGCTGCTGTGGGAGCAGGCAGGGCCAGGACTTGGGGAACTGAACGCATGCATGCTTGGTGGATGGGTGTGCCTGGTGTTGGGTGAAGTTGAGATTGGATGGGGCCTGAATCCATTTTTGGGTGCTGTCCAGAAATTCTCCCTGAAGACTCCAGCTGGCAAGGAAACATGCTTGGTGCCAGATGACAGCCGAGCAAAGCGGGGTGCACAGCTGTCTGTGCAGTCTGCGTGGCCATCTGAGCACAGTGGGGTGCACGGCTGCCTGTGTAGTCTGCGTGGCCATCTGAGCACAGCGGGGTGCACGGCTGTCTGTGTAGTCTGCGTGGCCATCTGAGCAAAGCGGGGTGCACGGCTGTCTGTGCAGTGTGCGTGGCCATCTGAGCACAGCGGGGTACACGGATGCCTGTGTAGTCTGCGTGGCCATCTGAGCACAGCGGGGTGCACGGCTGCCTGTGTAGTCTGCGTGGCCATCTGAGCACAGCGGGGTGCACGGCTGCCTGTGCAGTCTGCGTGGCCATCTGAGCACAGCGGGGTGCACGGCTGCCTGTGCAGTCTGCGTGGCCATCTGAGCAAAGCGGGGTGCACGGCTGCCTGTGTAGTCTGCGTGGCCATCTGAGCACAGCGGGGTGCACGGCTGCCTGTGCAGTCTGCGTGGCCATCTGAGCACAGCGGGGTGCACGGCTGCCTGTGCAGTCTGCGTGGCCATCTGAGCACAGCGGGGTGCACGGCTGCCTGTGTAGTCTGCGTGGCCATCTGAGCACAGCGGGGTGCACGGCTGTCTGTGTAGTCTGCGTGGCCATCTGAGCAAAGCGGGGTGCACGGCTGTCTGTGTAGTCTGCGTGGCCATCTGAGCAAAGCGGGGTGCACGGCTGCCTGTGTAGTCTGCGTGGCCATCTGAGCACAGCGGGGTGCACGGCTGTCTGTGCAGTCTGCGTGGCCATCTGAGCACAGCGGGGTGCACGGCTGTCTGTGCAGTCTGCGTGGCCATCTGAGCACAGCGGGGTGCACGGCTGCCTATGCAGTCTGCCTCTGCATGCTCACATCATGAGAACCTAGACGGGAAAGAAAACTTGAGAACAAGTTTACCTGGTGGGAAACAGGCGGGCGAGTGGCCCCGAGGCTGACATGGTGGTGTTTTGCTGCACATCGGTGGGAAAGTCACACAGAGCCATCCATGTGGGTGCCTGGCGCAGAGTGGACATACCTCGGCAGCACTCCATACCGTATGGAACTATGTAGACTCCAGGTATTTTAGATTTGGGCCTAGGTACCTAGGTTTCACAGCGTACACGTGCTTACATATTAGTGGACTAATTGAAAGGAACCCACTAGGCTGGGCATGGTGGCTCACGCCTGTAATCTCAGCAATTTGGGAGGCTGAGGTGGGCAGATCACCTGAGGTCGGGAGTTCGAGACCAGCCTGACCAACATGGAGAAACCCCATCTTTACTAAAAATACAAAATGAGCTGGGCATGGTGGTGCGTGCCGGTAATTTCAGCTACTCAGGAGGCTGAGACAGGAGAATCACTTGAACCCGGGAAACAGAGGTTGCAGTGAGCCAAGATCGTGCCATTGCACTCCAGACTGGGCAACAAGAGTGAAACTGTCTCAAAAACAATCAATCAAACAAAAAAACAAACAAACAATAAATAAAAGAACCTACTGGAGCAGAAGGTGTCACTAAAATGCAGGTTTGAGCCGGGCGCTGTGGCTCATGCCTGTAATCCCAGCACTTTGGGAGGCAGAGGTGGGTGGATCACAAGGTGAAGAGATTGAGACTATCCTGGCCAACATGCTGAAACCCCATCTCTACTAAACAAAAATTAGCTGGGCATGGTGGTGCGTTCTGTAGTCCCAGCTACTCGGGAGACTGAGGCAGAATTGCTTGAACCTGGGAGGTGGAGGTTGCGGCGAGCTGAGATTGCACCACTGCACTCCAGCCTGGCGCCTGGCGACGGAGTGAGACTCTTGTCTCCAAAAATATAAAAAATGCAGGTTTGAGGTGTCCGTTGTGTGAAGCAATAACCTGGAGTGAGCTCAGTCCTGCTTTTTAGAGCACCCCCTTGGCAGCTGCTTCCTGCCTTTACACAGAGCCCCGGCACTCACCTGGCCTAGAGACAGGAGCTGTTGGGCAGCCCCTGGAAGGCAGGTGGGGCCCTGGGGGGAGCCTCTGTCTCTTCCTGCTGGTCCTCCTTTTCCCTCCTGCCAAGCTGGCTCTGAAAGTGGAGTGCGGACCAAAGTCTGTCTGCTCATTAGTAGGGTGGGGACTCAGGACCCTGGGGTGACCTTGTGCCTCTCAGCTGGTTTGTACCAAGCCTGGCACTCACCACCCAGAGCCTGTGTCACTGTCAGAGATGGTCCCCCTGCTCCAGCTTGGAGCAAGCCTGCGAGTTCTACATCCAGCCTGCTGACCTGTCTGAGGGCACTGGGCAGGGGCCGCAAGGGCTGGAGCCGAGGCAGCCCCTCAGAAAGGGGCCTGGGGAAAGTTCTGGGCAGTGGAGTGATGAGCTTCTATTTAAATGAAGTCATGGAGTGGATTCATTTGCTTGCCACGTAGCCTTTCTGTGCATGCCATCCTGAGATCCGGACACTGGAACTCAGAGGGACAAATGGCGGCCCGAGCCCAAGACTCACTCCGTGGTGTTCATGCCCATATCCTGTTTCCGGGGCAAAGCCCGGAAAATGTCTTGAAGCCACACGGAAGATCTTACGGTTTAGGCGGCCACGTCACTGCCGTGGAATCCGTGTCTCCTCCTGGATGACTTTGGTCAGTGTTGCTGCCCCTCCCCAGCCACAAGTCTCGGCCCACATTGGACTGAGGTTGCTGAGATTTCAGAGTGAGGGTTGGGCTTCCATGGGGTTTCCTTAGCTGCAGGCGAGAGGCTCGTAGGCAGACACACGTGGGACTTGGTCCTGCAGGAGCTACCCCAGCCCCCGCCTCACACATGGCACTGTCCCAGCTGCATCCCTGACCCGGCCTCTCTCCCTTGTCCAAACATCCCGGGAGCACCCTCCTTTCTTGGGAGTCGCCCCTCGGCCCCACAGCCACCTAGGACCCCAGTGTCCTCTGGGCCAGGCCTCCGCTCCATGTGCCCCCTGCCTGGTCCTGGCTTCTGCCTGGCATGTTCTTTCGTGGTGTCTGAAACCTCGGTGCAGGTGCTCCCCACCAGCTGGCCTGGGTCCTGCCTGCTCCGAGCTTGCTTCTCTGCCTCATGCCCCCCTTGTGAGGCACCACCCAGCACCCCCCACCTTTGGTCACTGTCTTCTCCCACCCCAGGCATCAGACCCCGGGACAGCACTCGCCCACATTCTCCTGGAACAGCCCTGGGCTCAGGCCAACACCCAGTCTACACTTGGGACAGATGGGTCCAGAGTCCTGGTGGGGGTGTAAAGGAGGAAGCAGCGGCATCAGGGCAGGACCTGGGAAGCTGCTCTGTCCCTGCAGAGGGGTTGGTGCCTTTGTTCCAGCGGCTGCGCCTACTGCTCTGCCCTCCCAGCGTCCCCCAGGCCCATGCTTCTGGGAGCATCCGAGTGTCCCGGCCTTTGGGTTGAAATGCTGGGCGGCTGCACGCCCTACCATGCCAGCGGGAGCAGGGGCAGGACTCACATTCAGAACCCAGCGGTCCCGGGAAAGTGCTTCGGGTTGAAGTGGCAGCTTCAGCCTCAGCCCTGCCTTTCTGGTGCCTGTGCGAGGGGTTCAGAGCTTTGGATGTGGGGTCCGCTGGTGGATGCGGGGTCTGTTGGTGGACATGGGGTGCGGCCCCTGGGCACCTGGGCTCTGTGGGATGTGCTGTCTAAGCCCTCGTCTTGTCTTTGCCCTCAGAGCTGCCTGGAGTTCAGCCTCAGAATCCAGGAGTTCATTGAACTCATCCGGCAGAATAAGAGACTGGACGCCGTGAGGTAGGCATTGCGGGCTTGCGGCTCCTCCAGGGAGGGCAGGATGTCTGGCTGCGGCCGCTGCCGGCCCTGCCTCTCGCAGTCTGGGTCTTCAGACGTCCCCTAGGTGTTGAATCTGACCCCTGCCTGCTCAGGTGGCTGCTTCTCCTGCTGTTCCTGAATGGGGACCTGGGGAATGAGGCCTGGAGCCCAGCAGGACCCCCACCAAGGTGTAGCTCAGGGTGGGCATCAGACCCCGTGGCTGCCAGGGTGACCAGCTCTGGCATCCTGACCATCCACGTAAAACACATGGACCGGGCTCCCGGCACCCCCTTTCCACGTGGGAATGCGCTGCCAGCCTCTGTGGCTTGGGAGTGTCTCTGATGTGTGGTCCTCAGGTAGCCCCAGGCGTCCTGAGCTTAGGGACATCCTTCATGGTCATCAGGGGTGGGTGTTGGCAGCATGCGGTGAGAGCACTTCTGGGTTCCCTGGCCCATCTCCACCCCAAGGGCAGCATACAGTGAGCTGAGGCCAGTGGTGCCGTGGTGGTCAGGCCTGAGAATGGGGTTGCTGACTGTCACTGTGGCTCAGCCCAGTTAGAGTGCACGCTGCCTACAAAGCAAAAGGGGCCAAATGCTGGCTTCCCACATGTGACCCAGAGCGAGCATCACTGGGCAGTGGTGGGTGCCTGGGCTGGGCGCGGCCGGCCAGTTCCTGCTCATCCCGTCTCGGGGCAGGGCTGCTCCTCGAGTGCAGGGTCATCTCACTCACTCTTGTGGAGGTTCCTGCCCGGCCAAGCCTCGTGGTGACACATGAGTTGCTGTGTGGGCTGTGGGGCGGGGCGCATGGACCTGGCCGGCTCTAAGCTCCTAGGCGAGTGCCCAGCAAATATGTGTTTGCCAGGAGGGGCTGCCTGTCTCCAAGCGCGGAATCGGGGCCGCGACTCCATATCCACCTCCATCGGGCTGTATGGGAAAGTGTTCCACAGAGAGGCCATTCGGAGTAGTGGTGTCTCACAATGAGGTGCTGAGGATGCTCCCCAAGACGCACGTCAGAACCCAGGACCTGCTCTGGCTCCGATGCCTGGCCTGGGCCCACGGCCACGGGACAGGTCAGTCCCCAGGACCTGCTCTGGCTCCGATGCCTGGCCTGGGCCCACGGCCACGGGACAGGTCAGTCCCCAGGACCTGCTCTGGCTCCGATGCCTGGCCTGGGCCCACGGCCACGGGACAGGTCAGTCCCCAGGACCTGCTCTGGCTCCGATGCCTGGCCTGGGCCCACGGCCACGGGACAGGTCAGTCCCCAGGACCTGCTCTGGCTCCGATGCCTGGCCTGGGCCCACGGCCACGGGACAGGTCAGTCCGCAGGACCTGCTCTGGCTCCGATGCCTGGCCTGGGCCCACGGCCACGGGAGGGTCAGTCCCCAGGACCTGCTCTGGCTCTGATGCCTGGCCTGGGCCCACGGCCACGGGACAGGTCAGTCCCCAGGACCTGCTCTGGCTCTGATGCCTGGCCTGGGCCCACGGCCACGGGACAGGTCAGTCCGCAGGACCTGCTCTGGCTCTGATGCCAGAGCATGGGGTCAGGCCTGCGGCAGGGAGCTCATCGCTCTTCTGTGCCTGAGAAGGCAAAGCAGGAGTCTTGGGACCCAGCCCAGTGGAGATCGGGGCGTGACTTCCAGGGATACAGCAAGGGTGCCAGTCAGGAGGAGGGGTTCCTGCTCTTCTCTGGCCTCCTCCATGAGGCCTCGGTGCCTGTGTCACTGGCCTCTGCCCGGTGCAGCCTGCTTTCCTCCCTAGCCGGCCTCCATCTCCTTGAGGGCCCCGGCCACTGTCAGCGCAGCAGTCTGAGAACAAAACGTGTCCATCTCAGAGTCCCTCTCTGAAGCCCCTCCCATAACAGGTATCTTCGTCTGGGCAGTGGCTGGCCCTGCGCGGGGGCAGTTTGCCTATGTTACGCTGGCTTTGGGTGGAGTCTGCCCTAGAGACGCTCGGGGCTCTGCCTCATGATCTGGAGCGGAGCTCAGAGCTGCACCCTCCGCAGCCTAGTCAGTTGCAGGGGAGCAGGCAGGTCCCAGGAAGTGCATCTCCTTCCTCCTCACGAAGGCGTGTGCTGCCCAAAGCCTCAGCACCAGCCGGGCAGGCGTGGCAGATACCACCCCAGTGCCTTTCGGGCAAGCCTGGCTGAGCTACACCCTCTGCTGGAGCCATCTTGGGAGCGGGTCTCCAAGTGCCAGGGCCTGGTCGGGGAAGTCCAGCCTCAGCTCTGTGTGGCCCTGGAGCCACCCACAAGGCACCTGGGAGCTGGGCTGCGGTGACAGGTAGGGCATCGGCAGGACCTTTGTTGGTCGAGGGAGTGCGAGTGTCCGACTGGGCGGCCCGAGGGTGGCATGTGTCACTGAGGCTGGACAAAGGGGAGGGGAGAAGCCTGGCCACATGTCTCCTGAGGGCTCCTGGCCGGACCCTCTTGCCTGCTGTCAGGGTCCCAGCCCACGGGAGCTTCCCATCTACCACGGCACTCACAGCCCACAGGGTGCTGGAGCATGGGGCACCATCTACAGGGCTTGAGGCCAGCAGCCCAGCCTCTGGGTCCACACCTCACCCAGGACGGCTGTCCACTGGGGCAGGCGAAGCGGATGCTGCTGCTCTCTGTGGCGCCAGTGTGCCGGGCCAGGCAGGGGCCTCATTGCTGGGGTGGCTGCAGCTCTGCCCCACCTGGGGCATTTGCGAGTTTGCCAAGTATGAAAGCATGAGCTGCAAGTGTTTAATTTTTAGAAAATGAGTAAGCAAATCCCTGACCCCAGGTGGCTGGGACGTGGCGTGCGCTTCAGTGGCTTTGTGTGAACAACACGTGCCGTCTGTCACACACCCACACCTCAGCCTGGCCAGGCAGTTTAGGAAGGCGGTCTTTTGGGTGTCTGTGCTCTGTGTGTGTGTATTCCTTTTTGAGATGGAGTTTTGCTCTGTTGCCAGGCAAAATCTCAGCTCACAGCAACCTCTGCGTCCCGGGTTCAGGCGATTCTCCTACCTCAGCCTCCCGAGTAGCTGGAATTACAGGCATGTGCCACCACACCTGGCTAATTTTGTATTTTTGGTAGAGACAGGTTTTCGCCATGTTGGCCAGGCTGGTCTCAAAACTTCTGACCTCAAGTGATCTGCCCACCTTGGCCTCCTAAAGTGCAGGCATGAGCCACTGCACCTGGCCCGCATATTTATATTTTTAAAGGAAAATTGGATGTTGTTATGTTTTTTATGTTGGCTGCATTGAGTTTGATAAGAAAAGTTTCGCTTTCGTTTCACCTGCTCCCTGTTCTCCACTGTGTCTGCTCTGAGGGCCCCACGTTCTTGGCTGTAGTGCCCTCTGCCTTGGGGCTGAATGCTGGTATCACACCACGCGAGAAGTGTCAGCCACCGCTGTTAGGTTCTGTTTCGTCAGGGTTTGTGGATCAGGGTCCTGGTGTTCGAGGTGAGGCTGCTTCTTAGCAGGCGGGGATATCCGTCTAGGGTTTTATTGATAGTGAGATTAGACGCATAATCCAGGTCATGGAAATGAGATCTCATAGATGTCAACCAGAGAGACTCAGTTACCCCTTTTCAGCAGCTCTGGAGGAGGTGAGATGGTTAGTTGAATGAAACAGCACTGGGGCTGTGTTCTGTGCACGTTTTGGTGTGGGACAAAGGGTGACTCATCTCCAGAGATGGAATGAGGGTGTTGGGTGGGGCTCTCCTGGACTCAGACCCACACCCACCCACACACTCCCGGCTAGGGATGCACGGGCATTGGAATCTCGGCCAGCCATCCCTAGCCCCTGCACATGTGCCCTGTGGGGTCAGCCGTGTGGACTCACCTCTGGCTTGTTGTCCCTGCACACACTCTGTGGGGTTGGCTGTGTGGCCTCCCTAGGCTGTGTCCCAAACCTGGGTACCCCCTACTCGCTGCTGCCCAGGCTCCCCGGTGGTGCTTCCACCACGTGGTCACTGTGCTGGCCTTCAAGGGGCTGCTGGGCCACCTCCTGCACCAATTCTGGTCTCTGCCAGGCACCGTGTCTTCTCCAAGGCCACTGTGAGCGCCTGGCACCTCCTCAGCTAGTTCCATGTTCCTGGGTACATGCCTTGTTCCAGACAGCACAGGGCTGACTCACACGGGGGACTTGAGGCCCTGGTTCTCTGCATTTGGGTTGCTTTGGGGGAGGGGTGCCAAGGGCTGAGGACCTGGGGTACATAAGGGCCTGTCTGAGGGCCAGGATGTGGGGGTGCATAAGGGCCTATGTGAAGGTCAGCACATGGGAGTGCACAAAGGCCTGTATGAGGGCCAGGACGTGGGGGTGCATAAGGGCTCACATGAGGGCCGAGTATGTGAGGGTACACGAGGGCCCACGTGAGGGCTGAGGATGTGGGGTGCCTAAGAGCCCATGCGAGGGCCAGGATGTGGGGGTGCACAAGGGCCTATGTGATGGTCAGGACGTGGGGGTGCCTAAGGGCCCGTGTGAGGGCTGAGGACATGGGGTACATAAGAGCCCATTTGAGGGCCAGGATGTGGGGGTGCACAAGGGCCTATGTGATGGTCAGGACGTGGGGGTGCCTAAGGGCCCGTGTGAGGGCTGAGGACATGGGGTACATAAGAACCCATTTGAGGGCCAGGATGTGGGGGTGCACAAGGGCCCGTGTGAGGGCCAGGATGTGGGGGTGCACAAGGGCCTATGTGATGGTCAGGACGTGGGGGTGCCTAAGGGCCCGTGTGAGGGCTGAGGACATGGGGTACATAACCCATTTGAGGGCCAGGATGTGGGGGTGCACAAGGGCCCGTGTGAGGGCCAGGATGTGGGGGTGCACAAGGGCCTATGTGATGGTCAGGACGTGGGGGTGCCTAAGGGCCTGTGTGAGGGCTGAGGACATGGGGTACATAAGAGCCCATTTGAGGGCCAGGATGTGGGGATGTACAAGGGTCCGTGTGAGGGCTGAGGACATGGGAGTGCATAAGGGCCCATGTGAGAGCCAAGGACGTGGGGGTGCAGGCCCTGAGGACAGCCCGAGGGATGATGATCCTGTGTGGAAGGCATGAGAATGGGGGTGCTGGGCAGCTCGAAAGGGACCTGCTGTGCTCTGCTTTGGTCTCTTGGCTGTGCAGCCCCAGGCTGGGCTGGGTTCTGGCCTGGAGCGGGTGTACGCGTCCCACAGCGTAGGCTCAGGAAATACCACAGCACACTCAGGGCTGACAGGGCTGGGCCGGGTCTGCAGAGTGCAGCCTGTGGGCTGAGGGAGGTGGCTATCCTTTGGAAAACCTTCCAAACAGCAAGGGTGGCAGTTGGGAAGACCACAGGCTCTTGGTCTGCTGGGGCTGCAGGGCGAGCATCCGGGGCAGTCGGAGTCCTCAGGGTTTGGGTTCCTTGTAAACCGGAATCGCTTTGGAGAGGGCTCAGAGGTGCCATTTGCAGTTCCGGTGTTTTCTGTGGGTTGCATGTGTGGCTTGGGTGCCCTGTCCCTGGAGGAAGAAGGGTCTTGTGGCTGTTCCTCCAGCCTCTGGTGAGCCACATCTCCCACCGTTCCAGCCCCACCCAGCAGGTCCGCTTGGAGTGAGATGATTACTTTGTATATAGACTCAGGCTGTTAGCTCAGATATTTCAACTTAAAAATGCAGGCCAGGTGCAATGGCTCATGCTTATAATCCCAGCACTTTGGGAGGCCGGGGCAGGAGGATGGCTTGAGCCCAGGAGTTGAAGACCAGCCTGGGCAACACGGCGAGACTCTGTCTCTAACAGGATGTTTTTTTACATTAGCCAGGCTTGGTGCTCCACATCTGTGGTCTCAGCTTCTCGGGAAGATCGCCTGAGCCTGGGAGTTTGAGGCTACAGTGAGCTGTGACTGTGTCACTGCACTCCAGCCTGGTGACAGAGTGAGATCCTGTCTCTCAAAATTAAAATGAAAATGCAAACTGAAATGTGCCAAAACGTTGTTTTTCAGACATGCGAGAAAGCACTTCAGCCAAGCAGAAGGGAGCCAGCTGGACGAGGTGCGCCAGGCCATGGGCATGCTGGCCTTCCCCCCTGACACACACATCTCCCCGTACAAGGTAGGGCCTGCGTCCCCGGGGTCCCTGTCATGACAAGGTGGGTGTCCAGGGAGTGTCTCTGGTGTGTAGCTGCTTCTCCACATGGATGGGAAGTGAGGGCCCTGTCCTGAGCCGCACAGCCTTGTCCAGCTGCCGAGACAAGCTTTTCTTGTTTTAGTCCCATTTTGCTGATAAGAAATTTGAATCAGGGCTGTGTGTGGTTACTCACCCCTGTAATCCCAGCACTTTGGGAGGCGGAGGTGGGAGGATTGCTTGAGCCCAGGAGTTTGAGACCAGCCTGGGCAACATAGTGAGATCCCATCTCTACAAAAAAATTCTTTTTAATTAGCTGGGCATGGTGGCTGTGGTCAAGCTACCCAGGAGGCTGAGGTGGGAGGATTGCTTGAGCCAAAAAGGTTGAGGCTGCAGTGAGCCGAGATTGTGCCACTGCACTCCAGCCTGGGTGACAGAACACGACTCTGTCTCCAAAAAAAAAAAAAAGCAATTGAATGAGAAAGGTTCAGGAAGACTTTCATCCTGGACTGTTCAGCTGGACCAAGCATCTCCTCCTGTTTCCCTGGTTCTCCTGTGTCTGCAGTCCCTTAGCTGGGCCCGGCGTCCTCACCCATTTCCCTGGTTCTCCTGTGTCTGCAGTCCCTTAGCTGGGCCCGGCATCCTCACCCATTTCCCTGGTTCTCCTGTGTCTGCAGTCCCTTAGCTGGGCCCGGCGTCCTCGTCCATTTCCCTGGTTCTCCTGTGTCTGCAGTCCCTTAGCTGGGCCCAGTGTCCTCACCCGTTTTCCTGGTTCTCTTGTATCTGCAGTCTCTTAGTCAGAAGTGAGGCTGCAGCATCCTCCATGCTTCCCTTTCTGATGCTTTGTATTTTGTCTGTAAATATGGAAGCCTCCAAGTCTCTGTGGTCACTGGGGTAGGTGGTGGGGGTTCTGCCATCACTAACCAAGCACCCTGTGCCGAGAACCTCATCCCAGCAGCCGGCTGCTCCCACGTGAGTGGCTCTGCTCTGCACTCATGCCCTCTCCCGTGCCATCCATGCACTCACCCCCATGCCCTCTCTTATGCCATCCACGTACTCACCCCATGCCCTCTCCCATGCCATCCCTGCACTCCCATGCCATCCCTGCAGTCACCTCATGCCCTCTCCCATGCCATCCCTGCAGTCACCTCATGCCCTCTCCCATGCCATCCCTGCAGTCACCTCATGCCCTCTCCCATGCCATCCCTGCACTCACCCCATGCCCTCTCCCATGCCATCCCTGCACTCACCCCATGCCCTCTCCCATGCCATCCCTGCACTCACACCCATGTCCTCTCCCATGCCATCCCTGCAGTCACCCCCATGTCCTCTCCCATGCCATCCCTGCACTCACCCCCATGCCCTCTCCCATGCCATCCCTGCAGTCACCCCCATGCCCTCTCCCATGCCATCCCTGCACTCACCCCCATGCCCTCTCCCATGCCATCCCTGCACTCACCCCCATGCCCTCTCCTATGCCATCCCTGTACTCACCCCCATGCCCTCTCCCATGCCATCCCTGCAGTCACCCCATGCCCTCTCCCATGCCATCCCTGTAGTCACCCCATGCCCTCTCCCATGCCATCCCTGTACTCACCCCCATGCCCTCTCCCATGCCATCCCTGCAGTCACCTCATGCCCTCTCCCTGCACTCACCCCATGCCTTCTCGCATGCCATCCCTGCACTCACCCCCATGCCCTCTCCCATGCCATCCCTGCACTCACCCCCATGCCCTCTCCCATGCCATCCCTGCACTCACCCCCATGCCCTCTCCCATGCCATCCCTGCACTCACCCCCATGCCCTCTCCCATGCCATCCCTGCACTCACCCCCATGCCCTCTCCCATGCCATCCCTGTACTCACCCCCATGCCCTCTCCCATGCCATCCCTGTACTCACCCCCATGCCCTCTCCCATGCCATCCCTATACTCACCCCCATGCCCTCTCCCATGCCATCCCTGTACTCACCCCCATGCCCTCTCCCATGCTCATCCATGTGCTCACCCTCATTGCTCACCTCATCATGAAACTGATGCTGGAAACAGTTTCAGTTTCTGGAAAAGGTAGAAGCAGATGAAACCTCCTGGAGTTGATAGTTTGATCCTGGCAGCCAGTGTCTGTCAGAGGCAGGGGTGTTTCCCAACAGCCCCCATCCGCCAGCCCATAGGGACTGCAAAGCCCTGGGCACACCTAGACCTGCTGCCTTCTGAAAGCTGCTGGAAGCCTTCTCAGCCCGCCTTCTCCTGAGCCTCAGGCATTTGGGACACCCCATAATAAAACGTCATCAGGCCCTGAGGATCTTCAGGGGTGGAGTCTAAGCTTCCCGGATTGTGAGTTGGCACCTTGTTTCTCTCGCTTGCTCTGGAGAGGATTTGGTTAGAAATGCGAGAAAGGGTGGCCCATGCTGGGGCTGAGACGTCGGGCCTAGGCCGGGTGGAGCATACGTTTCTCACCGGACGCAGCCCCGCAGTGCTGTAAAGAGGGATGCAGTCCCAGCCCTAAGGATCACCAGTCACCAGATTCAGGGGGCAAAATCGTGTCTCCTGGTAGGAAGACCAGGAAGCCATGCTCTGTTGCCATGGGTCAGGCAAGAAACAGGAGGAGGCATTTTGTTCAGTGAATGGCAGAAGCCACCAGAGGCAGTCCGTCCCAGGGAGTGAGGGCGGTGGGAGCTGCCCCTTCTCAGTGAGGACCTTCTGGACTGTGGCTTCCTCTCATGTACACTTTCATTTTTAGACAAAAATGAGATTAAAAGCAACCTTTTAAAATGTTGGAGTTAAGTGTGGTGTTCACCCTAAACTGAGACTGAGAAGAAGCTCACAGAGACTGATGGGTGACGTCCCCTGATGACCACCTCCCTTCCCCCCCTCCAGCTAGAGGCTGAGCAGCCTTTCTCTCGCTTGCTCTGGAGAGGATTTGGTTAGAAATGCTGGGTCAGTGTTAGTTTTTTTCTCTCCCAGGCTCACACATGCTCTCTCTCTCTCTAAGTCTAAACCTGAGGTTATTTAGGGACAGACAGTAATTCGATTTAATTTTCTGTTCTGTGATGCTCTAACCTAGCATGGACTGGCTATGTTCCATTTAATACATGATTTCTCTGAAGTAAGGCTTTTCCTTCTGGACTTAATGCTCTGAGGCTCTCTCTGCACTCAGCTGTCCTTCTAGCTCTGTGAGTCCATTTTTTTTATCACAGTGCACAGGATCCACACATTCCAGATCATTTGAGTTGATTCACAGACAAGTGAGCGTAGCAGAGTTAAGTCAGCACCGGCCCTACAGCGTGTGGAAATCACAGAGTTCAGTCACACCAACTCCACAGTGTGTGGAAATCACAGAGTTAAGTTAGCACTGGCCCTGAGTTGTGTTGAAATCAGAGAGTTAAGTCAGCACCAGCCCCACGGTGTGTGGAAGTCAGAGTTAAATCAGCACCGACCCCATGGTAATGTTGGAATCACAGTAAAGTCAGCGCCGGCCCCACAGTGTGTTGAAATCAGAGTTAATTCATCACTGGCCCCATGGTGTGTAGAAATCAGAGTTAAGTCAGTACAGGCCCCTTTGCATGTGGAAATCAGAGAGTTAAGTCAGCACCAGCCCCACGGTGTGTAGAAATCAGAGTTAAGTCAGTACAGGCCCCTTTGCATGTTGAAATCAGAGAGTTAAGTCAGCACCAGCCCCACGGTGTGTGCAAGTCAGAGTTAAATCAGCACCGACCCCATGGTAATGTTGGAATCACAGTAAAGTCAGCGCCGGCCCCACAGTGTGTTGAAATCACAGAGTTAAGTTAGCACCAGCCCCATGGTGTGTAGAAATCAGAGTTAAGTCAGCACTGGCCCCTTTGCATGTGGAAATCAGAGAGTTAAGTCAGCAAAGTCACCGTGGTGTGTTGAAATCAGACTTAAGTGAGCACTGACCCCACAGCATGTGGAAATCACAGACGTAAGTTAGTACCAGCCTTAAGTGTGTTGAAATCACAGAGTTAAGTTAACACTGACCCCTTGGTGTGCTTAAATCAGAGAGTTAAGTCAGCACCTGCCCCAAGGTGTGTGGAAATCACAGAGTTAAGTCAGCACCAGCCTTGTAGTATTTTGAAATCACAGACTTAAGTCATCACTGAACCTGCGGTGTGTTGAAATCACAGAGTTAAGTTAGCACCAACCCTGCATTGTGTGGAAATCACAGAGTTAAGTTAGCAGTGACCCCGCATTGTGTTGAAATCACAGAGTTAAGTTAACACTGACCCCTTGGTGTGCTGAAATCAGAGTTAAGTCAGCACCTGCCCCAAGGTGTGTGGAAATCACAGAGTTAAGTCAGCACCAGCCTTGTCGTATTTTGAAATCACAGACTTAAGTCATCACTGAACCTGCGGTGTGTTGAAATCACAGAGTTAAGTTAGCACCAACCCCACATTGTGTGGAAATCACAGAGTTAAGTTAACACTGACCCCTTGGTGTGCTGAAATCAGAGTTAAGTCAGCACCTGCCCCGTAGTATATTGAAATCACAGACTTAAGTCATCACTGAATCTGTGGTGTGTTGAAATTACAGAGTTAAGTCAGCACCCATGGTGTATTGAAATCACAGAGTTAAATCAGCACCTGCCCCACGGTGTGTGGAAATCACACAGTTAAGTCAGCACTGACCTGTGGTGTGTGGAAATCACAGAGCTAAGTCAGCACTTGTTCCTTAGCATGTTGAAATCAGAGTCAAATCAGTACTGGCCCTGTAGCTCGTTGAAAAAAGAGTTAAATCAGCACTAGTTCCCCAGCATGTTGAAATTGGGGTTAAGTCAGCACTTGTCCTGCAACATGTTGAAATGGGAGTTAAGGCAGCAATCGTCTCACATGTGTTGAAATCAGAGTTAATTCAGCACTTGTCCAGCAGCGTGTTGAAATCAGTTAAGTCAGCACTCATCCCACAGCATGTTGAAATCAGTTAAGTCAGCACTCATCCCGCAGCATGTAGATATCAGAGTTAAGTCAGCACTCATCCCGCAGCATGTTGAAATCAGAGTTAATTCAGCACTCATCCCACAGCGTGTTGAAATCAGTTAATTCAGCACTCATCCCACAGCATGTTGAAATCAGAGTTAAGTCAGCACTCGTCCAGCAGTGTGTTGAAATCAGTTAAGTCAGCACTCGTCCAGCAGCGTGTTGCAATCAGTTAAGTCAGCACTCATCCCACAACATGTTGAAATCAGTTAAGTCAGCACTCATCCCGCAGCCTGTTGAAATCAGTTAAGTCAGCACTCGTCTCACAGCGTGTTGAAATCAGTTAAGTCAGCACTCGTCCTGCAGCGTGTTGAAATCAGAGTTAAGTCAGCACTCAGTTAAGTCAGCACTCGTCCCACAGCCTGTTGAAATCAGAGTTAAGTCAGCACTTGTCCAGCAGCATGTTGAAATCAGAGTTAAGTCAGCACTCGTCCCACAGCCTGTTGAAATCAGAGTTAAGTCAGCACTCATCCCACGGCATGTTGAAATCAGTTAAGTCAGCACTTGTCCCACAGCCTGTTGAAATCAGAGTTAAGTCAGCACTCGTCCCACAGCCTGTTGAAATCAGAGTTAAGTCAGCACTCGTCCCACAGCCTGTTGAAATCAGAGTTAAGTCAGCACTCGTCCCACAGCCTGTTGAAATCAGAGTTAAGTCAGCACTCATCCCGCAGCATGTTGAAATCAGAGTTAAGTCAGCACTCACCCTGCAGTGTGTTAAAGTCAGTTAAGTCAGCACTCATCCCACAGCCTGTTGAAATCAGAGTTAAGTCAGCACTCGTCCCACAGCCTGTTGAAATCAGAGTTAAGTCAGCACTCGTCCCGCAGCGTGTTGAAATCAGAGTTAAGTCAGCACTCATCCCGCAGCGTGTTGAAATCAGAGTTAAGTCGGCACTCACTCTGCAGCGTGTTGATATCAGAGTTAAGTCAGCACTCACCCTGCAGCGTGTTGAAATCAGAGTTGAGTCAGCACTCACTTTGCAGTGTGTTGATATCAGAGTTAAGTCAGCACTCGTCCTGCAGCGTGTTGATATCAGAGTTAAGTCAGCACTCGTCCTGCAGCGTGTTGAAATCAGAGTTAAGTCAGCACTCACCCTGCAGCGTGTTGAAATCAGAGTTAAGTCGGCACTCACCCTGCAGCGTGTTGAAATCAGAGTTAAGTCGGCACTCACCCTGCAGCGTGTTGATATCAGAGTTAAGTCGGCACTCACCCTGCAGCGTGTTGAAATCAGAGTTAAGTCGGCACTCACCCTGCAGCGTGTTGATATCAGAGTTAAGTCGGCACTCACCCTGCAGCGTGTTGAAATCAGAGTTAAGTCAGCACTCACCCTGCAGCGTGTTGATATCAGAGTTAAGTCAGCACTCACCCTGCAGCGTGTTGAAATCAGAGTTAAGTCGGCACTCACCCTGCAGCGTGTTGAAATCAGAGTTAAGTCAGCACTCACTCTGCAGCGTGTTGAAATCAGAGTTGAGTCGGCACTCACCCTGCAGCGTGTTGAAATCAGAGTTGAGTCAGCACTCACCCTGCAGCGTGTTGAAATCAGAGTTGAGTCAGCACTCACTCCGCAGCGTGTTGATATCAGTTAAGTCAGCACTCACCCTGCAGCGTGTTGAAATCAGAGTTAAGTCAGTACTCACCCTGCAGCGTGTTGAAATCAGAGTTGAGTCAGCACTCACCCTGCAGCGTGTTGAAATCAGAGTTGAGTCAGCACTCACTCCGCAGCGTGTTGATATCAGTTAAGTCAGCACTCACCGTGCAGCGTGTTGAAATCAGAGTTAAGTCAGTACTCACCCTGCAGCGTGTTGATATCAGAGTTAAGTCAGCACTCATCCTGCAGCGTGTTGATATCAGAGTTGAGTCAGCACTCATCCTGCAGCGTGTTGATATCAGAGTTGAGTCAGCACTCACCCTGCAGCGTGTTGAAATCAGAGTTGAGTCAGCACTCATCCTGCAGCGTTTTGATATCAGAGTTAAGTCAGCACTCATCCTGCAGCGTGTTGAAATCAGAGTTAAGTCAGCACTCACTCCTCAGCGTGTTGATATCAGAGTTAAGTCAGCACTCACCCTGCAGCGTGTTGAAATCAGAGTTGAGTCAGCACTCACCCTGCAGCGTGTTGATATCAGAGTTGAGTCAGCACTCATCCTGAAGCGTGTTGATATCAGAGTTGAGTCAGCACTCACTCTGCAGCGTGTTGAAATCAGAGTTAAGTCAGCACTCTGCAGCATGTTGAAATCAGAGTTAAGTCAGCACTCTGCAGCGTGTTGAAATCAGAGTTAAGTCAGCACTCACCCTGCAGCGTGTTGATATCAGAGTTAAGTCAGCACTCACTCCGCAGCGTGTTGATATCAGAGTTAAGTCAGCACTCACCCTGCAGCGTGTTGATATCAGAGTTAAGTCAGCACTCACCCTGCAGTGTGTTGAAATCAGAGTTAAGTCAGCACTCACCCTGCAGCGTGTTGAAATCAGAGTTAAGTCAGCACTCACCCTGCAGCGTGTTGAAATCAGTTAAGTCAGCACTCACCCTGCAGCGTGTTGAAATCAGTTAAGTTGGCACTCATCCTGCAGCGTGTTGAAATCAGAGTTAAGTCGGCACTCATCCTGCAGCGTGTTGAAATCAGTTAAGTCAGCACTCATCCTGCAGCGTGTTGAAATCAGAGTTAAGTCAGCACTCACCCTGCAGCGTGTTGAAATCAGAGTTAAGTCAGCACTCATCCTGCAGCGTGTTGAAATCAGTTAAGTCAGCACTCATCCTGCAGCGTGTTGAAATCAGTTAAGTCAGCACTCATCCTGCAGCGTGTTGAAATCAGAGTTAAGTCAGCACTCACCCTGCAGCGTGTTGAAATCAGAGTTAAGTCAGCACTCACCCTGCAGCGTGTTGATATCAGAGTTAAGTCAGCACTCACCCTGCAGCGTGTTGATATCAGAGTTAAGTCAGTACTCACCCTGCAGCGTGTTGAAATCAGAGTTAAGTCAGCACTCACCCTGCAGCGTGTTGAAATCAGAGTTAAGTCAGCACTCATCCTGCAGCGTGTTGAAATCAGTTAAGTCAGCACTCATCCTGCAGCGTGTTGAAATCAGTTAAGTCAGCACTCATCCTGCAGCGTGTTGAAATCAGAGTTAAGTCAGCACTCACCCTGCAGCGTGTTGAAATCAGAGTTAAGTCAGCACTCACCCTGCAGCGTGTTGATATCAGAGTTAAGTCGGCACTCACCCTGCAGCGTGTTGAAATCAGAGTTAAGTCGGCACTCACCCTGCAGCGTGTTGAAATCAGTTAAGTCGGCACTCACCCTGCAGCGTGTTGAAATCAGAGTTAAGTCGGCACTCATCCTGCAGCGTGTTGAAATCAGAGTTAAGTCGGCACTCATCCTGCAGCGTGTTGATATCAGAGTTAAGTCGGCACTCACCCTGCAGCATGTTGATATCAGAGTTAAGTCAGCACTCACCCTGCAGCGTGTTGAAATCAGAGTTAAGTCAGCACTCACCCTGCAGCGTGTTGAAATCAGAGTTAAGTCGGCACTCACTCTGCAGCGTGTTGATATCAGAATTAAGTCGGCACTCACCCTGCAGCGTGTTGAAATCAGAGTTAAGTCGGCACTCACCCTGCAGCGTGTTGAAATCAGAGTTAAGTCAGCACTCACCCTGCAGCGTGTTGATATCAGAATTAAGTCGGCACTCACCCTGCAGCGTGTTGAAATCAGAGTTAAGTCGGCACTCACCCTGCAGCCTGTTGAAATCAGAGTTAAGTCAGTACTCACCCTGCAGCGTGTTGAAATCAGAGTTAAGTCGGCACTCATCCTGCAGCCTGTTGAAATCAGGGTTAAGTTGGCACTCACCCTGCAGCCTGTTGAAATCAGAGTTAAGTCAGTACTCACCCTGCAGCGTGTTGAAATCAGAGTTAAGTCAGTACTCACCCTGCAGCGTGTTGAAATCAGAGTTAAGTCAGCACTCACCCTGCAGCATGTTGAAATCAGAGTTAAGTCAGTACTCACCCTGCAGCCTGTTGAAATCAGAGTTAAGTTGGCACTCACCCTGCAGCGTGTTGAAATCAGAGTTAAGTCAGCACTCACCCTGCAGCGTGTTGAAATCAGAGTTAAGTCAGTACTCACCCTGCAGCGTGTTGAAATCAGAGTTAAGTCAGCACTCACCCTGCAGCATGTTGAAATCACTTAAGTTGGCACTCATCCCACAGCGTGTTTCAGTCCACACTTGAGGGAGTTATACTTTGTGCTGACCCTCAGTGCGGAGTGTTTGGGACATTGGGATGGCTGCAGGCCGGTGGCACCTGCCCCACCACGGCCACATTTTTAAGCGGTTTCAGGAACTTCAGGACGAGCCTCCCCAGCACCCTCTGCCCTGTCTCTTCCAGGACCTCCTGGACCCCGCACGGTGGCGGATGCTGATCCAGCAGTTTCGGTACGACAACTACCGACTGCACCAGCTGGGAAACAGCTCCGTGTTCACCCTCACCCTGCAGGCCGGACTCTCCGCCATCAAGACACCGTATCCTGCCCCGTGTGCACAGTGTGGTTTGGCCTGGGATTCGCGGCTTTGGTCACATTTTAACAGGCTGACCCTGCACCTTGCCACCCTTGTGCTCCCACCACAGACAGCCCCAGGCGCCCGCACGCTGCACCTGCGCAGTGTCTGGACGGGCAGGCGGGCGGTGTTGAGGGGCCTCGGATGCCTGGCGCAGCTTTCACGCTGGAAAGAGGCTCATGGCCTCTCTCTGTCATCGTCTCAGATGTGGCCACAAGTACCAGGCATTGATCTAAAAGCACAACTTTCGTGTTCTGGCAGCTGGGAATTTACCATTCAGAAGAGTTGTCCCATAGTTACCAAGAACCTTCCAGAATTTCAGTGGTCTGCACCCTTGCTGTAGCAGCAAACTGTTTTTGCTTTCACAAAGAAAAAATATATGGCCATGCCTTTGGTAGAGAGACAGCTCCCTTCTGCTGAGAGCTGAGACGGACGCCCTGACCACAGCCGCCTGTGTGCCCCTTACTGTCCAGGTTTGGTAGATCCCCTCAAGTGCAAGACACACTCGTGGCTCGAACTGCCCCTCCTTTCTCCCAGCATACCCCCAACAGCCCTCTTCTGAAAGAACCATCCCGTGACTGGCTCCTTCCTCGCATGACCAATCTGTTCCACCTGTGAACGACTCTGTCCTTGCCTGTGACTGACTGTGCCCTGCCTGCGACTTGACTGTCCTGTCTGTGACTGTCTTGTCTGTGAATGACTCCGCCGCCTGTGACCAACTGTCCTGCCTGTGCTGACTGTACCACCTATGACTGTCTCATCTGTGACTAACACTCTCGCCTGTGACTGTCCCTGTCTCACTTGTGACTCTTTCTCTCCTGTGACTGACTCTGCCCTGCCTGCACCTGACTCTGCCCTCACCTGTGACTGACTCTGCCCCCGCCTGTGACTGACTCTGCCCTGCCTGCACCTGACTCTCCCCTGCCTGCACCTGACTCTGCCCTCACCTGTGACTGACTCTGCCCCCGCCTGTGACTGACTCTGCCCTGCCTGCACCTGACTCTGCCCTGCCTGCACCTGACTCTGCCCTCACCTGTGACTGACTCTGTCCCCGCCTGTGACTGACTCTGCCCTGCCTGTACCTGACTCTGCCCTGCCTGCACCTGACTCTGCCCTCACCTGTGACTGACTCTGTCCCCGCCTGTGACTGACTCTGCCCTGCCTGCACCTGACTCTCCCCTGCCTGCACCTGACTCTGCCCTCACCTGTGACTGACTCTGCCCTGCCTGTACCTGACTCTGCCCTCACCTGTGACTGACTCTGTCCCTGCCTGCACCTGACTCTGCCCTCACCTGTGACTCTGTCCCCGCCTGTGACTGACTCTGCCCTGCCTGCACCTGACTCTGCCCTCACCTGTGACTGACTCTGTCCCCGCCTACTAATGTCTGTCCTGTGACCAGACTCAGGCCAGAGTGTAGTGAGTGTTTCAGGACTGCTGCTGGTACCTGGCTGTGCTGGGGTTCACATGAGATTCAGCACCCCTCCCTTGTCCCCTCTTTGTGGAACTCTGAGGGGAGGTTGGCTCGCCCACCGCCTATTCCTGGGTGCCAGCAGAACATCCCTACGAGGTGGCTCTTGTCTGTCCTGCCTGGAGAGGTTGCACGGGGTGGGAGAGGGTGGGTGGCTACGGAGCCGCTGCGTGCCTGTGGTCAGGGTGCAGGAGGCTGAGGCAGGAAGGCGCGGGCTTCTCCACCCAGGCCTCAGTGGGGCTGTTTTGCTGTGGAGGGCAGCACTTCCTTCGCCTCGAAAGATAGCCTGTGTTATGCCATAGTGTCCATGCAGCCCGGGGCACAGTGGCCACGGGCTCAGCTCACCCGGCTGCCCTGGGTGGCCCCCAGCCCTTCCTTGACCTGACGCACAGACAGTGCTACAAGGAGGATGGCAGCTCCAAGAGCCCTGACTGCCCTGTGTGCAGCCGCTCCCTCAACAAGCTGGCGCAGCCCCTGCCCATGGCCCACTGTGCCAACTCCCGCCTGGTCTGCAAGATCTCCGGCGATGTGATGAACGAGAACAACCCGCCCATGATGCTGCCCAACGGCTACGTCTATGGCTACAATGTGAGTCGGTGGGGAGCCGGGCAGGGGGCCGGGCTGGGGGGCCGGGCTGGCACATGTCACCATCGAGACAGGGCTGGGGGGGGCAGGGAAGGGGGACCGGGCTGGCACATGTCACCATCAGGACAGGGCTGGGGAGGGCAGGGAAGGGGGGCCAGGCAGGGGGGCAGGCTGGCATATGTCACCATCGAGACAGGGCTGGGGGGCCAGGCTGGCACATGTCACCATCGAGACCGGGCTGGGGAGGGCAGGGAAGGGGGGCCGGGCAGGGGGGCGGGCTGGCACATGTCACCATCGAGACAGGCCTGTGGGGCTAGGCTGGCACATGTCACCATCGAGATAGGGCTGTGGAGGGCAGGGCAGGAGGGCTGGGCTGGCACGTGTCTCCATTGGGACAGGGCAGGGTGGGGGCAGGGCAGGGGGGCAGGGCTGGCACACGTCTCCATCGGGACAGGGCTGGGGGCGGCAGAGCAGGGGAGTCAGGCTGGCACACGTCTCCATCAGGACAGGGCTGGGGGGGGCAGGGCAGGGGGGCCGGGCTGGCACGTGTCTCCATCAGGACAGGGCTGGGGGGAGCAGGGCAGGGGGGCCGGGCTGGCACGTGTCTCCATCAGGACAGGGCTGGGGGGGGCAGGGCAGGGGGGCCGGGCTGGCACGTGTCTCCATTGGGACAGGGCGGGGTGGGGGCAGGGCAGGGGGGCCGGGCTGGCACACGTCTCCATCGGGACAGGGCTGGGGGGGGCAGGGCAGGGGGGCCGGGCTGGCACACGTCTCCATCGGGACAGGGCGGGGCGGGGGCAGGGCAGTGGGGCCGGGCTGGCACGTGTCTCCATTGGGACAGGGTGGGGTGGGGGCAGGGCAGGGGGGCCGGGCTGGCACACGTCTCCATCAGGACAGGGCTGGGGGGGGCAGGGCAGGGGGGCCGGGCTGGCACACGTCTCCATCAGGACAGGGCTGGGGGGGGGCAGGGCAGGGGGGCCGGGCTGGCACGAGTCTCCATTGGGACAGGGCTGGGGGCGGCAGGGCAGGGGGGCCAGGCTGGCACACGTCTCCATCAGGACAGGGCTGGGCGGGGGCAGGGCAGGGGGTCGGGCTGGCACATGTCACCATCGGGACAAGGGCTGGGAGGGCAGGGCAGGGGGACTGGGCTGGCACGCATCTCCATCAGGACAGGACTGTCCTCTCACCCCACCCTGCTTTAGCTCCATTTGAAACGGATCAAGGGGCAGGAAGGACAGGCGAGATGGCCCCAGGATTTCTTTGGTGGGGTGCCTTCGGGAAGGCACGTTGCCTGAGAGGCTGGGTGGGTGATTGCCTCGTGGCTCGTCGTGGGGATTTCTCATGGAAATCTGCATTTGCTTCTTTTCATACATTCTGGTTTTGTTTTTAGTCTCTGCTTTCTATCCGTCAAGATGATAAAGTCGTTTGCCCGAGAACCAAAGAAGTCTTTCACTTCTCACAAGCCGAGAAGGTGTACATCATGTAGGCCCCGCGTCGCCAAGCGCACGCCTCGGGGACAGCTGCGGCGGGCAGGGAGGCCGCGCCTTCCTCCCGCCCCGCGCTCCAGCCGGCCGCGGCGCTTCTGTTTCTTGCGACCAAAGATCAGTGAGCAGCGATAAATACTCTTTAGGAAGAGCGGAAATAAGATTTAATAAATTTGTACTTGAATACAACATTTTGATTGGTAGGATTTTGTAACATGTCAACCATTTGATGCTTCTGAAAAGTACTTTCAACTTTCGAAGGAAACTTTTCTCTAAAGACTGACCTAAACCCTGAGGGAAACTCTAGAACAAAAATAGGAGTCCATGGTTTCCCCGTGTTTTTGGTTTCTTCCCTTCTGCGAACGGTGAGACTTGGAGAATGGGCTGGTCCTTCACCACCTCCCAGCGCCCCCGGCCCGGCCTGGGAGAGGTGGCGGCGGCGCTGGACTGAGCTGCAGTGACCCTCAGTGCCACGCCATGAGGGACACATGGCTTCCTTCGAGAGCGGCTGCCGTGGGGGGCCGGCTCTGAGGATGCCTGCCTGCCTTCGGGCCGTGTCCGCGGGCCTGTCTGCGTCCGTGCGTAGGTTCCATGTCACACCCCCGTGTGCCGCCTTACTTCCTGCTCCGAGAATGTATGACGTGGAAATCCACGGGACCAAGTTTCTGCAGAGGCCTTGCCGGATGGTTCCGTGGCTGTGGAGTTGAGAGTACTGGTGACGTTTCAAAGCAAATGAAGCACCGTAGTTTGCACAGAACCATATCGTAGAGGTTTGTAGTTAGCGCTTATTTTTGCATGTTGATGTTGACTAGCTAATAAACTGTAAATGTAAACCATGGAATAAAGTGGTTTTCTATTTCTCATTTCTGTGTGAGCCAAGGCGGCCGTACGTTTCTAACACCCTTGGGGCGTGTCCTGCTCTTCCCTGGCCCCGGTCAGCACGGCGGGGATGCATCGCTTCTGTGGCGCCTGCCACAGGGAGTTGAGGACACACGTGGAGGCCACTCCTGCCCGGACCGCAGCCGGAGCACAGCCCACCTCTCAGAGTGCTGCCCTGAGGCGTGATGGCCCCAGTGTCTCCAGGCCCCAGCTGGTAGCCGGGCGACTCTGACACTGGTTCCTGGGACCTGCAGGCTGTTGTCTGTTGTGGGTGGGGGCTCAGGCCACAGCCACCAGCAAGCCCAGGCCTGGGGCTTGTGCTGAGGAGGCCTGCGGACTGTGGCCACTGGCCCTTCCCCCACTGCCCACACCTGTTCTCTCCAGCACTCCGTCCCAGCTCCTGTGGCCAGCCTGGTGCCCCGTAGCCCATTTCTTCCCCCATGGCAGCTGTCGTGGCCCCTCCACAGTGCCGTGCTGCTGGAACCCAGTGCACTCACGTGCTTTTCCGAGTGCCCGTCCTGGTCAGACCTTGGCCGGAGCAGACCCTGTGGGGCTCTGCTCCGGTGATGCAGCAGCCTCGGGCACCATGTCCTCACAACCAGGGGCTTTTCTTGCCTCACGTCCTGTTCTTTCCTTTTTAACTCGAGTAGAATACTGGAGTGCACACATTCTAGGTTCACGTAACGAATTTCTGTGGAACCACCACACAGACTGTTCCAGCCCTGGCCTTTCTCGGTTGATACCCTGGTCGTTAGTCATTGGAGTGGCTCACCCAGTCCGCGAGCTCCGTGAACAGAGCCACGTGGTGTGGGCCACGGCTCAGCGTCACTCAGCGGCTCAGCCCTGGCATGGCAAAGTCTCACGTACTCACAGGCCTGTGCTCCACAAGCAGAAGCGGCACAGCTGTCCGGCTCCTCCCAGGCTGGTGGGCGTCGGGTGTCCAGGCAAAGCCACCGTGAATACTCCGGGATGTGACCCTTGCTGGACACGTTATCCTTTTGTGGGAAGATCCCCAGGAGAGGGATTGCTGGGTCATGGGTCCCCTCGGCAGACACCAAACTTGCCAGAGGGGTTCCACCCGCTTCCACCTGCTCCACACCTGCACCAGTGAGAGGCCCCGTGAGTCTGGAATGTGAGGTGCTTCATTGGTTGGGCTCTCGCTGTTCTCCTCAATTGAGGCAAAAGTTACATACGTTAAAGTGCATATACACGTGAAAGCTGCTCAAGGAGTCTTAACAAATGTGTGCCTACGTGTCACCAGCACTGAAGCCCAGGTCTGGAACGTCCCTGTGGCCCCAGAAAGTGAGCCCTTGTGCCTTCCGAGTTATCCACAAGCCCTACACACAATGGTTGCCCCGATTTTTCACCAGAGGCTAGCTGTGGCTCCACACACGTCAGATGGTGGAGTGTGGACCCCAGTGACCTAGCTGGTTTAACTCCGCAAATGGCTCGTGAGGCTCGTGCCTCCTCCTTGGGCGTTGCTGAGCAGGAGTGACAGTGAGCCACACGTGCACAGACCACAGTACATCCATTCCCTTGGCGGACGTTTGGGTTGTTCCCTGACTGGGGCTATGATGAGTAAACCTCTTACAAGCAGTTATGTGCCAGTCTTCTTGCAGACATTTTCATTTCTTTGGGAAGTAATTCCCTGGAAGTAGAATGAACTGAGTCATGGTGTGTTTAACTGGAACACAACTGCCAAAGACTTTTCCAGAGTTGGTGATGCTGGTTCACACTCCAGAGGCAGCGCCGGGGTTCCGCGGCCCCAGGTTGCTGCCAACACTTGGCATGGTCCTGTTGGCCATTAGGGTGGGTGTGCACCGGGGCCTCAGTGTGGTTTCCTTCACTTTTCTCTGGCGCCTGATGCTGACCTACTGATGTGCTGATTGTTACGTTTGCCTCTTGCTCATTTTAAATCGTGTTATCTTACTGATTTGTAGTACCTCACATCCAAATCCTTTGTGGGATACGTGCATTTATTCTTTATTGACTGCCATTTGATCAGCAGACGTTTTAATTTGAGTGCAGTTCAATTCTTTCTTTTGTGACTAATGCATTTCTATGTTCTAAAAAACAATCAGCCTATCCCAGGGTTACAATAATATTCTCCTATCTTCTAAAAGATTGAGTTTCAGCTTTTACGTTTAAGTCTGCAACACATCTCTAACGTGAGTGCTGCATGAGAAAGAGCTTGAGGATAATTTCCCACCGCATCCCATGTTTGTGCTATTGTCCTAACCCCATTTGTTGAAAAGACCTTTCTTGCCCTGTTGAATCATGCTGGCTCCATTAAAACACTTCCTGGCTGTGTAAGTTGGGGCTTCCTTCTCGACACCATCTCCTGGTAAATCGGCCGTTAGGTCCATTTTCATACAGTATCTTGATCACTCTAGTTGGGTTTCTTTTTTTTCTGTTAATGACTTTCTTTTCACAGCAGATCATTGCGGTTTTAAGGCAAATCTTGAACCAGGGAGTCTGAGTCCCCCAGTTCTGCTTTTTCAAAATAGTCTGGGTGGTTCCAGGTCCATGTGCATTTTAGAGTCAACTAATCAATGCCCACTGAACTCTGTAAAAAGCGTGCTGGGCTTTTCACTGGAGCTGCAGCGAACCCGTTGTCCCTACCTGGGGACAGTATTAGTTGGCTTGGTTGCAGTAACAGACCAAGACTAGGACATTTAAACAATGGACATTGATTTCTTCACGGTTCCGGAGGAGATGCTGGCAGGTTGGCCCCCAGCAAGGCTCCCTCTCACTCAGACAGCCCCTCTCTCTCAGAAGCCCCCCTCTCTCACAGAAGGCCCCTCTCACTCAGAAGCCCCCCTCTCTCACAGAAGGCCCCTCTCACTCAGAAGCCCCCCTCTCTCACAGAAGGCCCCTCTCACTCAGAAGCCCCCCTCTCTCACAGAAGGCCCCCTCACTCAGAAGCCCCCCTCTCACAGAAGGCCCCTCTCAGAAGCCCCCCTCTCTCACAGAAGGCCCCCTCACTCAGAAGCCCCCCTCTCTCACAGAAGGCCCCTCTCAGAAGCCCCCCTCTCACAGAAGGCCCCTCTCAGAAGCCCCCCTCTCTCACAGAAGGCCCCCTCACTCAGAAGCCCCCCTCTCTCACAGAAGGCCCCTCTCAGAAGCCCCCTCTCTCACAGAAGGCCCTCTGGCTCAGACGTCGCTCTCACTGTGTCCTCACCTGCACTCACATGTCAGGTGCCTCTTCATCTCACGAGGACATCAGTCCTGTCAGACCAGGGCTCTGTCCCTAGAATCTCATTGAATGTTAACCTCTTTAAAGGCCTCATCTTCAAACAGTCGTACCGCAGGACAGGGCTGCAACACAGGAATTTGGGAGGCGGGGCCACAGTTCAGTCCAAAACGGACGTAGCAATCCTAACGACAGAGTCCTCAGACCCATGAACATGGTATATCTTTCTATGATTGACATTCTTCTCTCATCCAAGCTTTATAGTATTGACTGTACATATTTTGTACATACGTTGAACTTTTTTATGATTTTTGATGCTATCATAAATATATTTTAAAATTTCGACCTTCCAGTTATTCATTGGTGATATGTGGACATATACTTGATTTTTGTATATTGATCTTGTACGTAACTGTGACCTTAACTCAACTTGTTCTTAGTTCGAGCAGCTCTTTGGTAAATTCTAAAGAACTTTCTGTGTATGTGATTATGTCATCTACAAGTGAAGGGTTCTGCCTGTTCCTTGTCTTCATGCCTTTCATTTCTTTGCTCATGGTGCTAGTGGGAGCATCCGGGGCAGTGTTAGGTGCAGGAGGGGCGAGTGGACATCCTTGTTTCCATTGTTTGGCGTATTATGTTGTTCACGATTCAGGATGATATTTACTTAAGTTTTCCTGAAGATGTCCTTTATCAGGCTGAGGAAGTTCCACTCTAGTTTCCTAGGAGTTATGATCATGAATGGATGTTGAATTGTGTTCAATTTTTTTTATTCCTATAAAAATTAGCAAATGATTTTTATCTTTTCTGTTTATGGAGAATTACATTGATTTTGAATTCCCATTTAGTCATGTTGTATTTTCTTATATATGCTGGATTTGACTTGCTAGTACTTTGCTAGGGAGTTTTTGCAACTGTTCATTGGGGTTATTGGTCTGTGATTTTTCTTTTAGTGTTTTTGTCTAGTTTTAGTATCAGGGTTTTCAAATCTCATGAGATGAATTAGAATGTTTTCTCTCCTTGTGTATTTTCTGAAAGAATGTTAGAATTTCCTTTTCTTAAGAGATGGTCTTACTCTGTCACCTGCTCTGGAGTACAGTGGCTATTCACTGGAGCAATCATAGCTCACACTTGCAGCCTCAAACTTCAGGCCTCAAGTGATCCTCCTGCCTCGGCCTCCCAAGGAGCTGGGACTCCACGTGTGTGCCACCCTGCCCAGCTAAATGTTTGATACAATTTAACAGTGAAGCTACCCGGGTTTGGAGTTTTCCATGCGGGAATATTTTTAATTATGAACTCAATTTCTTTACTAGTTCTAAGACTAATTAGGTCTTTTTTTCCTTGTCTGTTTTGATAATTTTTGTCATTAAAGTACTTGTTAAGTTACATAATTTCTTGACATAAAGTTGTCCATACCTTATTTTTTTTTTAAAGTTTATAGGATCTGTAAGGATGTCTTTTGCGTGTGCGTGTGTGTGTGAGAGTGTGAGAGACAGGGTCTCATTCTGTTGCCCAGGCTGGAGTATAGTGGCGCAACCTTGGCTCACTGCAGCCTCAACCTCCTGGGCCCAAGTAATCCTCCCACCTCAGCCTCCCTGGTAGCTGAGACTACAGGTGCATGCCACCATGTCTGGCTAATTTTTCATATATTTTGTGGAGATGGGGTTTTGCCATGTTGCCCAGGCTGGTCTTGGCTTCTTGGGCTCAAGTGATCCACCCACCCAGGTGGATCTGAGACTAAGGTGGGAGGATTATTCAAGCCCAGGAGTTCAAGACCTGCCTGAGTGACCGTGAGACCTTGTCTCTACAAAGCATTTTTTTCAATTACCCAGGCATGGTGGTGCACATCTGTCGTCCCAGCTATTCAGGGGGCTGAGGTGGGAGGACGGCTTGAGCCAAGGAGTCTGAGACTGCAGTGACTGCGCTGTGATCACACCATTGCACTCCAGCATGGCTGACAGACTGAAACCCTGTCTCAAACATAAAAAAGAAAGAAATTACACTCTGCATGGTTTCAGTCCTTTTAAATTCATGGACACTTGCTCGGTGGCCCAGAATATGAGCTATCTTGGTTAAAGCGGCATGTACACTTAATGTGGGCCGGGTGTGGTGTCTCACGCCTGTAATCCCAGCACTTTGGGAGAACGAGGTGGGCGGATCACCTAAGATCAGGAGTTTGAGACCAGCCTGGCCAACATGGTAAAAACCCGTCTCTACTAAAAAAATTACAAAAATTAGCCAGGCATGGTGGCAGGCACCTGTAATCCCAGCTACTCGGGAGGCTGAGGCAGGAGAATCACTTGAACCCGGGAGGTGAAGGTTGCAGTGAGCTGAGATCACGCCTGGGTGACAAAGCAACATGCTGTCTCAAAATGAAGAAGAAAAAAAAGGATGCAGAGCCATCAGCTGATAGAGGGCAGTGGCGGGCAGCTCAGCGGTGCTGTCAGCCCGAGGGCTGACAAGACACCCCGGCGCAGTGTAATAGAGACTGGACCCTGCAATGCAGGCATCCCTGGAGACCCGGCTGGGGACAGGCTTACTGGAGGAGGAAGGCGGGGCACAGGGTGAAGACGGCTCTAAGAGCAAAAAAAAAAAAAAAAAAAAGCAACAGGTCGGTGAGAGAAGTTGGATAAAGAGAAGGTTTTGTTAGTATGGGAGAAATCGCACCCTTTATGCGAGTGAAAATAAATAGCAAAAAGAATCACGCTGTAGGAGACAGAGGGAAACTGCTGATGGGTGCCCCGGAGAAAGCTCGGGCCGGGGACTGGGTGCACAGGACAAGGGGCGCCGGGGAAGAGTCTGGCTGCCCGGGCTGCAGCTTCCTCAGTGAAGCGAGGCCGGGTGAGGAAGGGGTGACGCGGGTCAGCGGCTCGGGGCTGGCAGCAAGCAAGGAGCTGGGAGCCGGCACACCCGGGGACAGAGGCCGGCGCCGCCGAGACGCGCAGCGCAGCGAGTCCCTCTTCTCTTCCCCGTCAAAACAATGGCTTTACTGCGATGTGACTCCCACATCCTGAAATGCACGATCCGCAGGGCTGAGCGCCGCCACCGCTCTAACGCAAGCGCACGCCCATCCCCCAAAGACAAACCCCGGCCCGCCGCCGGCGCCGGCCCCGCGAGTGCGGTCCACACCGCGGCCTCCGGAGCGGGGGTCCCCCGAGCCCGGTCTCCAGGTCCGCCCGCCGCAGCGGGCCTCGCACTCCCCTCCGTTCCCGGCTGCAGGACGGACGGCGCCGCCGGCCCTCATTCCGCCCGGGGCCAGTCGGGCCCAGGAGCCCCTGCTGTGTGTCTGGCGCCGAGCTGAGCCCCAAAGGCCCCCAAGGCCCCCGAGCCCGCCCAGGGGTTCCCTTCCCGGGGCCGGAGCAGGAGGCACCGCGGGGTCCGGCGCGCTCTGCGCGGGGCGAGCTCGGGGGCGAGGGCCCGCGCCCTCCCGCCTGAGCAGCCCACGCTCGCCCTCCGCAGGGGAAGGGACCGGACCGGCAGCCTCCGGGCGGGCGTGGCCTTGAGGCCCACACCGGAACTTCCCTTCGGCCTCAGTTTCCCGGCCGGCCCCCGTCCCCGGCGCCCGCACACGCGGCCCCTTTAAAAACTTGCTGCGCCCTCCCGCCTCTTTTTTCTCGCGCGTCTCCCCTCCCAGGCTGTCCCGCCCTCGCCGGGAGCGCGCCTACGTCACCGCGCAAACCGCGGCCGTGTCTTCGCGCCTGCGCCTCCTGGACCGCGGTGAGCCATTGGCTGCCGAGCTCAGGACCCACGGTAGGGGCGGGGCCTTTTCCGGAAACGGTGGGGCGACGGCGAGAACAGCCGCGTCGAGGGTAGGTGCGGTCGTCGCCGTGGTGACCTCCGCTGCGGCCCAGGGCCCGCCAATGGCTGTAAAGCTCTTGGGCACCTGATGGGATGGGCGGGCCCCCCGCCGGAAGGGGCGGGGCGAGGCGAGCGGCGGCGTCAGTGATAGGTGCGGCTGTGACTACGCTGCCAGGCGGGGGTCGCGCCGGCTCAGCGCCTGGGCTCCGCCGGGGCCCGGCAGAGACCTGCGGCCCGGGCGTGTCCGTATTTCCCGTGTCCCCGAGAGCATCGGCGACGGGGTCGCAGGGCGGGCCCTGGGCCGAATGACAGGCCGCAGCCCCGGAGCACCGCCGAAGCCGGCGCGCCCGCCCGGTGCAGCCGTCCTGCCGGGGATACCCGGCGGCCCCAGTCTCGCGCGGCCCCGCTGGGTCCCTCCTTTCCCGGAGTAGGGCGCAGCTCCGCAGCCTCCGCCCGCGGCCTCGCCTGGCGCTTCCTTCCGGGTCCTCCGGCCTTTTCCTGCCGGTGCTACAGGCTCTCGTCCCTTCCCACCCTGCACGCCGCTGTGCTCGGGCCTGGGCCTCCGCGCGCGACTTCGGTCTGAGTTTCTCGGCCGCTCCTGGCCTCTGCAGCCTTGCTGGAGGCCGCCCCGCGGCGTCTGAGTGAACGAGGGAAGCAGCAGCACTCACGTAGGGGAAAAGCTGGTTAGGACAGTGCCATTCGTTCCCGCGACGCACGCCCTCAGTGCCGTGCAGCGTCCCACGCGCATGCGATGTAGAGCTCCCGAGTCGAAGGGTCACTTTTAAAACCATAAGCACCGGAAAGGCCTTGCCGGACTCCCTGACCGTCACCTTGAGTTACCGTATTTCCCAGAGAGGCACCCACCAAGGTAAAGACAGGCGGACGCCGGCCTCAGGGTCCTCCCGGAACTTCGGTTTATAGTGGAGCCCCGTAAACACGGTAGTAACACTCAGAGCTGTAAAATACGGATGATGGCTTAGCATCTCTGCCTTGTTTATTTCTAGACATGGATCAGAAACTTTCGAAGTTGGTAGAAGAGCTCACAACTTCAGGAGAACCCCGACTAAATCCTGAGAAAATGAAGGAACTGAAGAAAATTTGCAAGTATGTCTTAGGATTCAGCAATTCACAGTAACTGACTGGCCCACTGAGCCCAGTACACACAGGGCCCCCTGCCTGCCCCACCTGGGCGAGAACCACCCGAGGGACACGCCCAGGACATTTTCTCAGGGCCCTGCAGTGCCCAGCTCTGACGGGTGGTCGTGGTCCTAGGCTCAGGGCGTGTGGCGTTGGGAACACATCAGTGCCCTGCTGTTGTTGCTTCTCTTCATACCCGTGTGCATGGTGTAGAGAACGTGATGTAGGAGTTCTTGAATGCACATACATGATTTAGAAAGAAACGTACGTGTTTTTCTTTGCCGTTGGACTTTGCAAAGGGGGAGACTAGAGCTTGCTGCTGGGCGACTTGCTCCCTCTGCATTTACAGTGTGTCTGCTCACGTCTCTCTCCAAGGAAAACGCTGGCCAGGATCTCTGCCGGTCTCAGGCAGCCAGAGATTCATGGGGGAAGCAGAACTTCCCCTTGGAGGCTGGAGCATAAGTTGAGGACACTGATTTATCTTGTCTCCTGCGTTTGTAAAATGGGAGCTTACAGATTGTTTATGGTGATGGTGTTCATTTTTTTTTTTTTTTTTTGAGACGGAGTTTCGCTCTTGTTACCCAGACTGGAGTGCAATGGCACGATCTCAGCTCACCACAACCTCCGCCTTCTGGGTTCAAGCAATTCTCCTGCCTCAGCCTCCTGAGTAGCTGGGACTACAGGCACACGCCACCGTGCCCAGCTAATTTTTGTATTTTTAGTAGAGACGGGGTTTCACCTCGTTGATGGTCTCGATCTCTTGACCTCGTGATCCACCCGCCTCGCCTCCCAAAGTGCTGGGATTACAGGCGTGAGCCACTGCGCCCGGCCTGCTGTGTTCATATTTGGATACAAAATTTCAGGTCAGGTTTTGCAGCATGCCCCGGGAAATCCAAATCACAATTGTTTATGTGGGGCTGGGAAGAGGAGCAGTCAGGAGGCTCTGGAGACCTCAGCAGCGCTAGGCCTTCCCTTCCGTGCTGCAGCAGGAGGCACCCAGCTGAGCAGTGCGTGTTTGTGCCAGGCGGTGTGAGTTCGTGCCAGGAGGTGTGTGTTAGTGCCTGGTGCTGTGTGTTCCTGCTGGGTGGTTTGTGTTTCAGGCTTTGCTCTAAGGCCTCAGCTCTGTGAATGCAGCTGCAGATGATGCAGGCGGGTAGATGGCCGCTTTCCAGTGAAATTTTGTGGATGGGCTCTGCGTTGGAAGTCTGCATCATTTTCATGTCTCACCAAGTATTTTTTTGCTTGTTCCAACATTCTTGGCTTGTGGCCCACACAGAAACAGGCCAGGCGGGGAGCTAGAGGTGGGCCTTGGGCAGTAGTTTGCAGACCTGCTCTAGAAAAGGGGAAGAAAGATGGGAAGGCAGTGATGTCCCCTGTCACACGTGTGCGGCATCCCCGCATGGAGAGCCTTCCTCACCCGTCCTCCCCGTGCGGGCGGTTGGGTCAGGCCGGCTCACATCCCCAGGTCTTCAGAGGAGCAGCTGAGCCGCACCTACCGCCTGCTGATAGCACAGCTGACCCAGGAGCACGCCGAGATCCGCCTCTCAGCCTTTCAGATTGTGGATGAGCTCTTCACCAGGTCTCACCAGTTCCGGGTGCTGCTTGTTTCCAACTTCCAGGAGTTCCTGGAGCTCACGCTGGGCACGGACCCTGCACAGCCTCTGCCGCCCCCCAGGGAGGCGGCGCAGAGGCTGAGGCAGGCAGCCACCCGGGCTGTGGAAGGGTGGAATGAGAAGTTCGGGGAGGCCTACAAGAAGCTTGCCTTGGGCTACCACTTCTTAAGACACAACAAAAAGGTGGGTGGGTCTGGCCGTTTTCTTACAGACTCTGGTTACCCGACCGGAGGGGGGCAGACCGGACAAAGGAGAAGATGCGCTTCCTGTCGGGCCTGGCGTGGCAGGGGCCTGTGAGGCCTTACCTGGGCACCCAGGCTGCTGGACCATCCATGGGGTGTGGGAGAGTGGAAGCAGCTGCAGCTCTGAGAGGAAGAGCAGAAGCTGTGTGTGTGGATGGAGCTGAGCCTGCGTTCCTAATGTTTTATATGTGTGTAGGAGACAAAAGCCAAATTCAGCTTTTCAAATGCAGCATTTGCTGTGACAGTGGCCTCCGGCCTCTGGGATCTTTCCCAACCTTGCACGTGAAGGGTCCACCTGGAACCCCTGTGGGCTCTGCCTGGTGCCTGGCATGGTGAAACTCACCGGCTTCTGCCACTGTGGCCTGAACCCAGTCTTGTTGCCCAGACCCTGCCGTGCCCCCGCCCCACCTGCCACAAAGGCTCGTGGCCCCTCAGGGCGATGGCCCAGCCCCGCCAGCTTCCCTGTGTGCCCGTGGAGTGCCCAGTCTCCGGGGTTCATGCTTGGCTTGTTTCAGGCCCCTGGGTTCAGTCAGTGGCCCTTGCCTGCTAATGGAACGGGCACGCTGCTCTCCTGCCTACGTGGCACTTGGGGTGAGAAGTCTCATTGCCTCTTTTATGTGCCAGCTTTCCCAGGCCTAGACGGCAGAGTGGTGTGCATTTTACTTTGTTGTAATGCACTGTGAATGGCTGCTGTGAGGTGCACACCTATAGTCCCAGTGACTGCAGGCCGAGGCTGGTGGATCACCTGGTCCTGGGAGTTTGAGTCCAGCCTCAGCAACACAGCCAGACCCTTAAACACCCTGTAGGCCGCTGGCCACAGGTGGATGCTGGGTCTTCTGTTAGGCCTGCTCGAGCTTTGTTTTCCTCACATTCTTTATAGATTGCCCCAGTCCTTTTTTTTCTTTTTTTTTAAGAGGGAGTCTTGCTCTGTCACTCAGGCAAGAGCGATGGTGCGATCTTGGCTCACTGCAGCCTCTGCCTCCTGGGTTCAAGCTATTCTCGTTTCAGCCTCCTGAGTAGCTGGGATTACAGGCACGCACCACCACATCTGGCTGACTTTTGTATTTTTAGTAGAGATGGGGTTTCACCATGTTGCTCAGGCTGGTCCCGAGCTCCTGACCTTGTGATGCGCCTGCCTCGGCCTGGCCAGCCCTAGTCTTTAATTTCAATTGCTCAGGTGGATTTTCAAGATGCAAATGCTCGAACTCTGGCCGAAAGAAAGAGAGAAGAGGAGAAGCGGAAGCACTTGGATAAAATTTACCAGGAAAGAGCCAGCCAGGCGGAGAGAGAGATGCAAGGCAAGTGCCCAGGACGGAGGGAGGGGTCCGTGCGCCTGGGGGCTGCCCATGGTCCAGCGGTTCATCCTCCTGGACCCAGGGCCCCGGCTGCAGGGGACCCAGGTGTTCAGACAGGCTCGGTGGATATGGTTCAGGTCAGGCCGGGAGGCATTCTCAGCCATAGACCCCGCTCTGTCCCCAGGACCCTGCAGGGACCTCCCAGGCCGTCCACGCCTCTCCCTCGCCCTCTGGTGGTCATGTTCACCCACTCCCATTTACTGCGCAGACCCTTGGGCAGAGATGCCGGGCACAGGGTGCATGTGGGCAGTGGTCTGAGCCCTGGCCTGGCTGAAGGCCCTGCCGCCCGTTTATCTCATGGCTGCCTTGCCCTTGCCAGCCCCTTCCCCAGAATCTCACCATTTACTTTGTGGCAGTCAGCCTTTCTCTTGAGGGGCACCACCGGACTGTGAGGAGTGTGGGCAGGCCCAGGTGCCACGGCCTTCCTGAGGCGTCTCCTATGTGGGTGGAGACACAGCCCTGTGTCTTCAGAGTACAGGGCTGGGGGCTCTCCCTGTGCCTCCGATCCTCCCACTGACAGACCGTGGTCCCCGGCATGGGCCCTGCCACAGGCCAATTCTGGGAAACGCAGGCCTCAGAGGAGCCCACAAGGCAGGCAGGCAGCTGGGTGCCCGGATGATGAGGAGGCCACCAGGAGGAAAGCTGCCCCGGCCTGGGAGGTGTGGCATGAACAGAAAGGAGGTGCAGCCTCGTCCTGGAAAGTGCAGGGGGGCTGACGACCCCCGAGCACTCGCTACCCCGAGGCACAGAGAGATTGTCTTGCAGGCCCAGCTGCTGAGCTGCTGCTTTCAAAAGCAGTTTAAAAGCTCACCACACGGCCAGGCGCAGCGACTCACCTGTCATCCCAGCGCTTTGGGAGGCCAGGGTGGGTGGATTGCTTGAGTCCCGGAGTTTGAAGCCAGCCTGGGCAACCCCGTCTCTGCAAAAACAATTAGCTGAGCATAGTAGCACATGCTTGTGGTCCCAGCTAATCGGGAAGCTGAGGCAGGAGGACCACCTGAGCCTGGGAGGTCCAGGCTGTGGCGAGCTCTGATTGTACCACCGCATTCTAGTCCAGGCAACAGAGTGACACCCTATCTCAAAAACCAAAGAAAAATGTGTGATACACACACCAGAGGCCTGGCTTTTGTTTGGGAAGAAAGGAGGCCCCAGGGGATGCAGGCTAGGTACAGGACCCTGACCCACCTGGTGCTGAAAAGTGACGCCCTTCAGGGAGTGAGCCTCTGGGTGTGGTTTTGGGGAGGCTAGTGCTTTTTCTGCATATGGCACAGGAGACAGGTGTCCTGATCTTCTGGCAGAAATGTCTGGAGAAATGGAATCCTGCCTGACGGAGGTGCAGAGCTGCTTTAGGCTGCTGGTGCCGTTTGACTTTGACTGTGGCCCGAGCCTGGAGACAGAATCCCTCGGCATGGCTCCTGGCGCGTCCGATGCCCCCCGCGCCAGCCAGGTGGGCCCTTGCCGGTTTGGCCCCCCTGACCCCCAGGATGGGGAGCAGCCCTGTTGCAGTAGGGACCTGCCTGCCTCTGCAGGCCAACCCAGAGTGGGCGGCGGGGCACTGCCGCCCCATGCAGCTGCGGGGGACCCCTCAGATGAGGACGAGGACAGCGACCTCGAGGAGTTTGTGCGGAGCCACGGGCTGGGCTCACACAAGTACACGCTGGATGTGGAGCTCTGCTCAGGTAACGGCCCGCCCGGCTGCTGGCTCAGTTCCTCCCTCACTGGCACCCAGCCCAGCAGCTCTGGAATGCAGGGTGTTCCCTGGGGACTGGGTCAGGGGTCACCACTAGGATTTTCCTTTCTGTATGACCTCCACATTGGGTTCTCCCCACCCATGCCAGGCCTCTGTGGCCACAGGGACACTTCTGAGAGCTCATGGCAGCCCCCGCCTCAGTAAGGCTGTGGGCTGATCAGGGACTTACAGGGTAGGGTGGTCCTGGAAGGATGGGAGAGCACACGTCTGACCTCCAAGTGACCAGGAGCCCTGGGCAGGCTTTGTGGGCATCCCACCAGCTCACAGGCCTATGTTGCCATGAGGGGTCAGGTAGTACTTGCCTTTGCCTGGAGGAAAATGTGATCCTGAAACAGCCACATGCAGCCTTGGTGCTCCAGCCTGGGTGGGTAAGGGTTGCAGAGACACGGTCGCCCCACCCCCGTGGCTCCAGCTTCCTCCCGGGCCCTGGGCTCCCCTCCTGGGGTGTGGACAGAGGCTGGGGCCCTTTGAGTATGTGTGTGGCTGCAAATCGCTCTCTTTGAGGAACCTTCTTTGGAAGCTGGCACAGTGGGCGTCCCTTCACCAGGCCCGGAGGCAGCCAGGCTGGGAAGCTGCTGGGAGAACTCATCTTCCAGGCTCAGCTGCCCAGAGGTGCCTCAGGAGCGAGGCCTCAGGCAGCCTGCAGGCCTGTGTGGGGTGGACACCACTGCTGCCAGTTCCCAGGCACCCTCGCCTACACAGAGCTTGGCCATGTGCCGGACACTGAGGGTGCCACAGTGGGAGAAGCCACAGCAGGGCAGAGTCAGAGCTGGGGTGCCCGACAGGAGAGGCAGGCTGGGGGGCTGCTGGTGAGGCTGGGATGGGCCCCATCCTATGAGGTGGGCTGTAGAGGGCAAGGTTCTGTGCCCAGCGCGTGGGTGGGCTTGCCCCTCTGGATGAATGGCTGCAGTGGAGGAGGTTGAGACACAGGCAGTGGAGCTGGAGTGAGGGGAGGCTTTGGTGTTAAGCCACGTGTTCTTTCCTAAGATCATAAAACATTTACTTCTCACAGCATCAGATTTGGGATCCCTGGAAGCAGGGAGGGCATCTGGCAGGTTCCCCGCAGGCTAGAGCAGCCTTTGCCTAGTGCTCTGTCTGTCTCGCTGGGGTCTATGGGAGAAACTGGCCAGTGCCCTCAGGTGACCTCTGTGTGCTTCTCCCCAGAGGGCCTGAAGGTGCAGGAAAATGAGGACAACCTCGCTGTGGTCCACGCCGCCCGTGACACAGTTAAGCTCATCCGGAATAAGTTCCTGCCGGCCGTTTGCTCCTGGATCCAGGTGAGCCTCGAACCTGGGACCTGTGGGTTGATGGACATGTGCAGTGTCAGGCATGAGGGGTCCCTTTCTTAGGGTGACTGTAGCCAGGGGGGATGGAGACTGAAGGGCCCCTGACCCATGGGGGCTCTGTCCGTCACTCACAGCTTTGTCCTCTGCATCCCGGGTATGTCAGGGACTCCCCCAGGCCAGTGGACCTGGCACTTGCTTCCCAGCGGGATGGCTTCCTAGGGCCTGCCAACTGGCCTCTGAGCTCTCTACCCCCTCGTTTCGCAGCGCTTCACCCGCGTCGGGACCCACGGTGGATGTTTAAAACGCGCCATTGACCTGAAGGCAGAACTGGAGCTTGCCCTGAGGAAATACAAGGAGCTGGACATCGAACCCGAGGGAGGGCAGAGCTGCAGGGTGAGTGGGCAGGGGTCCCCGGTGCCTCAGTGGAGGAGGTGGGCAGGCAGTGAGTGGGCAGGGGTCCCCGGTGCCTCAGTGGAGGAAGAGAAGCTGTGGGGACCACATCCTGGGCCTGTGGGCCTGGCAGAGCCCAACCACATGCCAAACCCACTTGGCCTCAGCAGCACCTGCCTTCCCGGCAAGGACTTCCTGTGAGCCCAGGGTCATTGCTGTGGTGGCAGAGGGGACGGTACAGCTGTCAGTGCTGCCTGGCCGCCATGCGTGGTAGCTAAACAGAGGTGCTGAGCACCACGCATAGTGGAGGCTGCAGGAAGCCACCAGTCAGGCCATCTCCCACAATCTAGTCCCCCCCTGCAGCTCCTAGGGAGTCGCCAGCCATGTGATGCCTGTCCTGGTGGGCACTGTATCCACCAGAGAAGAGACCCCTGGCAAGCTCTCGGATGGCCAAGAGGGTCAGTGTGGGCACCGGTGCCCAGCTGGAGTACTCGGGCCACTGTCTGCTGGGCCCTGTAAGGAGTTTAGAAGGGTCATGGGGGCACTGCACTTTGCTGAGCAGGGAGCATGGGGCTAGAAGGGGGCAGGACCACCAGGAGGGGCTGGAGGCTGGAGGGAGGTATGGGGCGCCTCCGGCAGAGTGACGTGGGGAATTGAGACTGTCACATTGGGCGTGTCTGAGCCAGTCAAGGGTTGGGGTGCCCTGCATGCTGCTGTGCCAGGGCCTTGAGGAGGTGGCTGAGTGTGGAATGACCTGGAGGGGTATGAGAGTCGGGGTCTTCTGCAACATCCGCAGTGGTGCCCAGTGCAGTCGGGTCTTGGGACTGGAGGCGCACAGCAGCCATCCTGGGGTTCCACAGCAGCGGTGCTGTCTTTCAGGCGCCTCTCCCTCAGGGAACCCAAGCCCTGAACCCTGACACCCCAGAGCCTGGACCCTGAACCCAGCCCTGGCCTGGGAGATGGTGACCTTTGGGTTCTCCTCGTTTTAGGAAAGCTTTGGAGTGGAAGTGACGCTGTGCTTTTTGCTAGGAAGAGGTCGGATTCCACGGCGGCAGACGTGTGGGGGTCGTGGGAATTGGGGAGGCGGTGGGGAAGCTCCTCTCCTTGAGTTTCCCAGCCTGTCGTTTTCCCCAGGTCAGTGGCCCTGCGTCCCGGATGTGGTGGGGGTGTGCAGCTCCTGGGGGCCAGCAGAGGGCGAGCTTGCTTTTCTTTTTTAAGTCCCGAAATTCTGACTCCAGGAGAATTCATAGTCGTGGGAGCCCCATGCCTGGCAGTTGCCGGCCCCTCAGTGGCCGCTCATGTGGCCGCGTTTGTGGGTGCTGGTCAGCACCTCCATGAGGAAGTACTTTTGTGAGTTTTGATGAAAATATACTTTCTGCAATGAGAAGGGATGCTTTTCTAGGTTTGGGAGGAAGCCGGTGAGCGCCATCAGCTTGTAGGGATCAGGGTGAGCCCACTGCCCACGCCCATCATGCTCAGGCCACAGGGTTGCAGCCACAGGACCAGGCCCTGCACCAGCCCCTGTCACCATTCCCGAGTGGGCCTCGTGGAGGCCGCCCACTGGGGTCACGGGGCACTTCCTGAGGCTCACACTGAGCCCCTCTCAGGGTCACTGCCCCATCGCCACTGCACGGGCACGGGCAAGGCTTGCTTGAGCCTCACACTGAGACCCTGAGCCAGGCACTGCCCCCGTGCCACTGCTGCCACCCTGGACTCGCCTGGCTCGGCTCCTGCAGTCTGTGGACAGTTTTGTCTGAAGGTGGCCAGTGGGCAGCTGGCTCATTGGGTCCACAGAGCAAAGCGGGGGCGCCGATGGGTGGCGTGGTCTGGGCCCCTCCAGCTGGCACAGTCCTTTTAGTACCAGCAGCAGGGCTGGGGCAGCCAGGTGGCTCTGCTTGGCCGGAGGCTCTGGCAGCAGAACCTTCTGGAATGGTTGGTGCTGCCCCTGCCTGCATCTCACAGCTCCACAGCTTCTGGGACGGCCCCTGAGCGGGGCTGGCTGGTAGAAGTGAGTCCAGGGCTCCTGCAGCTCGGCCTGCTTGGGTGGGGATGAGGAACTGCGACTCTTAATGCCACTGCGGACCAGAGAGGCCTGCAGGCTCCTGGCCATGGCTGACTGGCACCCACAGCTCCACCTCACCCTGGTGGACGTAGACTCCCGTGTGCCAGGGAGACCAGGTGCCCTTCCGTGAGTGTCTGGCTCAGCCTGGCCCCGGCCTGTGTGAGCTCAGGAGCGCTGGCTTCTCGGACCTCTGCAGCACCAGCCTCTCCTGCCTCAGGGGTGCCGTGTTAAGGGCCTGGTCGGTGGTGGCCAGGGCCTGCAAGACAGGTGTGCACCGGGCCGTGCAGGAGGGTCCTAGGCAGGACACAGCCCCCTGTGGACCCCACCTGCTGCTGCTCCCACCCACCAGGTCCTGGAGACCCCACCGATGCTGTCAGCTGTCTCTGAGCTTCTGAGTGACTGACGTCAGCGTCTCCCACCCCACGTGGTTGAGCCATCAGCACTGCCCTCCGCGGCCCATGACCCCAGCCCTCGGCACACAGGCAGCCACCCTGACCCAGTGCCCAGGGCCTGCCACCATCTCACTGTCCTTCGTCACTCCTGCTGGTTGGGGGCCCGCTCCTGACTCATCTGTGTGCATCCTCTCAAGATCTGAGCAGTGGCACTCGGCGGGGGGCATCTGCGGTCAGGACTGACGCACTTGGAGGGCAGCCCTGGGTGCTGGTGCAGGGCCCCTCGCCCCCTTCGGCCACACAATCTGGCCAGCAGACGTGCCCCAGCCATGCTTCAGGGCTGGTGAATGTGCGAGGGCATCTGGGTCTGTGAGGCTGGGTTGAGGATGTCACAGCTCTGGGGGGAAGTGAGGCACCGCTGTGCTCCTTTGTCAGTTGAATGGACACTTTCTAGACCCTTCTCTGAAAACTGTTTTTTTTAAAGCGCTGCTCTGAAGCCCTTGGAGATTTTGCTCGCGGCAGCTAGAGCGCGAGGAGCTGCCTGCAGATGAAGTGATTGGTGAGCTCGCCTGGCTCAGGTGAGCGATGCTTCCCAGAATAGACGCGGCGTCGCTGCGGTATCTGCCCATCTCTCCTGGCTCCGCGCAGGCCACGGCCGTCCAAGTGGCGTGTGGGTGGCAGGTGGGGCTGGCTGACGGACGTGGATGTTAATTAGAGCTGTTTTAATTAGAAATGAATGAGGTGCTCCTCGTTAATTTTGAATAAAATTTACAGAGCGTTTAAATCACTTCCCCATTTAGCACAGGATTGGCATCGTTAACTCCACGTGTAGAACAGGCCACGCTAACTCAATCATGCCTGATTTAAATATTTTTAGAACTTTCAACAAACGTGCAGGAGACGGGAACCCGGAATGCTGCTAGCTGCAGGCAGGAGGCAGGAGCCCAGACCAGGGAGGCCCAGCCTGTCCTGTGGCGGCTCCAGCCTGCTCGTGCTGCGGTTCTCCTCCCGCAGTAACTGGGAGCAGACGCTGTGTCTCTTTCCTTTCTAGCATTTCCCACTTGGTGTCTAGGTAACGCTGTTTTTCTTTCGACACAGATGTGTCTTCAGAAAATACTTAGGCTGGTTTCAATATGTGTAGCTGTGCGTTCGGAGTGCCTCTGTGGCTTCCCTCGGGGAGCAGGCTGGGGGTGAATTTCCCTGGATGGATGTGCAGCGCCATTTGGTAGATTTAGTGTCCGGTCTTGCCGCGCTGTAGGGCAGGTGTGCTAATCCATGCTTCGTCATTCACTGAGCTGATAAAAATCCTCCGGAAACTTTCACCTTGCCTGCTGCCAAATTATATAGCTCAGATCACCAATTACTTTGTATTGTATAATTAACAACATATTAATTTCCTACCAGCCGGTGAGTCGGAAACCGTCTGAAGCATCAATCTCTTCGGTAGTCAGCATGGTTTTCTCTTCCCTTTTTCTGGTTATTGGGTGTTTGTTTACGTGGCTCAGAGATCTCTGTGGGTGTTTGATTTTGTTCTCGCCGATGTTGAGTCTGATGTGGCAGCCACGCGGCGTCCGCTGTGGACACGTCCTCCATTGCTCACAGAACGGGAGTCGTCCCAACTCTAGTTTTCTTTCTCTGTCAGCCACCTGCCTGCCTCCTCCAGCGGGCTCACCACCAAAGCTCTGATCTTTGGAGCTAGATGCCAGAAGCATTCTCCTGCCCTCTGATGTTCACTGGGCTCAGGGATGGAGCCGACAGGCTCTTGGGGACCCTGTCAGCCCCTGGAATCGAGGCCCCACCTCCCTTCCCTGCTGTGCATGAGGGAAAGTTCTCTGTGATGGTCTGGAGCCATGGGAGTCTGACTTCCTGGAGGTGAAAAGGACAGAAACTGAAAACCCAGGAATGAAATGTAGACTACCAGGCACAGGCAGGGGAGGAGGGACCTAAATCAGCGAAGCCTTGTGCCGCAGTAGGGACGGTAAACAACCTTCCTGGGTGATGGGCCCCTCCATCACGCCGAAGGCCACGCCGCCGCCTCCCCAAGGGCTGCCCGCTGTGGGGGGCACAGACATACCGGTTCTCTGGAGTCAGCGCGGGGAGCACTGGGAGAACATCCCAGGCCCAGCCAGGGCCTTGTGCCAGCCCTTCCTCCTGCGCGGGTAGCACAGGCCCTGTCTCTCAGTGCCTGTCTGCAAACAGGGCCCTTCCCAGACAAGCCTAGCGCTCCCTGAAACACCTCCCACGCCATGATCCATTTCGTGCGGGCCGCCTGGTTTTCCACCTCATTTCACAGAGAAGCTGAGCTTGGTCCTGGTCTCCTTGTCGAGAGTGTGAGTGTGCCTGAGGGCTGCCTGATGAACAGGCTAGCCCACTTCCCGGAGGCTGGCCTTCTGGCCCCCATGGGCCCTGGCTGCACTCTCCCTCTCTGAAAAGGTCAGGGGCCAGGGGTCCCTTCCCACACCTGTGAGGCGAGTGTGTGTGAATCACAGGAGCCCTGGAGCCAGGACTCATGCAGCCTTCATTTTCCTATGCCCAGAGTTCACTTTCCCTGCAGAGCTGATTGGGGCTGGGGCTACTGGATTTGGAGGTGCCAGACATTCTAAGAAGTCATTCCGCTCTCCACTGAGGGGGTGTTTACATAAAGTCCATGTGACCCCTGGGGCCTCAGCCAGCTTCCTGAGCACCGCATGAAGCGTTCCAGTTCAGCAAGACCCAGGCCCACAACCTCGGCTCATCCTGTAAGGGGACCCAGGGCAAGCACCAGTTTGGCTGCCCCAGGAGCAGAGGCCCAGTTCCATCCACTGGAGGGCAGCACGGACCCAGGACCCCTGGCCTGCGTCTGTTCCACAGATGTGTGTCTCCATCTGGCAGACGGCTCTCAGACCCAGCAGAAACTCTGCCCACAGCCTGGCTCTGGAATCGACCTCCAGGCGTCTTGTGGACCTGAGGTCTCTCTCTCACACCCGGGAAGGCCCCCAAGCCTGTGGCGCTGTGGTGCTGGGACTCTGGGACACGGCCGAGGCCCACCGTGCTGGCCGGCAGCTCCCAAGGGCAGGTCTGTCTGAGCCTCATTCCTGGGAGTGAGTGATCTGGGTTAGACGAGGATGGGAAGAGGCCTGCGGCTCTGTGTTCTGTGATATTCCTGTAAGAGCGTATTGATGAGGCTAGATACTCTAGTAAAGAGCCCGTCATTCTAAACAGCAGTGATTTGCTTCAGCACCGTCTCCGGGCTCTGGTTTTGGAGGTGAGGGCTCACTCTTGGAGCTGTGTCTGCATCCAGGAGGTTCAGGGCTGCCCGTCAGGTGCCCTTCCTGCACGCTCACTGTGGCCAGCCCCGCACCGTGCCGCCCTCCGTCCTCTGAAGGTGCGTCCCTGGCAGGCGAGATGCACATGAGATATTGGCCTGGCCGGGCAATTTGCACGGCCTTCCAGGGAGGGCATTAGCATATAAATAGCAGAGGCAATGACGACCATCACAGCTGAGCACGTTTAATTTTTAGTTTATAAGATAGAATGGGTTTTTAAATGCATAGCCATCAAGGCGCTGAAAGACAAATGCAGTTTGGAACTCACTTGTCTGACGAGGCCTTACATCATTTTTTTTTAAAAGGGAAACAGACACACATAAAACTGAACAAAAGTGATTTCTTGGGTGAAAAGTAATTGAGACCGCGTACCAAGTTAATTAGATCGTACAAAATTTATTTAACGGCCCCAGCTGTATCTCCCGGCCTGCGTGTGGCGGGCGGACCTGCCCCTTCACAGGGGCCCCTTCCCTTCCTTCTCAAATAATTAGTAACCTTGCCACCCTACTTCTGGGGACTGATTGCATTGTATATTTTAGCCATTTTATTGCTTGTTTAATTATGATGATGGAGACTCATTTTTCTAAATCCTTTTAAGTGTGGGTGAGAATCCGTCTGTATGAAACCGGCAGAGGCCCCGAGTGTCCTGCGTGCCTCCCCGCAGAGCCGGGTTCGGCTGGAGGCACCACGTGCACGGCTGGGCTTGTTGCTCCCCGTCGAGGGGTCTGTAGCTCCCACACTGCAGATCTGCCTCGGGAGGCTTCCACAGCCCTGCAGGGGACTTCATCTATTAGGAAGGTGTGGCACAGGTCACAGCGCCCTTGAGGGGGCGGCCTGCAGGTGACCTGCACCTCCCATGCCCCTGCTTCATCACAGGAAACTCAGCCTCCAGGTTGGGATAAAAGCAGACTGCGCTTGAGAGCCTTTTGCAAACTTAACCTCATTGTGTGACATCTCCAGTCCCAGCGCCGCCATAGGGTGTGTGATCTCCGTTTCAGGATCCCTCATCCAGAGCCCCCAGTGCCAGTGCCCAGCCCCTTAGCAGGGCATGCAGACACGCGGCGCTGGCCCCTGGCTCATCTGTCCCTGAGCTTGAGGGCAGGAGGCCACTGCCCCTCATCACTTGGTGATGTGACTTCTCAGAGGTGACCTGGAGGCGTGTGGGAACACGTGGAAGAGATGCTTAGTGTGGGGTCTCAGTCTTTGGGCTCCATGCACGAGACCTCAGGGAGCTCTGTCCCTGGTGACCACGCTGTTCCGTCCTCTGAACAGGCCTGTGAACAGCTATACAGCGTCCTGGGCTCACAGCCCCCCACCTTCAGCATCCCCGCCTGTCCTCCCAACAGGCCTGTGAACAGCCACATAGCGTCCTGGGCTCACAGCTCCCCACCTTCAGCATCCCTGCCTGTCCCTGTTGTTCAGCATAACCAGTGCTAGATGTCAGAGGCAACTGCACTGTGGGTTTCAGACAAAAGAGTTTGTCTCGTGTGAATTAAAACCTGAAAACAGCAGCTTTCAGCCTTACGTTTAGTATTAGCAGAGAAGTCCCTAAATCCTGAGTTGCTGTGGTTTGAGGGTCACCACAGTCTCTAAATAGTTTCCAGCTGAATTGCAGATGGGGCTGTGGTGAGCTCTTCCGGGGAGAAAGCCCTGGGCCTTCCTGAGAGGTGAAGATCCTCCTGCGGGACTTGGCCAGTGTGACAGTGGGAGATACTCAGCAGGACCAGGGTGGCCTCATCAACGCTAATTCCAGAACAAAGGGGAACCCAGGGCTCCAAACTTAAATTACAGAAATGAACCATGTTAGCTGGGGAGAAAGAAGGTATAGTTCCTAATAGTTAGCTCAGCAGTTAAATATTTTTTAGGAAATGAAAATTTGATAAAAGTCCCCGATGAAATTCAAGGGTGCGAGCAATAAGCATAATATTTTTTGAAAATGACCCCCATATTTAAAATCTGGCACTATATGTTATGCATTGTAGCACCCGGTCCACATCTACCTTTTAGAAAATTAAAACACATAAATTCTGTTTAGTGTTTGATACGCGCTGTGCTGGCTGAGAACCGTAACGCCCTGAAACCTTGGGCTGCTTTCCACCTTTCATAAATTCCTGGGCAGATTCTGTACAGAAGTGATTTCCAGGTCCGTGGCTTGTTGTTATTCAGACGTGATGGATCGCCATCATTTGCTCAGCGCGGGAGTTAAGTGCCCCGTCATTTCCAAAGAGTATAATTGGGACGTTTCACAGGTCAGCGGTGGAGACAGGCTTCCCTTTTGATCAGTGTTAGACTGATAACAAAAATTACAGTTTCCAGTGATTAATGTCTCCTGTGTTTCCCAGATGCATGGCTGTGGGCTGCTCCTAAACAAACTGCTCTTGGTCTGACGATGCTGGTGTTGGGGCCACCTCCCAGCAGGGTGCTGGGCCCTGTGGCCTCCTGTGGCTTGGCTCCATGGGGCCTGACTCCTTGGAGGCTGGTTCTGTAGGGCCTGACTCTATGTGGCCTGGTTCTCTGTGGCCTGGCTCCGTGGAGGCTGGCTGGGTGGGGCCTGGTTCTTTGTGGCCTGGCTGCTTGGGGCCTGGTTCCGTGTGGTCTGGCTTTGTTTGGCTGGCTCCATGTGGCTTGATTCCATGTGGCCTGTCTCCAAGGGGGCTGGCTCCGTGGGGGCTGGGTGCGTGGGGCCTGACTCTGTGTAGCCTGGCTCTGTGAGGGCTGGCTGCATGGGGCCTGGTTCTGTGTGGCCTGGTTCCATGGGACCTGGCTCTGTGTGGCCTGCCTCATGTGGTCTGGCTCTGTGGGGGCTGGCTCCATGTGGCCTGGCTCTGTGAGGTCTTGACTGGCTCCATGTGGCTTGATTCCATGTGGCCTGGCTCCATGTGGCTGGCTCCATGTGGTCTGGTTCCATGTGGCCTGGCTCTGTGGGGGCTGGCTGCGTCGGGCCTGGTTCCATGCGGCCTGGCTCCATGGGGGCTGGCTCTGTGGGGCCTGACTTCATGTGGCCTGGCTCCATGGGGGCTGGCTCTGTGGGGCCTGACTTCATGTGGCCTGGCTCCATGGGGGCTGGCTCTTTGGGGGCTGGCTTCATGTGGCCTGGCTCCATGGAGCCTGGTTCAGTGGGGCCTGGTTCTATGGGGGCTGACTCCTTGGGGCCTGGTTCAGTGGGTGCTGGCTCCGTGGGACCTGTTTCAGTGGGGCCTGGTTCCGTGGGGCCTGTTTCAGTGGGTGCTGGCTCCGTGGAGGCTGACTCCATGGGGCCTGTTTCAGTGGGTGCTGGCTCCGTGGGGCCTGTTTCGGTGGGTGCTGGCTCCGTGGGGCCTGTTTCGGTGGGTGCTGGCTCCGTGGGGCCTGTTTCGGTGGGTGCTGGCTCCGTGTGGCCTGTTTCGGTGGGTGCTGGTTCCGTGGGGGCTGGCTGTGGAGCCGTGGTCCCCTGCTTAACTCAGGCTTCATTTCTGGTGAACATGTGGGCTCTTGCCCAAGGAACAGGCTCTTCAGTTGTCTTTCCTCCCTTCAGGAAACAAAGCTGGGATTGTGGGTGCTTTGAGGCGTTGCTGCTGGGAATGCTTTTTAGAAATGACTGTGTGTCAGAGTGATTCCATTTCCCAGTTTTCCTCTTACAAACCCTTTAAAGGTCCCCCTGCTTGTTATTCCTCCGACAGGGATCTCCCTTCCAAGGACATTTCCCTCAGCCGTGCTGTGGGGCTGTGGGATCGTAGGCGCCTCCACCCTGGGGGCACCTCCACCCAGAGGAACTTCCACCCCCACCACCCAGCGACACCTCCCCCCAGGAGCATCTCTACCTCCACCACCCAGGGACACCTCCACCTGGGGCACCTGTACCCCACCACCCGGAGACACCTCCATCCCACCACCCGGGGACACCTCCACCCGGAGCACCTCCACCCCACCACCCAGCGACACCTCCCCCCAGGAGCATCTCTACCTCCACTACCCAGGGACACCTCCACCCCACCACCCAGTGACACCTTCACCCAGGGGCATCTCTACCTCCACCACCCAGGGACACCTCCACCTGGGGGCATTTCTACCCTGGCCACACTGGGGGCATGACCTTCAGCTGCCCTAGTAGCCCTGCTAGCTTTTCTCCTGGCATGAGGGAGCTGAAGGCGAGGAAGGACCATCCTGCTGTTCTGAGCCCACACAGCACCCCCCTCTGTTGGTAGCAGAAAGCCAAACTGCCTTGTGGCCGTAACGGCGAAGACAAATTGGGGAGGTGCCTGCCAACCTGCCGCCTGCCCTGCAGTAGAGTTTCCACTTTATAAACTGTTCTGGGGGGTCTGGCTCTGGGAGCCAGCCCCCATGGAGGGGGTGTTTGTGGTGGGTGAGCTGTAGGCGGGGCTCTCAGGGAAAGATGGTATGGCCTGGGGTTTGCTTGCCAGCTCCCACACCCCATCTTGCGCTGTGGTGGGGCCAGTGAGAAGGTGAGGCACGTGGGCAGAGCAGGCAGCGCCCGCCGTGTGGCTGTGTTACTGAGCAGTGGGCTCGCTACCCAGCACACACAGAAGGCAGCACTATAGTACCAGCTTTTGGGAATAGAAAAAGGTTATCACAGGGCAGGCGGCAGGTTGTCAGCGCCTGCCTGATTTGTCTTGGCCCTGTTATGGCCACAAGGCAGCTTGGTGTTCTGCTACCAACAGAGGGGTCCGTTACAGCTGCGGCCACGGTCTCTTGTGCCACAGCCCTACTGTGCGGAGGGGCCACCATCTCCCTCTGGCTTGATGAGATGAATCACTACACAGGTCCCTGCCTCTGCCCGCCGAGTCGGGCGCAAGAAGGGGCAGGGTGCGCTCAAGGAACTGGCTTTTCTCAGAAAAAAGAAAGCAAGCCTTCCTTCAGCTCTCTAGCTCCTCAATGGGAGGAGGGAGGCGGGGGTGACATGAGGGCTCTCAGATTCAGTGAGGGATCCCCCCACAGCAACCCTGGCAGAGAAGTGACCTTGTTAAAAGGAAATTGAAGTGGTTTTTATAACAAGTCCTCAAGGACAGAATGTTCCAGAAGTACCTGTCCCTTCCTGTTGTCTGACATGCTGTGGTCACACCCTGTGTGGGGAGCTGGCCCTGGCCTGTTGCCTCACAGCAGACGCACCTGCTCCACCTGGCGGCAGGATGACTCCCATAGGCCAGGGTCCATTCAAGGACAGCAGCTCCCACAGCGACCTGGGGAGTCAGCCAGGGAGGGTGATGGTTGGTGGTTTCGACATAGACTCTAAACAGCCCCCAGTACAGGGCAGTGCAGAGGTGGTGTGATTTGGGGGAACAGGAACAGCCTTGGGGACGACCTTAAATGCAGTCCAGTCGTGGCCGATGCTGGAGTCCTAACCAGGAGAAAAAGCTCCACAACAAATAGGACTCCCCAGGGCTCTGCCTTCTGAGAGCTGTGTTCATACACGGGGTCTGGGGCTTGATTTGTACTGGGGCGTTTTTCCACAGACAGAAGCCCTGAGGGATGCGGAGGAAGACGAGGACGATGAGGACTTTGTGGAGGTGCCTGAGAAGGAGGGGTATGAGCCCCACATCCCTGACCACCTGCGGCCTGAGTATGGTGAGTAGTGGGGCCCACTGGGAGCACCTGGGTGGGGGGTCCCCGCTCAGGATGTGACTCCTTGGGGCCATGCCCTCAGGGGCAGGTCTTGTGTCACTGCTGCTGCGGTTTCAAATGGTGCTTTTCCTGCACGTGATTAGCCACGAGACTAAGAAGTTGTGTGCAGGCTTTTCCTTCGGTGCTCCGGCTCTGTCTCAGGTCTGGGGCCCTCCCTGCGGCCTGCCCCGAGGTGGGCTCCCTCTCTGCTAGTCCTGCTGGTCATCCTTTGCCAGGCAGGCACTCAGGTGCCTGGGTCTGGGGCAGCGGCCACCATCCTACCCTCGGTTCCCGTGTGGGTAGGCCCCAGCACACAGGCCTGCCCTAAGGACACAAAGGCAGGTCCTGACCTCTACCCCTGTGCCATTAGCAGCCCTGCTCAGGAACAGAAAGGGTGGGCTCCTTGGATTTGAGGTTTGTGGGTGTGATTCCTGCAGCTACAGGAGCCGTGGCTGGCAGGTGGGAGGGGCTGCCATCCGGTGCCCTCCAGGCTCCCCTCCCTGCTTAGGGGGGTCACAAGCACAGGTGTCGTCAACACTGGTGATGCCACACACTTGGGTCCGGGCCCAGGGCTGCTGTGCACTCCGCAGCAAGGTGCTGCTCAGGGAGCCCTTGGAGGGCGCGGGTGCAGCTGCCCCTGCCTGTGCCATCAAGAGTGGAGCTTTTTCAAAGATACCTCCCAAAGTCACGTTCCATTCCATACCCAGGACTGTGGCCCTCCGGGGAGGGTGGGACCCAGGTGAGTCTGCTCTTGAAGTTCCCCGAGAGGCGGCACAGTAGAGTTTGCATTGAAGGGGGGAAGTAAAGAAAACAAGACCCTTAGCTTTTGTATGAAATAGACAAGTTGATTTGCATCAGAGTCTATGAGAAGAGAGGTAAATTCATTAAGAGAAGTTAGATGATTAGACAACTCGTGTGAAGATATGACCCATTAAGGGTGTCATGCCAAATTAGCACCAGGCTTCTAACGACCTTCCATTTGTGTGGTCCTGTTTACTGGGCCTGCTGGCTGGGAAGGCGCAGCTCTTGGGGTCAGTGTGAGCTCGAGGGTCTGGAAGAAGGCCTCAGACACCTGGGGCCGGCTGGGACCTTTCCCTGGGTACCAGGTGGCCTGGCCTGGACCGTGGTCCCATGCTGCCTCTCCGGGGGTTCCAGCCAGGCAGGTAGAGGGACCTACATGCCTCTCCTGGCCACTGACCTCACAGCTTCAGACCCTTTCCCCCACCGAGCTGCAGCCCCAGCTGTGCTCTCACTCGGCCTGCCCCGCCGCCACCCCATACACTCCGTTCTGCCAATACCAGCCTCCACCTGAAATGGTCTTTCTGCCGACTCCTCACCTCCGGCAGGGGTCCCCACGCCTGACAAGAGGCACCTGGGGATGCCTAAGCATGTGGTTGGGTGCCACAATCTCCTTCCTGGCTCTCGGCCACCCTCAGGTGGACCAGGCTGTGGGCCCAGCCTGGGAGCACCGTGAAAGCACAGTGGTGTCTCCTCCTGGAGGAGGTGCAGGTCCACCCTGACCTGGCCTGCTGGGTGCCTCATCTCCTGGACCCCTCCTGGGCATCGTCTGCGGGCGTCTGGGAGCTGGCACTGACCCTTGGCCTGTAGTGTCCCTGGCATTGCGTGGCCCTGGGCCTCTGCATAGGCATGTTGCAATGGCTTGGGAGCCCTGTCAGCAGAAGTCACACATCTGGGACAGATTGGTGTGTGACGTCTCAAAGGCAGAAATCTGCACTTTTCCTGAAAACTGACCTGTGGCTCTAAATGATCTGTAGCAAGGCCAAAAGCAAAACGCGAATGTGGTGACACCCCAAGGAACAGAGCAGTCTCCTTTCATCAGAAGGGCTGAGGCTCCCTCCAGCCTGTGGCCAAAGACGATGACAGCGCTCACTCACCGGGCCTGGCCGTCCCTCCCTCCTGGATCCCGGGGGTCCTGAGCCCATTGACAGTAGCGTCCAGCCAAGGGGGCCGCAGCCCCTGCCAGGTTTGCCGGGACGCCTACTCTGACAGCCCTGCTGCGGGTACAGCAAGCCTCACAGGGTCACAGGTAGGCACTGGGTGTGGCAGTTCCAGCCAAGCCTTGCCTGTGGGCTGTCCCAGCCTGACCCTGGTTGGGACAGATGTGTCTCCAGCTCAGGCCCCAGGCTCAGCAGGGCAGAGATGAGCTGCCCCTTCTAGGACAGTCCTGATCCAGCAAGTGTGCACAGCTGGTGCGCTGGCCTCTGATTCTCGTGCAGCCGCAGGTCTCCTAGCAAGTTCCTCCACAGCATGGCGGCCACCCCCCTCCCTCTCAGGCCACGTGTGCCCTGGTGGCAAGTTCCTCCACAGCATGGCGGCCACCCCTTCCTCCCTCTCAGGCCACGTGTGCCCTGGTGGAGATGAGGGTGCTTGGAAGCTGGAGGCTCTGTCACAGCCTCACCCAGGGCAGCCGGAGGCCCTGGTAGTTTTACTGCCACAGATTCACTTCTTGATGTGGGAAGGCTGACCGCATTCCGCCCTCAGCCTTGAACGTGCCATGCCGATGGCCCCTGTGGGCCTGGGCCAGTACCCCTGCCAGCACTGCTGGGGGTAGCCTGGATGTGAGCGTGCGGCTCCGGCTGTGCCAGCCCCAGGCATGGGCTGGAGGGTCCAAAGGAGGGGCAGGCGACAGAGCTGCCTTCTGCCGTGCACAGCCGGTACCCCCGGCCCCACTCAGCTTCACCCCTGGGGGCCCCAGGAGTTCCAGAGGCAGGGACCGGACAGGAACTGTGGGGGCGGGCAGAGGGGCCGGCTCAGTTCATAACACTAGTTTATATTCTGTTGCTGTTTTTTCAATTAAATGTGGGTGAATCTGAAGTAGTTAGATTTAGTCTAAATCCACACCACGGAGGAAACCCGTGCTCTTTTTCTTTCTCATTTCTTTCTTTGAATTTTCACTGAGGGGCTTTTATCTTCTCCTTAATCCTACCATTTCTGTCAGGACATAATCTCTTTCTCAAATTTACATTTTAATTACAAGGCCAGCTGAACTAGGTAAAATCAATAATGTCAGCGCTGGGCAGCCCGCCTGGGTGCGGGGGGGCCCCCCGCCTCTCCATTTCCTGCCATCGATTTCCCTCCACTGTCTGCTTTAGTGCTTCAGGCAAATAGGTGCCACTTGGTCAATTTAAACAAAAAGGGGATTTGGACATTTTTATGATTCTTTCTAAAAACAGCCGTGGGAGTGAATTTGAGCCAAGATACTGGACTCAAGTTAGCCGCCGTGCGGGCGGGGCAGGTGCCGGCCTCGGCTGTGACGTGTGGCTGGTTTTTCCAGGAGTCTGTTCTTCCTGCAAATGTGTGCTCTCGGTTCCTGAGGAATGCTGTCTGCTTTTTGGGATTTTACTTTGAAAGTATGTCAGTGAGATTGATTTTCTACGAGATGTGTGAGTGGGAGTGTTTTTAGTGCTCTGAGTATTTACCCTGCTCTAACACGCTTACCCATCTTTTTAATGGTTTAAAACAACAAATCGATGAAAAATGTATTTCATTCTTGTAACTCTTAGGAATTCTCATATTGATCTTTTGGCTGTGATTGTATCTAAGTGTCATATTGTTCACTTATCAGTCTTGCCTCCCTCACTGTGTGCGTACATGTGTATGTGTGAGCCTGTGCGGGTGTGCGCATGTGCATACGGGTGTGCATACATGTGCACATGTGTACTGGCAGCCTGTGTCTGTGTCATGTGCATTGCCGGAATACGGAGGGGCACTGGGCAGGTTTTGGGAGCAGAACCTGGGATGTGGCGTCAGTCTCTGGGGCTGAACAGGGGCTGCGCAGTGTTGCCTGGGTGCACGCCTCGGGGCTGGAGGTCTGGCCCAGTCACCCGCCCTGCGTGACTCTGTCTCATGCCCTCCATTTTCAGCCCCTGGAGACCCAGGAAACGGGAGCAGCCCCACAGGCATGCAGCAGTGTGTGGCTTAGGGGAGTTTCTGTGCGGGGCAGTCACCTTCTGTGAAGGGCCAGGGCGTAGTATCTTTGGCTTCGGTGGCCACACGAGGCCTTGTCTCCAGGCGTAGATGATGGGTGTGACTGTGTGCCAGTAACACTCTATCATGAAAACAGGCAGGGACTGGACTTGGCCCACAGCCACAGGCTGGCGAGCCCTGCGGATACTGAGATGGGACACGACGTTTCTGTGTAGTGGTGTCAGGCTGACCTCTGCCCAGAGCACCAGTGGCTCAAGTCAGAGGTGGCTTCAGACTGCCTGAATTCTGTGAGCCCTTTCAGAGAGGCAGCTTTTTTCCGTCCTCTGCAATTCAGGGATGGCGTTGGGTGGGTCACCTCCTTGGTTTACAGAACGCTTGTCATGGACCTGAGCAAGGCCCTTTGTCCTCAGGTTTCCTCCTGGGAAGCTCCTGCCCTAGGCAGCCTTGCAGTACCCTAAGTTCTCACGCCACCTCATTCTCCTCCCAGCTCTTCCTAGCTGTGCAGCTTGGTAAGTGGAGGCACCGTGGGTGTCCTCAGAAAGCTTGCCGTGAGCACATGTGTATTCAGTGACAGCATGCCTGTAAGCATGAGTGTGTGTGTGTGTGTGTGTTCTCAGTAAGCGTGCACAAACAGGCCTGCACGCACCGCAGTGAGCACACCCATGTTCAGTGAGAGCGCGTCTGTGCGTGGACCTGTGTGTGTGTGATACATCATGCCTACCTGAGTGTCCGGGCATCTGAGCTCTCTGGCGGCCTCTGTTTTTGACACTCTGTTCTGTGGTCTCAGGACACCGTCTGGGCAGTGCAGATTCTTGGGAGGTGACTGAGGCCCCTGTCAGCTTTGGACTTGGTTTTCTTTTGTCAGTTCTGCCTGTGTATTGGAGAAGGACTTCTTGGATATTCTCCAAGAATATTATTCCATTTTCATTCTGCTGATAAAGACATACCTGAGACTGGGCGATTTACAAAAGAAAGAGGTTTAACGAACTTGACGGTTCCACATGGCTGGGGAGGCCTCACAATCATGGCGGAAGGCAAGAAGGAGCAAGTCACATCTTACGTGGATGGCAGCAGGCAGCAAGAGGACTTGTGCAGAGAATCTCCCGCTTAAAACCATTGGATCTCGTCAGACTCATTCACTGTCATGAGACCAGCATGGGCAACCATCGGATCTTGTGGGACCTGCTCGCCATTACCAGAACAGCACGGGAGACCATCGGATCTCCTGAGACCCACTCGCCGTCACCAGAACAGCACGGGAGACAGACCATCAGATCTCCTGAGACCCACTCGCCATCACCAGAACAGCACGGGAGACCATCTGATCTCCTGAGACCCGCTCGCCATCACCAGAACAGCACGGGAGACAGACCATCGGATCTCCTGAGACCCGCTCGCCGTCACCAGAACAGCACGGGAGACAGACCATCGGATCTCCTGAGACCCACTCGCCGTCACCAGAACAGCACGGGAGACAGACCATCGGATCTCCTGAGACCCACTCACCATCACCAGAACAGCACGGGAGACCATCGGATCTCCTGAGACCCACTCACCATCACCAGAACAGCACGGGAGACAGACCATCGGATCTCCTGAGACCCGCTCACCATCACCAGAACAGCACGGGAGACCATCGGATCTCCTGAGACCCACTCACCATCACCAGAACAGCACGGGAGACAGACCATCGGATCTCCTGAGACCCGCTCACCATCACCAGAACAGCACGGGAGACCATCGGATCTCCTGAGACCCGCTCACCATCACCAGAACAGCACGGGAGACCATCGGATCTCCTGAGACCCACTCACCATCACCAGAACAGCACGGGAGACAGACCATCAGATCTCCTGAGACCCACTCACCATCACCAGAACAGCACGGGAGACCATCGGATCTCCTGAGACCCGCTCGCCGTCACCAGAACAGCACGGGAGACAGACCATCGGATCTCCTGAGACCCACTCACCATCACCAGAACAGCACGGGAGACAGACCATCGGATCTCCTGAGACCCACTCACCATCACCAGAACAGCACGGGAGACCATCGGATCTCCTGAGACCCGCTCGCCGTCACCAGAACAGCACGGGAGACAGACCATCGGATCTCCTGAGACCCGCTCACCATCACCAGAACAGCACGGGAGACAGACCATCGGATCTCCTGAGACCCACTCGCCGTCACCAGAACAGCACGGGAGACAGACCATCGGATCTCCTGAGACCCGCTTGCCGTCACCAGAACAGCACGGGAGACAGACCATCGGATCTCCTGAGACCCACTCGCCATCACCAGAACAGCACGGGAGACAGACCATCGGATCTCCTGAGACCCGCTTGCCGTCACCAGAACAGCACGGGAGACAGACCATCGGATCTCCTGAGACCCACTCGCCGTCACCAGAACAGCACGGGAGACAGACCATCGGATCTCCTGAGACCCACTCGCCGTCACCAGAACAGCACGGGAGACCATCGGATCTCCTGAGACCCGCTCGCCATCACCAGAACAGCACGGGAGACAGACCATCGGATCTCCTGAGACCCGCTTGCCGTCACCAGAACAGCACGGGAGACAGACCATCGGATCTCCTGAGACCCGCTCGCCGTCACCAGAACAGCACGGGAGACCATCTGATCTTGTGGGACCCGCCCGCTGTCACCAGAACAGCACAGGAGAGAGCCACTCCCAGGATTCAGTTATCTCTGACCTGCTCCTTTCCACGACCTGTGGGAATTATGGGAGCTACAAGATGAGATTTGGATGGGGACACAGAGCCAGCCTATGTCAAATAAGTCTCACAGCGTCTCTTAGTTGGTGGTTTTGACTGTGCTGTGCAAACCACCCATGATATGGCTCCTTCTTTGCCTAACGGCCACTTCCCAAGAGGGTTTGCCGAAGTCCCCACAGTCATAGGTACCCAGTTCTTGCTGGAGCCCCTCAGCATCGCTTCTTACGTTTTGAGACTGCATTTGTCAGTTACGAATCTGTTTGTGTGTATCACACCTTCAAGCGTTCCTTCTTTGGCCCTCCTGTTTCTTAAGTGGGTTTTTCTAGGACTCACCTATGGCCCCGTCTTTCGGTGGTGGTTTTCCTCGTGAATCTTCCTTTGTGATTTTATCTTCAGTCTGTCACTAACCATTGTATTACGGGGTCTTGTTTAGACAGCAGATTGCCAGAGACATCCACTCGAGTCTGTCCTTTCGTTAGTCTGAGTCTGCGCAGCTAACGGTTGTTTGGAAGGCTTCAGAAGACACACCCGGTGGCCTGTGGCGGTCCGTCCATCCATCTGTCGCACTTTCTCTCCCACTGGCTTCCGTTGTTGGCATCTCATTTCTTCTCTCTCCCACTGTTGTTGTGCCAGTTCTGCTGCTTTTCATCCTTCAGATGGTCACTTCCTGTTGTGGGAAGGATCTATGCGCGTAGGTACCAGATGGTCACTTCCTGTTGTTACCAGACGGTCACTTCCTGTTGTGGGAAGGATCTACGTGCATAGGTATCACTTACTGTTCGCTTCTATAGTGTCTCAGTGTCTGTACTATTTCCTGCATAAGGCAGATCACTTAGCACCCTCTCCCCACGTGTAGCCTCCTTCCACCCACCACATGGGATCATCCAGAACCAACTTAATTCGGGTTGGTATGAACACTTGGGTTTGGGATAGGGCCAGGCAAGAGTAACCTTTACAAAGTCGTGCTCAGTGTACTTCCCGCATCTCAGGGCACCCACCTGCCGCGTCTGGGCACTCACCTCCCGCGTCTCAGGGCACTCACCTCCCGCGTCTCAGGGCACCCACCTCCCGCATCTCAGGGCACCCACCTCCCGCGTCTCAGGGCACCCACCTCCCGCGTCTCAGGGCACTCACCTCCCGCGTCTGAGCACTCACCTCCCGCGTCTCAGGGCACCCACCTCCCGCGTCTGAGCACTCACCTCCCGCGTCTCAGGGCACCCACCTCCCGCGTCTGAGCACTCACCTCCCGCATCTCAGGGCACCCACCTCCCGCATCTCAGGGCACCCACCTCCCGCGTCTGAGCACTCACCTCCCGCGTCTCAGGGCACCCACCTCCCGCGTCTGAGCACTCACCTCCCGCGTCTCAGGGCACCCACCTCCCGCGTCTGAGCACTCACCTCCCGCGTCTCAGGGCACCCACCTCCCGCGTCTGAGCACTCACCTCCCGCGTCTCAGGGCACCCACCTCCCGTGTCTGAGCACTCACCTCCCGCGTCTCAGGGCACCCACCTCCCGCGTCTGAGCACTCACCTCCCGTGTCTCAGGGCACCCAACTCCCACGTCTGAGCACTCACCTCCCGCGTCTCAGGGCACCCACCTCCCGCGTCTGAGCACTCACCTCCCGCGTCTCAGGACACCCACCTCTGCAGCTCTGACCTCCCGCGTCTCAGGACACTCACCTCCGGCGGCTCTGATCTCACCTCCCACGTCTCAGGGCACTCATGGCTTCCCACCTTGCCTCTGCTAGAGTCTCAGTGCTCACTGCCCACGTCTTGCTCCACCCCCTTGCACTTCCTTTTCTTTCTGATTATGGGGTCTAAGAGTTCTTAAGGCAGATCTCACTGAGGCAAACCTCAGAAGGACTTGTCTCCACGAGGTCATCGTCCTCCACCTGCCCAAGAAATGATCGTTTAGCGGACTGTAAAACTCTGAGCTTGAACTTCTCCTTCAGCATTTTCAGAGTGACAGTCTAAGATCTTGCATTCATGGTTGCTGTTGAAAATGCTGGTGTCAATAGAATTTTCGTTTCTTTGAAAGTATCAACTAAGTTACACGACCACAAGGCCCCACAATAGGCCGTTGTAAGCTGAGGAACAAGGAGAACCAGTCTGGGTCTCAAAGCTGAGGAACTTGAGTGTGTTCAGGGTGCTGGAGAAAGGTGTAAGCCGGGAGGCAAGGCCTGTCTCTCCTTTCCACGTTTTTCTGCTGCTTTATCTTTGCTGGCAGCTGACTGGATGGTGCCGGGTCTGCCTTCCCCAGCCCACTGACTCAAATGCCATTCTCCTTTGCCAGGACCCTCCTGCCACACCTGCAGTCCAGTCAGGTGCGGTTCCTGGGCTGCAGTGGGCTTCGGGTTTTCCTGTATCGCCTCCAGGCAGCTCCTTCAGGGACAGCCCAGGATTGACACTTTGTATCCGAATCGAGCTGACCTCGGTTTTAACCATGTGGGGCTATGTCCTTGTTAGGGTTTCAAGCCGTGGTTTTTCCGCGCTCTCTCCTTTGACTCTGGGCCTTCTAATTCCAGGAAAACGTGGCTCATTGTTTGTTCAGCTGTTGTCTGCACTCCAGTTATTCTCTCTCCTGCTGCGGTTTCAGGAGAGACGAGGATGCTGATAACGTGCGTGCCCCCTCACCCCTCGGAACTCTGAGTGCTGTCCTCCTGCTTCCTCCCTCATGCTGTCTGCGGTCACCTGCGTCTCACTCGTGCTGCGGCTGGTCCCCTCAGCCATCCAGCAAGTCCCCCGCACCTGCTCCTTTTTCTTGCCCTGTCTTCAGGGTCCCCTCATTTCCTGGCCTCTCGCTCTGTCTGCGTTGCCCGTAGTTCCTGGGGAGTGTGGCGTGGGCTGCGAGCCTCCTTGCCCAGGCCGCCCGTGGATTCCGCCGTAGCCAGGACACCTTGCTCGGGCTGTTTTCTCTTTTCCTGTCTGGCTTCCCTGCGGTCCAGGTTCCTCCAGAGTCTTGAGCCCCCTCTTACCGGCAGGCCCACGGGAGGAAGGGCTCAAGTAAGGCTGCAGTTGCTCCTGCAGCAGGTTTGGGGCGGTGGCTGATGCCCTCTGTCCTAATCCACGGGCTGCCTGTGCCCTCCGCCATCTCGATGCCCCAGGACACCAGCTTAGACGGCCTCTGGGGAGTACAGGCACCTGCCCGGGCCGAACGGTGCTATCAGGGTCAAGGCGAGCCCCACGGGGCAGCCTAAGAACCAAGTCCAGGCCATGGCAGAGGAGGAGGCGAGACAGGTCAGGGCCCAGCAGTGATGGAGAATCCCATGCCCACCTCGGGGACTGGGTGCACGCCGGGCTGCGGAGGCTGCTGGCCTTGTCCCTGTCATCTCTGTGGGGTGGAGATGCGGCGCCATAGCCTTGTCTTGCTAGTGGCAGAGTGGGCCCTCTGCGGTGGACACTGGACGGCATCATGCTTGTCGGAGCTCAGCCTCTGCTTGGCAGCCAGTGGGAGGGAGTTGCCAGGGCCAGGGCCTTGGTCCAGTGGCCCCCGTCGTTCTCACAGGCACCTGCTGAAGCTGTGGCGCAGCCCCAGGCATTTCTGCGGGGACACAGGCTGGAATCCCCGCTCATCTTGGATTTTACCTCAGTGCAACATGTGGCTTGGAACCCTGTCTGGAGGTGCATGCCTCTTCCTCCTTGAGGATCAAGTGGCTGCCACCTCAGGCCTGGGGACTGGAGAGGCCTGCAGGCTGCCTGCATTTCACCACTGGAGCCCGACCTGCTGGGGCTGTGGGCACAGTGTGCAGGGCGGCCTGGGTGCTGACTGCTGCCCAGCTCCTGGACAGCCTGGTGAATCCGTCTTCTCAGGCTGGCACTTCTGCAAAGCCAGGCAGCACAGTGTGTAAACAGTGTGGCCTCTAGCCGGGACTGCCAGAGCCCCTGCCACTCGCTGTGTTCTGCAGAGCCTGAGCTGCTCCATGCCTCACCCTTGCCCACGAGGTCAGATAGTGGGTCCCAGCTCAGGACTGTGGGAAGATGGAGCGTGCTAACATATAGTTGCGTCCTCTCTGCTCAGTCTTGCAGGACGTACCTGGTGAGTTGTGGGGGTGGTGCAGGAGTCGACACATGTCTGTTTCAGGGCTGGAGGTGACACCCGAGAAGGACCCGGCTGCACGGGGCTTACGGATGAGGATGAGGAGGGACGAGGAGGCGTCGGACCCCACCTCTGCGGCTGCTCAGCTGCGGCGGTTCCAGGGCCACTTGCCCCAACCCTCGTCTGCCAGGTGACTCCCCGTGTCCTGTGTGGTGAGCCCCCTGCCCAGCACTGCCTCAACCCCTGTCCGGAGCACTGGCCAGCCCCAGTAGGCTGATAAGGGCCTTCTTTGGCCGTCTTGGCGGAAGCCTGGAGTCTGCACCCTGGCTGGGCGAGCAGTATTGGTACCGTGTTTGGGCTTGTCAGTGCCAGCATCAGCTGGAGCCTGGGTGGGGCTGAGCCAACAGATACCCTTCCAGGCACTGCTCTTGCGTCCGAGAGGTGTCCCCAGGGTTGGGGTTTGAGAGGCAGATGTCAGGTCACCCCTGGACCAGGGTGAAGGACTGCAGACCAGAGGCCCGCTGTTGGCCAGGGCCCACAGCTTCTCACAGGACCTCAGTGGTGGCTCTGAAGCCCAGGCCCTCTGGGCGGAAGCCACTGCTCACGTGAGCGAACCCGAGGCCCCGGCTGTTATGTGGGGGTGCAGAGGTGGGTGGCTGGGGCACACACGTTGTCAGCATGTCCCATCTGCTCCTGTAGCCCCTCCAGAGTGTTGCTGGAGCCAGAGGAGGCCCAGAAGCTGGCAGCAGAGCGGGCCCGGGCGCCTGTGGTGCCCTACGGTGTGGACCTGCACTACTGGGGCCAGGAGCTGCCCACAGCTGGGAAGATCCTCAAGTGAGTCCCTGGGCATCTGAAGTTGGCCAGGGCCCCTGCCTGGGGAGGGTGCTGCCAGCTTGCCAGGCCTCCCTGGTTCTGAGGAAGCTGGCCCCGCCGCCCAGCTCTGCCCACCTTCAGGGCGCCTAGAGGGACACGGGTGGGCCTCCCCTGCTGAGCCGGCTTGTGGAGCCCAGGAGGGCTTTTCTGAGCCTTTCTACCGCTGTGTCGGGGCATCCGTGGAGCTTGGGTGTTATCCTGCAGGAACAGCCGGGTGAGAAGCCACTCCCCCAAAGGCGGCCCCAGGGCCCACGCTGTGTCCCCCGCTTCACCACCACACAGCTGCTGAGGCTGGACTTCCTACCGCATCAGGGCTGCTTGCAGTGACTGTGTGCCCACACCTCAGGTGGGGGGCTGCAAGGAGCCTGAGGAAGCTGCCCTCCCTGCCCGCTTCCCCCTCGGCACCCCCCACTGCGCTGGCCTCTTCTCTGGGGAGCTGCAGCAGAAGTGGGTACACAGGAATCATCTGCTGGGCCTGGAGGGGCCACCTGAGTACTCCAGCCCCTGCCAGACCTCACTGGCATGGCTGTCGGGGGAGTAGGGCCCGTGCCGCCTCCTCAGCTCCTACCCCAGGACAGTTCTACATACATGGGAAGTGAGCCTGTCTCCCTTAGGGGGCAGAGGTGGTGGATACCCCAGCCTCTCACCAGTCCTTGCCATCAAGATCTAGGGCCAGTGTGACACAGGAAGAGGCTTTTGGTTCAGGGAATATTGCCGTCCCCACAGCACCTGTGATGGCCTCAGCTTGAGGGGCTGGGCTCACCATAAACACACAAGCTAATGCTGCGGGGTCAGCGGGGCTGGGAAGCCCCCCGTGATGGGGGAGCATCTCATCTTCGTGAGGCACCGACCTCAGAATCCCTGGAGAGAGTGGGGGCAGGGGCAGGGAGCCATGCAAAGGTCCTCGGGCAGCCTGAGGAGCCCTGTGTGTCCAGGGCAGCCACTGCCTCTTCCGGGATACCTGGCAGTGGCCCAAGTGCCTGTGTGTCCTGGGGCATCGTCCGCCGCTGCTTCTGTTCCCGGGTTTCTGCTGGGCTCACTCAGCGGGCAGGACCGTGAGAGGCAGACCCTGGCCTCACTCAGCTGGACTCAGATCTGAGGGCCCTGTCCTCAGGGCTGCAGAGAACGCTGCCCCTAGTGGGGGCCAGATTGGGGCAGTGCAAGGAGGGAGGGGCTGGGCAGGTAGGAAGAAACAGCCATCCCTGCCACACTTTGCCACCAGGGATGCGCCAAGGCCAGCGCTTGGTTTTTGAGCCTGGCAGGCGATGCCTGGCAAAGCTCCCACTAGAAGCAGACTCCTGTTCCTCACACCTGCCTGGCCTGGCCCCTGTACCCCGGACTCTGCCCTGAGCCCCGGGCAGTTGCGCCAGGTGAGAAACCTGAACGGCTTCCTGTGAGGACCCGGTTAGTCCTGGATGGCACCAGGACTCTGCTGGGTAGGCCTGGCTTCCTGCTGTACCTGTGTGGCCCTTCAGCACCACCCACCTGGTGCTGTGAGCTCATGGTTTCACATTTCCCCCACCTGCCCACAGACCTGTGCGGGGCCAGCTTGATGGCGGCTTGCACACGAGAGTGGCCCAGGCTGGGGAAGGGCCCCTGTCAGCCGTGTGGGTGGGGGTGTGTGGCTGGTGCAGGAGACACCGCCTGGGTGTCGCGTGTGCTCACAGCCAATTGAGGGCCACACTCCTGGCTGGCCCCTAGCCAGCATGGCTGGGGCTGCTCACACCAAGAGGAGGGGTCCTGCCCTCAAGCTCTCAGCCCCATTTGGGGACGTCAGAGAACCTGAGCTTACCCCTTTCATTCAGGAGGTCAAGACAGTGCAGCTCTGGGAGGCCAGGTCTGAGCCAATCCATGGTGGGAGACAGGGCTGGCGGGACTGGCACCCCCCGGCCCTGGAAACAAGTCTCTCCCCACAGCCTCTGGAAAGACCCCTCCCTTCGAGGCCTGGTACATAGGAGGCTGGTCCCGGCTGGGCGTGGTGCTCACGCCTGGAATCCCAGCACCATGGGAGGCCGAGGCGGGTGGATCACCTGCGGCCAGGAGTTTGAGATAAGCTTGGCCAACGTGGCCAAAACCCTGTCTCTACTAAACATACAAAAAATAACTGGGCGGTGTGGCATGTGCATGTAGTCCCAGCTGCTCGGGAGGCTGAGGCAGAAGAATCACTTGAACCTGGGAGATGGAGGTTGCAGTGAGCCGAGATGGAGCCATTACACTCCAGCCTGAGTGACAGAGCAAAGTACTGTCTCAAAAAAGAAGAAGGCTGGGCCAGGCGCAGTGGCTCAAGCTTTTAATCCCAGCACTTTGGGAGACTGAAGTGGGCAGATCACCTGAGGTCAGGAGTTTGAGACCAGCTTGACCAATGTGGAGAAGCCATGTCTCTACTAAAAATACAAAATTAGCCAGGCGTAGTGGCGTGTTGCTGTAATCCCAGCTGCTCGTGAGGCTGAGGCAGGAGAATTGCTTGAATTTGGAAGTCCGAGGTTGCAGTGAGCCAAGATCACGCCACTGCACTCCAGCCTGGGCAACAAGAGTGAAACTCCATCTCAGGGGAAAAAAAAAAAAAAAGCCTGGTGGGCTTTGGCCAAGGCATGCAGAGGGGAGTATCCCTGCTCCTGGACAGGTAGGAAGCGGTGGAGCCTGTGGTGTGCTGGCTCCTAAGTGTTCCCTCTGTGACCCATGGGGCGTTTTGTCCTATCAGAGTTCTGGGTGGCAGAACTCGTCACTGCTTCTCATACAGGGCCTCTCCTGGTGCGGCAGGAGGCATTTGGCCAGGAGGTCGGGCACCCTTGGGGGAGCCACATGTATCCTCCTTGACTGGGGGCACATGGCCAGGTGCTCTTCCTCATCCTGCCGGGACTCTGCCCAAGATGCCTCTCCCTGTAGTGGGGCCAAGGCCCCGGGTGGCACATTGTGCCTTCATTCCCACTCGTTAACTGCCTGAAGGCCCGGCAAGCGTGAGACCCCCTTATCCCAACCCAGCCTCACCCCAGACCAAGGTGGAGGCAGAAGTGAGGTCCAGTGGCCCCGGGGCAGGGCCACCTCCTCCCTAGTATGGGCCGTGCCTGGGGCTGTGCTCCTGTCTGCCAGCCCAGGGCAAGGGCAGGGATACTGGCTCTGCTCCTCCAGCACCCTTGGGCACAGAGCGTGGGAACATGGGAGCCTTGGGCAAAGCCGGCTGTCCCCTTGTCCGGAGGCAGTGGGCAGTCTCTCATCACTGGGAGCCCGTGGCACTGCCCATCTGTCCTCCCCAGTTCCTGCTGGCCCCAAGCGTGGCTGTGTACCCTAGAAGGAGTCCTGGTGGTGGCACTGGGGCATCTGGGTCTGTGCGAGGGCCCCTCAGCCACTTCTCCCCTGCCTGGGCATCCAGGTGGGCGGGGGGTGGAGTTCTCTACTGCCAGCACCCCAGCTCCCCCATCCTGTGGCATCATAGGAAATCGTCTTAAAACAGGCTGATGACAACAGCAGAGCATGGGCCCGGATACACCTGGGAGGCCTGGGAAACCCGGGACAGACCGGACACACCTGGGAGGCCTGGGAAACCCGGGACAGCGGAGTCCAGTCTCCAGTGCCCGGCCCTCTGTGCTGCCGAGGGCTGAGTAGTCTGCGCTCCTTTGCCTGGGTGCGCTGCTGCCCTGTCCTCACGCCCCTGCGGTGGAAAGACGACCTCATGTAGACGTCATGTTAGCCCTCAAGGTCATGCCTCAGGGCCCAGCGACCGTCACCCTTGTGCTGTAGTGAGAGCCCCTCCTGCAGGTGGCACTTGTGCCCATGGATCAAGGCTGGTTCATGCAAAGTCAGAGTTCAGACCCACGTGGGAGTGACTGTGTTCTGCTTTCGGGTGGTGCTCTCCGAAGCATTGGGGTGGCTGGGCTGCAGTGGTGTTTGGCCATCCCCCACGCCTACACCACCCCAGCCCTGGCCATCCCCCACGCCTGCACCACCCCAGAGCCCAGCTCTTCTGGGGTCCCTGCAGACACGGTGAGGATCTCTGGCTCTCTCCGCAGGTCTGACTCCCAGCACCGCTTCTGGAAGCCCAGCGAGGTGGAGGAGGAAGTGGTCAACGCCAACATCTCCGAGCTCCATAGCCGCCACATCACCTTTGCCGGGACATTCAAGCCAGTGCAGCACCGGTGCCGTGCCCTGAGGCCAGACGGCCGGCTCTGTGAGCGCCAAGACCGGCTGAAGGTGAAACCAGGGCCTGAGGGCCGGGGGGGGGTCTGGGGGAACCAGGGTGGGCAGCTGGAGGGGTACTGAGCCCCACCTGCCCTGGCCCTGGGTTGGGATGCTCGTGAGTACTGGGAAGCCCATGGAAGGGGCTCGTCCGTGGTGGGCAGGAGCTGCTTTGTTGTGGCTGAGATGCTGTCCAGAGGCTCCTGACCCGGGCCCTGTAGCCCAACAGCTGGGCACGTGGCTTGGCAAACTCACCAGGGGCTGAGATGCACAGTGTCCTCCATGGTTGCAGCCTGGGTCTGTGCTGGGCTGGCTCCTCAGAAGCGAGGAGAGGCCGGGGGGCCAGGGCAGTTTCCAGCCTGGCAACTGGGCATGGTGCAGGGAGGTATTCACTATGGCCAGGCTGGTGTGAAGGAGGCCTACACTCTCCACAGCTGCCCAAGAGCTCCCAGCTCTAGAGGAAGGACAGAGCCACCTCCGTATCCCTGCGGTGCTCAGGATGCCCTCCCCTGAGGGGTGTGTTATGCACACTTCGGCCCTGGTAGCTGTTTGTGCTTGAAGGGGGCAGCTGTCAAGGCGAGTGGAACCCCCTCCTCCCCCTCCCACTCACAGCCACTGTGTCCTTGCTCTGCAGTGCCCTTTCCATGGGAAGATCATTCCCAGGGACGATGAGGGACGGCCACTTGACCCGGAGGAGAGGGCCCGGGAGCAGCGGCAGCAGCGGCAAAAGCAGGAGCGCCCGGGTAGGTCTGGGCAGGTGGGTGAGGCGGCGCCATGGGAGGCACTGCTTCTGGCGGCCTGGGTCGTGTCTGTGGAATCAGAGCACCTGCTCTGCTGGCGTGGTCCACAGTGCTTACACGACCCTCAGTCCTAACTGGTAGAATCCAGAGGGGTGCTGCCCAAGCGTCCTGGGTTTGGGGGATCCAGGGGATGCCCCTTTTTAAGGGGGAGTCACATGTTCATGAGACCCTGACCAGGAGGTGGGCATCCAGGGCCCCAAAGCCACAGGTGCCGTCTGTGTGGCTGGGTCCTGCTTCCTTGTCGTGTTTTCAGGCAGGTGAAGGCCTTGAGGTGAGAGAAGTGATGACACTGAGCCCAGAGTGCCTTTCAGGAAGCCTGGCCTCCCCAGTGCCCTGCACCTGCCTCAGTGTGCAGGCTGCCACAGCTTTGTCCAGAACGCATGTGGCCACTGTCTAGTCACCCGCTGTGGTGGCAGGAGTGCAGATGCCAGAGGCCCTGGACAGCAAGGCCACAGTGGAGCAGCACTGCTCCAACAGCAGGGCCCATGTGCCTGCCCTCCCCAACCCGGGGCCCGTGTGCCCGCCTTCCCTCACCCAGGGCCCATGTGTCCGCCCTGCCCTGTCTCACCTGGGGCCCATGTGCCTGCCCTGCCTCACCCTGGCGGAGGTGCATATCGGTTTTCCAGGGAAGATTTGTTTTTGGGGGTCCTGGCCAGCCTCGGGCTCCCTTTCTCCTTTTTAAATCTTATTTTTTATGTTTTTGGAGGCAGTGTCTCTCTATTCACCCAGGCTGGAGTGCAGTGGTGCAATTATGGCCTCCCAGGTTCGAGCGATCCTCCTGCCTCAGCTTCCTGAATAGCTGGAGTTACATGCCACCATGCCTAATTTTTGTGTTTTTATTTTAGTAGAGGTGGGGTGGCACCGTATTGCCCAGGCTGGTCTTGAACTCTTGGTCTCGAGCGATTCTCCTGCCTCGGCCTCCCACAATGCTGGGATTACAGGTGTGAGCCCCCCTGCAGCACAGCCTCGCTGCTTTTCGGAGAGTGACCGCGCCTGCAGGCCTGGACCGGGCCCAAAGCGGGGGTCACATCTTGTCTTGAGCAGTGCTGGGGCCCAGCGTCCCCTCCAAGCTGTCTGCCATAGCTCCTGGCATCTTGCTCTCTGGTCATAAGAGGCAGGTGTTGAATGCAGCCTGATGCCCAGAGGCAGCGGCTCGGCCTGGGCGGTAGGGAGGGCCCTGTCCTGCTAATCTCTGGGCCAGGCCTTCCCTGGTGGCTCACACTCAGGAGCAAATTAAGTGCCTATTTTTTGTGTCAACCCTGAAGAGTATCTGGTTCTCCAGCCCTTGGTGGCTTGTTAACAAACAGGTATCAGGCCGCGGGCTGCGGCCGGTGCTGGCCAGTCAGATGTGAAATAGCATCTCTTTACTAACTACAGTATTGATCCCCCCCTCCCTTGCGCATGGGGCAATTTTCCTTTCCCTGGCGCTAACCTCAGTGACAATGTGCGTGGTGCTGCAGGCCCGTCAGCGCCCAGGAAGGCCATGCGGCCCCGGCATCTATTGATTTTCCTCAAAGGCTTTTAAATTGCTCCTTCATTTCACTGAGATGCTCGCTCCATCTCTACTGGGTGCCGGCGCTTTTTCGTTGTGTTTAAACAATTGCTCCATTCACTGGGTTCCTAAACTGTGACGCCTTCTTATTACTGGGAGATAAACTGTTTGGACAGTTTTCCTTAATCTTGGATTAATCGTTCCTGTATCTGAATTGTGGGCCCCATATTCCTTCACTTCAAAGAATCCGCCTGGGGAGGCCAGGCCATCCATCTGAGGCGCAGGCATCCCTCCGGGGATGTGCCGCTGTGGCCTCGCCCCGCTGGCCCAGCTCATGGGGTCTGTCTGCAGGAGCGGGTGCCTCGGACCATCAGTGCCTAGCTCCCTTCTGTGAGCCAGGGTTGTCTGTAAGTCCCTCGGCCATCACGGTCCTGTCAGGGGTGGCCTTCCTGAGCCCGACCAGCACCACGCCTGGTGGATGCCCACCACCGCCTCGTACGAGGAACCCCACAGGAAGCCTGGGCCTCTGAACCTCGAGGGCCTTGGTGCCACTGTGTGGTAGGTACTCACAGCCTGCAAGGTTGCTTAGTGGGCTGGGGACATTTGTGTCCCCTCACTGCCACAGGGCCTCAAGTAGACAGTTCCCGGCTTTCTTGGGAAGGGCAGTTCCGTCTAGGAGAGCCCACTGTGCCTTTTGAGGCCTGCAGCCAGGTCATCTTCAGACCAACTAGAAAGAAAAGCCCTTTGCCGACCGTCATGCTCGGCCCAGCTCTGCTGCACGCACCTCCCCAGCAGCAGGCTTGTCCAGCCGGGCCACAGTTGGCCCAGCGGGGCGCAGTCCAGCCTGCAGGTAGGGAAGGAGCTTGCGGATGGCGCTAACCCCCCAACTGCTGGCCTTGGGTGCCTTCCAACCTTGGAGGTCCATGGGTCCATGGCCCTAGGAGTGGCCTCTAGGCCCAGTCCCAGCTCCCACCTCTGTGGGCTGCAGGGGCCTGTGGGGTTGCAGGGCGGTGGGGACTAGCTCTGTGTCACCTTCACCGCACAGTAGCCGGCGTGCCCACTCTCCTCAGCCTGCTGCTTAGGGAACGCGAGTCGCCAGCACAGGGCATCCTCTTGGGCCCACTGGTGCCAGGGTATGGGTGTGGGCAAGCTGACCTGGCCCCCCATCAGCACGAGACCAAGAGCCCCTCCTGGGCGCCTCGAGACTCCGGCTGGTGCCAGGCATTTCCTGAAGTTCTTGAGTTTTGTTTGCAGAATGGCAGGACCCTGAGTTGATGAGAGACGTGGAGGCGGCCACAGGGCAGGATCTTGGCTCATCCAGGTACAGCGGGCAAGGCCGGGGGAAGAAGAGGAGGTACCCCCACCTCACCAACCTGAAGGCCCAGGCTGACACTGCCCGTGCTCGCATCGGGAGGAAAGTCTTCGCCAAGTAAGGGTGGCTGCTGGGTTACCCCCCACCACGTGGCCCCCAGAGTGAGGGTATTCAAGGGGGACCATCTGAGTTCCAAGATAGTCCAGGGACCTGGGGCCTCCAGGAGCTCCCCTGCTGTGAGTTCCCGTGGGTGACCACCTGGGCTTTTCCCAGAGAGGGGCAGTACCAGCCAGCAGGGGCAGCAGGCTGGGTCTGGTCAGGAATGCCCGAGTACTCCCCAGGATAAGAGGGGCTTGACCACCAGGCACCACCATCCTCGATTCCTGGGGAAGCCGTGCCAGGACACAGGCTTCTGCTGGTGCACAGTGAGCCCCTGGCCTCTCGCTTGCCTGGCTGTGCCCCAGGTCAGTGCCTGCATATTTCTGCAGCGGTGGCTTCAGGGAGGGCGGTGACTGCAAAGGCTGGCAGAATGGGGGTCCATGCATCAGCCCCAGCAGAGCCCACCCCGACATGGCGGCTCTGAGCACTGACTCTGGGAGGCTGGCCTGGTGTCTCTGCAGCCTGATGGGGGCCTGCATGACCGGTGAGGCCTTGGCAGGGCCAGAGTGCGACGCCCACCAGCCCGGCGCCCCCACGTGCAGCCTGTCTCCTGGGGCATCACTCCGGTGCCCCCGCATGCGGCCTGTCTCCTGGGGCATCAGTCCGGTGCCCCCGCAGGCGGCCTGTCTCCTGGGGCATCAACCCGGTGCCCCCGCGTGCAGCCTGTCTCCTGGGGCATCAGCCCGGTGCCCCCGCGTGCAGCCTGTCTCCTGGGGCATCAGCCCGGTGCCCCCGCGTGCAGCCTGTCTCCTGGGGCATCAGCCCGGTGCCCCCGCGTGCAGCCTGTCTCCTGGGGCACCAGCGTGGCACCCCTGCTTGTGGCCTGTCTCTTGGGGCACAGCCTGGTGCCCCCGTGTATGGCCTGTCTCCTGGGGCACGAGCCTGGCGCCCCTGCTTGTGGCCTGTCTCCTGGGGCATCAGTCCGGTGCCCCCGCATGCGGCCTGTCTCCTGGGGCATCAGCCCAGTGCCCCCGCGTGCAGCCTGTCTCCTGGGGCCCCAGCCTGGCGCGCCTGTGTGCGGCCTGTCTCCTGGGGCACCAGCGTGGCACGCCTGCTTGTGGCCTGTCTCCTGGGGCACAGCCTGGCGCCCCCGCATGTAGCCTGTCTCCTGGGCACAGCCTGGCACCCCTGCGTGCGGCCTGTCTCCTGGGGCGCCAGCCACTTGCAGGGCACTGTGTTTCTCTCTTCTCATTGCCTTGCTCTCCCAAGAAAATCGGGAGTACTTGTTTAGAAGCACCTGAGACTGTTGAGTCCCCCCCGAAGCTGTGCCAAGTCTCTGCTGGTGCACGTTTGTGTAGAAGCGCCAGTATGATGGCCCCCACCCGTTGCCTTCCCAGAGAGCACTCTTGGACCCACCTGGAAGGTGCTAAGTGCACGAGGCAGAAGAGGGGCCTCCTGGCCAGCATGACTGTGCACCCTACTGAGTGGGCTTGGGAAGGCGGGGAGATACCTTCACCGCACCCAGACAGCTTGCCCTGGGCTGGTGGGCGGCGCATCCACGGCCTTGCTTGGGTGGGGCAGGGGTGCTGGTGTGGGCTGCAGAGAGGCTGACTGTGGCCCCTGGCACAGGGCTGGACCATCATGTCTGCCGGCCATCCAGGGTGCTCGGCCCCTGGTAGCTCAGGGTGAGGTTGTTTTCCTGTGGCTCAGCCAGGGGCAGAGGCCAGCCTGTGTGCTGACACCCAGGAAGAGGAGCAGCCGAGGGTCCTGTGCTGGGCTCCTCCTCGTGTCTCATGGGGACAGCGAAGCCCATGGCAGGAGCTGGCTTTTCACAGTAGCTGTGTAGCCCAAAGCCCTCCCTGCAGAAAGGACCCAGGGTGACCGCAGGCTAAACCCTGCCTTGAGGGGCCCCTTAGCAGTACCTGGCAGTGCCACTCCCCAGGAGGCCAAGGGGGCCCTCATCCTGGAGTACGGGAGGCCACGGGAGAAGTGCCAAGGTGGCGTGGGGCCACCTTCACCCATGCAGAACCACCCACCTCAGACCTCGGCTCAGGGACCTGGGGCGGCCCTTTCCAAGCCTGTCTCTGTCTTGGGACGGGCCAAGGGGCCGGTGACCATCTGTCTCTGATGGTGGCAGCTGCAGGAAGTCCGTCAGTGTCTGAGGGCAGCCGCTGCCCCAGGACCAGTGCCTAACCCTGGTGATGTCCCTGCTGGGAGCCCAGGCCCCTGGGGGAACCTCCCAGGTCATGTGTTGCCTCGTTTTCCCACAGGGCAGCTGTCCAGAGGGTAGTTGCAGCCATGAACCGGATGGACCAGAAGAAGCACGAGAAGTTTTCAAACCAGTTTAACTATGCACTGAATTAGAGAGCTGGGCCCAGGGCACCCTCAGCCCCTCCTCTCCCTCTGCCAGTGCCTTAGGACACCAGAGTGGGCGTGGGTCTGGGCAGTGACCATGCTTTGTCTATTACCGTGTGGATGTAAAGAAATGTATTTAAATGCCCTGAAGGTGGGCTCTCTGCTGCTGTGGGGTCCAGCACCATCTGCTGACGAGTCTGGCCTTGCAGAATAGGCCCTTGAGCCTGGAGATGTGAACCTGGGCAGTGAGCCTGTTCCCAGAGGGCGTCCGAGAGTTCTTGTAGAGCCAGTGCCTGTGGTGGGGCAGAAAGTGTGCGCAGCTCTGCCTTCAGAGCCCGCATGCCCCAGCCAGGAGGCCACCGCTCAGAGGAGCTCTGGGGAAGCCCACTTTTGTGCAAATGCTGTTTTTAAACACCAAGGCTGGGGAACCATTCACTCACCTGCTTCTGTTTCTGGATGTGCCTTTTCATACGTGTGTTTTTTTGTGTGCTGAAGACTAATACTGAGCATCTTCTCACATGCCTGCTGGCCACTTGTATGTCTTCTTTGGAGAGGAGTCTATTCAAATCTTTTTCCTGTTTTTAATTGAATTGTCTGTCTTGAGTTGTAACAGCTTTTTTTTTTTTTTCTCTTGGAGATGGGTTTTCACCCTTACCCAGGCTGAGTACGGTGGTACAATCACAGCTCACTGCAACCTCAGACTCCTGGACTCAAGCCATCCTCCCTCGTCAGCCTCCCAGGTAGCTGGGACTACAGGCGCACGCCACAATGCTTGGCTAAATTTTTTAATTTTTTGTAGAGACGAGGTCTCACTGTGTTGCCCAGGGTGGTCTCAAACTCCTAGCCTCAAGCGATCCTCCTGCTTCAGTCTCCCAAATTGTTGGGATTGCAGGCATAAGCCATGGCTCCTGGCCACGAGTTTTGTGTATTGTGAATACTGGATCCTTGCGATGCGTCGGTCAGCGTGGCTGTGTTGGGGTCAGTTTTTGTTCTCTTTCAACATTGTCTTGACTGCTCTGCATCCCTCCATTTCCAAATGAATTTCAGGGTCGGCTCATCAGTTTCTTCAAACAACAAAAAAAAAGCAGCTGAGATTTTGATAGGAACTGCGTTAAATGTAGAGATTGCTTTGCGGCGTATCACATCTTAATGTTAAATCTTCTGAGTCATGAGCTTCTGACTATCTTTCCATTTACTTGGGTCTTTTAAAATTGATTTCAACAGTATTTTGTTTTCAGTATATAAGTCTTACACTTATTTTGTTAAATTTACTCATAAGTGTTTTATTCTTTTTGATTCGTAACCAAAAGGATTATAAATGCAATTATAAATTATTAAAGGATTATAAATTGCATTGGTAAAAGCAATCATAAGTTTATTTGTCCTCTGAGTTTCATCTTGGGACTGATCCTTGCTAATACGTGGAAGTATAGCTGACTTTGTACGTTGATCTTATATCCTGCATTCCTTGCCGAATTCGTTTATTCTGATCAGTCTTGTGTTCCCTGAGATTTTCCATACACAGAATCATGTCATCTGCAAAGAGCTTTCTTTCTGGTCTGGATTTCTTTTGTTTCTCTGACCTAATTGCTCTGGCTAGTGCCTCTGGGACGGCGTCGAATAGATGCGGTGAGGGCAGGCATCCTTTTCCTACCCCTGATCGTAGTGGGAAGCCCTCAGTCTTTCACCCTTGAGTGTGATGCTCTCTCAGGTTGAAGAAGTTCCTTCCGCTGCTGGCTTGTTGAGTGTTTGTCATACAGGGTTGAATTTTGTCAGCGCTTTTTCTCCGTCTGTTGAGACGATCGTTTGGCTCTTGTCCTTTACTGGTGAGGTGGTCTGCTACACTGGTTCTCCTGTGTTGACCCGACCTTGCTGTTCGTGGCGTCTGCCCTCTCTGCTGCTGGATCCTGTGTTGACCCGACCTTGCTGTTCGTGGCGTCTGCCCTCTCTGCTAGGATTTTGCATCTGTGTTGAGGGATGTTGGTCTGTAGTTTTCTTGTGATGTCTGTCTGGCTTTGGCCGTGTCAATACTGACCTCAGAGACTGGGTGGGAAGTGCTCCCTCCCCTCTTATTTTTTGGAAGAGTTGTGAAAGATTGTTGCTAATTATTTAAACATTTGGTGGAATTTACTGGTAAATTTACTGCTGGGCTTTTCTTTGTGGGATTTTTTTTTCCTAATTCAGTATCTTCACTTATAGATCTGTTTAGATTTTCTGTTCCTTCTTGAGTCAGTTTCAGTAGTTTATCTTTCCAGGAGTTTCTCCCTTTCTAGGTTATTTGTTGCAATCTGTTTCCATATAATTGTCCATAGCATTTAAAAATTTTTTTAACTGACAAGGTCTCACTCCGTTGCCCAGGCTGGAGTGCAGTGGTGCAATCATAGCTCACTCCAACCCCAGACTCATGGGCCCACGTGATCCTCCCACCTCAGCCTCCCCAGCAGGTAGGACCACAGGCATGCACCCCCACATCCAGCTACTTTTCTTTGTCTTTGGTTTTGTTTTGTTTGAGAGACAGTCTCGAGCTGTCGCCCAGGCTGGAGTGCACTGGCGCGACCCTGGCTCACCAGCCTTAACCTCCCAGACTCAAGTGATCTCCCCATCACAGCCTCCTGAGTAGCTAGGACTACAGGGGCATGTCACTGTGACTGGCCAATTTTTTTAAATCTTATTTTTGGTAGAGATGGGGTCTCGCCATGTTGCCCAGGCTGGTCTCGAACTCCTGGCCTCAAGAGATTTTCCCGTCTTAGCCTCAGAAAGTGCTGGGATTACAGACATGAGCTACCGCACTCACCCCTAATTTTCTTTAAAATTTTTCTATAGAGATGGGATCTTGCTGTGTTGCCCGGGTTGGTCTCAAACCCCTGGCCGGAAGTGATCCTCCCACCCTGACCTCTCAGCATGCTGGGATTGTGGTGTGAGCCCAGCTGATTCATAGTGTCCTGTGGTTTTAGTCATTCTCTCTTTCACTCCCCCAGTCAGTCCAGCTAAAGATGTATCAATTGTGTTGATCTGTTTGAAGAAACAGTTGTTTTTATTATTCCCTGTGATTTTTCCATTCTTTATTTTGTTGATTTCCACTGTGATCTTCATTATTTCCTTTGGATTGCTTTGAGTTTTATTTTCTCTTCTCTTTCTTGTTTCTTAAGATGGAAAATTGACTTATTGATTTGAAATCTTTCAGTATAGATAGAATATAAAAATATTTCAATTTAGAAATCTTTCCATATATATAGCTATACATTTTTATCTGAGTGCTGATTTATTTCATTCCCTAAGTTTTGGTATATTGCATTTTGCCTTTTTTAAATCTCAAAGTATTTTCTGATTTCTCTGGTGATGTCTTTTACCTCTTGGTCATTTAAGAGTTTGTTGTTTAATTTCCACATATTTGTGAATTTCCGAAATTCCCTTCGGTTACTGATTTCTTGAGAGACAGGATCTCACTTTGACTCCCAGGTTGGAGTGCAGTGCCATGATCACAGCCCACTGCAGCCTTGACCTCACACCTCAGCCTCCCGAGTAGCTGAGATTATAGGCATGCACCACCAGGCCTGGCTAAATTTTTAAAAATTTTGTTGTGGAGACAGGGTCTGGCTGTGCTGGAGCATGAGCCACTGTACCTGGCCTGTTACTGATTTCTTATTTCACTCCATTGTGGCTAAAGAACATACCCTGTATGATCTGCCTTCTTCCGTATGAGTTATTTTATTGGCGTACCGTGTTTTCTGTCCCGGAGTACTGAAGAGTATCTCTCTTGCTCCTGTTGGGTGGCGAGTTCTTTAGATGCCTATTAGGTCTCCTCGGTTTATGGTGGCGTTTTTGTCTTCTCTTCCCCTCCTGATCTTCTGTCTAGTTATATTGATGTTGAATGTGGCGTATTGAACCCTTCAATGGTGTCAGCTTGTGTTTGATGCATTTCGAAGCTCCGTCAAGTGCATCCGTGTTTCCATCTGATGAACAGACCCTTTATCATCTCGACATGTCCTTCTCTGCCTCTGGTGACGAAGGTTGTGGTGAGTCCCTTCCATCAGGTACTAGTAGAGCCACTGTTTCGATGACGTCTTTTTTCATCCTTTTATTTTCATTGCGTGTCTGAGTCTGAAGTGTGCTTCCTGTCGACAGCATGTAGGGGTATGTTTGTAATCTGTTCTGCTGGTCTCTGCTGTTTGAGAGGGATGTCTAATCCATTTACACACAGTGTGATTACAGAGAAGGCTGGATTTAGATCTACCTTTTCTCAATTTGTTTCCTGTATTGTCTTTCTTCCTGTATTTGTTGTGTGTGTTAAATGGACATTTAATTCTATTGTAACATTGTAATTTCCTTGTCTGTCCTACTGGGTTTTTAAAAAGTAGTTTTCTTAGGGCTGCTCTGAGTATTACTGTAGCAACTTAATCAGGTGTTGAGATGAACTTAGGTATGGAAACCACGGCTTTGTTTCCTGTCAGCTTCTTGGTGCTGTTTTTATGGTACAGATGCCACCTCTGAGACTGTAAGCCCATCCGCAGTCTCATAATTACTGCTTTGTGCCGTTGTCGTTGAAGTCATGTAGAAGAGGAAAATGTACGAGCAGAAGTGAGTTGCCGTGTCTCTGTCGCTAGCTTTGGATTTGTCTTTCGGGTGCTGTTTGTGTGGATCTGCGTGCAGTGTCTTGGACTTCAGTCCAAGTATTTCTCGCAGGACAGATCTAGCAATGAATTTTCTTTATTTTTATTTATCTGGGAATGTTGTCATTTCTCCTTCACCTTTGAAGACTAATTATGCTGGATATAGCCCTCTTGGTTGGCCCTCTTTTTCTTTCAGTCCTCTAAAGATGTCGTCCCACTGCCCTCTGGCCTCTGTGGTTTCTGGTAGAAGCCAGCCACTGACCTGGCGGGAGGCACTGCCCTGGCGGGAGGCACTGCCCTGTGTGTCTAATTGTCGGTCTCTGAGTGTGGTCTTACTTGCAGTTCTTTGAGTTTTGTGGATATAAAAGTTAATATTTTTCAGCTAATTTGGGAAATTTTGGGTCGTTTTTCCTCGAAATATTCTGTGTCCCTCCTCTCCATCCTCTCCTCGGACTCCGGTTGTGTGTGTGGCTGTGGAGCTGGGCAGAGCTTTGGGGGCTTCCCTCACTCGCCCTAAGGCTTTCTCTTCTCAGGACTGAGCGACTCAACTCACCTGTCTTCAAGGTCATGGACGCTTTTGCCAAACAAACCTGATGTCAGGCTGCTCTAGTGAATGTTTCATTTCAGTTATCATACTTTTCTATTCCAAACTTCCATTTGCTTCTCTTCAGTAATTTCTGTGTCTTTACTCATATTCTTTATTAGTGAAACATATTCTCATGCTGTAGTTCTGAGGAACAGCTTTCTGTAGTTACGTGAACATATTCATAGAAGCTGATTTAAAGTACTTGTTTAGGCTGGGGGTGGTGGCGCACACCTGTAGTCCCAGCTACTTGGGAGGCTGAGGCAGGAGAATCTCTTGAACCTGGGAGGCGGAGGTTGCAGTGAGCTGAGATTGAGCCAATGTACTCCAGCCTGGGCCACAGAGTGAGACTCTATATCCAAAAATAGGTAGATAGAGAGATAGAGAGATTAGATAGATACAGACAGACAGACAGAGGACCTGTCTAGTAAGTTTAACAGAAGGACTTATTCAGGGGCAGTTCTATTGATGGCCTTTTTTCTCATGTATGAGCCAAGGAAGTAACATCCTCTTTCTTTGTGGTCTCAGGTATATTTTTTAAGACTGGACACTTTAGTAGTGTGCTGTGCAGCTCTGGAAGTCAGATGCCCTCTCCACGAGCTTGTTTTCTGTTGCTGTTACCATTTGTTTAGTGTACGGACTGATTTGAAGCGTCCACCTAGTCAGCTTCATGTTCAGCTGGTGACTGGACAGAGGTCCTCTTCAGTGCTTTGCACCAGTAACTCCTGGTTCTGCCAGATGCTGTGCGTGCGTGCTGAACGTGCCTTCAGCGCTCACGCAGGCAGCTGCCCCCTGTGCCTTTGCCATCACTTCTTGCTTGCACATAGCCACAAGGCCGGCGAGAGGTGACAGGGTGCTGCTCAGGCTTCTCTCCGCACGCACCGCCTTCCATGCTTCCAAGAGTGGAGCTTCTCAGCAACCACCCTGGGCATCTCATTCTTGAGACCGTCCTTTCAGGAGTTTTGGCCAGCCTCCTGTCTGCCCAGCTGGCATCGGCGTCGTGCAGCGTTACGCAGCTGCCACTTGTTCACAGACACCTCCGGAGCCGGCTGAGCCAGGCCAAACAGCAACAGGGCCTCCGAGTGGGATTTTTCCAGGAAGCAGCCAGACAAGTCAGATGGTGACGGTTCTGCAGGGCTGGGGCTTTGGGCGGCTGCAAACCGGGTCCTCCCCATCTCCAGGCACAGTGCATGTGAGGCTGCTGGTTGCAGAGGCTGCTGCGGAGCTGGGGAAAGGGACATGGGAACAGTGCGAGTTAAACGCCAGGGAGCTCCCTGCTCTTACCAAAATCCGGCCGTTTTTCTTAAAACACTCTTGGATTGTTACAAGCCTTCTCTTCATCTCCACAGCTTTGAAAAGCAGTTTTGTCAGTTACTTTTCTCCTGTCTTACTGGTGTATCCCCATTCAGCTGTGGGAGCTCCACTCACTGAGCACGTGGGGGCTGTGTGACGTGTTGCAGAGCATTTCCTGTTTGCCTTCTGACCTCCCTTTGGTTCCGCCATGCAGATTTTTATGTGCATGAAATATCAGTCTGTCTTGGCTTCTGAGCGCCCTAGTTAGAGTGCTCTTCCCCACTCAGAGATTATGTTTGAAATTTTGTCCATGTTTTCTTCTAGTACTTTTATGGGTTTCGTTTTCATATTGAAATCATTGATCTACTTCTAATTTTTTGATATAAAATGTGAGCCAGGAAACGTAGTTTTAAAATTTCAGATAGCTAGCTGCCAGGTGTCCATGCCTGTGCCGACCTGGAGTGCCCACCTGCCCACGAAGGCCTGGCATGGTGGCCCTGTGGTTCCTGTCCTGCTGGCCACGTCAGACAGTTACCGTAGGTTCCACTAATGGTGGCTTTTAAATAAATTTTATGTCAAAGACCCCTTTTCTATTTCTGTCCGCCTTGAGATAAACTGGGACTGTTGGGATGAGATGGAAGAGATGTTTTTGTAAAACTGAATTCAGGACTGATCTGTTAGCTTGGTGCTTTTATATCAGACCTTCTAATGAATTAAAAGAAAAGCCTGCGACTCTGTGCTTGTGACCTGTAGACGTGAGGGGCCCTGTGGGGTGAGGGCGCTGGGCAGGCCCTTCTGGCTGGTAGGGTGAGGGTGGGGACTGTGCCCCTGGGAGCAGCTTCAGCACTGTGGGTCCAGGGCACTGTCAGTGACTTGGCATTAAGGGGGTGCTGGGATAGGCCCTCCTTTTCTCAGATCCCCTCAGCAGACCCCTTCCCAAAGCAGTTTGGGTCTCCATGAGCCAAGCAGATGGAGGGGCGGAGGAGCCCGGGGCAGCCTGGCCTGCAGAGGCATTTAGAGCCAGAGGGCAGAGCTGTGCCCAGTTCCTGCAGAAATCACCATGAGAGTGGGTACCCGCCACCTCAGGGAGGGAAGGGAGCAGCGAGGATTAAGGCTGGGAAGACTAGGCCTGGGGGTTCCTGAGGACTGAGAGTCCCGTGACTCAGGAAGAACCTGCAGACTCCCTTTGCCGACACTCCCTTCTGGAGGGAGCCCCAGCAGCCCCCGGGAGCTTCCTGCAACACCCCCACCCCCAGCCCTGCACACCTGGGGTTGAGCCTGTGCTAGGACTGAGCCTGGGCGGCTGAGGAGCAGCACTGATGCTAGGGGCAGCGGCTCACCATCCCTTCCCTGCGTGTCTGCTGAGCTCGCCGTCCCTTCCCTGCGTGTCTGCTGAGCTCGCCGTCCCTTCCCTGCGTGTCTGTGCTGACAAGGGCCAGTCGCCCAGGGCTTCAAAAACAGGACCATCCCCAGAGGCTTCAGGCCCAGAGGGGACAGGGTGGGCACTGTGGCAGCCTCACGCTGCAGGCGAGGTCAGTGTAGCTGTGGGGGCCTTGGCAGGTGCACACCGAGTCCCACTGAGGAGGGGAAGGGAGCTCCATTTATGCGGCATCCACCAAGAAGGGCGGAGGCTGTGGAGAGGCCCCAGGCTGCCCAGGGCACACAGCTAAACAGAGGGTCACCCTGGGTCGTGGGGACAGAGGAGCTGGGGTCTGAAAATAGCGCTGCAGACAGAGCATGGCTGCCAGGCACAGCCACATCAGCAACTGGATCTGCTGGGTCTGCTGGGCATGGCTCTTGAGAAGGGCAGAGGCATCGAGCAGAGAGATTCCAGAAGTGGGGTGCCCGTCAGGGCAGGTGGCCTGGGTCTGGTGGGCAGGGCTGGCAGGAGCAGGCCCTCAGTGCCAGGCCAGGGCTGTCTCCCAGGGCTGTGGGGGTTACTGGTAGGGCTCACAGTGGAGGGAGCCCATCCTGGCTGGTCCAAGGTGCTGCTGCCCTCATCCAGGGCAGGGCTGGTTGAGTTCAGCCCAGAGAGCAGCAGAGGGTGGGTGCAAGGAGTGACCGAGGGAGGACTGGCAGGCGTGGGTCACAGCCCCAGTGCAGGGGTGGACAGGCCACCATGGAAAGTGGTGTCAGCTACACAGAACCGGAAACCCCAGGTAAGAGTGGCTCGTAGATCTAAGGTTGTGTTCCATTAAGCAGAGTGGAAGGTAGCTGCCCCGAAGCACGTATGAGGGGGCCCAGTGCCACCAGGACCTTCTTTTTTTCCATTTCCTGGTTTAGTATCAGAGCACATGGTCCCAGCCACACAGCTACCTCATGGCCCAAGGTGGCTACTGGGGCTCCAGCCATTATCAGGTCTGCAGAAGGGAGGAAGAGGGCTTTGCCTTTTCTCTGAGCTGATTCCCACGAGGAGCCTTCCCGGATTCACCGTTCACCCACCCCACACACACACACTGCCCATGTCGACTTGTCCAGAACCTAGTCACAGGCAGCATCCAGCTCCCTGCTTCCCCAGAGACAGGACGTGTGGCATTCAGCCCGGGAGATGAGAGCTCAGACACTTTCCCAGAAGAGAGAAGGCGTCCACCCCACCAGAGCTTGTCACCCATGAGCAGGGCCCCCAACAGTGGATGAGATGCCCCCCACCCCATGGGCCTCTGTGGACGAGAAGGCGATCTTGGGATGGCGGAGGGGTAGCAGTGGTCATGGGGGCAAGGACAGGCCTCAGCCCGGTGGCCTCCCTAAGGTGCAGTCCTGCAGACCTCCCTGGCTACCCCCGCCTGGCCCGCCCTCCCTCGGTCGCCTCCCTCTGCTGCTGGGCTATTTGTCCAGCCTCACCTCCACTATGTCAGTGGCTTCCCTATAGGAAGCCTCCCCTCCCAGCCAATGCTGATGGGGCCACAGGGAATCCATGCCAGCAGCCAGAAGAGACCAGGAGTGAGGGGGCACTCAGTCACCAGGGAAGAAGTGGGGGGCCCAGGTGGCGGCCATCACAGGCAAGACGCTGGGTGTGGGGAGGCCCCTAGGGATGGGGGTGCAGCATGGGGTGGCAGGGGCACGTTGGATGCGGGTGTTCCTGGGCATCTGGGTATGGGTGGATCAGATCGGATGTGGGGGGTCCTTGGTGCCCGGGGTTTGCTCTGAGGCTGTGGAGCTGGCTTGGTCTGGGAGGAGCTTAGTATGGCTTCATGATGCCTGGAAAGCCCCTGGCTCTGGGGGGAACATTGCAAGCAAGGACAAGGTGAGGCACACCATTGCCATGGCGGGAAGGCAAGTCGGGGTTGAGGGTTCCCCAAGCCCAGGACACCCCAGGACTCTAAGAGGAACCAGCCACTGAGCAGGGCGCTGGGGAGGCCACACCATGATGGGGCAGCCAAGGGCCTGAGTGGTGGTCTGAGCCTGCTGGGGGTGAAGTGAGAAGGAAGTACAGACACAGGTGTAGACAGCTCTTTTGATAACTTTGGAAAGGGGGACAGCTGAGGGCCCCACAGGGTCCGGGGAAGATGGTGCCTAAGCTGGGAGGCACTGGACCACATCTAAAGCCCAGCAGGGGCCGTCTCACCAGCAGGATGCAGGATCTTGTGACTGGGAGCTGGGCTTGGACATGTGGCCAGCCCAGGGCGGGGTTGTAGAGAGGGCACAGTGGACACTTGGGGTAGGAGCTAGGTGCCCACCAAGGTCGAGACCCTGGGCTTCAGAAAAGACCAGGAGGGCTGAGGCCGACTTTTCTTCAGCAAGCCCAGCTGCCTGGGGCTGGGGGAGCATGAGGGAGCTCGGCAGGGGGGGTGGTGGTGCCAGCCCATCCTCCCCTTTCACTAGGTGTGAGATGCCCAGGTCAGATACACCTCCCAACCTCTCTTGGCTAGGAGAGGGTGCGGGCCCCAGCTCTGGCCAGTGGGACATGAACAGCTGTGTTGTATGGGCTTCCTGGAAAGCTCCTTGAAAGAGAGGGGTGTTGCTGGCTGCTCCCTTTCTTCCTGTTTGCAGCCGGGGTGAGGATGTAGTGGCTGGAGCCTCAGCTTCCACTGGGGTCTGTGAGGCTGAGGCCTGCCCAGGCCTGGTGCAGCAGAGAGCTGGGAGCTGCGTCTCCAGGCCCAGTGAAGGTCTCAGAACTGCCCAGGGCTGTCACCAGCCAGAATTCCGTCACAAAGAGAAAATAAACAGTCTCCTTTCAACTTCCGTTCATTCAGGTTTTCTCTTACATTTAGCCAAACCTAGTCCTGACCACACAGCCACGGACCACAGCACCATGGGCTGGCATGGGTGGGGAGCTGGCCTCATTGGGAGGCTCCTCACCGTCCGGGTTCAGTGGTCCCTGGGCAGGAGAGGGGAGCCCAGGGCGTGAAAGCAGACACCGCCCTTGTCTGGGGTTATGCCTCACTTGACCAGAGGCCCCTTCTGTGCCTGGCTTTGCAGCAGTGACATGCGTGTGGTTCTGGGAACTCGGAGCAGGTGAGGTCCAGAGCAGGATGGGTTCCGAGCCCTAGGAGGAGGCGCTGTGGAAAAGTGCCCCCAGATCCTGGGGTCCAGACCTTCCCTCACAGCCCTGACACCAAAGTAGGGGACATGTTGAGACCTCTGACAAGGCTCCCGCTCACCTCTGCCTGCAGCACAGGCCCAGGGAGCTGAGGCTGAGTCAGGCACAGGCGGCCTAGACTGGAAATGGTGGTCAGGGGAGCCCCGAACCTGGTGGGTGTGGGGGTGGTGGGGCAGCTTGAGGGCTCCCTGGGAGGCAGCCAGGGGAACAGCACCCCAATCTCCCCAGGGAGACTGGGGGCCTGGGGACCCAGTAGGAGTGTGGGCTAAAAAGTGGGGACTCCTCCAGGAGGGAGCAGGGCTCCTGCTGACACCAGAGCTGGCACTGGCCCAGCAAGGGCCTCAGTTTCCTACACATGACATACACAGCAAAGTGCAGTGGGCAGCTCAGGTGGCTTCAGACATGAGGGCCAGCCCGCAGCAGCTGTGAACCAGACTGGAGGGACCCAAGGAAATGTCCCCCACACCTGTGGCATGAGGCTTTGGGCTGTCCAGGGAGCTTAGAGGAGTGGGCGACGCTGGTGTATGGCGGGGGTGAGGGGACATTGCTTCCCAGGCCTCACAGCCTCCAGACGACACCCTCCATCCCGCCCTGCAGCCCAGGGGCACTGCTACAGGGCCCTGCAGTGTGGCTCTGTGTTTCTGGCTGAGCCTTGAGGGGAGGAGAGAGAGGAGGCCAGGGCAGGGGGCGTGTGGAGGCAGGAGGGACGGAGTCGGGATCTAAGCTCCATGGGGAGGGCGGCACCCAGCAGTCTGGCCCGGCTCAAAGTGGGTCTGAACCTGGTCTGCACCATCGCAGCCACCTTCTGTTATCTCCCTGTGGGGCTGTCAGTTCCTGGAATGTTCCAGCAGGCCCTGGCTGGGCTCAGCAGCCTCAGCAAAGGGGAAGCTGGGGCCCTTGCAGCACAGACCTGGGTGTCTCCCCGCTTCGCCACACCCAGGAGTGGAGGCTGCTTTCCCGCTCGGCAGCGCCAGTGCCCAGCTCAGGCCAAGCCCACTGCACCTGCTTCAGCTGTGAGTCGACCCTCTGGCTACACTCAGCCACCTACAGGTGGGACTCTCCTTCCCTCACAAGACCCCCACCCAGCAAGCCTGTGCAGCCCTGAGCTCTGCCAGCGGAGGGAGGAGGGAGAGGCTGCCCCACCCCGGGCCAATGAGCCTTAGGACACTTGCTGCAGGCAGGTGACTTCACACTTTGTGGACCCAGAAAGGGAGCCAAAGGCAACTGGAACTCAGGCCAGCCCTAGGCTGGTGGAGTGCAGGCCTGCCTGGGACCCAGCTGGCCCTGCCCCCCCCCCACATGCCCGATGGCCCATGCTGCTCTGGGCCTGCCCTCTGCCCACAGATAATGGCCAGGCCAGTGAGCAGCACTGTCTCTCTCCCATTCTGCCTGTGGCACTGGGTAGTCGCTGCTCCCTGCCCCCAGCGGTTAGTGCCAAGCTGACAGCCCAAAGATGAGCTCAGCCTGCTCATGGAAAATGGAGGGGACACCAGGAGACGGCCCAGCCAGGGCACAGCTGGCACCCACAGCCAGGCTCCCTCTGTGAAGCAGGGCCCAGGACACCGGCCAGTGGCAGAAGAGGGTCGGCACCTGCCTGGCCGTGGCTGCTGTCCCACGCCACCTCCCCACCCCTTCTGGGGCACTGAACTCTCCCCAAGCCGCCCTTCCCGGCTTGGAAGCATCAGCTTTTGCATCCACGATGGCGCCCAAGCGAGGCACCTCTCTACCTCGCCTCCCGGAGCCCAGCTCAAGACACCCAACCCACAGGGCTCCTACTGCCTGTGCAGGGAGGTGGGGACAGTTTCCAGAGTAGTTGGAGAAGAGGTGGCCTTGGGGCTCTGAATGCGGCTGGGACGCTCTTGGGTGGATAGCTGCGCCCGGCCAGCCCCGTTTCCTCCCCGGGGTGGGGAAGCAGGTGGAGCTCCTTCCTCCAGGAAGCTGACACTGCCCCCAAGCTGAAACGCCCAGCCCGGTACTCCCTTTCGGGGCTGTGGGACCGGAGCAGCGTTGCCGGCGTGGGAAGCGGGAGGCAGAAAGGGCTCCGCCCCCAGCCCTGGTCCCTCCAGCTCCGCCGCTAAGCGGGGACGCGAAGAGGAAACAGGTGGTCACTGTCCAGGACCTGTGATCTTCGCTCTGGGGGTTCAGGGAGGGGGACGCAGGGACCTGAGCCTCAGCCTGCGTGGCGGGTGAGCCCCTGCGCCCAGCTCCAAGCCCACGACCACGGGCAGGCAGCAGTGGAGAGGCCGGATTCCCGCCGAGGGACGCCAGGCCGGTGGGAAAACGGGCTGGAGTCCGGCGCGAGACAACGCCCGAGGTGCCTTGGTCCCCACCGGAGAGGATTCGGGTGGCCCCGGTCAGGCGGAGGGCGGCGCGGGAGCCTGGGAGACCCAAGCGCGGCCGCCTGCGGTTTATTGATTGAGTTGAAGTTCCGCAAAGTGCTTCGCAGCGGGCCGAGCCTGCGGGAGCCCCTACACGGCCCCAACCCGCAAGGTCATTTATAAATTTAAAACTCTTCGGTAGCAACGGGTTATATACAGAGTCAACGACTGGAATCGTAGAAAACTGCCGGGCCCTGCGGGCGCCCTCGGGGACGCGAGCGCGCCGGGGTTCAGAGGTGCGGCGCGTAGAAGGCGGGCGCCCCGTAGGTCTGCGAGCCCAGCACGAAGGGCGAGAGCACGGCCGGGCTGGACAGGAACGGCAGCTGCGCGGCGCACACCAGGCCGCCGGGGCCGTGCGCGGGGTACCCGGCTGGGCCGTGCATGCCGAGCGGGGCGCCCATGGGCGGCGAGGGGCTGAGCGGGCTGAGGCCGCCGGGCAGCCCCGCGCCGGGCCCGGCCCCCGGCCCTGCTCCCCCGCCGCCTCCGGTCGGCGCGCTGGTGTCGGCGCCCGGGTTCTGCTTCTTCCACTTGGTTCGGCGGTTCTGGAACCAGATTTTCACCTGCGTCTCGGTGAGGCTGAGCGACAGCGCCAGGTTGAGGCGCTCGCACACAGACAGGTAGCGCGTGGCCTTGAACTTGTTCTCCAGAGCCACGAGCTGCTCGTAGGTGAAGGCGGTGCGCGCTCGCCGCGGCTTCCCCGACTTGGAGTCGGACCCCGTGCGCTTCCGCTTGGGCTTCGTCGTGGTCGCCGCGCCCTGAGGGGTGGTCCCCGCGCCCCCCGGCGCCGCCGCAACTCCCGGCGGTCCCGGGGCTCCGGGAGAGTTCCCGCGGGGTTCGGGGGCCGCGGCCTCGTCGACAGCGCCGGGGGACGCGTCAGCCTCAGCGGCGCCCGGGCAGCCCGACCCGCGGGCCCCGAGGCCGCCGCCGCCTCCTCCCCGCGCCTCCTCCGCGCCTCGCGCCGCCTCTGTCTCGGGCGCCTCGTCGTCGTCGTCGTCGGGAGCCTCGTCCCCGCTGTCCGCGCTCGGGCTCCGGCCGCCGCCGCCGCCGCTGCTGTAGCCGTTGGCGTCGTTGGTCTCCGCCTCCCCAGTCTTGTAGGGGACGCCGGCATCTGCGGGCGGGCGGGACGGGGAGGACAGGACAGGGCAGTTAGGACCGGCCCGGCCCGTTCCCAGATGCCGCCCTCCGCGCGCCGCCCGCCCCGCCGCCCGCGTGCCCCGCTTTCTCTCCCAGGGCTCCCGCCTCCTGTTCGGTTCCTCCTGCTTCCTCTCCTTCGATCCACCGTTTTCCTCTCCTCGGCCGTCCGTCCTTCCTTCCCGCCGCCTGCGTCTCCTCTCCGTCCCTGGCTCATTTCTATGGAGAAGGTCCCCCTCTCCCCGGGCTGCCCCGTTCTCGCGGCCCCCGGCGTTTTTGCCGGAACAGGGCTGACCGGTGCTGTAGGCCGGGCCGGCTGCGGAGATTACAGAGGAGTGGAAGCTCCGATCGATCCGCGGGGCAGATACAAACTTAATTAAACTCATTTTGTGTAATGTACAAACTAGTTAAGGCCATTTAATTTATTTTGGCGTATATTACCCTCCAATTACCGCCGACGCAGGGCCAGCCAATTACCCGGCATTTAATAACAGGCCCGGGGGTGGGGCCGAAGCCGCTGAGAGAATGGGGCTTGGGGAACCCAAATCTATGCCCTGGTCCAGACTCTACCTCAAGCCTCCAGGCCCTGAAACTCGGTTGCTAGGGTCGGCCCCGGTTCCCCGCCCGCGCCTTGGCCCCTACACGGAGTTGCAGCGGGCAGGGCCCTGTGCGGCCTCACTAGGAGGGCCGGGCGGGCGCGCAGGTCGGAGTGGCTCCCAGGGCCTAAAGCTCAGGTCTGCCGAGTCTGAACAGCAGCCCCACATCCTCCAAGCCCAGAGGCCCTGCAGCGACTGCATGTTGAGTCTCCGAAATTTGGAAGAAAGCCTCTCCCAGGCAGGGTCGCCTCTGCCCCGGCACTGGCAGCCTGAAGTCAGGAGGGGCCGAGGCAGGTGCCCTCACAGAGCTGCTCTCAGGCCAGGTCAGAACCGAAATCTCAGGTAATTAACAACCAATAGCTCCTGGCAGATTCCTCCAGGGCGACTCGCCACCTGGCACGGAGGCCAGCATGTGATCTGGGCTCCGCGACCCTCAGCAGGTAGGAGCCGCCCCCAGACCACGGCGAGCCGCGAGCGCGGTCTCAGCCCTGCCCGGGGTTGGGGTGTGGAGCGGGTGCCTGGCCCAGCTTCCTCCCCGGCTGTGCGGTGCGTGCGCCTTCCCGGCTCCAGCGGGATCCTGGCCTTCCTCTGCCACCGGCTCTCCGTAGGTGGAGGCTCTGAGTGCAGCAGTCTCAGAGTCCGGAGGGTCCCCTCCACTCAGCCCGGATTTGTTCGCCCTCCATCTCGGCCGACCCGGAAGAGGCCCCGCGCAGGTGCGGCCCGCAGCTTCTATGACCCGAGCCTGCGGCCGCCGCCCAGCCCCATCCGCCCCGCGCTCTCCTCCATACATCGGCAGGGCCGGGAAGTTGGAGGGAGGAGGCGGGGGAGGGGACACAAAAAGCAATCAGGAGCCGGTCGAATGCAATTCGCGATCAATAGCGGCCCCTAATAAGTGTAATAGGTTTTAATCGAGTAATTATCCGAATTTTGACCCTATAATTTAGATGTTCGGGGGGAGTTTGCAAGGTGCTTGAAAGAGATATGCACGCGCCGTAATGGGATATCGACCGACCGGGGGCGCGGGCCGCCCCATTACCGGCCGCTTTCCGCCGCTAAGCACATTTCCCCTCAACTGTAATCGAAGGGATTTAATTGTTTTTCCAGAGATAACCAGCGTTTTGTCACAATTAGTCTGATTTGTCCAAAAAAAAAAAAAGAAAAGAGAGAGGAGGGAGGGAGGCCTCCAGCGGGCAAGGTGGGGGCGGGGAGGTCACCGGCCAGCCGCGGCGCACGGACCCTCTCCTCCGGCACCAACTACCCCCCAGGCTGGAGACGCGCGGAGGCGAACCCTGGACCGGCCTCACAGCCCTGGGCCTGACCCGGCTGAGCTTCTCCAGAGGAGCCTGGCGATGCTGGCCTTGCAGTCCGGGTCGGACGGAGGCCACCGGTGGGCTGGAGCGGACCCTGCGCTCTGCGAACTTTCCACGGAGCCTCGGCGTGGGTCTGACCCAACTCGCCACGGGGTTCCAGGGTCGTAAACGCGTAGAAGCGGCCAGTCCCCCTATCCCCGCGACCTGGCGCCGACCGCTCCTACTCACTCGGCGGCTCAGCTCCGGCGACTCCCCCGGCGCTGGCGAGGGCGCGGCGCTCCAGCTCCTCTGCTCGCGGCGGGCGTCCGGAAGCTGCGGGTGCAGGGGCGCACGGGGCCGAAGTGCACGGGGCGCACGCAGCGGGCGCCACTGGGCCCAGCAACATGCAGCGACGCCTCCTGCTGTTGAACTTGTTGGGGTCCAGGATGTCCAGTACCGAGAAGGAGGTGGGGCGCGGGGGCGCGGCGGGCCGGGCCGCTCCAGCCCCCTCGGGCGCCGCAGGCACAGTGTCGCTGGCTGCGAGCGGCGGGGCTCCAGCACGGGGAAAGGCCGGCAGCTCCGCGCGCCCGTCCATAGCGTCCCGGGCAGCGGCGGCGGAAGCTGGCGGTGCGGGCCCTGAACCAGGACCAGGAGGCGGCAGCAGCGCAGGACCGTCGCCAGGAGCCGCGGGACCGCTAACACTCATGCCGGCCTCGCGCCGCTCCGGCCGCTCGGGCCCTGCCGCCTACTGGGCTCCCATCCTTGGCGGCCCCGGCACCGCCAAACGACCCCACGCAGGTGACCGCTGCTCCGCCAGCTCTCGGCGCCGCGCCCCGCGCTCGGCGGGTGCTGCCTGGCGTTGCCTTTGCCGCCGCCTTAGGCGCCCGCCGCGCCCGGCCCGCTCATTTATGGCAGCCCCGCCGGAGGCGCCCACGCGCCCACACGCCGAACACACGTGCGCCCGCAGGCGGCCGCGGGGCTCCGCCGCCCTCGTTAGCGCGCGCGCCTAATTGGCTGCGAACGGTCCCGGGTCGAGGAGGCGGGCCCCGCGGGGGACACAAGGACTGAGCCGCCGGGCCAGACGGACAGACGCGCAGCCCAAAGCCGAGCGCGGTCCGCTAGCGGCTATCGTGGTCAGCGGCGTGTCGCTGCGCCTCCACTCGTCCGGAAACGGCGCGCCAGCCTCCTTGGCGAAGGGGGAGGAGACAGCCCCGGCTTTTAAATAATTGCGGGATCAATCTGTGGCGGGGCCGCATAGACCTCAGGGCACGCGGGCCAGCGAGCGCCAAGAGTTGGCTGGGACATCCCGGCGCAGGATGCGGCGACAGCCCGGTCTCTCCGGGCCCCCGGCGCGCGGGTCCCTGGCGCTCCGAAGGCTCCCACTGCTCTGGCGCCCCTCGGCAGTTGGGGTGGGGATGGGGGGAGCGGTTCTCACGCGCGATTCTCCGAGTTTCCGCCGGGTCTTCAGCCCCCTCCCGCGCGTTCCGTGGGTCTCGGTCCCGCCTCTCTCGCTTGCTCAGCTTGGGGTCTCCTCTTGCGTCTCCGGGGCCTCTATCGCTCAGGGCCTCTGCCCCTCCATCCCTTCCCACGCCCGCCCCTTTCGCGACGTCAAATTAGGGCCTGGCCTGGAGTCCCAGCAGAGGGGCGGGGCCGGCGGCCCCCGGGCGGCTCGTTAGAAGTGGAATCGAAAATAAGAAAGGCCGCTTGTCCCTCCTAACCCGTCCCCAAAAGGGGGACCGACAAATTGCGCCAACAACAAGCGGCCTACATAAAATCGATACTCTTCAAGTAAGGGGGAAATGTGTGTTTCTTCCAAAAATAATACCACAAATGTCCCCTTCGCCACATCCGGATAAATAAGCAGACCCGCGGTCTGAGTCTTTATTTGGGTGCGTTTTATCTACAGCGGCGATGTTGGCAGGACCGGGCCCTGCGGCCCTAGGCCCTCGAGGGTTGGGCCTGGCTTCCGGAGTCCCCAGCGGGTCGGACCGCCGGAGCTCCCCAGCGGGTCGCTCCTCTCCCTCCTCCTCCTGCCCACGCAGAGAGCAGCCAGACGCAGGTGGACCCTGGTGGGAGCCAGCAGTGGGAGCGCGCGCGCGTCTTCAGGGTGTGAGCGCGCGGGTGCGTGCACAAGCCGGTGTGCGCGCCGCCTCACACTGCGGTCCCGGGAGCCTGCTCCGCGCGCAGGGCAGTCCTTTGCAATTACCGCGGGCAATGATCCTTTGGAAACAAAAATTAAAAGTTGAGAGAAATAATGGTGGACCTATCGGCTGTAATTTGGGCCAAGCTCGGACACGCTGAGCCTCAGGGAGGGTGGAACTGGCGCGGGGTAGGGGGCAGGGGAGCAGTTCCTCTTCCCCTCCCCCTTCCCCTCCCCCGCCCTCCCCTCTGCTGGTCCAACCCGAGATTCTAATCAGACCCACAACACTGTGTCCTTCCTTGCCAGGACTTGATTATTCTTTATCTTTAAATTATAAATCACCTCTGGGGAAGGAGGGTGGGTAATCTCCCATCGCAGAGAGGCAATTATCTCCTTTCTGCCCCACCTTGGTCTTCACTTTCTCCCCCTCCCTCAGCTAAATTTGGATATAGATGTGCACACGCCATTCACACACACACGTTCACAAGTGCGTAGCACACAAGCACATATCCGTTCATGAGCACCCAGGCACACCAGCCCGGCACAGCCCTCACAAACGCCCTCGAATTCCTGCATCTCCCTCTCCCCTGCCAGCCCCAGCACCAGCTTCACGCTGGTCTTTAACTCTTTCTGCGAGGAGGGGCACACAGGCCCCCTGCCAGGTCCCAGTGCCCTCTTCCCAGGAGACACAGCAGCTGGGAGAAAGAGTGAGGCCTGGGTAGGGGAGGACAGGGCAAGTCTGGAGAGCAGACCACTGATCTGGCTGTAAGGTCTCCCTACAACACAGCCCGCTGGCTCCCACTCCATGCCTCAAAGCGTCTGTCCCTGCCACGGCTGGACCTCAGCCAAGCATCTCCCACCAGCAGCCACAGCACCCACCCCTGCAGGGTCATAGGCACTTGGAACACCTGCGCGTGAGGAAGGGATTCGTAATGGGCACCCAGCCCTCTTGGTACAACTTTCATTCAAAACGAACACAGTCACATGTAAAAGGATGTTTTACACAACGTAGATGCAATATATGTGGTGATTGTCATGAAAGCATAGTAAATATAACTACATTAAATACGATAGGGAATAGCATAAGGGAATTGTGTTACAATACACGACGACGCCACGTTTCCTACCAAACACATGCACACCCAGCACTGCAGAATGCTCTCCCTGCTGGGAGCGGGGGCTGGTCAGGGTTGAGTGCCACTTTGATGAAAGCACCCGTGGCTATCTGAAGTTTGTGAGCCTCAAGGTTCTCCTTGATCCTTCCCTCCCCTCCTCTCTCTGCCCCGCACCATCTTCATGTGAGCTGCAGCAGGCAGGGTAATGAACTTCGAAGTTCTCAGTCAGGCTCCAAGGAGCTGGGGCAGGGTAGTGGAGCCTGACGGGTCCCCAGAGCTATACAGGGCACCTCCCGTATCTTCCCCTGGGAAAGGCTTGGAGAAGGGACCGCTGCGTGCTCCCCGGTCCCACCCACTGATTCTTGCTCCCCTGCCCCATCCTTTCCCCTTCTCCGAGGAACAACGCAGGCCACGGAGATGCAGGCACCCCTCCTCCTCCTCTCTGATTCCCAGAAACAGCCCGCCCCTCCCTGATGTCAACCTAGCATGTCTGGGGCTATAAAGATGTCCTTTCACTCCTAATCACAATTGATTGTCAATTAGACCCCCATTTGTGCAATCTCTGCCCATCTGCCATCTCGGGTTATCTCCAAGACACCAGCTTCACTGGCAGGGCCCCAGGTGGGCACTGACAGGTGACATCAGTGCCAGGAGTGGGCTGCCTCTGCCTGCCCAGTGCACAGGAAACGTCCCTTCCATTCCAGAGCTCCTGCCCACTGGAGGTCCAGGTGGGGTCACCATAAGGTTGGGTGGGGGCATGGGCAGGAACAGACATGGGACAGGAGCAGAAGTCTGGGGGAGGGTGGTAAAGGGTCTTAGAAGAAAGCCTCGGGAAAGCAGTGGGTGGGAGCTGAGACCAAGGATTCCCTCCCTAACATTAGAGGTTTTTTAAGTTTTGGGGACAGGAGGAAGAGGCCGAGCCAGCCACCACTGCCACAAACTCAGCATGGGTTTATGAACCACCCCGCTCATTTTCTTCACCTGTGAGTTGCAGGGGCTGAGTCCCATTGGAACTCTCAGGCTCTGATACCCTCCCCTCGGGATGAATGATGGAAACAAGGTCACAGCCTTTTACTTGGTGCCTGGAGAGGGGGGGTCTCTTCTCTCTTTGGCTGGAGAGGGTTAGTTGGATAGGCTGGAAGGGCAGCAGTGTCCTGGGGCGTTCTAGGGTTGGGCAGGGGTATAATCGCCTCCACTTTGTATAGTGTTTGCCTCGTGGGAAGTGCACAGCCGTGGCCCCACAGCCTCTCTGTGCACCTCCTTGCATCTGCCGGATGGGAGCGGGGGTTGCCGGTGGAGGACGGGGAAGAAGGCTCCTGTGTCCCTTCTCTCGCTCCTACACACACTCCGCGCCACGGTGGCCCCTGTTGATCACCAGAGTTTGGGAAGTCAGGGGAGAGCCCTCTGCTTTCCGGCCTCGTTCTTCCTCTTCTCTTAAGATATGCCCCCTTAGAGGCCTGTGACTCCTCAAGAAAGAGTGCACCACACTCGGAACGCCAGAAGCGAGAGGGGACACAGGCTGTGGCCTCGAGAACACGTCAGCGCTGGAGACCCGCGGCCCCAGCCTCGTGCGCCCCTGCACAGGACAGCTTCAGAACTGCGGACAGCGCCAGCACCGCGGACAGCGCGCTCCTAACACTCCCCGGAGGACCCCGGCTCTGGCCGCGTTCAGCACCGCGGACAGCGCCAGCCGCCCCGGGTGTCTGCCGGCCCCCAGCCCGCATTCTCTGACCTCACTGCCCCGTCCTCAAACTGGCATACCCCAGGGGAGGAAGAGGGCGGCGGGCTGTGTGTGGAGTCTTGGCACCACGTACATTACACAGCCGGATCAGAAGGCAGCCCATTCACCACGACCAAGCCAGGACCCACCAAAGGGCCAGAAGTTTACCAGACATCACCGCGTTCGTTTCCATTCTTCTACCTGCAAGCTGCGTGAGATAAGAATGGAAAACACGTGTCACACGGCCTTGCTCCTGGTGAGGAGCCCACCAGAGAGTGCAAATGTGAGGTTGAAACCCCTTTAAACTTAAGAAGGCACAAGCAATTGCAACAACTGGGGACTTGGGTGCCATGTGGAGGGCTGGACACCCGGCTTCCTATCAAGGCTGCAGAGGCGGCCACTGCTGGCTCCCTCTCCCAGGCCCTGCTGGTTGAACTTGGGGAACACCCTAGCTCCTGAGGGTTTACTGACCACAGGACCAGGAGAATTACTGCCTTACAGATGCATAACCTGAGGCCAGTGTGGACCCATGCTGTGCTCAAGGTCCTCCAGCCGGTAAGTGGTGGGGTTTTTATGTGAAAGATACAGTGTTTTTCATGTGCAAAGTCATACCTAATTGTGTGGCTGGTCCCTGAGAGAAAACATCCAAACCCAGAGGGTTCCTTGCTCCTCAGACTCTGTCCCTCCAGACTCTCCCTTACTGCCCCTGCCATCTCTGGCCTCTCCGCCTGCCACTGGCTTACACTGCATGGGGCAGCAGGGTGCCCAGGTTGGAGCCTGCCTGGGATGGAGATGGAGCCTGCTTGAGGTGGCCACCTTCCCTCTCTTGTCGCCAAGCTCCTGCCAGTCCCCAGGGCTCCAGGCATAGACACTGTCTATAGCTACTACCAGAGTCATCTGAGGGTGGGGGGCATCTGCAGGAGTCACAGGGGAATCACCAAGGTGACATTGCCTGGAGACACGTGATCAGGAGACCCCTCCTGAGTGGGGGGCTGGGGGTGCCTTGGCACTGCACATCAGTCTCCTGCTGATGGCCACGTGGCCTCTGCCTGCCCCCGTCCCAGCCTGGCTGCCTCTGGTCTGCTTTCCATCATTCTAAAATGTAAACTGAATAGCACCCCTCCCTTTCCAGAAATGCCAGGGACCAAGTCTAGACTCTGCAGCCTGGCATCAGGGGCCCTTCCTAGCCAGATCATTCCAGCTCTCCTGTATGCTCCCTAAGCCTGTACCTGGTACCCTGAGCCCCTGCGTGTGCCCGGATGGCCAAGCTGCCGTGTCCTGTCTGCATCATCCTTGGTCCTGTTAGTGATAGCACCACCTGGAAGCCACCCTGATTTCCTCAAGTAAGGCAGGTGCTATCCTGTGCACCCCTCCAGCCCAAGCTTCTGCAGTTCCACCTTAACATGTCACGTGACCTTTGTCTATTCAGTTGTGGGTCCCCCTACCCCGGAGACTGTGGGCTCTTGGACACGGTGTGTGTCTCACTTAGCTCTGTCCCTTATCAAGGTAGAGGCTTCTGGGACAAGGAAAAGTGAAGGGCCCAATGCCGGCAGGTGGGGCAGTGTTTCAGCCTGTGTGCCCCACCCCCACCCCGTTCGTGGTCTTACGACCTGGCCTGTCTAGCCCCTGGGCAGGGAAATGGCTCTGACCACCTTGACTGTCCTCCACAAACAGTGTGGCCTGGCACTGATCCATTTTCTCTGTGTGGGCTGGTGGACCCCTGCTCTGGGCAGCTGTGAGTGCCATGGCTCAACGTGGGGGAACTTCCCTGGGCCCCCAGAGACACCTGGGAGCACACTACACCCCTCCTCCATGGCTGAGCAGCTGGTGGATTTACACCCCAGAGCTGCCCTTGGATTAGGCCAGGCGGGACTTTATATAGAGGTATTTTTGTTCAGCTCTGGCTCTGCCTTTCCTGGCCTCCCTCCTGACATCCCTGCCTTTGGTAAATCCTGGGCATCTGGATGCATCTGAATCCCTGCCTCTTGCTCTGCTTTGGCCTCCCCAGAGGCTGTGCAGGAGGAGGGTGGAAACAGAACCTGGGGAGTGCCCAGCACAGGGGGAGTAGTCATCCCTGCTGTGCTGCGGAGCTTGGCTCCAGCTCAAATCAGGAGCCAGGCTGTGTGGTGTGCATTCTCAGTAGGCCCCTCCTCCCGCAACGCAAGCCCATCCAGCTGGGGAAGCGCTAATTGAATCAGCAATGTGACCCATGGGAGAATTTACCCACAATTCTCCTGCCTTCGCCCTCCGGCGCTCCGTGGCCTTCCTCTGGGGAATGAACACTTCCAGTCACGCTGAAGCTGGCCTTGGCCCACGACCCTCAGTGGGCAGAGTGGTGATACGTGGGTTCTGAGCTCGGGCCATAAGGGCCTCCTGCCGGTCGGAGACCCCTCCGTGAGAACCTGCCACTTTGCCAGGAGTGGTTGCTTCCACAGCCTGGGACCTGGAATGAAGGCCTGGAGCCAACTGGACCCAGTGCGGAGCTCTCATCCTGATGAGCCACCAGGGCAGTCACAATGAGCCAGCTACAGCCCAGAGCAGGAGATGGTGCCCCTGCCCCTGTCTTCGCAGCTGTTTATTACCCAGAGGCATTGTAGCAGAGACTGGCCTGGAGAAGAGGTGCCCCTGGCCGCTGCAGGCCACTGAATCTTGGGGTTGAGAAAATGTGGCTTCAGTATCATCACCGAGCATCTGCCCAGAGCCCACTCTCTTACCTGGCTCTCATCTCACCTGGCTCCTCTGCCTGTTTCTCCCTTTGTAACAGGGTTCCAAGTGTTCACCTCTATCCTTCCCACTGTTACCCAGACGCCAGAGCCAGCGTTTCCTCCAGCACCCCGTGCCCCACAAGAGGAGCCCACTCCCTGTTATCACTCACTTGTGGGTGGGCACCGTGTTGGCCGTAAGGGGCAGGGATGCGCGCACTCAGGGAGACCCCGTGGTCACCTCAGCCTTTCAGGGAGGAGGGAGACTGCGGATGCGGTCTGGGAGGCCTGGGGAACGGGAGCGAGAGCTTCCAGGGAAGCTGGGTGAGTGCGGGGCCGGAAGGAGGAGTAGGATGGAGAGGCCAGGTACACAGCAGGTGCTCAATAAACGAGTTCGGCACCCTCACGCCACCCTGCAAGGCCGCTCTGGGCCCGGAGGGCGCGCGGAGAGGGCGGGTCGGACCGCGCAGTGAGCTTAATTGAGGTTAATGCTTCCCGCAGCTCCGTGATTATTAAATTATCATCATCAGGCGCATGAATCATAATTAGAAGTTTGAGGGACGCTTCTGGGGAAGCCTTGGAGAGTGATTCTGGCACCACCACCTGCCTGGGGCCGCCCACGGGGAGGGAGTCCGTGTGGGCGCGGGTCCGCAGGACAGTGTGGGGGTGGGCGCGTGTTCGTGGGAGGGGATAAGAGTGAGCGCGTGTCCGCGGGAGGTGGGGGGGCCGGGCGCGCGTCCGCGGGAGGTGGGTAAGGGTGGGCGCGTGTCCGCGGGCTACTGCGCGCTCACGTGGCGCTCCCCGGGCTGGGCGCCAGGCCCGGGTCTCGGAAGGCCCCGTCCACCCTGCAGCGACCCCATTTCAAGGCCGTGCCCGGCTGGGCCGCTGCGCGCCCCCCGCCCTTCCGCCCCAGCGCCGCACCGCCGAGCCCCACCCTTAGGGGGCTTTCCGTTCCGGGCCTGCACCGCCCCCGCAGCTGCCCTCCCTCCCCAGCAGCGCTGCCCGCCCTCCTCCGGGCGGTTGGGAGCCGGCCACGCCCTCGCCCCCCGCGCCGTCCCTGCATCTTCTGATTCCCCGCGACCTCGACCCTGCCCGGCACCCGCGGGCCCCGTGAGTAGCGCGTGAGGTCCGTCCCGCGCGTCCGACCTGTGGTCTCTGAGTGGGCGCGTGCGCCTGTGACCGCGCGGCGTGTCCAAGTGTCCGCATCCACGTGTCCCTACGATCGTGTGCATTGCTTGGAGTCCACGCGTGTCCGTGTCCGAGTGTGACCGCACGGAGCGCGTCGACCACGGCCTGTGTGAGAGTCCGGGTGTCCGCGGGTCTGTGCGCATGGGTGCGTGGGTTTCTGCTCCCGGCCTGAGCGTGTCCGGGGCCTCTGTCATGGGCCTATGCATTCGTGTGCGGGGCTGCTGGGGGCAGCAGGCGGAGCCCGTCCTGAGGGGTTCCTGGAGTCATGCGGTGTCCGCTGTGACTTTCAGCCCCGAAGCCCTGTCTTCGGGCCCCTCCCCCTCACAGTCTCTTGGCCTCAGCCAGCAGAAGCCCCCCAGAAAAGACGGGGACGCAGAGTCCAGAGTCCCCAAGGCAGAGACAAGTCAGTCACCCCCTCCTCTGGAACGTGTCCTCCTCTCTCTCTCTCTGCCCCCGCTGCCACTTCTCTATTTATTTTCCTCTCTGTTGCCGAAACATATTGAAGGGGAGAAAAAGGAAACATTAAGATCCACTGTGAGCCGCGCGGTGGTTTAACGATTTCAAATGAGGCCCGGCTCGGGTGAGGACCTGACAATCCCCCGTCAGGATGGCAGATGACGGCTAAAATTACCCGGAATCAATATTCTCACCGGGTGTCCCGGGCTGATAAGCTCCGCCAAGACAATGTTGACTATTAAAGTCGACAGCTTGAGATATTACACTATTAGTTATGCTATTTTTAATAATCTATAATATTTGGGCTATAATTAATTAATTATACGGGTCAGATAATATCTAGGGCTGGAATGAGGTCTGAAGGACCCATTACGGTGGTAATGAGAAAGGGGAAATCTAATCTGGGGACAGGTGCTTTGAAGGCCTGGCTCACAGGCCTGGGATACTGCTGCCCACCAGCCTTGCGGGCCTGGTCCCCACCAGCAAGCAGGCCCAGTGTGGCTCAGCTCCCTCAGACGAAGCCAGTGGGCACCCCACCATGGTTGCTTGAGGTAGGGCCCTGCCTGGCTCCCGGGTGGCCAGCGGGACTGAGACAGGCTGGAGTGGAGGGCCCACCTGCCTGTGCTGCTAGTCTGGAGCTGCAGGCCTGGCAGGGAGGCAGGTGCCCGAGTTCCTGGCTCTCTCCTGTGGCCTGGACCGTCCCTGCTCCCCACCTGCTTTCCTGTCTCTGGCTGAAGTGAGGGCCTGGCCAGAGTGTTCCCTTCATGTGTGGAGCCCAGTCCTCCCTCGAGCTCTTCCAACACCACCCAACCCTCAGAGACTGAAACCCATGCAGGTAGCCGGGGGCCTGCCGGGACTGCCCTGCCCGCCCCGCCGCTCAGTCTTCCTGCTGCCTGCTGGGTAAGCGGGCCAGCTGCCTTTGCGCGGGCTGTCCCCTTGTTCTGAAGTCACCTCCTCTGCATCTTCTATTTGACACACATTTCTCTGCTCTAACATGAGCCTCTTCAGAGAGGCTGCTTCCCCGCTGTCCTGGCCAACCCCCTGTGCCTGCCAAGATGGCCCCCCAGTGCACGGTGTACTGGCTGCTGGTGGATCAGAGGACCCACGCTGGCTCCGCTGCCTGGGTTGTGTGCCTTTCAGGAGTGCGGCTGTCCCACACCCAAAATCAGGACATACGTGGTCTGGGGTGAAATCCGATGACATCACGGACACTGCTGCTGCCCAGCTGCTTTGCGCCTTATCCTGGGCGTGCTGCAGGAAGCCTGATGCCTGCAGGTGGCTCTAGTGAATGCAGCCATTCCCCTGCCTGGCTTCCTGGGGAAGAGGCCTGGAGAGGCGCCCATCTTCTGGGAGCCTGAGGACCCTGGCTCTCTGCAAGCTGCTGGCGGGGCCCCAGGATGCTTCAGCGGGGCTGTCACCCCGTTCACAACTCGATGCCACTTCTTCCCTGTCAGCCAGATGGCCCAGGTCCTCAGCTTCTGGGCATGGTGACCAGGCAGTGGGCACCCCATCTGTAGGGACTTTAAAACAATAGTGAAAGCAACAAACAGGCTGCCTGCTTCCTCCTCCCACAGGCGACATCCTGACCAACAGTCCTGCCTGGGAATGCGTTCTGTGGTCCGAGGTGGAGTGGCGTGGTTACTGCAGGTGTGTGTGTGTGTGTGTGTGTGTGTGTGTGAACAGGTAAGCTCCTCTGCTAAGTTTGTGCCCTACACAGAAGCAAGTCTGCAGAATCCTGGTTCACGGTCGCTTCTGGTCCAAGGATGGGGCCACACGCATCCATTTTGGGAGGAGGCCTGCAGTTCCGGAGCACAGTTCAATTTCCAGCTCAGCTCTTATCCCCATCCCACCCCAGGTCCCCTTTGTGTCAACAGTAGGTTAGAAATAAACAGCACAGTGACTGCGGAGCGCAAGCTGTGGAACTTGGTGCCTTCCACCCTGTGCTTCCAGCACAAGCTGCCCCCACACCTGTGGCGCTCACTCCCTCAGACACGTTTCTTTACGCATCTTTCCTGCTAAAAATGCATCCATGCCCAGTGCAGTGTGGTGTCCTGGGCTGGACCCTCGAAGAGAGGACATCTGTAGGGGAAAAAGTTGGTGAAACCCCAGAGGGCCTGTCGTTCGTTTCGCAGTGCGTGGCGATGCCGCCCTCCTGGTTTGGACGAGTGTCTGGTGGTGACGTAAGAGGCGGATGTGGGGCTGCCGTGGGGCGCGAGTGGGTGCTCTCGGCACGCTCTTCGCAGCTTTGCTGTCAATCTGCAATGATTCCAAAAGTGAAATACTTACCACCTTAATGTAATTAAAAAGCATCAGTCCATTTCCTTTTTCCTATTTTGCATTAAAATATGTAGTAATTTTTTTTTTACTAATAATATAAAAATTCAATAAAACTTTCAGCATTGGCATTCACATTCTGTTGCTCGTTTCATTTCATGACAATTTCTGCCATAGTATTTTTTTTAGAGAGGGGCTCACTCTGTCACCCAGGCTGGAGTGCAGCCGAGAGATCTTGGCTCACTGCAGCCTCAACCTCCCTGGCTCAAGCAATCGTCCTACCTCAGCCTCCCAAAGTGCTGGGCCAATGATAACTTGTATTTGTTTGTTTTTTGAGATAGGGTCTCACTCTGTCGCCCGGGCTGGAGTCCATGGGCGCCGTCTGGGCTCACTGCAGCCCGGAACTCCCAGGCTGAAATGATCCTCCCGCTTCAGCCTCTCCCGTAACTGGAACTACAGAAGCCTCCACCTCACCCCAACAATTACCAAACTTAATTTTGCTGATGTGCTCTGGTCTCAAATGCTGGAGATAGGTCCTGTGGCTGCCTCACCAAAGATGCCCCGTTTCATCACTCAGAGTCCTCCCAGGCCTTTCCAGGTGCCCATCTGGCATCACACTGAGAATGCCACGGGGTGAGGCTCCCTGTCCGTTCACCACCTCCCCAACACAGCGGATGTGGGAGGCACCTCAGGGCTGGGGATGGATAAGGGAATGTGAGCCGAGAGACCCAGGGCCACACCCCCAGGACCCCAGTGGCAGAGGCTGGTGGGGCCAGTATCTCTTTCCAGCTGTAATGAGGATGCCACCTGCCCTTCCTGTGGACCTGGCCGAACTCCGCCAGGGACAAGGGCGTCCTGCTCTCACGGTTATTGTAGACAGCCATTGCCTTTTCTAGTGATCAAAGTAACATGTGCTCATGAAAAAGCAGAGGAGAAATAGCATCTCCCATAACCCAGGGCACAGCGACAGCCCAGCTCACACCTCGCGTTTCCCTCTCATCTCATTTTCTGTGTCTTAAAAACATAAACGTTGGTGCTGCATCCACAGCCCTGGGTGCTGGCCCCCTCGTATCCCAGACATTCCCCGTTGTCACAGCGGACCTCGTAACACAAGCGCTACTGGCCCGCACGCCCCCAACGCAGGATGGGCCTGAGGCATCAGTCCATTCACCCGGGCCGTCTGGCTTTCTGTGCCTGGGACGCGCTGCTGCGTAGACTCTTGTTTAGACTTTGAGTCCATCTTTAGGAGACACCAGAAGTGATGTGCTGGGTTAAGGGGAGGGAATTCCTAAAGGCTGGGTGACGTTTCCAGCGTCACTGACGTGGGCACCATCACACGGGGGTGGGCGTCCCTGCCTCCCTCTGTGGAGGTTGCCGTTTCTGTGAACACAGGTGAGAAGCAGCATTTTTCCTCGTGAATATTGGCCATGTATCTTCATTTTTTGTGAACTTTGTCTTTTTTCCATTTGCTCAGCTGTTTCGGTAGTTTTGTGGGTGGTAATAGGTTAAAAAGTGCCCTCCACTATTAAATATTTCAAACTTACACAAAAATATAGCAATACAGGGCAGAGTAAGATCAGCTTCCTGGTACCTGCCGCTCAGATTCAACATCTGTCAACATTTTGGGGTGTTTTTTGTTTTTGTTTTTGAGACAGTCTTGTTCCATCGCCAGGCACCAGGCTGGAGTGCAATGGCGCGATCTCAGCTCACCGCAACCTCTGCCTCCCGGGTTCAAGCAATTCTCCTGCCTCAGCCTCCCGAGTAGCTGAGACTACAGGCGTCCACCATACCCAGCTAATTTTTGTATTTTTAGTAGAGGCGGGGTTTCACCATGTTGGCCAGGATGGTCTCGATCTCTTGACCTGGTGATCCACCCGCCTCGGCCTCCCAAAGTGCTGGGATTGCAGGTGTGAGCCACCACGCCCGGCCGTCAATGTGGTTTTGTCTATGCAAAGCCACACCTTTTTTTCTGGAATCTTAAAATCTTCAGACATTAAGTTGCTTCACCTGTAAATATTTCAGGCAAGAAAAAGAATAAAATGTAAACATACTGGAAAGGAAACCATGAAGCTGGCCCTGCACACAGATGATATGATCATCTACGTAGAAAATCCCAAGGAAAAAGCACTTACAACTCATGTTAGCAAGGTCCGAGAAAACAGTCTGAAAGAGCTAAGTCTATGTCAATTTCCATGCACCTGCAACCGGCGATTAAATACTGAAGATTCAAAAAAAACTTCACAACGGCTCCAGGTTAAGGAAGCTCCTTCCTAGTCTCAATTTTCTGAGAAATTTGTAAACTCATAGACAGATGTTGCATTTTGTCACGTTTTTCCGTGTCCGTAGGACTGTGGTTTCTCTTCTTCTGTCTGCTAACATGGTGGGTTGTGGTAACTATCGTTTGAGGTTGAACAGCCTGATGTTCTCAGGATAAACCCCACTCGGTCACGATGTGCTTACGCTGCTTCGTATGTTGCTGGATTCCGCTGCCGGTGTGTCGACGATTTCTGCGTCTGTGTTCCCGGGAGGTTTTGCCCTCCTGCGACGTCTTTGTCTTGTTTTGGTATTAGGGTAATACTGGCCTCATGGAACGAGTTGAAAGTGTCACTTCCACCTTTATGTTTTGGTGAAATATTATAGAATTGGAGTTGTTTTTATCTTTAAATATTTTGTAAGATTCACCAGTGACTTTATCTGGACCCGGATTTTTCTTTTTTGGGGAGGTTATTAAGTGTGCATTCAACTGCTTTCGTGGAGATAGGCCTATTCAGGTTACTGGTTTTGAGTGAATCTTGGTAGTTTGTGGGTTCCCAGTTGATCCCGTCTTCTAAGCGGCTGAATCTGTGCACAGAGTGTTCCCTTGGTACCGTTTCAGCGCCCGTGGGCTCTGTAGTGATAGCCTCTGTTATGCCTATAATTGGTTACCTGTATCTTCTCTTTTTTCTTCATCAGTCTTATCTATTTTACTGACTTTTTCTAAGAATCAGCTTCTGATTTCATTTATCTAATAGTTTTCTGTTTTTATTTTTAAATTTTATTTATTTTGGTTCTTGAGACAGAGTCTCTCTCTGTCACCCAGGCTGGAGCGCAATGGTGCAATCTTGGCTCACTACAACCTCCGCCTCCCACATTCAAGCAATTCTCTTGCCTCTGCCTCCCAAGTAGCTGGGTCTACAGGCGTTCACCGCCACGCCCAGCTAATTTTCTTTACTATTTTTAGTAGACATGGGATTTCACCATGTTGGCCAGGCTGGTCTCCAACTCCTGACCTCAAGTGATCCACCTGCCTCAGCCTCCCAAAGTGCTGAGCTTACAGGTGTGAGCCACTGTGCCCAGCCCCACATTTCTTCTAGAGCAGATCTGCAGTGAAAAATTCTCTTTTTTTCCCTTCATTTGAGAATGTCTTTAGTTTACCTAATTCTTGAAGGACATTTTGCTGTACATAGACTTCTTGGTTGACAACTAGTTTCCTTTCACACTTCCCGGATTGGCTGACAGACTTAAGCGTCCATGCTGTCTAATGAGAAACCCACCGGCTTTCGAACCTGTGTTTCCCTCATGCTATGCACCATCCTTCTCTGGCCTTCGAGACACAGTTTCTTTGTCTTTTGTTTTTGGTAGTTTGATTTTGATGTTTCTGGGTTTGGTTTTTTCTGCATTTATCCTCTCTGAAGTTCACTGAGCTTCTTGATCTATAAATTGATGACTTTTCAGCAGATTTTGTACTCTATCTCTTTAAATGTTTCTCTTCATTTTCTCATTTCCTTCTGGGACTCCAATGGCACAAAAGTTAGACCATTTCCTAGCATGGGTCTTAGTAGGACCCTGGGGCTCTGTTTATTTTATTTTATTTCATGTATTTGTTTTGAGACAGGGTCTTAGTCTTTTGCCCGTGCTAGAGAGCAGTGGTGTGACCTTGGCTCACTGCAGCCCCGAACTCCTGGGCTCAGGCAATCCTCCCACCTCAGCTGGAGTAGTTGGGACTATAGGCATGCACCATGACACCTGGCTAATTTTTAAATTTTTTGTAGAGACAGGGTTTTGCTATAGTGTCCAGATTGGTCTCAAACTCCTGGCCTCACAAATCCTCCCATCACAGTCTCCCAAAGTGCTGGGTTTACAGGCATAAGCCACTATGCTCCAGCCAGCTGTTTATCTTTTTAAGGATCTTTTATCCTCTTTTATTAGACTGGATAATTTCTATTGCTCCATCTAAAATTTCAGAATTATTTTCCTCCTTGTTATCTTCATTTTTCTTCTGAACTTATCTAGTGAATTTTAAATTTTGGTGTTGGAAACAGATGATGGGTGCTGCAAAGAAAAGTCAGCACTGGGACAGGATCTCTCAGCAAGGCAATCTTTACTTCCTGCAGAAAGGGTGCTCCTGTTAGCCATCTTGCCACAAGAGCACAACAAACAAAGGAAAAACAGACATATTTATCCTTTACGCATTTGGGGTCATCCTTACTGCTGTGTCTGATCTCTGTTGGTTGGAGCCAGACCTCACAATCTAAAACCGAACCTGATTGGCTGATAACTTAAAACTTTCTTGAATAGGTAAAGGCAATGGAGAACAAAGGAAAAAGAGGAAGCCCAAATGAGGAAGGGATGGAAAGTTGCTTGCGAAAGGACTTAGAAAATTAATAGCATAAATATCTTGGTTAAAGTACAAGGACACAGAATGTACTACATGCCTGTGAGCGCGTCTAACAGCTACATGGGATAGGGCTTAACAAAGAGTTATTAACAAAAAGCAAGAAAGCTTTGAAGAAAGTCTTTAAAACAAACTGTTATTTCTAACGGTTATATTTTCTTCTTTAACAAGAAAGAAAACTTTGAAGAGGAACTTTCTACTTCCTACATTTGGTTATTGTATTTTTCTGTTCTAAAATTTCCATTGGATTCTTTTTTATAGCTTCTCTTTCTGTGATGAGACTTTCAAACTTTCCATTTTTTTCAAGAGTGTTTTCCTTTACTTCTTAGAGCATGGTTATAATAATTGCTTTAGAATCTGTGAGATAGGACTAGGCACAGTGACTCATGTCTGTAATCCCAGCACTTTGGGAGGCCAGAGAGGAGGATTGCTTGAGCCCAGGAGGTTGACACCAGCTTGGGCAACATGGTGAGACCCCATCTCTACCAAAAAATTTAAAAATTAGCCGGACATGGTGGCTCACACCTGTAGTCTCAGATACTTAGGAAGCTGAGGTGGGAGAATTGCTTGAACCTGGGAGGTGGAGGCTGCGATGAGCTCTGGGTGAGACAGAGCAAGACTGTCTCAAAGAAAAAAAAAAAGTGATAATTCAAACAACTGGGTCTTCTTGGGGGTGGTAACTGTTGATTGTCTTTTACCTTGAGAATTTCTCAGGCTTTCCTGGTTCTTTACATATTGAGTAGTTTTGGATGCTATCCTGGTCATTTTGAATATGAAATTGTGAGACTCTGGATCTTCTTTAAATCCTATGGACATTTTGTTTTAATTTGCCTCAGCAGGTTAGACCCTGGCTGCCTTCTGTGGGCCATGACTCAAATGTGTGTTTCATTTTCAAACCTTTGCAGTATTACTGGGATCTGCCCCTGTGTACAGCACCCGTGGTCCATCTGGGCCTGGGTGGTGCTGCCTGCTGGCTCGGCTCTGAAAGCCTTTGGTTGCTGTTGAGTGTCAGCTCCACACATGTGCCGCTGGAAGCTGAGTCCTGGGGCTCACACCCATTTCTATGGGAACCTTTTTGCAATCTCCTTTACTCTCAGTGATGCTGAGTTTGATGTATTGGGTGAGGTGGTGGCAGCTGATAATCGTTGCCCAAATTTATTATTTTATAAGATGGTACACAGTGATTTTTTTTTCCAATTCATTGTTTTCTTAGTCATTTATCTGCTGCAATTATATAAGGGAGAATTTTCTCTCATCAATTATTTGGTTCCTCTGAAACATCACTTATTCAGGAAAAATAGGATAAATGCTTGTTTTCTTCTCCCATATTGATGCATGTTTCAGAGTAACAGACGGGCAGCCTAACCACCTCCAGTGGTGCTCAGTGAGGTGTTTATTTGTTTTGTGTCATTACTGAGCTAAGGGTTGTGCCATATTTGACGTGTTTCATTTCATGGCTGTCATTCTGCCCTTGGGAGCTGAACGTGTCCCATCCTGGGCCCTCAGCTGGCTTCTTTGCCCACACGGCCTCTGTTGTCCTTGGAATATGCCGGACGTGTCAATGGAGAGGACATCATGCGTCCCCATCACTCGAAGCCACTTTCTCCTGAGAGGTTTGGTCCCATCTGCTCTACAATTCTGTAGGTTGGTTTTCCTCTTTTTAATCTAAGAAGTCCACTCCCCATGCCTCTCAGGGCCTCCCCGTGCCTACAGCATGGGAACCTGCCCTCGCCGTGTGTCTGTGGCCCAGGGGAGGATCTCATGTCTTAGCTGTGGGAGCTGAAATGCGGGCCACATCCTAAGGGCCTGCATGGGCTCCCATCCAGGGGCTTCACCCACTGTGCTGCTCTGGGTTCGGAGGGTGTTGTTCTGGGAGCACCAGTCAGTTGCGGGGCATGGAGATGCTGCCATGAGCAAGTGTGGTGGGCCCCGCCCTGTGTGCTCGACCTTGGTACGGAAATGTTCCTGGACAACCAGGCAGGGCTCCAGCGCAGGGGCGGGAGCTCTGCGTGGTGGTTGCAGCATCCAGGGCCGCCCACTGGGGGATGATGTGACTGAGCTCCCACTGAGGGACCAGCAGGGTGGAGGCTGGAAAGGTGGGCCGGCAGCTCGGGGGTGTCCTGGAGCACACGCTGGGGCCACAGGAGGGATGGGAGCCAGGCCCAAGTCCCAGGATGTTCTACAGCAGCCTCTGGCTGATGGAGCTGACCAGGGCTGGAGCCAGGGTGGCCAATGACCTGGCGACAGAGGTGCAAGTGGGTGACAGTGCAGGTGGGCCAAGGCACCGTGGAGGTTTTGAGTCTCGTCTGCCTGCTGAGGGAAAGCTGGCAGGGTTTGCTGAGGGCCCCAGTGGGTGCACAGGATGGCGGTGGTGACAGCGAGGGCCGGCGCCTTTTTCTGAGAAAAGGAAGATGTTCGATGGGCCGGAGAGGGACAGTTGGTTTTATCACTTTACGTGTCTCCATCAGCCACTTGGATATGCCGAGGAGGCAGCTAGACTTGGGGTCTGGAGCCGTGGTGAGTGTGGAAGGCTGAGCAAGGCCACGTGGCTGCCCCTCACCCGCCCCCGCGGCAGCTGGTGGACACGTGGTATTGAAGGGTCTATCTGAGCCCCAGGTGCTCAGCAGTGGAGGCCCCGTCTGTCCTGCCAGCTGTCCGGGCACGCCCCTGTGCCCTCCAACTCTACCCCATAGTGCGGTCTCCCCTGCGCCATCCCCCACCCTGAGCCTCCCGCATCCCCCAGCGCAGGGCAGGTGCTGGCATCTCAGGGCAGAGACAAGTCCAGAGTAACCCCAGGTCCCTTGTGCCAGGCCAGGGTGTGAAAGCCACTACGTCACAGGCCAGACCCTGCCTTCAGGGAGCTCCTAGCCCAGGATGGTCGGCTTGGCTTGGGGAGGCTGCAGTAACGATATCCCACCACAGCCTCACTGGGTGCCGTGTGGTGAGCATCACCATCCATCAGCTTTAGGTGAAGGAGGTACCTCCCTAACATGCGGGACCTCTTCTGATCAGTGCAAGGCCTGGCGGGCAACACAGACTTCCCAGAGGAAAACTTCTGCCTTAAGATGGCAGCATCGGCCCCCACCAGTTTCCAGCCTGCTCCTCACCCTGCAGGTTTCAGACCTGCCCGGTGGGACCCACATTTGCATGGGCCAGTTCTGTGAAATCAATCTTAGCGCACAGGCCTCTCCCAGTGGTCCTGTTCTTCTGGAGATCTGTGGCCGACACAGGCCCAGGGGCGCAGAACAGAGTGAAACAGGCCAGGGTCTGGAGGACCTGTCATTCTGAGGCCTAAGGATCAGGCAGCAGGAGGGGCACAGGGTCCTTGGCAGAGGCGACATCCCTCTCCCCCACAGGCGCCAGGAAGGCCCCACCGCCTGAGAGTCTCTGCTGCTGGTGACAGTCACTGAGAGCCCACCAGTGCCGATGCCAGATGGGACTCTCATCTGTGTTCCGGGAACATGGGGCATTTATCTTGGGGACTTCCTGAAGGATGCGTAACAGAGGAGGAGGGTGTTTACACGGGGTCCCATGTCCTCATCAATGCTCAACAGAACCGTTTTGATTTTGCAGTTACAGGAAAGACGATAAGTGAGACAGGAGAAGCAGGGCACAGGCTCTAATTGATGGAGACGCTACCAGGAGTCGATTCTGCTTCATCAATGCTCTGGGCGGAGAATCGTGGCCTGGGGGCCGTTAGTGTTGGTGCCGTTTGTAGCAAAGAGGAGGTCGGTACCAAAGCCAAGGTGGACTGGCCCCAGACTGCCGCCCAGTGACAGGCCAGGCCTGCTGATGTGCACACTCAGATGAGCTCACACTCGAGTGCACACTCAGAGGAGCTCACACTCACAGGAGCACACACTCAGAGGGGTACACATTCTGATGAGCTCACACTCAGAGGAACACATTCGGAGGGGTACACAGTCAGAGGATTGCACACTCAGGAGCTCACACTCAGATGGGCACACACTCAGAGGAGGGCACGCTCAGATGAGCTCATGCAGAGGAGCTCACACTCAGATGGGCACACACTCAGAGGAGGGCACACTCAGATGAGCTCACACAGAGGAGCTCACACTCAGATGAGTGCACACTCAGGAGGGCACACAGACAAGCTCACAGATGAATACACGAATACACACTCAGAGGAGCACACACTCAGGTGAGCACATAAACACAGCGCACAGACGAGCAACTCAGATGAACACTCAGCACACAGAGGAGCACACAGAGGAGTGCACACTCAGGGGAGTGCACACTCATATACTCAGAGCATCACATACTCAGAGGAGCTGCTTAGGGGAGCATACACTCAGAGGAGCACACTCAGAGGAGCAGGCCTGATCAGATGCCAGGTCCACTAATGTGCACACTCAGAGGAGCTCACACTTGGCTCATATTCAGAGGATTGCACACTCAGCACACACTCAGAGGAGCACACACTCAGAAGCAGAGGAGTGCACACTCAGGTGACACTCGGAGGAGAACACACTCAGGAGCACACACTCAGAGGAGTACACACCTAGAGGAGCACACACTCAGGGGAGCACACATCCACATACTCAGAGGAGCACACACTCAGGAGTGCACACTCAGGGACACACACTTGGGAGCACACAGGAGCACAGATTCAGGGGAGCACATACTCGCTCACTTAGAGCATTGCATACTCAGAAGAGCTGCTTACTCAGGGGAGCATACACTCAGAAGAGCACACTCTCAGAGGGGCACACACAGAGGAACTCACACTCAGAGGAGTGCACACTCACATACTCAGAAGAGTGCATACTCAGGAGCACACACTCCGAGGAGCACACACAGGGACACACATACTTGGGAGTGCACACTCAGGGGAGGGCAGATTCAGGGGAGTACACACTCATATACTCAGAGCATCTCATACTCAAAGGAGCTGCTTACTCAGGGGAGCATACACTCAGATGAGCACACACAGCACACTCAGAGAAGTGCACACACAGAGGAGCACACATGGGAGCACCCACTCAGAGGAGCGTGCACTCACATACTCAAAGGAGCACACACTCAGGGACACACACACTCAGAGGAGCACACACCTAGAGGATCAGGCCTGGACTGATCAGATGCGAGGCCTGCTGATGTGCACACTCAGAGGAGCTCACACTCAGAGGAGTGCACACTCAGATGAGCACACACTCAGAGGAGCTCACACTTAGGAGCACAGACTCAGAGAAGCACTCAGGAATGTGCACTCACATACTTAGAGGAGCACACACTCAGGGACAAGCACACTAGGGAGTGCACACTCAGGAGAGTGCAGATTCAGGGGAGCACGCACTCAGGGGAGCACACCGCTCACTCATATACTCAGAGCGTCTCACACTCAGAGGAGCTGCTTACTCAGGAGCATACACTCAAAGGAGCACACTCACTCAGAGGATCTCACACTCAGAAGAGTGCACACTCAGATGAGCTCACACAGAGGAACTCACACAGGAGCACACACTCAGACGAGCGCACATTCAGAGAAGCACACACTCAGAGCAGTGCACACAGGAGCACACACTCAGGAGCCCACAGAGGAGCGCACACTCAGGAGCTCACCCTGAGATGAGCACACACTCAGAGGAGTGCACAGATGAGCTCACAGAGGAGCTCACACTCGGAGCACACACTCGCACAGACCCCGGTTTGACCCCCTGGTCTGGTTCTGTCCTCTTCAGGGCATGGTGGGGTGGAAGCAGCCTTCTGACAGGGCTGCCAGGATGGACAGAGGGTGGGACCCCTGGCACCCCGGGGCATCTGCCGTGCGCTCTGGATCAGGGTGAGCCTCGCACAAGGGCTGGGTCTTGGAAGGGAGGACGCTGGGACGCGAGGCCTCTTCCTCGCCAGCCTGTATCTGCGGGTCTTCCTCTGCCCTGGGCCTCCCTCCCACTCTCCTCTGCTTCCTCACGTCCTGTCCCCATCCCTTCGGGCCCCAGCCCAGGCTTTCCAGGGCAGCACCTTTTCCCGAGCTCCAGGCTCTTTGGAGCCTCGGAAGCCTAGATCCCCACTTCCAGCCCACACATCCCGAAAAAGCCCTGGGTCCTCCGGCAGCCCCTCCCAGCCTGGGGGCATCACCACAAAGACGCAGATAGATACCGCCCTGCCCCTTCACCTCCGCCCTGACCAGCAATGGCCGCATGTGCTGAGACTCTGGACAGTGGCTGAGTGGGCCCCCCGGGTCTCCCTCACAGCCAGGCCACCCCATCTCCTTGCCACCCTCCTAACACTCCGAGCGATGGCTCCACCCTCTTCCCCCCCACCCCGTCTTTAAACTGCACTGAAGTGAGCCCCGCTTCTTCACTTCTTCCGCAGCACGCTGCCCTCAGGTTGGCCTCGCCTATGTGCTGCCTCAGCCAGGCACCGAGGGCAGGGCTGGGACTGCACCTGGGACCCCAGACGGGGGCTGGTACTGGAGCAGAGCAAAGGACAAAGGAGGGGTGGGGACCCCTCTGCGTCCCCTCCTCCTTCCCACCTGGTGAGAGGGTGGACACGCGGGTAGTCCCCTGGCCCTCCATCACCACAATGTCTCAACCCGTCTGCTCGGTGTGTGTGGCTGAGGTACCCGGAATGTGGGTCCGCAGGAGCCTCAGCAGGGGGGCTTGCTGGCCCTTGGCACCTACTGCTGGGCATGAGGCACCATCCTTAGAGGGCCTGGGGTCCTGGAAGAGGCTCTGTTAAGCCCAGGCTTACAGCAGACAAGAGCCTTGGGCAGCGCTGACCGCTGCCCCCGGTGCCCGCCCAGGGCCACTGCCCAGAGTGGGCTGGTTAGGGTTAATCTGTGAGTGACATTTCCACACACCTGGGGAGCCACAAACAGGAGGCCACACACACGGCTTTTTTTTTTTTTAATTACAGATGCCAGGAATAAAAGAAGGCCTGGGAGATGAGGCCATGGTTTTATAAGGACCGTATCCCCTTCTCTCCTTAAAGTATCTGCCACATTGAAAGCAAAATGCAGCTCCTCCCACATCTGCAGGCTGATCTGGGCTGGGGCTGGCTTCCCCGAGCCCCTCGTGCCTCCCACCTTCCTCCCTCCTCTTCTGTCAGGGGGCTTGGGTTTGGCCCCATGATGGGGCACAGGTTGGAGGAGACTGGAGCCCAGTGTGGCCCGCCAAGCTGAGGCCTGGCCGGGAGCAGTGTTCTGGGCAGGCCTGTGGCCAGGAGGGTGAGAGGGGTGTGCCAGCACACAGGGAGTACGGGGTGGGGGAAAGGGAAGGAGCCTTCCTGGAGGAGGAAGGGAGCAGCTGTGAAGGGGAGGCAGCAGGCAGGCAGCCTTGGCCTCCACTACCCTGGGAAGCTGGGTCCCGCCCCTGCAGTTCTGGGCCATGGTGGAGAGGGGGCCAGAGCGGAGGTGGGGAGAGAGGAAGCCCCACTCTGGGTCCGAGCCAGGAGCTTGAGTGGAGGCCTCAAAACCCCAGGTGGAGACAGGACCCGCCAGCACTGCGCGGGGTCTGCTGGCACCAGGGGAGGGCCCGCTGGCACTGGGCGGGGGACACAGGCCTGTGAGCAGGGTCGGTGGGGGTCAAGCCCCTCTTCTGCCGTGGTGCCAGGTGGGGGAACAGGCAGGAGGGGAGGTTGTGGACCCCGGGCCTCTGGGATTCCGTGAAGAGCTCTGCTTGGGTCCCCGTGGAGGGTTCAGGGGCCTCAGTCTGGAGTGTGCAGGAGTGCAAGGCAGAGGCCTCAGATGAGGACGAGGGGCTTGGACCCAGGACCCCGCCCTGGGACCCACAGGGCATAGCCCACCAAGTCCCTGGCAGGAGCAGCCAGAGGTCCCGAGCTCTGGGAAAGGGGAGGAGCCGGCACCCCAGGGACTTGGGGCTTTGACTGGGCGGCCGGTTCCCAGAGATGCTGAGTTGGACCCAAGGGGTCGACTTTGGGTTCACGTTCCTCTCCGAGGCGTCGTGAGGTCCCTCTTCTGCTGTCGGTGGTGGGGTGAGAGCTGGTGGATGTGTAGAAATGAGGGTGGGTGTCAGTCCCCCTGTGTTCAGCCCCTCCTGCTCCTCCCCCTCCCCCACAGGCCAGGACATGGGGCCTCCAGGGCTGGGACGAGAGGGTGGGGCTGGAGCTCTGGGGCTACGATGGAGAGGGGAGAGGCAAGCTGGAAAGATGCGGGCACCGAATTGGGTGGGAGCCAGACTGGGTGAGTGGCTCTGCTCCCAGGGCCAAGAAGGTGCCTAGAGACCCTGGTGGGGGCAGGCCAGGTCAGACCGGAGATGCGGGACCCAGGAGACTCGAGGAGGGGCCAGGGCTGGCATGCGCCTGTCCTGCCAGCAGGACTGCAACCGGGGCCTCAAGCATCCCTGCAAGGGGCGAAGTCTGTGGAGCTGCTGAGACCCCTGCATGGAGGAACAGACCCCGACCCCATGCAGCTTCCAGGCTGAGGTGGGGTCTCTGAGCCCAGGGGTAGAGCTACCTCCTTAGTGGAGGGTGCAGTCTTCGGGGCTGGAGCACCTTCTGGTGGTGGGCAAGGGGGGCAGGTGTCACAGACCCGGGGTCCCAGGGAAGGGGGTCCCTGTGCAGCAGGATCAGGCAGGCCACTGCACTACCGTGAAACCCTAGAGAGGCCGACAGGGCAGGAGCGCTGCGCTGGGGCTCCAGTGAAGCCTCCAGCCTCTCATCGCAGCCCTGGAGTCCTCTTGTCTTGGGGGTGGGGGAGGGGCGGAAGGGGCTGACCACAGGGGACTGGCACCCACCCTGGTTTCTACACACCCACGGCTCTCGCCCCCACCGACAACACAGAAGAGGGACCTCACGATGCCCCGGAGAGGAACGTGAGCCCAAAGTCGACCCCTTGGGTCCAACTCAGAATCTCTGGGAACCTGCAGCACATGACCCCATGGTCCCGCCTGGCTGAGTGCCCTCCCCGCCCCGGCTTCCAGATGACAAGCAAGTGAACAGAGGAGGGTCAGCCGGGAGAAACCCAACCAGCAAGTGGCAGCAGAGAGGGCGCCCCGGAGTCTGGGTGTCGAGGTCGAAATCCCTGTAGGAAGTGCCACGGGGCACTGGTGAGAGGGTTGGCCTCTCTCTGGTGGAGGACACTGTGTCCTTGAGACCAGGATGGCGAGGTTGGCACCAGATGGAGAAACTGAGCTGAGAGGTGGAGACGTGAGAAAGAGAAGCAGAGACAGAGACAGAGACATGGGGGAGTGAGAGAGAGGAGACAGAAAGAGAGACAGGAGAGAGAGTGAGACAGCGAGAGATGGTGGAGAGAGATCGAGGACGGGGCAGGGGGTGGAGACAGCCGTGGTGTCAGGGCAGAGCGCGGCTTCCAGAGACCCCCCCCATCCCTGCCCACTCTGGCCCTCCATTCGCTGCCAGTCTGAGCTGCGTGTCTGTCCCAGGAGTGAGAATCCCGCCTCCTCCTGGCCGTCCCCCCTGGGGTCCTCTTGACCCTGGAGCAGCTTCCCAGGTGGACTTGTGGATGGGAAGACGGTGAGGGTTCTCAGGTAGGATTATTAGTGAGAGCAGCCAAGGGGGCCTCATCTCAGTGAATCTTGTCTTCCTGAAAGTCAGAATCAATTCATAAATAAAGGCCTGGTGCGGTGGCTCATGCCTGTAATGCCAGCACTTTGGGAGGCAGAGCGGGGAGGCTCACTTGAGCCCAGGAGTTCGAGACCAGCCTGCGCAGCATAGCGAGACCCTATCTCTCAAACACAAAGGTATGGCCAGCCCTGAGATCCCCAGGACCTGGGTTTCTGGGCTTAGGAAACCCAGCTCATGCTGACTGAAGTCCAGAAGGTTCCTTTCCGAGGTCTACGCGGGATGAGGCCTTGCTGCCAGCCACACCTTGTGAGCTCCTGGGTGTAGACCGAGTCTCTGGTGGCTCTCCTGGCCGACCTCCTCTGTCACACTGTCCAGGGGCTGTGGTGGGCGGCCTGCCTGTGGGTCAGGCCTCTGCTGGCAATGTGGGGGCAGGGTAAAGCTTCTGGCTCACTGGCCATCTGGTTCTGGGCTCTGGGGACAAGACCAGGCTGCATGAGCTCCCGCATCCCCTGATGGCTGTCGTGCACGTGGCTGAGGTCCTAGCTAGGAACTGGCACCCGGAGCCTGGCTGGCGCAGGCTTAGAGCCCAGCTTGGCCCCCCGCCCCGGGACCTGGGCAGGATCTGTCACCTCCACGCACCTCCTCACCTGGAAAAGGGAGCACCGGAAGGGCTGGAGTGAACACCCAGCCTTGGGTTACTCACTGCCATTACCTTGACTTCCTCCTCGGAGCTCAGCACGGGAAGAGAAAGGCTTTGAGCAGACAGCAATCTCCAGCGGGCCCCGTCGGCCAAGCTCTGGTCCCACCTCGCTCTCCCAGGTGCCCGTGCCATCTTGATGGGCTGGACACCCATGGGACCCTAAGGCCCACGGGACTGTTCCTCCTCAGCAGGGGCAAGGAGGGGCCTCTGCATCTAGGGCAGCATGGAGTTTCAGAATCTTGGGGTTTCAGAATCATGGGGAATAGGGGAGCTCAGCTTGCCATGGAACAGACCTTGAGCAGCCCCTCTGTCTGACCCTCAGTTTCCTCATTGGCGGGGATTTCCCTGGACTCCCCTGAGTTTCCTTGTGAGGACCATGTGTAGACAGAGTGGGTTGAGACCAGGTGTGGACAGAGTGGATTGAAACCAGGTGTAGACAGAGTGGATTGAGACCAGGTGTGGACAGAGTGGATTGAAACTCCTGAGTTTCCTTGTGAGGACCAGGTGTAGACAGAGTGGGTTGAGACCATGTGTAGACAGAGTGGGTTGAGACCAGGTGTGGACAGAGTGGATTGAGACCAGGTGTAGACAGAGTGGATTGAGACCAGGTGTGGACAGAGTGGATTGAAACTCCCTGAGTTTCCTTGTGAGGACCAGGTGTAGACAGACTGGGTTGAGACCAGGTGTGGACAGAGTGGATTGAAACTCCTGAGTTTCCTTGTGATGACCAGGTGTAGACAGAGTGGGTTGAGACCAGGTGTGGACAGAGTGGATTGAAACTCCCTGAGTTTCCTTGTGAGGACCAGGTGTAGACAGAGTGGGTTGAGACCAGGTGTAGACAGAGTGGATTGAAACTCCCTGAGTTTCCTTGTGAGGACCAGGTGTAGACAGAGTGGGTTGAGACCAGGTGTAGACAGAGTGGATTGAAACTCCCTGAGTTTCCTTGTGAGGACCAGGTGTAGACAGAGTGGGTTGAGACTAGGTGTGGACAGAGTGGATTGAAACCAGGTGTAGACAGAGTGGATTGAGACCAGGTGTGGACAGAGTGGATTGAAACTCCCTGAGTTTCCTTGTGAGGACCAGGTGTAGACAGAGTGGGTTGAGACCAGGTGTGGACAGAGTGGATTGAAACCAGGTGTAGACAGAGTGGGTTGAGACCAGGTGTGGACAGAGTGGATTGAAACTCCCTGAGTTTCCTTGTGAGGACCAGGTGTAGACAGAGTGGGTTGAGACCAGGTGTGGACAGAGTGGATTGAAACTCCCTGAGTTTCCTTGTGATGACCAGGTGTAGACAGAGTGGGTTGAGACCAGGTGTAGACAGAGTGGATTGAAACTCCCTGAGTTTCCTTGTGAGGACCAGGTGTAGACAGAGTGGGTTGAGACCAGGTGTGGACAGAGTGGATTGAAACTCGCTGAGTTTCCTTGTGAGGACCAGGTGTAGACAGAGTGGATTGAGACCAGGTGTAGACAGAGTGGGTTGAAACCAGGTGTAGACAGAGTGGATTGAGACCAGGTGTAGACAGAGTGGATTGAAACCAGGTGTAGACAGAGTGGGTTGAAACCAGGTGTGGACAGAGTGGATTGAAACTCCTGAGTTTCCTTGTGATGACCAGGTGTAGACAGAGTGGGTTGAGACCAGGTGTGGACAGAGTGGATTGAAACTCCCTGAGTTTCCTTGTGAGGACCAGGTGTAGACAGAGTGGATTGAGACCAGGTGTAGACAGAGTGGGTTGAGACCAGGTGTAGACAGAGTGGATTGAAACTCCCTGAGTTTCCTTGTGAGGACCATGTGTAGACAGAGTGGGTTGAGACCAGGTGTGGACAGAGTGGATTGAAACTCCCTGAGTTTCCTTGTGAGGACCAGGTGTAGACAGAGTGGGTTGAGACCAGGTGTGGACAGTGGGTGCTCGGGATTGAGGGCTGCTCCCGTTTCCTGCCCTTGCTCTCTCAGCTCGGCCAGCTCCGAGGACATGGCTGGACGCAGCTGGTGCTCAGGGAATACTGGCGGAGTGAGTGAACGTACAATTGTTGCTTTGATATAAATGGTAATAATAAGGCTAAGTGCCGCCATTTTTGGCTTTGGAGGCGTAGGGCTAATTGGCTCCTGTCCAGCCACCCTCAGCTCCGTTCACATTTGGCACTGGCTTGGGGTCAGGGGTTCTAAGGGTGCCCATGGCTTAGGGCTGCATGTCCGATGGCAGGTTTTGCCAGGGAGGCCTTGGCTTGCCCTGGTCTGTGCCACCCTCTATCTCTGCGGCTCTGCGCCAAGCCCTGCTGGGGGGTGCTTAGGGTGCTGCCTCCCTGAGGATGCTCCCAGATGTCGTCTGGTGAGGGCATTGGCACCGCGTGAGTCTCAGGCCCTCTCACCAGGGTAAGCGTGTGTCCTGGTGTATGCCTAGGCATGAGTGCTATGTGAGCCCCTCCCCATCGACAGCCAGCCTGCTGGGTGGTACATGTGATCCCCACCCTTTACCTTCATCTGGCCGGAGGCCGCCCCCTAAGAGCACCCCATCACCAGCACCACCACAGCACCACAGGTGATTCCCAAGGCCCTCGGGTGCGTGGGGAGGCTCTAAGGGTGTGAAGCACACGGGAGGATGCATCTGCCTGGGGAGTCCTGACTGGGCGCCCCTCCTCTTCTCCCTCGGTGCTCCCTACCCTCACCCACTTACATCTCCTGTGTGTCCCTAGGGAACCCAGCACGTCTTTGACACAACTGAAGCCCCCATAACTTGCAAAGGGAGCCTGGAGCCCAAGGAGGTTGGGGATGGGGTGCACCCATCTGCGTTCTGCGACCCTGAAAGGACAGGAAGATTTGCCTTAGGCCCCACTTCTTTTGGAGAGAAGGATAACTCATTGAAGGCATTCCAGCTGGAAATGGAGGCCAGCAGAAACATGAGTGCCAAGAGACCATGACCATGTTGCTGGTGCACATCTTCATGGCCTCAACAGCCGGAGCCTTTGCTCTTTGTTTAATTTTTGCCCACTGCATGCACCGCCACCATTATCACTATCACCATCATCACCTCACATCATCATTATCACTACCACCATCACCATCATCACCACCATAACCATCATCACCACCACCACCATCAGCACCACCATCACCATCATCACCATCACCACCATCACCATCATCACCATCACCACCACCACCATCAGCACCATCATCACATCATCATCACCACCATCACCATCATCACCACCACTGCCGTCAGCACCACCATCACCATCATCACCATCACTACCATCACCATCATCACCATCAACACCATCACCATCAACACCATTATCACCACCACCACCATCAGCACCATCATCACATCATCATCACCACCATCACCATCATCACCACCACTGCCGTCAGCACCACCATCACCATCATCACCATCACTACCATCACCATCATCACCATCAACACCATCACCATCAACACCATTATCACCACCACCACCATCAGCACCATCATCACATCATCATCACCACCATCACCATCATCACCATCATCACCACCACCACCATCAACACCATCATCACATCATCATCACAACCATCATCATCACCATCATCACCATCACCACCATCAGCACCATCATCACATCATCATCACCATCATTACCACCACCACCACCATCACCATCACCATCACCAACATCACCATCATCACATCACCACCACCACCATCAACACCATCATCACCACCATCACCATCATCACCACCACCACCATACGCACCACCATGACCATCATCACCATCACCACCACCACCATCAGCACCATCATCACATCATCATCACCACCATCACCATTATCACCACCACCACCATCAGCACCACCACCATCAGCACCATCATCACATCATCATCACCACCATCACCATCATCACCATCACCACCATCATCATCACCACCACCATCACCATCATCACCACCACCACCATCAGCACCACCATGACCATCATCACCATCACCACAATCACAATCAACACCATCACCACCATCACATCACCACCACCACCATCAGCACCATCATCACATCATCATCACCACCATCACCGTCAGCACCACCATCACCATCATCACCACTACCATCATCACCACCACCACCATCATCATCACCACCACCATGAGCACCACCACCACCATCATCATCACCACCATCAGCACCATCATTACATCATCATCACCACCATCACCATCATCACCATCATCACCACCACCACCATCAGCACCATCATTACATCATCACCACCACCACCATCATCACCATCATCACATCATCACCACCATCACCATCATCACCACCACCACCATCAGCACCATCACCATCATCACCATCACCACCATCACCATCATCACCACCACCATCGTCATCACCACCACCATCAGCACCATCATTACATCATCATCACCACCATCACCATCATCACCATCATCACCACCACCACCATCATCATCACCACCACCATCAGCACCATCATCACATTATCATCACCACCATCACCATCAGCACCATCATCACATCATCATCACCACCACCACCATCAGCACCACCACCACCATCATCATCACCACCACCATCACCACCACCACCATCATCATCACCACCACCATCAGCACCATCATCACATCATCATCACCACCATCACCATCATCACCACCACCACCATCAGCACCATCACCATCATCACCATCACCACCATCATCATCATCACCACCACCATCGTCATCACCACCACCATCAGCACCATCATTACATCATCATCACCACCATCACCATCATCACCATCATCACCACCACCACCATCATCATCACCACCACCATCAGCACCATCATCACATTATCATCACCACCATCACCATCAGCACCATCATCACATCATCATCACCACCACCACCATCAGCACCACCACCACCATCATCATCACCACCACCATCACCACCACCACCATCATCATCACCACCACCATCAGCACCATCATTACATCATCATCACCACCATCACCATCATCACCATCATCACCACCACCACCATCAGCACCATCATCACATCATCATCACCACCATCACCATCATCACCACCACCACCATCAGCACCATCACCATCATCACCATCACCATTACCATCATCACACCACCACCACCATCAACACCATCATCACCACCACCACCATCACCATCACCACCATTACCATCATCACACCACCACCACCATCAACACCATCATCACCACCACCACCATCAGCACCATTATCACATCATCATCACCACCATTCTCATCATCCCCATCACATCGTTATCATCACCATCACCATCATCACTATCACTACCACCATCACCATTATAATCATCATCACTCTCACCATCACCATCATCATAATCACCATCATCACCACCCTCATCAGCACCATCACTACCATTAACATCATCATCACCATCAATCATTACCATTATCTCATCACCAGTACCATCATCATGATGACCATCACCACCCTCATCTCGTCACCATCACCACCATCATCTCACATTATCATCTTCATCACCATCATTACCATTATCTCACCATCAGTACCATCATCATCATGACCATCACCACCCTCATCTCGTCACCATCACCACCATCATCTCACATTATCATCATCATCATCATCATTACCATTATCTCACCATCAGTACCATCATCATCATGACCATCACCACCCTCATCTCGTCACCATCACCACCATCATCTCACATTATCATCTTCATCACCATCATTACCATTATCTCACCATCAGTACCATCATCATCATGACCATCACCACCCTCATCTCGTCACCATCACCACCATCATCTCACATTATCATCTTCATCACCATCAATCATTACCATTATCTCACCATCAGTACCATCATCATCATGACCATCACCACCCTCATCTCGTCACCATCACCACCATCATCTCACATTATCATCATCATCACCATCATTACCATTATCTCACCATCAGTACCATCATCATGATGACCATCACCACCCTCATCTCATCACCATCACCACCATCACACATTATCACCATCATCACCATCATTACCATTATCTCACCATCAGTACCATCATCATGATGACCATCACCACCCTCATCTCGTCACCATCACCACCATCATCTCACATTATCATCATCACCATCATTACCATTATCTCACCATCAGTACCATCATCATCATGACCATCACCACCCTCATCTCGTCACCATCACCACCATCATCTCACATTATCATCTTCATCACCATCATTACCATTATCTCACCATCAGTACCATCATCATCATGACCATCACCACCCTCATCTCGTCACCATCACCACCATCATCTCACATTATCATCTTCATCACCATCATTACCATTATCTCACCATCAGTACCATCATCATCATGACCATCACCACCCTCATCTCGTCACCATCACCACCATCATCTCACATTATCATCATCATCACCATCATTACCATTATCTCACCATCAGTACCATCATCATCATGACCATCACCACCCTCATCTCGTCACCATCACCACCATCATCACACATTATCACCATCATCACCATCATTACCATTATCTCACCATCAGTACCATCATCATGATGACCATCACCACCCTCATCTCGTCACCATCACCACCATCATCTCACATTATCATCATCATCATCATTACCACCACCAATAGCACCACCACCACCACCTCTACCATTATTATTACCATTATCATCATCACTATCACCATCATCACTGTTACCACCATCATCACCAACACAATCACTGTCACAGTCATCCCATCACTACCATTACCACCATTACCCCATCAGGTGATGGTGAGGCTTGATGGCAACGATCATGAAGCTTCATCAAGCATCATCAAGTGTTTTCTGCATGCTAGATGCTTTGCACATTTCATTTCTTACCCTAATACAACCCAGCCAGAGAAGTGTTATCCCCATTCTACAAATAAGGAAATGCAGGGAAGTAAACTGCTCGCGGTCACACAGTTTTCAGTGGAGGAATTTGGATTTGGATGCACATATGACTCCTTGACCAAAGAGCATAGCTTCCCTGGTTTTGTGGCCCATTCTGGGCAGGAGTTCTGAAGCCTCTGCCCTTCTTGTTATCCTACCATCATTAATAGTGTAATGCTATGTTACCCCTTCCCTCAACTATGGAGAGGTTGAAGTGAGAGGTGCCAATTTGGGGACAGCATTAGAGAGGTGTCTACAGAGGTACACGGGGGACCTTTGTGTGCTCTAGCAAAGATGAATGACCTCCTTGGAGACAGAGACGGGGAAGTGGGAAGACTTCTACCCCTGACATCCCTCCCTAGTGAAGGAGGCATGAATAATCTGATTGCTCAGATTGTAAACTATAAAACGCCAATTGGGCCTTGTTGACCAATGGGTGAGGCTTTGATTTAAAAGGTCACTCATATGCATGGGTGCTCTCTCTGTTTCTTTCTCTGTGGCAGTGGTATGGGTGAGGGGACCATCCTCTCTAAAGTCACACCTGCAGGCTGTACAGGAAGCATGGTGCTGGTATCTGCTTCTGGGGAGGCCTCAGGAAGCTTACAGTCATGGTAGAGGCACATCACGTGCCAGAAGAAGACAGGGAGTTGGGGAAGCTGCCACACACTTTTAAATGACCAAATCTCACGTGAACTCATAGGCAGAGTTCATCAGGGTGAGGGCCCAAGCCATTCGTGAGGGATCCGCCCCCATGATCCAACCCCTCCCACCAGGCCCCGTCTCCAACTACAACCTTAGGTATTACAATCCAACATGAGATTGGGCGGGACACATATCTAAACTATATCAACGGCACACATTGGTTAGGCCTGAAAAGGTGGGACATCTCAAAACAGAGGCTTACAAGTTGTATTGGTTTGTTTTTACACTGCTATGAAGAACTACCCAAACCTGGGAAACTTATAGAGGAAAGAGGTTTAATTGACTCAGTTCTGCATGGCCAAGGGGGCCTCAGGAAACTTAACAATCATGGCAGGAGGGGAAGTAAACATGTCCTTCTTCACATGACAGCAGGAGACAGAAGTGCCAGTAGGGAAAACGTTAGACACTTATAAAACCATCAGATCTCATGAGACTCACTATCCTGAGAACATCATGAGGAAACTGCCCCCATGATCTAATCACCTCCATGAGGTCCCTCCCCCAACATGTGGGGATTACAATTTAAATTACAATTCAAGATGAGATGTGGGGTGGGGACACAGAGCCAGATCATATTATTCCACCCACGGCCCCTCCCAAATACATTTTTTCTCACATTTCAAAACACAATTATGCCTTCCCAACAGTTCTCCAAAGTCTTAACTCATTTCAGCATCAACTCAAAAGTCCAAGTCCATAGTCTCATCTGAGACAAGGCAAATCCCTTCTGCCTATGAGCCTGTAAAATCAAAAGCAAGTGAGTTACTTCCTAGATACGGTGGGGGTACAGGCATTGGGTAAATACACTCATTCCAAATGGGAGAAATGGGCCTAAACAAAGGGCTTCAGGCCTGTGCAAGTCTGAAATCCAATCGGGCAGTCATTAAACCTTAAAGTTCCAAAATGATCTCATTTGACTCCATGTCTCACATCCAGGTCATGCTGATGCAAGAGGTGCAAAGCTATTCTGTAAGCCTCCAGGAGGTTCCAAACTTTCCCACATTTCTTCTTCTTCTGAACCCTCCAAACTGTTGCAGCCTCTGCCTGTCACTTTTGTATTTTTGGGTATCCTTCTAGAAGCACCCCACTCCCAGTACCAATTTACTGTATTAGTTCGTTTGCACAGTACTATGAAGAATTGCCTGAGACTGGGTAATTTATAAAGGGAAGAGGTTTAATTGACTCACAGTTCTGATTGACTACTGAGGCCTCAGGAAACTTACAATCATGGCAGCGGGGGAAGCGACATAGCGTGGAGAACAATATCCTTCTTCACATGGTAGCAGGAGCAAGAAGCGCCATCAGGGGAAATCCTAGACATTTATAAAATCATCGGGTCTGGTGAGACTCACTCTCTATCAAAAGAACATCATGGGGGATCCACCCCCATGATCTAATCACCTCCCAAGAGGTCCCTCACTCAACACATGGGCATTACAATTTGAATTACAATTCAAGATAAGATTTGGGTGGGAACACAAAGCCAGACCATGTCACAAGTCGTAGGTAGTTTCAGAGATCCTTTAATCTGTAACTAAAGGAACAAAACTTTGTTGAAAACCAGAAAGAAGTGTTTAAAATAAGGATGCTACGTCAGTCAGCCACAATATGCCCTGCTCAGCGGGACTGATGGCCTGTAGGTGGGACTTACCCTTGCCCGGCATAGCTTTTGAGCTCTGTTTGTAAGTTGGTATTTTTTTTCCAATGAAGAGTCTGTTCTGCCAGACAGGTGATCTCCAGATCTCTGGTGAGCTCTAACGTTTAGACACAACATCAGTGTTGGTCAGTTGTGCCTACACTCCAAAATGGAGGAACAAAAATGAGGCAGGTTCAACCTCCCTTCCCATCACAGCAGGGAATTAAGTCTTTAAGGTTTCACTGGGGATCCCTTGGATAAAGGCGCTCCATTGATTTGGTGAGGAGCTTAGGATTTCATTTTTAGTTTACACTCAGTTGACCCTCTCTGTTCTGTGCTTGCTCTCTCTCTTCCATTTGCACTCTGTTCCCCGTTTGCTGTTTCTGTTCCTTCTGTTCGTCCTCTCTATTCCCTGTTCGCCCTCTCTGTTCCCATTCACCCTCTCTGTTCCCTGTTCGTCCTCTCTGTTCCCTGTTTGCCCTCTTTGTTCCTGTTTGTTCTCTCTATTCCCTGTTCGCCTCTCTGTTCCCATTCACCCTTTCTGTTCCCATTCATCCTCTCTGTTCCCTGTGCGCCCTCTGTTCCCTGTTCGCCGTCTCTGTTCCCTGTTCGCCCTCTCTGTTCCCTGTTCGCCCTCTCTGTTCCCTGTTCGCCCTCTCTGTTCCCTGTTCACCCTCTCTGTTCCCTGTTCGCCCTCTCTGCTCCCTGTTCGCCCTCTCTGCTCCCTCTTCGCCCTCTCTGCTCTCTCTTCACCGTCTCTGTTCCCTGTTCGCCATCTCTGTTCTCTGTTCATCCTCTCTGTTCCCTCTTCGCCCTCTCTGTTCCCTCTTCGCCCTCTCTGTTCCCTGTTCGCCCTCTCTGTTCCCTGTTCGCCCTCTCTGCTCCCTCTTCACCCTCTCTGCTCCCTCTTCGCCCTCTCTGTTCCCTGTTCGCCGTCTCTGTTCTCTGTTCATCCTCTCTGTTCCCTGTTCACCCTCTCTGTTCCCTGTTCGCCCTCTCTGTTCTCTGTTCACCCTCTCTGTTCCCTGTTCACCGTCTCTGTTCTCTGTTCATCCTCTCTGTTCCCTCTTCATCCTCTCTGTTCCCATTCTCCCTCTCTGTTCCCTGTTCTCCCTCTCTGTTTCCTGTTCGAACTCTCTGTTCCCTCTTAGCCCTCTCTGTTCCCTATTTGCCCTCTCTGTTCCTGTTCACTGTTCACCTCTCTGTTCCCTGTTCGCCCTCTCTGTTCCCTGTTCGCCCTCTCTGTTCCCTCTTCGCCCTCTCTGCTCCCTGTTCGCCCTCTCTGTTCCCTGTTCGCCCTCTCTGTTCCCTCTTCACCCTCTCTGCTCCCTCTTCGCCCTCTCTGTTCCCTCTTCGCCCTCTCTGCTCCCTGTTCGCCCTCTCTGCTCCCTCTTCACCCTCTCTGCTCCCTGTTCGCCCTCTCTGCTCCCTCTTCGCCCTCTCTGCTCCCTCTTCGCCCTCTCTGCTCCCTCTTCGCCCTCTCTGTTCCCTGTTCGCCCTCTCTGTTCCCTGTTCGCCCTCTCTGTTCCCTGTTCGCCCTCTCTGTTCTCTGTTCGCCCTCTCTGTTCCCTGTTCGCCCTCTCTGTTCCCTGTTCGTCCTCTCTCTTCCCTCAGTGAGCACCTGCCCGTGGGAGTGGGTGTTGGGAGACCAGTGTGGCCTCATCAGGGTCCACACAGCTGCTGTGAGAGGGGCCTTGGGGCTCACCTGGCCTAGCTCAGAGCAGGTGGACACCCAGAGCCCACAGCAAAGGGCGTCCTCCCACCCCACAGAGCAAGCCCAGGCTGCCTCATGTGATGATCACAGCAGAAAACATCTGTGCTGACCCATGAGTGTCCCTGGACATGAGGTGAGGCTCCCACCTGGGTGGGCAGGATCGTGGGGTGGAGAGGTCCGGGGCTGCGCGGAGCCCTGCCCATAGCTACTGTTTATTGGTTGAACAAAAGCACAAAGGCAGGAATGAGGGAATGTAGGAATGAATGAATGAATGAATGAATGAATGAATGGGAGAGCTAATGAAGGAAGGAAGGAAGGAAGGACCTGAGTGAGTGAGCATGAGTGCCAATGCTGGCTGGCCAGAGCCAGAGACAGTGGGGAGCATTTGGGGCCCTGGGGTGCAGACGTCAAGGGCAGAGGAGGGTTAAACAGTGTGAACACTGTGGAGGTGAACTTGGTGATGGGTGGTAGGTGGGAGGAAGCAGCTTGATGTCTGCGCCCCCTGCACCTGCTCTATGCCCATTGCGGCTGGGTTGTGGGCTGTCCCCACCCCAGGGATGGCCAGGGACCCTGGGGCTGTGTCTGGGCTGAAGTCGGGGTCATGAGGGTGGTGGGAGTTGGGGGAGAGGAAGGGGCTGCTGGAAGTTGAGGCCAAGGGTGGGCACTGTTGAGCCTGTTCTTCAGGGTCCCTTGCTGACCAGGAGCTCCCCAGAATGCGTGGGGCAGGTCAGCAACTCCCCACCGGTGATGGCCACCTCCTCCGGGACCACTAGCCCCGGGGCCACTCAGAAGTGGGGGTCCGCACCGTAGGTTGAGGGAGAACCCCTTGGCCAGGTGTCCAGGCCCTCCTGGGCTTCACTGATGCCTGGAGCAGACGGGAAGTGGTGTCCACAGCTTCTCCAGGCCCCAAACCTCAGTTGCTCCATCTCCGACAGCAGGGATCTCCTTCAATCCTGGGACTGGGACCCGTGAACCCCACTGGTCCCAGGAGCTTCCTGTGCCGGGGTCCTGGGGGGCAGAGGCCAGGGCGTGGGTCTAGCCTGGGCTGCGCTTGTCTGGAGCGCTCCTCTAGGCAGCCAGGCCTGGGGAGGACTCCCGCCTCACTGTCTCACCACCAGCTGGTGACGCCGGCAGTACCAGGCCTAGTGCCAGGTTGCAGGGAGAGGCGGGGAGCAGGGCTTGGGGGGTGGCCTGGGGCAGCCCCGTCTCCCACTAGGGGACAGCAACAACACAAATGTCACTTAATTTACATGACAAAGTGGCACCATTATTGCGAGCTGACAGAATGCCGCTGGGGCAATTTCCGAAAATTATTTAAACAATGTAATGAGTTAAATGTCAGCGCTGGCTAATTATGTTTATGCTAATTGTTAATTAGCCCTGTAATGGAGATAGTCTTAATTAACAATGGTTGTGAGTGTGGGTGGGGACTTTGGTGGGTTCAGAAAGGGCTGGGAGGTGCCAGGGGCCTGGCAGGGGTCCTTTGCCAGCCTGCAGCTTCACCCGTGTGGCCTCAGGGTCCCCCACAGCCACCTGTGTCCACCGCAGAAGGACCTCCGGAGGCCAGGACATCTTTCCTCTCCCTCTCTCCTCCCTCCCCCCTCCATCCTCCTCCCCTTTCCACCAGGTTGAGGACAAATCAGAAGGAACCTCCAACAGGCCAGCTTGGCGGGTGTTGGGGACCTGGCTGGCCCAGCTCTGCAAGAGCCTCTCCTGTGAGAATGAGAATACGGCTCACTGTCGGGGGCGGGGGGTGCAAAGCTGCTCAGCCAGGCCTCCCGTCACTCACCACCTTGCAGAGCACTGCCAGGAGATGGTGTTTAGTCCCCGGCGACAGTGGAGGAGTCAGACACCACCTGGGAAGGTGTTCCTCCAGGCAGGGAGCTGAGGTTAGAGGCCCCAGAGCCCTGACACTTTCCTCCAAGCCCCATGCTGCTGGGCCACTGGGACTCAGGGAGGGTTTCTGGCTCACACTCCATGAATTCCCAGGGACCATGACCTCATGGTGCAGGCCCTGGGGCTACCCCGTGGGAAGAGGGGCCACTGTGCACCCTGCTGGATGAAGCGAAAGGAACAGCCACAGAGACTCCCCGAGGTAGGGGCCCTGACCTAGGCCATGGGGAGCCGAGCTGGAGAGGAAGCGGAAACAAGCAAAGCCACCAGAGGAGCCAGTAGGGGAGACCCTGTGAGCAGGGCCCATGATGTGTCAGGGAGAAAGGGGAGGCCTGTACCTCAAGAGTGGGTGGGATATGCAGAGCATGGGGCAAGTGTGGAAGCTGAACCAGACACGGGGAACAGAGAGGGCGAACAGGGAGCAGAGAGGGCGAACAGGGAACAGAGAGGGCGAACGGGAACAGAGAGGGCGAACAGGGAACAGAGAGGGCGAACAGGGAACAGAGAGGGCGAACAGGGAACAGAGAGGGCGAACAGGGAACAGAGAGGGCGAACGGGAACAGAGAGGGCGAACGGGGAACAGAGAGGGCGAACGGGAACAGAGAGGGCGAACAGGGAATAGAGACGGTGAGCAGGGATCAGAGAGGACGAACGGGAACAGAGAGGGCGAACAGGGAACAGAGAGGGCGAACAGGGAACAGAGAGGGCGAACAGGGAACAGAGAGGGCGAAGAGGGAACAGAGAGGGCGAAGAGGGAACAGAGAGGGCGAACAGGGAACAGAGAGGGCGAACGGGAACAGAGAGGGCGAACGGGAACAGAGAGGGCGAACAGGGAACAGAGAGGGCGAACGGGAACAGAGAGGGCGAACAGGGAATAGAGACGGTGAGCAGGGATCAGAGAGGGCGAACGGGAACAGAGAGGGCGAACAGGGAACAGAGAGGGCGAACAGGGAACAGAGAGGGCGAAGAGGGAACAGAGAGGGCGAAGAGGGAACAGAGAGGGCGAACAGGGAACAGAGAGGGCGAACGGGAACAGAGAGGGCGAACGGGAACAGAGAGGGCGAACAGGGAACAGAGAGGGCGAACAGGGAACAGAGAGGGCGAACAGGGAACAGAGAGGGCGAAGAGGGAACAGAGAGGGCGAACGGGAACAGAGAGGGTGAACGGGAACAGAGAGGGCGAACAGGGAACAGAGAGGGCGAACGGGAACAGAGAGGGCGAACGGGAACAGAGAGGGCGAACAGGGAACAGAGAGGGCGAACAGGGAACAGAGAGGGCGAACAGGGTACAGAGAGGGTGAAGAGGGAACAGAGAGGGCGAACGGGAACAGAGAGGGCGAACAGGGAACAGAGAGGGCGAACAGAGGGAATGGAGAGGGTGAAGAGGAACAGAGGGCAAACAGAGGGAACAGAGAGGATGCTGCTGTGTTGCCCATGACAGCAGCAAGGCAGCGTCTGAGTCTCCAGCCCTGAGAATGAAGACGAGAGCCTCGGATGAAGTCTGAAACTCCATATGTGGCTGCCCATGGCCGCCCCGACTCCCCATCAGGGTTTTTCAGACAGCGCCAGGTGGCCCGCAGCGCCCCGACAGCTAAATCAAATGGCCCCGAGAGTTGCAGGTCGGTTCTGGCTGTTAAGTGCTTGTCAGCGCCCTCAGGCCCTCTCACGACTCTATAAAATTCCCGAGAATTATAGGAGCCCCAGGGTCACATAATTCACTGCGCAGTAGATTTAACCTGGCGCCAGTAATTCATATTTGTGGCGATAATATTGTTTTCCACTTTCTGAGAGTTATCGTCGTGTCTGCCTTCCAGGTCACTGTGGATATCAAAAATCAATTTGGAAAGATGGATACTGTCAGGGAATAAAGCATGAAGGCGCGGGCTGCCCTCTTGCCCCGTCCGTGCTCCTGAACCTTGGTGCGGCTCTGATTGCTGCTGGGGCTTGACTGGGAAACGGCGGGGGCTTGTTCTGCGTGCGGGTCAACTCCTCCCAAGAGGCCTCCCTCCCGCCCTGCCTCCCTCAGTCCAGCCTGTGTGGCTGCCTGCCGGGGCCTCTGCATCCCGGGCCTGTCTGAGCACACTCGGGGCCACTTGGACTTGGTCAGCGCCCAGGGGGTTCCAGGGGCCTTTGGAGGCTGCTCCCGGACTCCACTTGGAGGGAGAAGCTGCTGCCCAGGACCCCACCGAGTTGGCCCCCGCCACCCACTGGGCTTGATGTTTGCTGCCACGGAGGCCACGCTGACCCCCTGCACCTCTGGGGTCTCCAGAGGAAGGAGAGGCCCAGTCTCTGTGCTCCGGGCCCCAGGTGCACACACAGGTTGTCTCCAGCCAGGGATGACTCGAAGACACTGTGTTCCAGCCACAGGGAGAAAAGAGAACAGAACACGCGCCACACCCTGCACCACGTCCATCCCTCCTGAGCCCTCCTTCAGGGGAGGCAGGCGTCAGACCAGAGAGCACTGGGGTCCCCTGGGAAGGGAGGCCAGGAAGGGACATGGGGTTTCTTGTTCCGGCCCTGGAGCTGGGGGGAAGGCAAGGAGGCTTGGAGGAGGACCCCCAGCACCCTCCGGCCAAGCGCTGGCAGCAGCGTGTCATTGACACTGCAGAATGATCACGTTGCCCCCACGACCCCCGTGGGCTCTTGTCCAGCATCCACAGAGGGCAGCCTGGCAGGCAGTCCCATGGGGCTGTGTACATAGGCAGTGGGAGTGACAGAGCGGGAGCCAGCGGGGTGCTGAGGAGGCCTCCATGAGCATGGGGGGTGGTCGTATGAGTGCTGGTGGTCTGGAGTAAGGGAGGGTGTGAGGTGTATGGGAAAGGATGTCCGGTGCGTGTAGGGGGGTGTCTGCAGGTGCATGCGGGAAAATGTTCGGTGTGCGGGGGAGAGCAGGTGTGCGTGTGAGGGTGTCAGGTGTGTGTGAGGGTGTGGTGTGTGTGAGGGTGTCAGGTGCATGTGTTAGAGTGTCAGGTATGTGTGAGGGTGTCAGGTGCATGTGTGAGGGTGTCCGGTGTGTGTGAGGGTGTCAGGTACGCGTGAGGGTGTCTGGTGTGTGTGAGGGTGTCATGTGTGTATTGGGTGTGTGTGAGGCTGTCAGGTGTGTGTGTGAGGGTGTCAGGTGTGTGTATCAGGTGTGTGAGGGTGTGAGGTGTGTGTGTGGGGTGTGTGAGGGTGTCAGGTGCATGTAGTGGAGGGTGTCAGGTGTGTGGGTGTCAGGTGCATGTGTGAGGGTGTCAGGTGTGTATCAGGTGTGTGTGAGGGTGTCAGGTGTGTGTATCAGGTGTGTGAGGGTGTGAGGTGTGTGTGTGGGGTGTGTGAGGGTGTCAGGTGTGTGAGGGTGTGAGGTGTGTGTGTGGGGTGTGTGAGGGTGTCAGGTGCATGTGGTGGAGGGTGTCTGGTGTGTGGGTGTCAGGTGCATGTGTGAGGGTGTCAGGTGTGTATCAGGTGTGTGTGAGGGTGTCAGGTGTGTATCAGGTGTGTGTGAGGGTGTCAGGTGTGTGGAGGGTGTCGGGTGTGTGAGGTGTGAGGTGTGTGTGAGGGTGTAAGGTGTGTCAGGTGTGTGTGTGTCAGGTGTGAGGGTGTCAGGTGTGTGTGTGAGTGTCAGGTGTGTGTGAGGGTGTCAGGTGTGTGTGGGTGTCACGTGCATGTGTGTGTGTCAGGTGTGTGTGGGTGACATGTGCATGTGTGAGGGTGTCAGGTGTGTGTGTGTGTCAGGTGTATGTGAGGGTGTCAAGTGTGTGTGTCAGGTGTGTGAGGGTGTCAGGTGCATGCGGTGGAGGGTGTCAGGTGTGGGTGTCAGGTGCATGTGTGAGGGTGTCAGGTGTGTATCAGGTGTGTGTGAGGGTGTCAGGTGTGTGCGTGTTAAGTGTGTGTGAGGGTGTCAGGTGTGTGTATCAGGTGTGTGAGGGTGTGAGGTGTGTGTGGGGTGTGTGAGGGTGTCAGGTGCATGTGGTGGAGGGTGTCAGGTGTGTGGGTGTCAGGTGCATGTGTGAGGGTGTCAGGTGTGTATCAGGTGTGTGAGGGTGTCAGGTGTGTGTATCAGGTGTGTGAGGGTGTGAGGTGTGTGTGTGGGGTGTGTGAGGGTGTCAGGTGCATGTGGTGGAGGGTGTCAGGTGTGTGGGTGTCAGGTGCATGTGTGAGGGTGTCAGGTGTGTATCAGGTGTGTGTGAGGGTGTCAGGTGTGTATCAGGTGTGTTTGAGGGTGTCAGGTGTGTGTGAGGGTGTCAGGTGTGTATCAGGTGTGTGTGAGGGTGTCAGGTGTGTGCGTATCAGGTGTGTGAGGGTGTCAGGTGTGTGAGGTGTGAGGTGTGTGTGAGGGTGTAAGGTGTGTCAGGTGTGTGTGAGGGTGTCAGGTGTGTGTGTGTCAGGTGTATGTGAGGGTGTCAGGTGTGTGTGTGTCAGGTGTGTGAGGGTGTCAGGTGTGTGTGGGTGTCACGTGCATGTGTGTGTGTCAAGTGTGTGTGGGTGACACGTGCATGTGTGAGGGTGTCAGGTGTGTGTGTGTCAGGTGTATGTGAGGGTGTCAGGTGTGTGTGTCAGGTGTGTGAGGGTGTCAGGTGCATGTGGTGGAGGGTGTCAGGTGTGGGTGTCAGGTGCATGTGTGAGGGTGTCAGGTGTGTGTGTGTCAGGTGTATGTGAGGGTGTCAGGTGTGTGTGTCAGGTGTGTGAGGGTGTCAGGTGCATGTGGTGGAGGGTGTCAGGTGTGGGTGTCAGGTGCATGTGTGAGGGTGTCAGGTGTGTGTGAGTGTCAAGTGTGTGTGAGGGTGTCAGGTGCATGTGGTAGAGGGTGTCAGGTGTGTATCAGGTGTGTGTGAGGGTGTCAGGTGTGTGTGTGAGTGTCAGGTGTGTGTGAGGGTGTCAGGTGCATGTGGTGGAGGGTGTCAGGTGTGTGGGAAGGTGTCAGGTGCCTGTGGGAAGGTGTTAGGTGCGTGGGGGAGGGTCTTGGGTTCGTGTGGGAAGGTGTCAGGTGTGTGAGCATGTCCTCCTGTTTGTGAACCTGCCTGGGGCTGTGAGCGTGTTTTTGCAGCTCTCCTGTGGGGCGGGCGTGTCTCGTCTCCTCCTCGTTGGGAAAGCCCCTCATGTGGGCTCCACGCCCCGCTTGCACTTGGGATCTGGGAGCAAGCCAGGCCTTGTGGTGGCCGCACTGGCGGGGGCCCCAAGTCAGGAGCCCAGAGTTGTCCTTCACTCCTGCCCTCGGAGGGGCTGGCTCCAGTAGCCCACAGGCAGGGCGGGCAGGCTGCACAGCCTCCCCCGTGGGCACCCAGCCTTTTCTCTCCTCCCTGGCTGATGACTCCCTGCCCTTGCTCCAACCTCAGCCCCACCTGTCTCAGGCCTCTGCACACGCCGTCCGCCGGGGACACTCGGCCACAGCTGTGTGGAGCGCCCTGCTCTGCTCTCTTGCTGCAGCCTCAGCTGAAGGTCGCTTCTTCATAGAGACACCCACGCCCACCGGACCGACCCATTGCGCTCCTCACCAGGGACCCTGCTCCCTCCAGACTTCTGCCGCAGGAAGGCGGGGGACTCAGCGCCCACAGTGCTTCTAGAAATAAGTGCAGGAGCCGGACTGGGCTCCCAGTTTTGTCTGGGCCTGGGTTCAAATCCAAGGGTCTCTGTTGGAGGCAGTTTCTGGAAACCAGAGGGCCAGTCGGCACATACCTGATTCACTGATGGCCTCTGGACCCCTGGCCTGGTGACTGACACAACTCCCCCACCCCGGGTCCTCCAGCTGCCAGGCCTTCCGCCCCCTCCAGGCGGGTGTCCTCTCCCCAGCCCCTGCCCTCCTCCCCAGAGGGTCCCTCCCTCCTGCCACTGCCCCTGCAGGGTCTGTGTTCCCTAGCCAACCCAAGGAGACCAGAGGCCTCGGGAGACCCTGGGGAGTGCAGGTAGGGGCTGGGGTTTCAGCAGAGACACAGCAGGAAAGGAGGCTGTGGACACCAGGCTCTCTCCCACCAGACTTCTGCCAAAGGAAGGCTACCAGATCACTCCTTCCCGCTCCGGGCGTCTGCTTGTCCAGGGAGGGAGAAGTGGACAGTTAATTAAAAAGCAGCTAATAGCGGCTGGGGTCGGCGGGGTGGGTGCTGGGTGTATCGGCCCATGGATCACTGTCCTGTGAGGGTTGCCCACGCCGCGCCAAGGGCTGAGGGACCCTCCGGCTGGTCGGTATGCTGGCTGCCCCCACACCCGGAAAGGAATTTAATTCGGGCTACGTTTAATTAGAAAAAGAGGGCTCTCAGAAGACCACGAGGTTGAAGACTCTTTTAAGAATGGAATTAAACCTCTCCTGGTCCTCAGCAAGCCAGACAGAGACCCTCAAGGGCAGGCGGCCTGGCCGGGCTGGACCCTTCTCCCTTCTGGGTGGTGGGCGGCTCCCACAGGGCTGGCTGGGGCCACCCTCTTCCAGCTTCAGGTCCTTACCCACCGGGGTCCGAGGGCCTCCGGTCCTGCTGCCCGCACCCTCTGCGACTCACCTGTGGAGCCAGCCCACGCCAAGGGTGGCTTTTGTCGGCTCTGCCTCCAGCTGGACCCTGAGGACACACGAATCGGCTGTTTCCTGCGGGCCCCCAGGCTCCGTGCTGGGTCCCAGGGCACAGGCAGGTGACTGGCCCTGCTGAGGGCTGGCGAGGATTCTGAGCAGCTGGTCGGGAGGGAGCTCTGAGCAGTAGCAGAGAGAACCAGGTGGAAGGGCCTTGGGTGCAGCCTCCTCCGGGGCGGGACGGCCTCTGCTACAGTCCCCACCCCACCCCTGGGACAAGCAGACCTGAGGCCAGGCCAGGGCCTGGCAGAAGCCAAAACTCACACGCCCAGGAGGAAATGTAACAGTTGACACCCAGAAGGGGCCCTTCCCTTAGGGGCTGTGGCCAGGGAGCAGCTCCTGCCCCGCCCCCACCCCTGTCCCCTAAGCCTGCCCTGGCCCAGAGTGTGCGGCACTGGGAGAGGCCAGGAGAAGAGATGTCAGGTCTGGGCGGCAAGGGAGCCTCGAAAACAGCTGGACAGAGCCCAGCGCAGGGGGAGCCACCGAGACCTCGGGGAAGGAGGCCTGGCCAGAGCGAGAGGGAGGGAGGTGTCCGTGGGGGTGACCGGTGAGGAGGTCCCTGAGTGGCCAGGCAGACTCAGCAGGGGCTCCCAGAGTGGCTGAGTGGCCGTGGCCGAGGTCTGTTTTGGAGGTGGGAGGACAGGACAAGCTGTGCGCCCCCGAGTGTGGTGGCCACTCTCATCTGTAAAAGGAACCGTGGTCCCTGCCTCAGAGTGCAGAGGCGGCCCAGAGGAGCCTCGTGCAGCCTCAGCACCACCCTCTGCAGCTCAGCCACCCTGGATCGACCGGCACCTGGCTCTGCTCGCCGAGACTCTCACCCTGGCTTCCAGGCTGCTTCCCTGTCTCCCCAGGACCCATCCTGTAAATGTGGGCACCTGGTGATGCCATGACCCCTCCCTGCACTATCCCTGGGTGGCCTCATCCACATACTGAGGACCCCAAGCGGGCACCTCCAGCCCCGCTGGCTCTTCTGAGCCTCAGGAACCACCCCCTGCTGCCCCTCCCCCCACAAGTCAGTGCCCTTCACCGCCCCACTGTCACAGCCCCCTTAGTCTCTGTCCTTGGCATCTTTTTGGAATCCCCCCATCTGCTCCCACAGCCCCCTGGGGCCTGGCCCTGCACCTGCCACGGCCTCTGCGAAGCCCCTCCCACCCCACCCCACTGCCCACCCCTGTGCCAGCTCTTTTCCCAGCTCAGAGCCTGGGGCCCCCAGTTTGCTCGCAGCATAGCAGGCCAGCCTCCCTGCCTCGGCTTGAGCTCTGGAGAGCCATGCCATTCTCTCCTGGTCTCCAGAGCCCAGGACAGGACTCTGCACGTGGGGCCCTTCCATGCCCGCCCGCTGAGCAATGAGCAAGGGCCCTGAGGCCTGTGTGGTCAAGAGACTCTACGTGTGGCCTCTGAGTGCCACCCTGGAGCAGGGACAAGGATGTGGGTGGCCACCGAGTGGGCACTCAGGGGGAGTTCAGTGCCCCACAGGGGCTTACCTCACCTTCCATGGGAGCTGGTGGAGTCGGGAAGGCAGAGGTCCCCAGGCAGGTGGGAGAACCCTTTCTGATCCTCTCCTGGCAGACCCCAGGCCCAGGGCCACCCCCATTTGGGGGCTCCTGTCAGCAGTCTGAGACCTTGACCGCACGGCCCACTTTGGAATTCACTCACCCACCCCCACACACAGAGTCACCTCTGGGACTGTGGCCGTTTCCAAAAGTCCCGGGACCCAGGGAGGCCGCAGCACTGGCCAGCAGGTGAGAAGGGGGCTTGGCCTGGGTGGTGTTCGGGAGCAGCTCTTGAGTCCACCCCTCCAGGGGCCTGCAAGTTCATTTGCTTGTCTTATACCTGGCAGCCCTGAGCACTGAGCCTTGATGAGGCTAAGGAGATCTGTGAGGAAGACCCTATTGATTTTAATTACCCAGAAACAGCCCACAGGGACAAAGGACTTTGGCTGTTTATTTAGCCAGGCTGTGCTGGCTATTGTGGAAGGAGAGATCAAATCAGCTGCTCTCATTATAACTGTAATAATAAGGCCAAAACGCTGCTCG